>CM055208.1:2180113-3380113 GCA_029224185.1 Karalla daura | reverse complement strand
ATGTGTTATTTTTCTTCCCTCCCGGCCTTGCATCTAGCAAATTACCTTTGTGCCTCTTACCACTTCCCGTATGTGCTCCATGTTTCACCCCCCTGTTCCAACCCCCGTCTCGCTAACCCCCCCCTCGCTAACCCCCCCCCCCCCCCCCCCCCCCCCCCCCCCGTCCATACCACTTCCTCATCCTCTTCCTCCTCCTCCTCCTCTGTCCCTCTAAATTTCCCGGGCACTTTATCTCTTCCATTTCAAATAGGATTGGGACTCAATTTGCCATGCTTCATGTCACTTTGCAGCAGAATTCCACACTTCATACAGACACATCATAAAACTGCAGAATGGGCAAAAATATGATTTGTCAAAAACTTTCTTTTTTTTTTTTTTTCGTCTCTCCTCCGGCTATTTGTCATATCCACACATTTGTTTCTCCTCTGTAATGCTGCGATTGGTTGTGAGCCGTGGCATCGTACAGATGGGGATGTCGAATGTCAATGTCAAAAACATATGTGTATATATATATATATATATATATATATATATATATATATACACACACACACACACACACACACAAGTAAAAAAAGGAGGAAGAGGAAGGGCGCTGCTGTTGGATCAGTGTTGAGGCGGGTAGGTGGTTTCGTTGTGGCAGCACATATTAATTTGTCCGTTTAATTTTAAGTCCAACAGCGTCAGGCTCTGGCTCCTTCAATCTCCTCCTGTCATTCAAAACAAGCCTCTAGCCAGCAGCCACAAACACACACACACACACACACACACGCAGGCAAAAAGGCTTTTAATCTGAAGCTGGAGTTTGGGCTGAGAATGGCAGTACCCAGTAAGGGGCCTTTAACCCCTGGGTTGTGTTCATTTCAGGTTACTTTGCTTGGTTCTCCTGGTCAAAAAGTGACTGAACCATTTTATCTGATAATAAATCGCAGTACTGCGTTTACTATGACCTTATGTTGTCCTTATCTTTTTATTAACCTGATTTGTTGTTAAAATAAGCGTTGGTGTTCAGGACCAATTCAGCTCAAGCAAAAACTTGGTTAACTCGGCTCATACAAAAATCCTGATCACTTGATAAAGAACTATTTATCACAGAGGACACACAGCTTTAGAGTGTTTGTAGTAGTCCAAATGGCATCTAAAGAATCCATCCGTCCCTTATTTTACCTTAACAGTGTCATAAGGGTCTCTGCATTTAGGACAAACACAAACTCATTTTAAGGGGGAAATCTTTTTTTTTTGTTCTGACAACATAAATATTCATATCATTTGATAAAAGCAGTGACAAAAAAAAATACAATTTGGTGTTCTCTAATTAGTAGCAAAGTTTGTAACATGCAGATTTGTAATATACTAGATACCATCTAAGTATTCCATCCATCCATTATCTGCTGGCACATATCTCCAATAAGCCCTGGACAGGTATCCAGTCGACCACAGAAAGCACACACAGCTATCCACACACCCAGAGGCAACATAGAGTCTATAATCTAGTCTCAGTGTATAACATGCATGTTTCTGGACTGCTGGAGGAAATCCTGCAGGGACAGGGAGACCTGGGATCAAACCTTGGACCTTCCTGCTTTGTAGCGACAGTGCTAACCGCTATTCCACCATGTCACTCTGTAACATCACAGACAGGTTCAATCAGTCAGAGCTGGCACCCGTCACGTCCGCGCCCCAACATATTTGCCGTGGTTTCGCCACAGGTGTAAGGAGAGCAGTTGCAAATGAGTTCCTCCTGTCATGAAGAAGAAGATCCAGCAGGACCGCGTGTCTCGGTTAATGGCCAGATTGATCCTCCCTGCGTGGCGCTCGGGGCCGGAGGCGCAGGTTTATGACAGGATTGTCAGTGAGAAATGGACTGCAACAGAGAGATGTGACACCTCGCTATAAACTCCCGAGTGTTTCTCTCTCCCTCTGGTGAACCTGCGCTCCTCCTGCCAGCTCCTCCTGCCGAAGGGCGTGGGGGGGTCTGCAAGGTCAGACGCGTCTGCTACCTCAGGAAAAAGTTGGAGAACTTCTTCTGTCTTTTCTAACCTTCCTAAGTTCACCAAGTACGACATGTGCCTGTAGCCATAGCTGATGATCTGTAACTTAAGATGTTGTCATTAATCCTGGTTGAGAATTTGCTTTAGATTTTTGTTCTTGTTTTTTTTTTTAACTAGTTGAACTAGGTATCGTCAAAGGGCATGAGAGAACTAGCAGATCTGAATTGTAACCTGAAATTGTACTGTCACATCCTTCTCAGCAGAACATTGAGATGGTTTCTCAGGATTTTTACAGATGTGGAGGATGTCTGGTTTACCATTGTGCAGCCATACACATTCCATATATGTGGTAGACAGTGTAAGAGGATTTGCCTCAGTGTGGGCACATTGTCAGAGGGTAGAAACAGATGTTTAAAGATGGACTACAATGGTTGAAAGCATGTTCTTTTCTTTGGTAACAAAGAAGCTATGGGAACATTGGTCTCATCAGAAACACCTCAGATGCTATTTTACAAGCTCTTTTACAATCCTGTTTGTAGGGTCTGCACAGATCTGGCAACCACAGATAAGCTTTACATGGATTGGCTGTAAGGTGAATGATCACATGATTTAATGTTCTTTTCTAAACAATAGTTTAGCTACAATTTCCTTAACTAAGTGGTAACTGGAGCTTTGATGTAGCGATGAGACGGATACATGCATATTGCGTTGGTGGTACGGTTTGCATCACATTCATATTTAATGTCACATTCTGTCTCTGTTCAGATTCACTTGTTTCAGCATTAAAGATAAAGCTTTTGAACCATGTATGTCTTTGGCCAGTATAGACTGTTTCTTTCTCAAAGATGGAATTTTTAATTTCCGGTCCCCTTTAAAGTCGCATTGAGCGCAGTAAAAGTGCATTTGTGCTTTTATTTATTTTTTCTTTATTTTTCTGTCTAAGGAGCCTGTTAAAATATTCCTACAGTATATCTGCAGCATTTTCCTGTTCTTACATCAGATTTATCGATCCTCTTGTTTAATTCATGTAACTGAAAGCTTGTCAGGATGATTGACCGCCTCCCTCCGGCTGCATTAATTGCTGTCTGGCAGCCTGGCTGCTCGGCGTGCGCTGGCAGCCACGCGGCTCCTGGAAATACTCGTGGACGGTGACCCGACAAAGTCCCCCAGCCACCTCGCCGCTGCCGCTTCCTCCACGCTGCCTTTCATTTTATGATGGAGGGGAGGATTTAGGGACTGCGGCTGCCTCCAAAGTCGTTCCGGTCCAGGGTTCGACGTGGGGCTTGATAAGTACAGAACTCGCACAGCGGCACGAAATGAGAAACTATCCATCAAAAGTGCTGCTGCTGGGTTGAGGAGCGGGGCTGGCAGACGGGGGCCCTTCAGCGTTGGCGTGAAATCTGCAACATTGATGTTTTTTTTGGTTGGCAGCACATTGAGCGCCTGATTCAGAGGGAAATGCAAATGAAGCGGAGTTTATCCTCTAGATGGCAGCGTTTGTTTGTTTTAAGAGTTCTTAATGTCTTTGAGTTATCGGCTTTAACATCTGTTAGTTGTATCTTTGTTGTCTTTGCAGCTGTTTTACATTCAACTGTGTTCTGCTCTATCGTGTTCTGGTCAGATCTGAGCAGTTCATTTCTGCAAAATACTATCAGTTTCATCTGGTTCCACGAGGTCTTACCGGTAAACGATGATCAGCTATTTGAAATGATTATAAATCTAACAATACACAAATCATCACTTGATATTGCATTCTATCTTTTTACCAACTCTTGTTTCTTTTGAAGATTTCAAGTTTTGCACATTTATTCCTTGGGAAACGCATTTAGTTTGTATTTTGATTTAAATAAATACTCATATGAAACATATTGTACACTTAAAGTATATGTGATTCAGTGTGTCATTTTCTCACATACATTTTTCCTTTTTCTTTGCTTAATTTGTGCCACATATCCTGGGACCGCTGAGGCTTTCAGGTCATAAATACTAAACTGGATTAAAAAACTTGTAATGTTCACAAGATTGTGCAAAGAAAGAATACATAAGGTAATAATGTACATGTCACTAAAGATCTATAATCATCTGAATTAGCTTGATCATTGTTGACAGGTTACTGAAGTGGCGCAAAAGGGGAAAGTCAGCTAAATCTGCTGTTATTGGCTTCCAGGGGCTCCTCACTTTGACGGGATGAGTTGCATCTGCACATTATTTAATGACGACTCGAAGAGAACGGTGGGACATATGAAAGTCCTGCAGAAGCGTCTGTCCTGCTTTATGAGCCGGTCACACTGTGACGGTCCTCCCTGCTCCGGCTGCTGGAAGCTGCCGATGTGTGCTGCTGTGAGCCTGCGTCTGGGATTAAAGCAGCTCTGCCCTCTGCTGCCCAGCTGCAGCTCTGATCCTGTGTTTCTGCATCCTGCAGCTCCTCTCAGGGAGGGAAATGATTATATCCTGGGCCCTTTATGATCCCAGTCGATACCGTGGAGGTAATTTAATAAGGTGATGTGACTGGAGGGCCAGGCCCAGGGACCAGGAAGTGCTTCTGCATTCATTTCGACAATATTAATAATCAGTTTGATCACGGTCCACATATTCAGCTGGCCCTTAAATGCACTGTATCAGTCCCCTCAGGATTTCCTGCTGTTTGGCAAATCTGGCTGCCCGGCCTCTCTTTCTTCTTAATCACATCAGGGCCTGGAAATTGAATTGCGTTTCTCGGTCCTGTGCCAGAGTCCGAGATGGATTTGATGTGCAGAAACACATGGCAGCTTTTTTTTTTTCTTTTTTTGTCCTTCCTCTTTTATGAAACCTGTCTGAGAAATCAATGGTAAAATATTTTGCCAGGGCTGTGGCGGAGCTGCAGTCTGCACCATTGTGTGTGTGTGTGCATTTGTCAGCTGAGTAATCACACCCTGCAGGGGCTGCAGGGCGTGCTTCAAATCTCTTTAGGAAGTCGACCTGATTGAAAGGTAAATCAGAGGAGTTGTGAGCTGTTTTCAAGAGGATGCTGTTTGCATTTCTTGAGGTTTAAGCTCCTCCAAAGTCCTGTTACGTGGGCCGTGATGAACGGATGAGTTATTCCGTGTTTGCCATACTCTGCCAGGCTGAGCTCCCAGCGTGGCCGGCTTGTTAGATAGAACGAGGGGGGGGTGCTCCGTGTCCTGGGAGGCCAAACAGAATCAGATCAGATTACAGATTCTGGGTCTGCAGTCTGTAAAATGACTTCCAGGGCCGCAGCTTCAAATAAAGTTGAATGATGTGCTATCAGTGCAGCCGACGGCGCAGAATAACACTTTGCTGTTGTTTTTCTTTCTTTTTTTCCGCTGTGTAAAGAGGGCATTACTGTTTGCTTTGCCATCTGTATCTGGAGTGGGTTTCCTGCTTGTGAAAATGACTTTTATGGCTGTTAACTTCACCTCGCAGAAGTCAGGATTTCACACTTTCCTTTGCCACTGAACACATTCAATCATGGGAGTGAGGGTAAGTCGCAGCTGAAATGTACATGGTGTAGCCAAATGTTTGAGATCAAAGTTTGTTGCTCTTTGTTTAAAAAGAAAGTCTTGTGTGTTCCAGTTTTGTGGCAGTTTCTCCTCATTATGAGATTTTTTTGATGTCTTCCTTCATATGTTTATCCTTGGCTATTTTATCATAATCTGTTTTTTCATGTCACCCTTTGCTTCAGCTTGGACCCTTTAAAAGAAAACTTACACATGGCTAAGTTGCTCTTGGTGGTTTTTGTGTCTCAGCATTGTGCTGTTTTTATTTGTCCTTATCATTGATCTCACACTTCGTATTGTTTTTATATGTCCTAACTATATATTGATCAATCCATAACAATCACACGTGATTAAAACATAAGGCGACAGCCTTTACCACTCAGTGATTGTAATACTTCCTTCTTGTTTATATTTTGTCATTGGCATTTTGTTTTTATTGTGTCCTTTGCTGCACGACTCACTTTTATGTGTGCAGCACTTTGATGAGTTCACTTTTATTTCAACTACCATTAACTCCCCTCAACCTGAACTGAACCTGCTAGATATTGTGGAGATAGATAGATAGATAGATAGATAGATAGATAGATAGACTTCAATTTTTATTTTATCGATTTCTTGGGGATATTCCAAGTTAGAACTACATACTTTTTTCAAAGCTAGATTGGAACTTTTTCCACACAAATACACATGTATCTAGACTATTGCATGTGGAAGAGGTAGCTGTAGTGACAGAGTGCAGAACTGCAGATGCTATGTGTAAATAGCAAGAGCCCTGTCAGTCTCTGCTTGAGGGTTTGGCTCATTAAATTAAATTAAATGGAATAATGTCTCTGTATGTATAGGTGTACATAAGTATGAGGAAACAACCAAGCTGGTTTAAATGGAGCACGTGTGAGTTCACGTGTCACCGGCAGATAAAAAAAGAAAGAAAGAAACAAGGCTGAGATGTCACTGGGTGATGTCAGACACATTCATCTTGCCGCGTTAAAGTCCCATCGTGTCTCCACTGAGCCTGCGTCCCACCACATGGGGGCGCTCGTGGTCTCCGCACGGCTCCTTTCCTCTCCAGACCCGAATGGAGACAATGGGGAGAAACTATACAAGCACTTGAGCTCCGCTGCATCTGCAAAGTCACGGGAAGTTTCCAGCGCCTGTCGTCCTGTCTTCTCCGGTCTCTGCATCGGTGCATGTTGCGTAGCTTTGCGCCAAAGACGCTTCCGACACTTTCTGTTCCAAACCGAGAGAGAGGGGCAAGCTGGAGGAGGGAGGGAGGAGGGTAGAGGTGGAAGCCGGGATATCATCATCTGCTGCTGGTCCTGGTCCTGGTCGTCAGGTCCGGGTCTGCGCTCAGCTCTCTCTCTCGCTCTCTCTCTCTGTGCGTCGGACGCGCACGAAGTTGCGGGAAAAGTGCGCATCTCGACGCATATCCGTGCAGACAGACACGCTCAAAGTACGTGATGTGAATCCCAGAGATTTCTTCATCTTAGCCGGAGCTTCGTCTCATCGCACCTCCTCCTCCTCCTCCTCCTCTTGTTCCTCCTCCTGCAGCAGCAGCCCGGACTCTTTCTCTGCATTTATTGATCCTCCAAGTTTCCCTCCTTCCTTCCTCCTGGTTCTGGGTGGAAATGGCGTCGCTGTACCAGAGATTCAGCGGGAAGATCAACACCAGCAGCTCCTTCCCGCACCCCCCGCCGGAGGCGAGCCGGCTGCTGGGGCCGGGCCCGGGGGGGGAGCGTCCTGGCCCGGGGGAGGACAAGCCGCGGCCCAGGCTCCAGCAGCAGCACCGGCGGAGCTGCGAGGAGGAGGAGGACGTAAGAACCGAGCAATGCACACTCTCAACACTCCTGTCTGACCTCTTAGAGATAGATAAACTTATTACCATTAAACTTTATGCACCTTGAATTAAAAAAAAAAAACATCAACAAAAAACATGCATTTTTTTAGTTTGAACATTGCTTCAGGCATAACATGCAAACTGTACTGATCCCTTTGCGGATTTTTTTTCATAAATTAGAGTAAAAACACTTTATTTTTTTTACTTACAAAGCTAAGGACAGAGCATCCTTGAGTGATAGCAGCTGATGTGATTCTCTGCTGTGAGTCGAGCGTCTTGAGTTGTCAAACTTGTGCGTCACCTCCTCGATTGGTCTGTCTATACGTGACGCGGGTGTGACGTCACGACACAAGACGTCTCTTCGACGGCACGTGCGTTTCATCAATGCTGATCAGACCAGCAGATTAGAGCTGCTCAACTTGTCAGATACTTTGGCTGGAGTGTTACTTAGGTGTGTCCAGTGTGTCTGCTCCTCCTGCGGTGTGGGTGTGTGTGTGTGTGTCAGTGCTCAGACTCGACACTGGGGTCACCTTGTCTGGTGTGTGATCCGTGTCTGGCCGCTCCGAGCAGCTGCTGCAGATGTGCCAGATGTTCAGTCTCTGTCCGCGGTGCTGAAGGCAGCAGCAGCAGCAGGAGGAGGAAGAGGAGGCTGCTGCCTTCAGGACCGCGGACAGAGACGAGCTGGAGCTGCGCGCGTACGCCTGCGCGTGCACGTGTTGTCGCTGTCCGCGCGGTGCTGATGCGTCAGACGCAGTTTAGCAGCTTCCGATGGTGCGTCTCATTGTTCAGTTCTCTGGTGCCCTTGTTGGAGTTTCTGTCAAGCTAGGTTACACACACACACACACGCAGCAACTGTGTCGCTGTCCATGGTGCTGAAGCGTCCTACAGCTCCATATGCTTTTTGTTGGTCACATCTTTGGCGCAAGCACACACACACACACACACACACACACACACACACACACACACACACACACACACACACACACACACACACACACACACACACACATTATTAGAGTTAGACCCAATGCATTCCAACTTCAATTTAGTTTATGCCAGTGATGTCATGTTATCTGAACTAGGCTAAGGGGGGGTTTCATCTGCTGACTATGGGTGCAGTCAGCATTAAAGTGTGTATTGTATAAATAGGACAGATGCTCAGATCAATGCAAAGTCAAAGCTTCACTTTCTTCTGCTAGGCTGATTGAATATAATTTCTCATTTTGTATTTCAACGGGCTGCTCGTCTCTGTGGCGCTGGAGTGTTGTTATCGGTCACTCTCCTGGAGGTGTTATTGTACTGTCCATACATGAGGCTGGATTAACACACACTCACACTGACACACACACGCACACAGACAGCATTTTAAGGCCAGCTTGGTTTACATCCACCATCAGAGTGCAATTTAGAGCTGTTCCATCTCCACCTGCTTTGCTCCCTTTGAAAACCACTTCTATTACTGGGACGTGTTTTTCAGGGAGCAGTGTCATTTTGTTTTCTTCTCCTTGGCAGCTCGACTGGAATGTGCTAATCGCCGTCCAATTCTCTCCTGCCTAAAAGTTTTCTCTCAGATTGTCACAACAATTTTTTTTTCCCCCTCAGCCTCACAAGTCATATTAATGCTTGGGAGACCAGAAATAGAATAAACTGTGTTTCATAATGACAAATAGCCAACAAAACCTCTAATAACTATCAGCAAAACCAAGGCATGTATTAATGGAGGCTGTTGCTTTCTGTTATAATTTGGTGTGGTCATCACTGTTCATTTCTCTCTGTAGGGTTTTTATTTTTTATCACTGTTTTTGCCTTATATAGCCTTGGATGTTTCAATGTTTTATTGTTACAACTCTCTCCTTAAAAGAAAATGATGAGGTTATAAAATGTGCTCAATTTCACCTCCTCACTCACAGTAAAGAGGTGCAAAATCAAGTCCAAACTAATCCACACTACCATTGGTGCCACATTAATAAGTGCTGCTGTGTGAATGTCAAGGTCATAGCATGTTTAGTTTTTGATTTTCTTTTCATAACCTCCTCCGAAGCGTGATGAGTTAACCGTGTTCTGCAGGAGGTAAAACACTGGTTGAGGTGAACATGAATATAACATGAGCTGGATTTATTGACCGCTGGTGCTGTCTTTGTGTTTGTTGGTGCAGAGAACTTCAGCATAATCTGAAATCAATAGCCACAGTGATGTATGGTCCTTATTCATCAGGACGAGAGCGTGGGACACACGCAGACCTTTGTCAGGTGTAAATAGCTTCCAACACAGGGCTGCGCAGTGATTATTGCAGGACAAAGACCGGCCAATAAAAGCGGTGTTGTGCTGCGTGGCTGCTGCACTTCATAGGTGTTTCTACAGGCTCGTCCCCGGCCCCGACGAGCACACAAGTCTCCGTGAATGTCAATCCGGGCTTTGGCTTCATTCCAGCTCTGAGGCCTTAATGACGGAGGCTGCTGGAGGTGACATTTACATCCCGCTGTGGGGATGAGGACTGGAGCCCACAGGGATGAAGAGCTTCATCCACTGACTCAGCCCCCCCGCAGGGTCCCCACTCAGCCCCGGCTCTGCCACTTCAAAACTTTATCCAGCCCTCACACCCTCCCCGTTTCCTTTCTTCTCTTTTCAAACCTGGGCTGTCCAGCAGCTCAGGCACCCACTCACAGGTCTGAATGGGCCTTGTACTGAGGTGCTGAGTAGATTTGCTCTTCAAGAGGTGGGGTTTAACACGCTTCATGCATTCCCATGCACTGTTGCAAGGGAAAAAAATATATCTTTTTTTGCTTTACTCATCTCCTGTGTCAGGCCGAGGTCCTTTCTGTGTGCAGTTTGCATGCTTTGTCATTGTCTGCTTTTTCTTCAGTTTCTTTTAATGATCCAGAATCCAAGTCCATGCAGGTAAAGGTCACTTGGAGACTCTAGATGATTTCTAGGTTAGGTGTGAGAGGGAATTGTAGGGTCTTAAAAAGGATAAGAAGTTCATGAATCAATTTTGTGAAAATCAAGGCCCTTAAAAAGTAATGAAAAAGTCTTAATTGTGATTTTATGAGGTATTACATTTTGTTTGATTCTTTCTTTTCAGATAGTTTGACTCAGTTTCACCACACATTTTACTTTTCCTGCCTTTCCATCCTCTTCTGCACTCATTTGTTTTTCTGCTTTGTGATTTCTAATCGTCTGATCTTGTGTTTGATTTGCGAGTATCCATTTCTATACAGAGCTGCTTTGATCTTTTATATTCTGATATATGGGGTGGCTTGACATGATTTCATTAAATGCTTTTCACAGCTGCAGCAGGTTTAGGTGGTGATAATTAGTTTTCTGGGTAGTTATCCACTCTCTACATAGTCTGGCCGTAGAAACTTTCCAATTTGCATTGTGCATTTGTTGGCACATTAGGTGTCCATTCATGCATCAGATAATTAAAGATTATTACAGAAGTAAAAAGATAAGATGGAAGATAAGTTCTGCTCTGCATAAATATATTTTCTTCCCTGAAAAAAGCAGACTCCTTAAGTGTCAAAGTGCCGAGTATAAATCCCAGTCCCTTATACATATTTCTGCACTCTATCTTTTTTTTTTATTGCCATTTGGTGTCTCTTGCATCCTGCACTAGTCTCCAGCGCTTGCACAAGCTGCACAGTGAATAGATGGGTTGATGGACTAGTGATGGGAAGCTTGAAGCAGGTAAAAGTGAAAGCAGCCATAATGCTGTATCACTGCCCTGGTGGATGTGTTTAGCTTTGGAACATCAGCACCATGAAGCCTCTGCCCTGACTTTTCACAATGCATAGAGTATAAATAGTAGCTGGACATCGCTCTCTGCTGCCAGATTGTCTTGTAATGGTGAAACAGTGGCCTCAGCACAAAGCTGGGCCTGAATATTTCACTATCTGGGCGTTTGTTGTGCTGCTGTTTGCCATAAACTGTGTTTTGTCAGCGCATTTTGGTCCAATATAAATCTTATAAATGCAAGTCTCATTACTGGAGCTTTTATGCTGTTTTGTGCTTCTGTTTCTCACTGTTTTTGTCTGATTTTGCTTTTATGAGCAAAACCCCCCGAGAAGACATGCATAAAATACTCTGCAATCAATGTCCTGGTTTTCTTGTTGAGAAGAAGAAAAAAATAAGCCACAAAGTGAAGCTCCAGCAGCAAATTGGCACCACCAGCTGCACTGAATTATAATAATATCACATCCAATCAGAGAAAAGGCGACTGATCACTGTTTGATCTACATTCTCAAATAGACAATGCATTTAAAACAAGTCATTACGGCCTGTGTTTGGAATGAGCCCGGCGTATTCTCCACCGCCGGCTAAATCCTTCTCTGTCAATACGTTTGATAGTGATCTTAGTGAGAAATCCTCTCTGATGATGATCCCCAGCTGCTGAAACAACTCATTACTATCTGATCAAACAGGCCAGACCCCAAAAAAAGACAGAAACCCAGATTATCTGCATCAACTGCAGTTTGACTGACATCTTATCTGCTGACTTTCACAGCTCACTGAGTTTAACCCTCTTGTGTTCATCTCAGGAGGCCACTGAACAATGACTCAACCATTTTAGATGGCTAAAACTCTTTAGCGATACTTCATCAACTCAAAGTTTCATGGACTTTTTTAACTTGTTGAGTTCAGTGACCTGAGGTCATAACACTTATTCTGTGGGAGAAAAAAAATGCATTGTTATTGATATTTTTCTGACTACAATAAATGTCATACCATTTGAGTCTGAAATTTTTTCATTAGCAGTGCAGTATGTGAGGATTTATAATAACATGTATAACAAATAATATAAATATTCCATTCATTAATCCATTATCTTAAGTGCTTTATACCGTTAGAGGGTAAATGCACCATTCACTCTCAAACTCACTCTTTGGGGCAATTGAGAGTCTCTAATCGACCTAAACATGCATGTTTTTGGACTAGGAGTACAATATCAAGTACAATATCAAGACAAAACCTCCACAGACAAAATCTGAACATGCAGGCTTCACTCAGAAAGACCTTGAGTGTGAGCGGGACTCGAGCTGAGGACCTTCTGACTGTTTGTGAAACAGGTGAATCAGTCATGAGCCAACAGGAGGGAGGACGTGTCATCCTTCCTTCCCCTGCTCGCCTCCAGCTCCACAGCCGTGTTGTCTGGAGCTTCTTCTTTGTTTCCATTTGTTTTATTTTTTTCCCAAAAGTGTCGTTTTAAAGCAAAGAATACAACACGTGCAGTTTCACTTTCCACCCTTGGCTAATTAGACTTCCTCCTCCACTGCGTTTATGGCGATGAAAGGCTGAGACCAAAAAGCAGAAATGCCTCTTTACTTCCACCATCAAAGCTTTTGTCTCTGCGGTGTGATTCTTTTTTTTTTTCCTCCACAGACTGGGTAGCTCGGTTTGGTTGCTCCTCTGCCTGCCACAATCAGCCCGATCGTAATGAGACTCTGGAGATATCCAACTAGAGATGCTCAGACCCATCGCACACAGAGACCTGAACGTGCTCCTCTGTGATGTGTGTGTGTGTGTGTCTGTGACTCACACATGCCCACAGTTCTACTTTTTTTTTTTGCACTCTCACAACTCATCTCACTTATTCCGCGCTCTAATGGCTTTGCGCCTGCACTTTGCATTAAGAAGGATGAGAAAAAAAGGGATAAATCTACAGCCACACACACAGACAGTTTCTCATTTTTGCTTTATCTCACTGTCTAACGCACACACACACATGCATGCACAGACACAAAGAGGATATTTTTTTCTGGGTATGGATTATGAGACAGCTAGACCCTGAAACGCCCCTCTAATAAGCTGCCCGATATCAGATTCATTTTTTTTTTATTAAAGTGCAAATAATAACAATGAGGACCAGAGAGAGAGAAGTCATTAATGTAGCTATAGTATAGAGAAGAGTGTGTTTGTATCATTCCTCACCGTCGGCAGATATAGAGAAGTTATTTCTGGGCTTTAATTAGGCTTTAAATAAATCATGTGAATCATTCTTTTTTTCCCTCTTCTGGGTGGATATAAAAGCTGCTATTGTACTGAGCTCATAATTTCAGTGTTCTCCTATATTGCTCTCAGAAGATAGCATTGTAATGGAGCAGTTTGTCGGCTGCCAGGTTTGTAACTGGCACCACACGCAGTGGAGAACGTACGTATGCATTAGCAACACAAACTCATTATCCCAATTTCTTTGCCTGTTTTAATTCCCATCACAATATTGCTCGCACTTATAATATTCTTCCATCTCCAACAACCTGCTCGGGATTTTCATTAAGCGGAGCTCTTGAAGCCGGTTCATTATGGCACGTCGAATGTAATGAGTTGGAGTTTGCATTGGTAAACAGCACGTGGTAACATAGCGGCAGGATAGCCTGCAGCGGCGCTAAACAAGCCGTAAGGGATGCCTGCCTCACTGTAACTGTTTAATACTGGGAGGCTGGGGGCGGGGGTGGGGGTGGGGGTGGGGCAGGGGGGGCACTACAGGCAACAACATTAATGACTAATTTAGTTAGCGCTCGAGTCAGGACTCAGCGCTGGATGAACGGCTTAATGAAATACTTAGTACTAAGCTCTGAGAATGAATAATAAACATGGCAACCCGGCTCGACCCCGATCGATGCCCAAGTCCGGGATTCAACATGCATTAAAGACGCAGGCCTGAGTTTGGAGCCATGCAATCAGCAGGTAGTTAAAGGGACCTAGAACACCACCCAGACTGTTTATCCTCGTAGCTAACACACAGCAGGATTGCCTCCTTGTGATACTGTTTAAAGCCTGTTTACAATCCTGGCTTTATTGTGGGAATGTTACGCGTGTTATTTGTGTGTTTTTTTTCATGACTGAACAACCACATGCAGCCTTTACTGTCTCACTGCCACTCATTTAAGCAACCACATGATCTTATGATCCTAGCTGAACAACATAGATCAATTTATAGTTTATAACTGGAGTGATGCCGCTATGGACACATCCAGCCTTATTTGTTTGAGCCAGAATCAGAAAAAAATCCCCCAAAAATAGCTCTCCTATGATGGTCCCAATTTATATAATAATGAAATTGTCAAGTAAAAAGTAAGAAAGGGTTGCCACGTTTGTTATTTTAGTTTCCATCACCATTAATGCTGTTAATTTGGTCTGACTCTGGTCTGACTTTTCATCTGGTGTCAACATCAGCTCAAAGTCTCTTAATTCTTCAACACTTTGCAATCAGCATTTTGCTTCAGCTCTCTTTTGTTTTTAATGTTAATTACTGTGCAGTGACTCACCACAACAAGATGAACGAGATTTAAACACCCGACAATATAACAATGTATTTCATTTATACCAAAGCACACTTTGGTTTGAAATGCAGGACTTTTGATTGTAATGAAGTCACAGTGGGGTGCCGCAGCAGCAGAGACGCATTATGTTCTGCTCAGACATTTGGATATCAAAACTGCAATCTAAGGACTTTTTTTTTCTTTTTTTCTGTGTCCAGTGTGCTTCAAGCAGCCGATTAAAGTTTAGTGAAAAGTTTAGATCAGCAAGTTTTTAACCACTCGGGTGACGGCATGCAGATGGCATTAACTGAAAGCCTCTTTTATTCTCATTTATCTTGGGATGATGAAGTGCTCCTAATCCTGCACTGATTAGTAAATGATAAGTGAGTGATCGATAGTGGCACCGGAAGAATGGAGTCATCAGTCAGTAACCTCGATTTGAGCTGGCATTGTGTGTGTGTGTATGTGTGTGTGTGTGTGTGTGTGTGTGTGTGTGTGTGTGTGTGAGGATGTGTGTGTGTGTGAGCCTCCCACGTTTCCTGCAGCATGAGGAACCTGACAATGACGACGATAACAAGGCCCATCCTGTCAGAAAACAGTGGCGGAGCTCGTGGCTGAGCCTGCTCTGACAGGTCCCTGTGACCTCCTCTCAACGCGTCCTTCATCAACACGCCCTCATTGCTTCGCGCTGATCAGTGCGTTGCGTGCGCCCATTTTCCCCCAGCGATGAATTATGCAGCCAGCCGAGTGTAAACCGGCAGTATGGTTTATTTATCACCAGGACGCCTTTTCTAACCAAATCAGCTGCATGTTAAAGCCGGGCGCCCGTACGCGGTGGAGCTGGCGTCGACGTGCGGGGCCCCGTCGGATCGGAGTCACGTGACCACGTGGAGAGGACTTTAATGCGTTCGTGTCAGAGTGTGCGAATGCGTTTGCAGCAGCGTGGATGTATAATGTATAGAAAAGCGTAAAAATAGGTTTGTAGTGATTGCAGGCTTTTAAAAGCAGCACCTTAAGGAGAGCAACACGTCAAGGGAAAATGCAGTTCACAAATATAAACAGGGTAAAAATATCCGGTGCTGGCGCTCTCTCTTTAAATGTGTCTCGTGGTGATTAAGTGGGCGCGGGCTGACGCTTTGCACCACCAGATAATCTCCAAGCACTCGCCGCAGGGATTTGCAAAGTAACGTCAGTTTCGAATCAAATCTGTCGATTTTTTTTCACTTGGTTCAGTTTCTTTAAACCGACTGTCATCACACTGTCTCGTCTCAGATCGTCTCAGAATCAGTTTTACTTTTGGCAGGAACGGGTAAACAAATGCTCAGGTGAAAGTGGGGAAAGGTTAAAGAGTAAAAAAAAAAAGAAAAGAAAACGGGGCCCATCCATCAACAGAGAGGTGGCCTCATGTGTCCCAGTGTCACACGTCTGCATCTCTGCAGCCGATCCCGCTTCCCTTTCTTCCTCCTCCTCCCCTTCCTCCTCCTCCTCTTCCTCCTCCTCCTTCTCCTCGTTTGTGTCGCCGCTGCTGTTCTGGCAGCGGGCTGACGATAACAGATGGCGGGCATTAATAACTTCATCTCAGCGTAAAATGAATTCATATCCGGCCTCTTCACCAGCCGTTTCCACCGTGGGGAGAGAAGCAGCCAGGCAGCAGAGGAGGAGGAGGACGAGGAGGACGAGGAGGCAGTCACCCAAACGCCTCCTGCCCTGGGTTTTAAGTACCCCCCCCTCGATTCCTCCCCTTTATCCATCTCCTTGACACATGCACACAGCTGTACACACACAATAATGCAAACAGAGGCTTTAAGAGCTGCGCTGCGTTTCACTTTTATGGGTCAGAAATCCAGAGCGCTGATTTAGTCATTATTTATGAGTGGACGCAGTATTTCTAAGATTAGGGAGGGAACGGCAGAGGGCAAATGACTCTCCAACATTCCTGCTGCTAAATGACATGTGAGTTTCTCTCAGACATCTAACATCTTGTATTTGGGCTCTGACTGTTGGTAAAATCTGGTAAAAATCCTCCCAAAGGATTTAGGAGCTTAAGGAGTCATTTGTGTCCACAGTCCTAGATTTAGATGTTGAAGATGTTTACTTGTCGAGGTTCAGGTTGACCCTGTAGTTATTTAATTAATTCCGTTATAGATTATATTACTTTATATTACTGTAGATTAGTAGCCCTAATTTTGTATGAGATTAATGAGGAAAGGGCAGAGGGTGAGTCACTAACATTCCTGTTGCCAAGCAGCACCCGTGGACTCTTTTTCAGGCATCAAACTTATTTTTGTGAGTTGTCATTTAGTCTCACAATCCTGACTTTGAATGTTCTGGTGGGAAATTCAATTCATTTCACTTTCATTTCAAATAAGTTTATTTGTCCCCAGGGACATTTCAAGGCACACGGAGCAGTTGTAGTACCTCAACAAAAAAATCAAGAACAAAACAAATATGATAGAAACCGACATATGTACAGAAAGTGCACATTTGCATATGTGAAATTAAGTTCAAGAACTTCAGAAATAAGATGAAGGATCAAATGTGCTGGCAGCATGAGCATAAAGTGCAAACCATGTTGAGAGGTAGATCGGTAGATGTGTGAACTCTTCAGCCTTCACATGTGGTATCGATGTGTTATTCCTCAAACTTTCTGAGGAGAAAAAAAATTCATATGGAAGTCTGTTTCATGTGATTTGACAGAGTTAAAGCACAGTGCAATTAATCAAACATGATCCATCTATAGGGAACAAGGAGAACAGGCATCTCATCACTTCCTGACATGTGATACTGCTCTAATGTTAAAACGCCCTTCAGGATGAATGATGACTTGCATGAGAACTTTAACATTTCATGACGGGATTGTTAACATCAGTCACTGTGTCTCAGCTTTTACTTTGATGGTTATAGAGAGAGAGAGAGAGGGAGAGAGGGAGGAAAGAATCACCTGAAGTGCCTCAGATGCACCACTAGAGGCTGTCCTGCTGCTGTCTCACATCGAGTGCTGAAGAGGAGGCCGAAGCCTATCGTGCCGGAGGAAGGCTGCTGCTCTGTGGGGACTGAAGGCCAGTCCCACAAAGTGAGGTTAAACGATACAGCGGATGAGGGATGATGAAAGGAAAGCAGAGAGACAGAGGGATGGAGAGAGGAAGGGATGGTGACAGATCAGATAAAGCGTTTGCCTGCGAGGCAAAGAAGTCGAGCAGAGGGAGGGAAAGAGACTGCAGGATCAAACCAAAGGCAGATAATTGAATATCGTATCATTTAATAAAAAACATGAAAGGTGTTTTTGAAGGAGAGTAAAGAGAGGGTGTGATCTGGCCTCCTTGGGTGGGAGTGAGCCCATCACCTTTCGATAAGAATGTCAAAGAATTAGGTTAAACTGGCCGAAACATTCCTGCAAGTCATTTTAAGTTTCTATAGTTGATCGTTAGTCTGTTACTGTGCACTTCAGTTCAATATTTTCAACCATTTTTCATACTGAACAAAATGTATTGAGTACCTGTACGAGTATCATCAAAGTTACAGCTCAAGTTTATGGATTTACATCAGCAGAAAGTCTGTCAGGTTGATTGACAGGTTTTTCATTCTTCAATCAGTGAAGGAGCAGACAGTCACAAAATGCACATCGTGAATGTAAAGAGCGTGAGACCCACATGCTTCAGAATCGATGTAACACTTGGAGATGAGCATATAGCACCCGCCTGGAGCTGAGTCAGCGCTGTGAACAAACAACACATCGATGGTGACAGTCGCTGGAACATCAGCACACCCATGCACAACACATTTCACGCCGCACCCCGGCTCTAGAAAGCTGTTTGAGAGAGTCGTGTATTACATTAGAAATACGTGAGGCTGGGCCTATACCTGCCTCCAGCCTCCCAGAAGTCCTCATTTACAGGGATTTTAGTGGTGGATCGGTTTTAAAACAAGCACTGAACAACTGTGGGCGGCTGAGGATCAGGAGGTCGTTGACTAATTGCAGGGTTGACAGTTCGATCCCTGCGTGTGTGTGTGTGTCTGTGTGTGTGTGTGTGTGCGCGTCTGTGTGTGTATGTGTGTGTGTGTGTGTGTGGAGAGAATGAGTGAATACAAGGGACCATAGTTCACGTAGTGAGTAATAGCTTCAAGACAGGCTTTTTTTCCCTCCAGTTATAAATGTGTAATACCCAATGAATGAAGCGCTATCGTACTTTGTGTCACTTTCGTTTTCTTTTTTTTGTCATACGTTGATGCACAATGTGGAGCTCACAGCTAGGCACGAGCAAGCACATCTGCTGCAGGGTGTTCAAACTCATCCATCATTAGAAACTCATGTAACCATTAGTCACTTAATTGATTCATCATTGACGGGCGTCGTTTTTCAAAGCAAGCACTTGCTCTCTCCTTCTCTTCTCTCAGCTTGTTGAACATCTTCATACGTCTTCGGATCGTCTGAGAAAGTTTAAAGGAGTGGGAATCTGTTTTTCTGGGCTCTGCCTGGTGACTTGATTGTGCCTTTAAATAACTGACAGGATAACCAATTTGCGAGCAGCAGCCCCGATTAGAAGCCAATGAGACAGTCTGAATGACAGTTTGCAAACTGCTGAGGTGCACTTCACAGCACGACTGCAATTGTCCTAATAGGGAGCGCCTCAGGATGCGTTGTCATGCAAAGTTCGCAAAGCAAAACAATCTGGCTGCGGCCCGGACTGCATAACTGCGGCTAATTCAATCTGTGGAGATGGAGAGATGACAGATGCAGTTTGCAGGCTTCTCCTTCTGTGTCAGATAACGATGGCGGTAATGGGCTGCGTGTTTATTCCAGCACATAAACAAGCTGATCATTATTCCACCAGACGCACTACAGAGGGCAGAGTTTCTCCACAGGTAACGGCGCCCGACGCGCCAGCTTTACACAACAAGGACGTCTTGCTTCCATTGCTATTTCTGCACTTTTTCCGGAGACGCATCGGAAGCACTTTTCCCATTGTCTCTGCCAAACTTAGCTTTTCCAGGCGGAAGCACTCCACCAGACGCTTTTAACCAGCCCGACCCTAAACGCTGTGAATCTCAGGGGCGCTCTGACGCGCCTTTTTGATGCCGGGAGCGGGAAATCGTGTGCAGCTTCGGAGGTTGGCTGAGAACAGGAGACGCAGGGGCGTCTCTTGATTGTCAGGTCGCTCTGAGCTGAACATGGCAGCTCCAGGATCCATCTGTGATAGAGACGAGTGCGATTGTGCATTATTAATGCGCCGGCGTCTGAAGAAACAAAATGTTGAGTCGACGTGTAGACGGGAGAGAAAAAGGGTTTCAAGTTCACTGTGTTTGTGGAGCGTGTGAGAGGCTGGAAAAATACTGGATATCTACAATCTGCAGTCGTGTCCTGAATAATTTGAATTTTTTTATTTTTTTTATCTATCCTTGCCTCCCTCCTTTTGTATTTGTTCACTGATAAACAGGGTTATTGCACTCAGCCTCCCTGCAGCCTGTGCTGCTATTTTTAAAACATAATTATTCTCCCCCCACCTTCCACTTGTTGTCTAACAGAGACATGCTTTAGCAATTACACATCATAAACATCCAAATTGGACTCATCTGCTTCTCCCTAAATTGGCGCCCTTGGTGATTTTGAGCGGGGCCTCATATGTTTCCGATTACAATTTGCTTGTATGGCTGCCAGGGAGAACATGAAATAACAGCCAACGCCCTGGAGGTGAGTGTCCACTTGAGCGCAGAAATGATGCTCCATCTTTCAATTAGTTTCACAGAAGCGTCTCTCAATCCGCTCTGGTCCAGACGACACTCACCTGCAGGATGCAAGGCTTCTCTAAGGCCTCTGACCGACCTTAAAGCGTCAGATTTATCCTTGTTATCTGGAGCTATTGGTTTCATTACAGTTTATTTTACAGTCTGTTGCAATGATTATTAGTCATTGTCGAACATTGGCTGGTAGCAATGGATGGACAATGCTACTGCTAATGCTAGCTAACTCCAGCTCGCTGAAACAAGATGAGATGATGCTGCGATGAGATGATACACACACGCTGCAGTCTAACAGACATTATATATGAATAAGGCACATTAGTGCAACGCAATAGCAGGATATATAACATTGATATATGAGGATGCCCAGGAATAAAGGCCTTTTTTCAATGTTTTTTCACTCTTATCCTTATACAATATTTGTTTGATTGATCAATTAATCAATGAATGCCACGAATCACTGATGGCCATCTTGCCTTGTACTAGCGTAAACAGATATGTGACGTTACCTTTCTTGCTTAACGACGGAGTTTAGAAACTCTTTTTCCAAATTAAGAGGTTATTAGAGTGATGGTGTTCATACGCATTGAGCCTTATATGTTAGAGGAGGAGTCAGATGCTGCCTCTCAGTTGTGTGCCTGTTAGGGCTATGACGTCTATCCAAAGAGCTGAGGGGGTGGTATCGTTGGCATCACACTCACGCTCCGTTACATTCTGTCTCTGTCTGGATTTACTTGTTTTTTAGCTACCGCTGTAGCTCAGATAAAAGTCTATTTTCATTCCTGCCTCCCTCTAAGCCTCTGTTAACACATTGAATTCTGTCACTGAGGAGCATCCGTGCAGGTGTCATTGTCGCGTTTCGTCCTCTGACACATAAACTGAGGTCGTTTCCCCAACTCTTCACAGACCGGAATTGCCTTCCCTTTCCTTTCCTTTCCTTTCCTTTCCACTGACCTGTTGAAAGCTCCTGCAAAGAACTGAGCCCTCGATCATCGCAGCCACCCTTCCCTTACCCCCCCACCCCCCCACCCTCCCCCTCCTCCTTCCCAATCTATTTTATTTTCCCTCCTAGTCGCACGCTGCTTTGACCTGGCGTCCCGGTGAATGGCGTCGGCCCACTGAAGCCTAACATTGCATCAGCGTCCTTGTCTCTCGTCCCCATAGCAGGCTGGATGGGGGTGGGGGTGGGGGGGCTAGGCCGTCTGGACATTAGCTCAGGTCGTTGTGTTTCGACTGAAAAGAGTCGCTAAGAGTCAAATATGTGTTAGGTAGCTGTCGGACCTCACCCAGAGCTCTTATTCTCCACAGAACACAAAGCAGCATCCCAGCAGCTTCTTCATCGCTGCCTCACCACCATTTACTGGAGGAAGTTCTCCATTGCAGCGAGTTGCAGTATGAGGTGGTGAAGTCTCTTTGTTTAAACGAATAAAAGTTTTATTTTCAGGACTGAGCTCAGGCCAGGAGGGCAGCAGAGAAACATTTTCACAACAATGAGCCTGCGGTTCCATTCACCACGGTATTCATTTCTATGGATTGTTCTTGGGAGAAAGAGCGATTATGCACTATTCAAAAGGCTTCTTTTCACCTTGGACTCAGAGAACGTGGTGAAATAATGCAGACAATATCGGTTTTAAATTCTACACGTGTTTTACGCAATGTTCTCTTAGATTTTGGAGATCAGAATTTTTGCACCAGTTCAGACAAACGACTGCGACCTCCAAAGCCATGTTCGTTTTCTTTCAACTTTAACTTTTAAAATGCTCCGACTGGAACCTATTCATCCTATATCTACAGTGAATAGGGACACGTAACCTTTGACCTCACTTCTGTTCCCAAACTACTTCAAGGACTTTTATGTTAACACCAAATGCCAAGTTTGAATCATCTGCCAGTGCCAGCCGTCTATTTGGTGGGTGGATCTGTCTGCATCGTGCCTCCAGACTTGAGCAAAAGTCGTCAGGGAGGCACATTAGGTCCTCGGCTGTTTGGATGCCACTCTCGCTTTGTTTCCATGCTGTTGCCTCACACAATCCAACAATCAGGAATAAAGACAACAGATATACATCGCCTATTGAAGTATTGCAGACAAAGCAGTTGGAGCTAAACAGAGAGCATTTCTATGGAACGTGGTGCTCATTTCAAGGTGTTTCCAGGCCTAGGAAGGCATCTGGATTTCTGATGTGATATACGGGATATCTGTGAGAGCAAATGCGATGTTGGATTCAGATGACACGGTATCAGGCTGACCTAACAGGCGCAGGGCGGGGGGGCAGAAATTAGCGCTGGATGAATTCCACATCATGTTCCAACAGGAGAACAGAGAGCGTCTGGAGCGGAGGAGCGAGCCAAGCTGCAGTATTTGTTTTTCATTTCCCAAACACAAACAAGGTTCATGCATGGACTTTGGCTGTGGAGGCTCTGGACACTTTTGACTCTGTGGCTCCACAAGTGTCCTCTCTAATACAAGATCTGACAGATTCTAGTCACAACACAACAGCTCATCTTTGCCAGTTCATCACAGAACACACACACACACACCATTCACCCTCTCACTAGCTGTATTTCTATTACAGCTTTTAAAGTGATCAAAATTCAACAAAGTACCACCTATCTTTGCATGCCTTTTCATTGAAGGGTGATTTGCCCATGAGCCATAACAGTCTACCTCTGTAATATCCCAATATTTAGTAAAATCTCTTCCAACAAGACATTTAAAAACCATCTCATAAAAGTCTGAAAAAACACTGTTAAGCCACCTTATAAAAATGTAAAACATTTAACTGAGATTTAAGAGGTATTTCTACATTTAAGTGATTTTTTTAGGGTTGATTGAACCACACCAGCCCAATCCTATGGATAACCTAAGTGTTGGACACCTAGTCTCCAGTCGACCTAAACATGGATGTTTTAAGACTGTGAGAGTACTGAGAGAAAACTCAGACACTTGGAAGGACATGCTGATTCCACATAGAATCCCCAACCAAGGATTGTAAGGCAACTACTGTATTATCCATTGAGCTCAGATTGGCACAATACTGCTGTAGGACTACATCAAAAGTTTCAGAATGTAATTTTACCCCTAAAAGCAGGCCTCATATAAATGGAAACTACGTCCATTTTAAAGTACCAGTCAAACGGTTGGTTCAGACCTATCAATTATTGATTATGCCCTCTTCGTTCCGTCTCTACGGATGTTCTACGCATTTGAACCAGCTATTAATAAACCGAGCCTAATGACGAGCTGTCTGCGACTCACATAGAGACGTCGTCTGTTCCTCGCTCCAACACACACCTATACTGCAGAGACCACGCACGCACACACGCACACGCACACGCACACACACACACACACACGCTGGCACAGTCTCTGAGCAGGCGCAGAGATCAAGGACACGCCTTGTGAGTCACAGCCCGAAACAAACGATCTCAGCTCTTTCTTTATTTGTTTTGAATCCATACAGCCATTACAGGACATGGCGAGGCCGTGACTGGGCTCATAACAGAGGCACCTCCCCGTACGCGTATGTGTGAGGAATTACTCTCAGATATGAACCGAAGGGAATGGAGGAGGGGGAAAAAGAGAGAGAGAGGGAGAGAATATTGCTTTTCTCTGGCTGCCGAGACGTATAGAGCAGAGCTGCCCGGGAAGGGAAGAACTTTATTTGAACAATAGAAATAGAAAATAATTTGATAAAATGGAAGGCGGTATTGCGAAGTGAGTTCATTTTCTGAAAAGCACTCCTGGATGCAGTTTGTGCGAATACTGAGAAAACAAAAGATGGGGAGTGATGTGCATTCATTGACTGGTATATGCGAAGCACTGCACAGGCAGTGCAGTTTTCCTTCCCAAGTCCAGCTTTTACACAGCAAAACAAAACATAAAATAGATATTGTTGCATATCATATCGGTAATAAGAATAACATTTACTACCCTTTGATGTGTTATCTTCAGAGCCTCTCAGCTGCCTGTCAATAACCTTTTCACACCTAAAAATAACCAAATCCAAACCTTTATTTTCACTGTGTCCTTGTTCACTGATTATGTTTCTTTGTGTGTGTGTTTGTGTGTGTGTTCTGAGTTTATTTTCCAACAACACAGGTTCACAAATACAATGCCAGTCAGAGGCCAGCTCTCAAATATTGAATGTCAGACTGTCCTTGAATGCACCACGACGAGATTTGGCAGAAACGTTCCTTGTGGCTACAGCAAGACAACAACATAATCACGACAAAAAAAAGGAGCAAATTGAATTTTCTCAGCATGCTCAATTTGAGAGAAATGAACGAGTGTCTGGAGTGTTTGAATTTAATAGAAAAGCTTCAACTTTGCTTATAGCGATAAAGCAGGCTGACCAGTCATCAGCAGTCAGGCCGCTGGTTTGATCCCCAGCTGGGTGCGTGTGAATCACTGTGGTTGAGCAGTTTGGCAGCCTGTACGACAGCCCCTGCCATCAGTGTGTTAATGTCCGGATGTGTTGTAAAGCTCTTTTCGGAGCCTGTAGACTAAAGAGAGAGACGCTATATAAATGCGCTCCATTTCCCATTTATGATAATGGCCGGCATTAATGCAAAGCATAACCAGGCATTGATCCGGCATGACTAACATCAGGGATCGTGGGGATGCTGCTCTCTCTTGTGCTTCAAGAAAAAGGTCAAATTAGTTGCCGGATATTGCATTTAAATACTTTGCGGTATAGCCTATAGATGAGGCAGTTAATGGAGAGGAACAAAAATGAAAAAAAAAAAAAAAACAGAAAAAACTGTCTTTTCCTAGCCAAAGAAGCATATCCAAAAACATCATCACATCCTTATTCATGTGTGAATTTTTGATATGAAATAGCAACTGGAAAGCAGAAGAATTTGAAGAGACAAAGAGGTTAAATAATAATGAGTATATCCCGCTCTGTTTGGGTGTGCTACGCAACTGCAGTTTGGTGAAGTTTAGCAGGGAAATGTCAAACATGTCACCGCTGTTAGTTGGTAGGCTACATGAAGTAACATGACAGGAAATATACCAAAATAGGGCTTTGCTGAGGTATTTCTCATTAACGAAACCTCCATTTGACCATTCAAGGTCCTCCTCAGTGCAGATCTAAGCAGGCGTTGATCTGACATGGCTAACATGCTGCTCTCTTGTGCTTCTAGTAAAAGGTCAGACTGGTTGAAAGATATTGCATTTAAATCCTTTTCTGTGGAGGATTCCAGTCCCACAGACCAGGCAGTTATTAGCTGGCTATACGTAACGTCCTGTCTGCGTGATGCCAGCCAGGGGAATAAGGCTTTGTAAATGAGCTCTGAGCAGTGAAGGTCTGCTGGAGTGAGATCATTACAGTGCCGAGGTTCCCGTGTGGTGTTTTGGTGCTTGTGTCAGCACAATCGACGCAGTAAGGCAGCATTAGACGCTGAGAGACACGTGTCCCAGTGTAAAACTTTTACATTCTCCTGCTCTGAAGTGCCAGTCTCTCATATCCTCTCAGTCTGGAGTCTGGAGGCTTTACTCACACTTTGGTTCATTTCTGTTATGTTTTTGTTGTATTTTGTGATAGATACTTGAAGAGGATACTTGATACACTCAAAAGAAAAAAAAAGTCCTTAGAATGACTCCTAAAGTGTTAACTCAAGTGGCTCCACGAACTGTGTTTGGTTGCTCCTCAGATACTCAATTCCTCGATATTGACTCAATGGCTTCAAATAAGTTTTAAATGACTGACTTGAGTATATTTTAGTTGATTAGAGCCAAATATTCTAATGTTCTAATTATGTAATGTAGTGTTGTCAACTATGAAACTCTCTATGAAACTGAATGTCTTTTAACACTGAATGTTATTTAACACTTGTATAGAACCACTTGATATAACATTTTTAAGACGTTCTGAGGATTTATTTTTATCGTCCCTGTTCTTATTCCTATTGCTATATACACTTTTGAATCCCCCTGGACTTGGCCTGGAGGGTGCAGCTCCTTCTCTACCACCTGGGATCTGACAGGATCTAAAGCACAGACAAGACATTAATGACCCTCAGAAGCATCATGGCGTCTGCAGGAAAACACACTCCCAGCCGCTCGATGCCGTTCCCGGTGGATTTTCCTCCCCCGGCGGAGCATTCACTGGACCGTTCCTCCAGAGTCTCTTCAAAATTGTCACTTTCTCATGGCCTCACATTCATCCCCCATCCTGTGTCCTACCTCACCTCTCTCACTGCGTCCCTGCCTCTAAAGCCCGGTCTTTATTTCCCTCTCTCTAGTCAGACGTGTTGCAGCCTCCCCATCGTCCCTCTCCTGCAGTAGTTTGTCTTTTTTTTTTTTTTTTTCGCTCCATCTGATCCATTAGTAATCCATTTCAGGGGCTGTCAGCCGTACAGCAGTGGCAGAATGCAGCCTGCGCAGTTTATCTGTCACTGTTTGTCAGGCCGGCACTGACCGGCAGAGCCTGTGGATGAGGCTGCAGCCGTGGTCGGAGACATGCAGCCTGAATAACACACATCTGATGAATACTGTAAGGTCCAGTCTGCCAGAGTGGAGGAGATTGAGAGGTCGGCTGCTGATGGGAGTCTGGAGCCCTGTAATGTATCTCAGATGAATGTAATCATGCTTGTGGTCGTGTTTCAGCTGTACTGCGGTCTCTTGTGTCTGCTCTCAGTTTTAAATGCACTGTGTGAACAGTAATGGTGGAGTGTGGTTGAGCAAGTGTACTTGGGAGTGAAGGCTTTCATGAATGAAGTGTTTTGTGGTTACAGCCCATACTTTATAGTATTAACGGTAGTTAAACCCAGTTCTGTGTAGCTCTAAGTTGAACACATCTTTTCATGGATGATGTTTAAATAATGTTGATGTTTTATTTTGAGTTAGGGCCTTTTGGCACTCAATGACACAGAGAAAACATGCAAATCAAACAGTAAAATTATTCAAATATCCAAGGTGTTTGTTCTTCCCCCGGATTAAATTAACATTTCGTCACATTTCCCCTCTTCATGCACTTATTTTACTGTCCTAAAACTATGCAAGCACGCATCACACACTTAAGTTGTGTTGTGGAAGAGTTTCAGGAGACTTTAATACAAGCTCGACACCCACAGGTTTTTCATTATCAGATATGAATGCATTAATGTGTTTGTCTTTGTATTACAAACTGATTAAAGTGTTTCAGCTTCGTTGTTGCTGGAGCCGACGGGCCAGAGGAGTCGCTGATAAAATATTAAGAAGCCAAAGTAGAATCTGCGCATTGTTTACACGCCGATGAGGCTGCATTAGATTAATTACATCCAGGCTTTCCAAAATTAGCAGCCTAAGCATTAATGATAACTGGTTTTGCTCTGAACGCCCGTGTGGGCAGACAGCTTTGAGGGAACACGTGGGGTTTTCATTATTAACTCGGATCAAGTTGTCCCCGGGTGGGGCGGCACTGCACTAGTGTACACGCCCACAGATTTGCACATTAATGCTAATTTAACACAGGTGGGGAGCACATAGGGACAGGGGCGCTGCTGGGAAGCAAAAATGAGCTTCAGAGCTCTCAGAAAACCTGAAGAGCCTCATCTCCTATGCATGTGGGCTTCTATGATGTTTGGAGTGGAAGTCAAAAGCAGATTTGTCTTATTTTACTGGCTTTGCCATCGTGTTAGATCAGTTCCTGATGAGGCACTCTTCCACTGTTGATCATGTCTGGAGCGACTTGACTGAGGAAAACAAGACTGTATGAAAAGTGAGATTTTATAGTGATTCCATCTATTATTTGACGTCACTGAGGTTTCCTGCGTCTGTTCTTAGCATGTGTAATGAGCAATTAATGTGATAGTGCAGTTATTATAGTATGTATGGAGTGGGTTTTCTCTCTACTTATTTATAGCTATTTTCGCAGTGTTTGTAGCTTTTTTAATCTTTAATTTCTTTTATGCACTGACTGGTTCTGTACTTCATAAATGCCATTGTGTCTGTTGCAATGAGCAATAAAGCTTGTATTTTCTGTTCTTCTGGTTTCTCTTTGTTGAGTACAATCATTGAGTAAGTGTAATCTGCCTCACTAAATGATTGCACTTTCAGTTCGACATCAGAGGTGTGTGACAAACATAAACATCATAATGATACAAGAGTTTAACTCATTTGCAGTACAAGGAGAAATGAATAGAAGTCACAAATGGAAAAACAACTCATTTAAAAACATTGACAAGAAAAGAAGTGAAATGAGAAAAAAACTAAAAACAATGAAAAACACGAGCACAAAGTCCACAGAAGTTATTCATAGGGCAACCAGATCATGTGTTCAGTGCTGTCAAGGTTTTGATTTGACAAAACATCTTCAGCAAACTTTACATTCCTGTAGATTTAATTAAGTTTATGAAAGTAGATCTGTCCATGTTTGTGTTGCATGTGCTACTCCTTGATTTTAACTCCTCTGACTCCACTGTAGAGGTTTAGGTTTTAGCTTATGGGCTAACATACACACTCTCTCTCACACACACATACACACACCCACTCTTGGACAGTTTCTCAGCCGGCACAGCTGCATATCTTGAGTGTGGGCACTCTGCCCACGCTCCCAGCCGCGCGCCTCTGATCTTGAATCAGCCATTTACCTGTCAGCGCTGCCCACCACGCTGTGGCTCTAATGGCTGAATAAACAGTTTAGCACTGATTGTTCCCTCCGTGGCATCTCTCTTCTCTTCTCCTCTCTTCTGGAGGTGTTGAATTACATCTTTTCACCCTCCATCAGTGCTGCACACTCCGGCCGCATCTGCATCTCCAAACCCATCGCCCATCCTCATTAAAGGAGACCAGCAATGGTTGAACGGAGCATTTCTTCTTCATTCTCGGCCTTAGCATAGAAGCTATGGGACACTGGTTTCATCTGAAATTCCTCAAAACCAATGCCCAGTGTGTGTTTTATTTTGTGGTTACCCATTCATCCACTTTCATTCAAAGTCAACACTGAATATGTTAACACGATATCTGCACGCATAAATTCAATACAATCTCTACACAGTCTCTACACATGTCAAAAAACAAGCTGTTCTCCCCTTCACACACCTGCAGCTCACTACTGGGAGCTTGATCATGTGCCTTCTCCGCCACATATGCACCACTTCTCTCCAGAGCAAACCATGTCTCATGTCTCTGTGTTCCTTGCCAAACAAGAGAGCTCAACTTACTAGAAACCAACTTTCCAGCTATTTTCACATCTGAAAGTTACATTTTACATGGAAATGTTTGGCTCCACATCTTCAATCTGGAATAGACTGTGGTTATTTAGTCGGGCTGAGGTAAAAGTGGTTTTCCATTCTAGGTGCTCTTTAACAGACGCCCTCTGATCGTTATGTTGAGCAAGGGGAAACATCCGTTTGAATAACTCATGATTTCAAGGACTCGTCTGCGTGTGTTGGTTGTGATTAGAGTAAAAGCAAATCTCAGGCAGTGACCGTTTCCGGCCTCCATTAGGGCTGTTAATGTGCGGGCCATGCTGCAGGGCTAGGAGACAGTGGGGCTGGCTGATGTTTTTGTTTAGCTGCTAATGGCTCTGGGTGTGGCAGCTGCCTCTTAAACAAGGGAGAAGACCGCCGTGTTGTCGACACGCTGGCGAAGCCGCTCCACTGTCCCTGGGACTACGAGCCGCAGACTTCTTAGGTGACGAGAAGCGAAAGCCGCTTCCAGGAGCTGTTCCAAAATGATGTTCGATCATCCCCTTGGGGCTCCGCTGGGGGCTCCGCTGGGCCTCCACAGGAAACCCTCCAGGGTGGAGTCGGCCAGGAGGTTCCTGAGGGTGAGTCCGAGTGTATGTATGGGGCTGTGTGTGTGTGCCTGTACATGGAGGGGGAAATAAGCTTGAGATGTTTTGTATGCAGTGTGAGGAATACTCTGAGAGAGCTTTGTAAGGATGAAGCCTGGGAACTTGTGGAGAAACCACACACGTAGCAGACCATCAAAACACCCACGTCCTACATAATGGAGCTTTGAATGAGATTAAAAAGGGAGGCGGTACCCTTGGTTCACATCTCTACATCATTTCAAAGGGGATAGATAACCATAAGGTTAGTGATGTTTCAAAGAAGGATCACTGCTGTACATGTTCCCTAATAATCTGTAAAGGCCTGGCGGAAGATAACGTCCCGTTATCTTACAGCGTAGACTTGCTTTTTTTTTTTCTTAATCGCTTGCAGCAAATGAGACTAATGGTCTCTAAAAGACCAGCTTCAGTAAAAGAGCAGTATTCCTCAGATCGGGCTTCACGTCTCAAGAGAAGCCGGCCTCAAAGTTTGTCTGTGTCTTTAAAGGTTATCCCGAGAGAGACGGGAACCTAATGAAACTCTGTAGGACCAAAAAATGCTGCGCGGGGTGTTTGGAGCACCCGCTGGAACCAGTCAATATCGCGCTCCCCCAGGATGATGGCTTTAAAGGGTAAAGACAGACTCTTTCTGTGCAAAGGTGAGAGTGGAATACAGATGCTCCCAGTTTACGCGACTCACCCGGGTGGCTCCGAGACCGAGAGTAGAATCAGGAGTTTGTCCTGATTTCTGTCCTCTTCTCTAGCTGTGTTTTATTAATATATTTATTATTTAGATTTCATTGTATATTATTAGTATTATTGCATTTTAATAATAATATGCTTCATTTATATATTCATGAATTACATTTTTTCATATTTCTCATTTAGCTTGCTAGCTAGTCCCTCAGGGACGTTCCTGTTTGGAAATTCAAGATTTTATCTGAAAATCTGGAAAAGCACTTCTCACACACTTGTTATGGAAGAGTTTTAGGACTTTAATACACAGTAGACTCTTGAAAATTAGATTTGAATACATTAATGTGTTGGTCTTTGTATTGCAAGCTGATTGAAGTGATTCAGCTTCATTGTTGCTCGAGCCCTCCAGGATGATGGGTTTAAAGGGTGAAGACAGACTCTTTTTTTATTACAAAGACAAGTGGTGAATACAGATGTAACCAGTTTACGCGACTCGCCCCGGTGGCTCTTCGAGGCGAGAGTTGAATCAGGAGTCTGTCCTTTGTTTTCTCCCTTCTTTTTTTGTCTTCCTTTTCCTCCAGCCTGCATCAATCTGCTGCACCCAGGAGCCCTCCCTTCACTTTAATCTCTATCGCTCATCATGTGTGCTCAGGATAAACTCTCCCCCTCTCATACTGTCGACCTTTACTCTCCTCTGTTTGGTCTGTGCCGCGTAGCGCTCCACCCCACTTGACTCCACTCTGTTGAGTGTCAATCAGAGCCCCCCCCACCCAGCTCCGCAGCCCACACCTCTTTAGCAACACTTCAGCAATATCACTGTCCACATTTCAGCATTTTCCCCCAAATCTGTGAAGGCTACATTTTCTTTTTTAATTTTCTAGCAGAACGCTTTCCACACTCACAACCCCACTAAATATCTTCTGTCGCTTCGCTTGAAAAGCCTCAGCGTGCCTTATGATTATTTGTTAAGGGAGTTTTCTACTTTCACCTGAACTGAATAAATCACCTATGAATTTTTAAAGTAGCTCGGCTGAAAAATTTTGTTTTTTCTTCTTTTTGAAAAGGATGAAAAATAACTGAGTGAGTAGGGGGAAAAAGCACATTTGCAATTTCCTGCATTAAGCGTGGTTTTGTGGCCAACACCATCATTTATAGAACTTTAATTGTGCTGTTGTTTCACACTGGTCATCACCTTGGCACCAATCAAAGAATTCTGCATTGTTATTTAAAGAATAAAGTTATGAGCTGACTTTAGTTCTGGACTTTGACATTCATTTTTGTTTGAAATGTATTTCTACTGTAGCTGCTTTGCTGATAATACAGACTAGATCCATCGCCCTGTTTCTCCCAGTCATAGATTTGATAGTCAGTATTTAGTTCTTTAACTGGGAAATGAGTGAACTGCTGAAAATCTGTATTTGTAATAAAGATGACTAGGAGAGGTCTAGGAGAAGCAGAAGCCAATGTGGTGATGTTTTCTCTCACTCCATTGCTCCTCTGCTCTCAACGACCTTTTTTTTAACATCTGTAACATCTCATCCCCATCATAAAGCATTAGGCTCACTCTGCTGTCCCCTGCAGAAACACAGCCTCTATTAGCAGCTGATTAGAGCTCTTTTCTCCTGCTGTCGGATCACGTTTCATCTCAGGAGGTGTTTGTGATGCATTCACACAGGGCAGGCAGAGTCTCGCTGCTCCAACCAGTCTTCATGAAGCACGATTGGAGTGGTTTCAGGGTTAGTCTAGTTTCCTCTTCATCATCCGTACAACAGTGACTTTGCTTCTATCCCACAGACGATCTCTGGTGTTATTCACAGCTGCAAGGGCAGCACCTCTAATTGAGCCTTGTCTCTGTTTATTTCTCCACATTTATAAAAGGGAAGCAGCTTTTTACCGGCATCACATCTAAAGATAAAGTGTGCAGTTTGCTGTTTCTCTTATTGGTTTTACAAGCTGCGTCCACTTTTCTGAGTCTTCTATCATCGTTTCTGTAGCGTGAAGTGCTGTAGAGTCAGCAGTCCACCTACACGCCGACGCTGGGTCTGTACCGTCCCAGAACAGAGAGGTCAGAGCTTCACACAGGATGCAGCACCGTTTACCTGCGACCCGCTGCAGCACTTTTCAGCTGGACACCGCCGACTCAGACACCATGCTCAGAAAGAGAAAATTGTGAGTCACAAAGAGCTATAGATCTCTCTGGAAATTATGCAGCCGGAAATTAGCATTCCATCTTGACAAAAGATGCCCGGCCACCAAATTCAGTAGCTTGTTGTTAAGAGGAGGCTCCAGTGAATTTTGCATTATCTCTTCGTCCTTGATGTGTTTTGCTCCACCGCTACTCCTGCTTACCACAAGTCAACATCAGTTTGCTTTATCGAACTTGTTTCTTACTTTCTTTCTTTTTCTTGGATTATGTTCTCACCCCCAAATGAAACCATGGTTACCTTGGGATAGAAACAAGAGCAGAAATGTGAGGTCGTCCGAGGGCAGTTATTTTGTGGAAGCTGAGCTCAGCTGGCATCGTTCCTGCCTATCCTGATGAACTGAAGTAAGGAAGTTAAAAAAAAAGAAAAGAAAACACTCAAAACACTTGACAAAGTCTGCTCCAAACTTATTGAATGATGGACTTTATTTCAGAGTTCAAGTTCAAGTTTTGGCTGGTAACAGAAAAACTGAAATGAATCCAGTGGCACAGTGTGACTCCTATTGTATCATGTCCATAGTCCGTAGTTTACATATTTGTTCTCATGCTGCACATATTCAGATTTGTCATGAACATGTGTGATATTACAGAAATCCAAAGGAAACGGTATACCCTAAAAATACTATGGGACGGTTGTTCACAGGACAGAGGCGAGGGGTGTATTTAACTCATAGCTCCACTTCATATCAGAATATTTCTGCTGTATCATGGGAGGCAAAACCAGGCTGCTGTTTTTTTTTTTGTTTTGTTTTGTTTTTTTCTTCTGAGGGTGGACACTAACACTCCTACAGATAAACATTGGATTCAATAGAAGAGCCGAGATATCCTGATTTGCAATTCCAACTTGTTTTTTGCCTCCTCCTTCTGTTTTCCTCCCCAGATGTGTGCGTTTTGTGCATGGCTGCGCTCTGTAATTTGGCTGTAGCAGAGCAAGTCTGCCTTGTACCTTGTCTTGTCTTCCCTCATCAGCTCATGAAACAGGAATAATACATTTTTCCCCATTTATCAATGCCGTGCCCACACCCCTCCGTAAGGCTCTGCGTCCTGTGTCGCAGCTGTGCCGATGACAGGAAGCTATTGTGTGTCTGATTGCAGAGAATCTGTTGCCATTTCAATATCGGTTCGGCTTCTTGCTTTCTTGGAGCTACAGCACAAGCAGAGAGGGAAGCCGTGTATTTCGCTGCTTCTTGGTAAAACTAAGAAATAATACCGTGGGAATAATTAGTCATTTCATTTATCAGCCAATCAGCAGAAAATGAACACCCGTTTAATTGCAAAACTGATTAATCATTTGATGTAGCTCCTCAGATGAACAATCAACTTGTGGATAATAAGGTTTCACTGCAAAATCTTTGATCTTAGATTGGTTTTCACTACACATAAGAATGTTTCGGACTGTGACCTTTCTAGGTAAAACGGGTCCAACCGAAGCCATTAATCAAGTTAAGAGCTACAGATTTACAACCATGTGAGGCTACATTTATGCAAACGAGTTCACCGCGTTCTCCACCACAAACATTTGCTCCAAAGACCAAATCCTTTATTATGTGCCTTTATACTTTCCCATTAGCTGAGCAACAGAAGCATCTACTTAAGGAACGTCACAGTACGTATGACTTCGAAATGAATGCATCTTGAATGTAAACATGAAGCAGGGAAATGACACAGTCCTTTTTTTACAGTGCACACTTCAAAAAGTAGATACTGGTGCTAATACATTATAACCAAGCTGTGATTGATAGACTAATCAAGAATAGGAAGAAATTTAATCTAGGAGAGGAATAATCATCTTCAGCCTTAATGAATAAATATAGTTCCAATTTGCTTATATTACGCTGCCTCTTTTGTTTTCCTTCTCTTCTATCTCATGCGACTCCAGAGGAAATCGTCTCCAGCAAGTTGGTGTTTAGCTCCACAACATTATTTCATAGAGACCTCTGTGCTCCTCCAATGCTGAAGTATCCATCATGTTTTACTGTGGCTGTGAGGGCTGCAGGGTGTTGTCCTCTCCGCTGTTTGGAGCCAGAGGCCGTAACTCAGCCGATACGGGTCTCAGAATTAATGTGTACACGTAATTTATGACCCACTTAGACAAGGTGCTTTATAGCCTCATACAGTATTTATATAAGCTGTGTATTCAACCTCACTCCAAGGATGTTGTTAGATAAGGGAAGCCGAGCCATATGACTGTGTCTGTGGGTATCGATGGAGGTGTAATGAGGAGGCAGATTTCACCATGGGCTGTGCTAAGTGTCTCAATCCAACCGCTGCTTTTAAACTACTCTTGGGATTCTGCTATTCCACTCAACACTCTCACATTTAGCTGAGCTTGAAGAAAGGAAGGAACAGGAGACCAGTGAATAGAAGATGTACAGTAAATATTGGAATTCAAACTACTAAACTTGTTGCTCTGCTAGTCTTTACAACTTAAAACATTTAGTGACTTGCATAGGAGTGAGGAACTGAAGCTACATCTCAAAAGAGACCATAGTTTCTAGCAATAAGTACTGCTTTACATCCTTCAGACCACCAGGGGATGAGAGGGCAGTAGCTTAAGTGCCACTACAAGAGCAGAGTTGAAGGACCAGTCAAGTGGAGATGGCAGCAGAAGGGCAAGGAGCAGGATGAATAAGAGCCACGCTACGTAAACATCCTCATTTCCTTTACACCCAGCCTGTCTTATGGAGGTCTGCTGCAGCCAACATAATCTTCTTACGCTCCTCTGCTGATTCTTTCTGACATTTTGACATTGGTGCGTGAATAAACACATATTCTATTATAATGTTCCTTTTTATCACAATACTGTGCTGAAATCAGCAGTTTCACGTTCTGATGGTTAAAGTAGATGAATTATGGAGTAAAGATGGAAAAATCGACATCTAAAAGCTAGAAGTCATAACAACAAATCAATCATTCAAGTATTAATCGACAATTACAATTACTTTTTAATAAATGAGAGGTCAATCATTCTCACTGTCTTAAATGTAAATAATTTATCGCCTTCAGTCATTTTTTAATTGCGAAGAAATGTGTGTATTATGAAGCAAAACCATGAAATTTGACCTGAAAAAGCTAAACTGACAACAGCGTGGGTGCTGCAACTACACATTTATTTGTTATATCGTCATTCAAACTCAGATTGTCTTTTATGGTCAAGGTTACTGTCGGTTGAGAAAAAGCTCAAACATGTTCAGCACTTCCTCCTTCCTCTCAGTAGAGAATAAGCTCACAAGGACGTTTTATTGTAGGAGCGTTGATATGGTGCATATGATAGGTATTCATGGATTCATGGTTTTCAGGAGGATTCAGCTCTGACAGTTGAGTGTGTAGGACGGGGGTAAACACAGGCTTCAACCAGCGTGGGGGTGACTGACTCCCTCTGCACATCCATCACAAACCTTTCTGCTCTCACATCTGTGACCTCATAAAGTTGCCAGACACTCACTTCTTCAAAGTAAATGAGTTTACAATCACTTAGCCTGTAAGTGACACCGTAATGAAAACTAACTTGAATGCGACTCCATTTGCGGGGCGCGCAGGCCCGAGACGGCGGCTGTGCTCTGCTCGGCTGAGAGCGATATATTGCTGAGCGAAATGTTAGATGAGGTGGATGTCTGGCTGAAGAATAGGATCAGCGCCAGCCTTTTATTATTCATGAGCGGGAGACTCTGGTCACTGCAGAGAAATTTATTAGAGGGCAACTCCTTCAACCTTTAAGCAAAGCAGGCAAGAGTCATTCAGGCTGTGAATCTTGTCCACACTCAGTGTGTTCACCAGGGTGTGTGTGTGTGTGTGTGTGTGTGTGTGTGTGTGTGTGTGTGTGTTTGTGTGTTTATATGAAATGCAAGTAGCAGCAGCATTAATCCAAGCCGAGCAGAGCTGATGTGACTTTCTTTTAGTGCTTGTGTGATACATCTCTGGTTCTGGACCTTCCTTAGACAACACAGATAAAGCAAACTCTCTGTTTCAGTCGTTGAATCTGTCCTATCTGATGTTAAAACGATACATTACGGTGCTGAGCTTTAAAGGAATGGCTATGATCACAGATTTACGGCTTTTTTAAGTGATTAAAACAGGCAGTGATTCATGTAAGTGCTTAAAACAGACAAGATGCTGGTTTGTATTTTCTTTGACATGGTTCTGGGCTGGTTTTTGGGCATCACCCTTTAAATGTTAATGAACCATGCAAGCCCTTTCTGTCAGACAGGACAGCATTACGCAACCATGCCAACTGTATGTAGTTGGAAGAGAAATGGCTGCTCAGGCTACAGGATTTTTTTTTTTTTTGTCTTTCACAATTGTCATATTTTAATCGTCACTGTTAAAGTGGTAGCCCATTATATCTCCAGACTCAACTTGTTTGTTGAAGTAGTACATTAGTTATAGGTTAGAAATAAGGTGAGTGTGTCATACCAGGATGTTGAATGTTCCCATACACCACCACATGATGAATGAGCTCAGTTCCTTGAAAGTCTTGTTTAATCTCTCAACCATCCCATTTCTACATGGTTCTCTTCTTTTTTCTTCAGTCTCTGACATATCACATTTTAATCTATTTTATGTTGTTTTTATTGTGTACCTTCATTTATCTATTTACTTATTAAAACACATCCACTTGTTCAGATAAGTTATACTGTACATCTTTCATCTTTTTATTGTATCTTATTTCAGGAATTAGCTTTCACTCCTAAGTTTTTACATTTGTCTTGTTATTTCTCATTAAAAAGCAATGACAGCGCTTCCTCAGTTTTTCGTCTAGATGCAAATTTGCTGTTTGCCAGATATCTTACACCACAGGCCTGACACTGGAAATCTGTCAGAAATGACAAAACAGAGTGAAAATGGGCCTGAGCTTGTGACGTCTGATCCAGGCATTCGTCTAATTAATTTAGGCTTAGTCAATTATTTAGCCCCCGTTTCAGTAAAGTGACACAGATTAAACAGCATGACATACGTTGATTGATTTTTCTCATTATTTTGTGCTCCTGTGGCTGCTAAACAGGAAGAACAGCGCTGACGTGAACTCACTGAGGTGAGACGCCACATTGTGGAGAACATCTTCAGCTCCATTACTTCTTGCCTGTAGTTGTCAAAATTTGGGAAATTGAAAACATCTCAAATGCGCCTCATTAGTCACAAGCAGTTCCTGTTTGCAACTGATACATACACACACACACTCACACACACACGCACATACAGTGCACACCCTTCAGACTGTCACAAGAAAACTTCACTTGTAATCAAATTTATGAGCATTAAACTGCAATGGACGTCCTTAATAATTCCCCTGATGTCCTCACAAAGTGTAAGTGGGGAGTTTATGACTCCATTAAGTAAGATTTTTGGAGCAAATCTCAATAAGTTCATGGACCCGGTTGCGCACATTGCATTGTGACATTTGGTACTTTGGTTGTTGTTTGTGATCTTTGTTGCATATTCATCCATTATTCATGTATGTCAGGGAGCTGCTGAACAGTTGAACTCAGCTTGGCCTCAGGGCTTCCTCCCTTTTTCTCCCTCCTTTCTGTTACATGGTGTAAAACAAAAGAGAATAATTCAAAGTTTAATCAGGAATATGTTCACAATATCTCGATAGTGAACTGGCAGTACAGCAATATTGTAGGGTGCAAAAAAAAAAAAAAACTAACATACATACTGTATAATATGTAATGACATGGATGTTTTATCATCCGTAGAGGATGAAGCTGTTTGTATGTGACACATAAAGCATACAGAATAACCACATTAAATCTTTCCCTTCAAAATAAAAGCTAACAGACCTACACTGTGCCACTGCTTTGACACAACTCGGAGCCGGTATTGTAAATGAAAGGCAGCACAGCAGAAAATGGTTGTTACAGGTTTATTTAAACTGACAAATTATTATGCATTTCCTGGTACTTTTCTGACGCTATACATCCAACCCACATCCATCCATCTTTTGTTTGTACTCTGGGGTATAATCAGACTATAAACACTTGCAGAAATAGAAGAAAAAAAACACAAAAAGTCTTTCAGGCTGACTTGGATTAAAAATGGCGACCTTTTTGTGCCACAACTACATACACTAAATACAATAATTTCCACACATCTGCAGCATACGGGACCTCATGGCTCACCTTCATTCACACCATTTCTATCAAAAGATATCCACTTTGTCTGGGTTTCTACGTGAGGTGTGAGCTGCCATGTCGGAGCTGAACATCATCATAACTGGAGGAAGAACGAAAGGACAAAGCTGTGAAAATAAGATCCGAGTTGTTTAAAAAGAAGAACCAATGCTCCTTTGAAGTTCTTCTCTGCACTTAAATGGTTCATTCTTCGTTTTTGTCGAGGCGCTAATGAGTCTCTTTGTGAACATGTCATGATAATGATGAGTGCGCACTCCGCCCTCGCTCTGTCTAAATAGCCTCCTTTGATTGCCGCGTGTAGATCCTCACTTGGTTCATTTCAGAAAAATGAAATTTGCTTCGATGAGTGCACTTCAGAGATGCATGATGTTCTGGTGAGCGTGTGTAGTGTTTCATTGTACATTCACAACACACACACACACACATGCACGCACACACACACACATACACTGCAAAAGCAGCACAAGTGGTGGACACTAGCAATGGATGTATACTTCCCAACTCTGCTTTCAGGCTCTCATTAGGCATTGTGTGCTTGCACAGATTTCAAGGTTCTACACAGAAGTATTGAGTGTCGATTATAAGATTCAGCAACAGCATGGTAAATATTAGATGAGCAGCACATAACACACTGATTTTATGCCAGTCCAAAAATGTTTGACCCACTGTAGTGTACCGCCACACCAAGACTTAAATCTCCTCTTTGTATGCATCGCCGGGCCAGTGTACAAGATAGGCCTTTTATGCCGTGATCAAATATTTATGTTATAATGGTTTAGATGACAAAGCTTCCCTCTTTCTGCAGTGTTAATGGCACATTTGGTCTGCTCCTCCGCTCTTTTGCTGTCTGTAAAAAAATTGGACAAGCAGCAGAAAGTTGTGAGACAGAGGAACGACGCTCCAATATGTCTGCTCTACAACAGCATCAGCTTTGATGGGAGACAATATTATGAGAGGAGGCTTCAGCAGAGCCTGGTAAACATCGCTCGTCCTGCACTCTGCAAAAAGCGTAGGATGATTGTGTGTTGTGGATCACTACAGCGCGGCTCTACATGAGCATGTCAAAGCTCTGTCACTAAATGTCAGCGTCCCCGGGCGTGAAGTGGCCGTTTGGTCCAGATCGAAGCTTTTTGTCGGGATTGTTGTGCCCTCGTCTGGGCTCCCCATGAGAGGCCACTTCTGAGTGTATGCGCCTCTGATTGAAAACTGAATCTGAACGCTTGTTACATAACTGCAAAATGCTGCATTAATTTAAAGCAACAGTAGCACTCGAAGGCTGATCTTTAATACTCCCCATGAGCTTGATGGTGGTTTAGAAACAACCTCTCTCTCTCTCTCTCCCTCTCTCTCCCTCTCTCTCCCTCTCTCTGTCTCTCTCCTCTGTGAAGCTGTAGCAGCAGCTACAACCAGGCCGGACTCACACATTGTTTTTGATGTTGCTAAACAAGTGGGAGCTGGTGTGAAACCAACAAACTGTAAAATTGCATACGTACAGTAGAGCTGAACAGAGGGTTATTACCTACTTAATACCTCACTGAAGGACGTCGGTAATGCTGCTGTTACCTGGATACATTTACTCCATGCATTTACACTTATAGCAACACAACTGAACAATCCATTATTTATTCATGCCTTTACTTATCACCCACATGAATTGGCAAGTCAAGTACTCCCAACTTCCTGCTGCTGCTGCTACATTTAATCATTGATCATACGACTCTATGATTAAATGTAGCATGTATCTATCTATCTATATCTTGTATGGTTGTATCAGAAATGCATCAGATGGTGTTACAACACCACTTCTGTTGAATTTGTGAAGGTTAATGGAACAGCACGTTTTGTTTTGTTGCAAGAGAAACAAAATGCAAGGAATAACTTAGATTTGATGGACAGCTCGATCCTCTTAATCCTCCAGAACTAATCTTAATTCATCCGTGACTAAATAAACACTAATCCAGATCAACATCCTGCAACCTTCCACACGAAACATCCAATTTTTGCAGAAAATACTGGGAAGATGCAAGACTGATTTGTCATAAATCATCATATATATATATATATATATATATATATATATATATATCTCATTCTCTCTCTCTCATCTGGCATATGTGTTTACAAGCTCCTACAGCTGTGTAACCCTCAGCATGTGTGTGTGTACTGAAGGTGTTAAGTCCCCTCTGCCGACTGCGGAGCAGCAGATAACAGCAGAATTAGCGAAGGCCGACGGCTGCGGACGCCTGCAGATGAAACTGCGGAAAGGTGATAAGACGGTGACCTCTGATCGGCCGGATCAAACACAGACACAGAGCGAGCAGAGAGAGAGAGATGGAGAGAGATGGAGGGAGGGTGATCCTGAACGCACCCCGGGTGTGATAACAGGACGTGTGATTCACTGCCGAACGCCTCCTCACTAAATGGAACGAGACAAACTGGACAGATGTGACACTGGCTTTCATATTGATATGATGGAGAGATTTCCTGTGGGATTTCTGTGTGACATATATATATATATATATATATATATATTTTTTTTATTTTTTTATTTATTTACATTGGCGTTATCGTTTGTTTGACGCCTGACTTCATGCGCTGTGGCGTCTCGGCTGTAAGGAGGAGGAGGAGGGGGTATTTTTACCTTCTCTCCGCACCGATATAACTGTAGATGTGTTGTCAGCTGGGAGCTAATCCACTGTCTCTGTTTGCTCTTGGAATCTATTTCCCCTCTGATCCTCCAGCGCAGCTGCAGCCTGAGCATCCAGGGTATAATATGTACAATTGGCCCTGAGCCTCCCAGCAGCGCCATTATGCTCGCTCTCTCCCTCGTTCTCTTTGGCACCGACGGCTGCTAATTACTGCTCCCCCGCTGCAGCAACTCTGGGTGCATTTGATGGGATGGGTCGGAGAACGATCACGAGGTGACTTCTGTCCCAGCAGTGTAGCTGAATCAACGCGTAGACTTTGGCGAGTCATGTCTGCCCTTTTTATTTCCTTTTTTTCTTTCTTTTTTTGTGATTACAGTATCACAGCTGCCTAATGGTATTTTCATAATTATCTGGATGATGAGTTGTCATTGGCGGGGGCGATTGAGGGAGACATTTTTCCAACCAAGCTCTCGCTCCCTGAGTCGTTTGTCTTCCTTGCACGTCATAGTTTTTTTTCCTCCATGATGGAGTTTGATGCAATGAGCGTAGCACAGCCTGTCTGAAAAAGACCTGGCAGGAAACGATGGCAGTTGTGTGACAGTTTGTGCCTCTTTGTGATCGTTTTTGCGTCTGTGTTTGGCTGTTCTGGGCCCACATTGGTGCCTCTTTGTTGTCATATGCGTCATTTTCTGTCTGGGGCTGTTTTGCACTTGTTTGTAGTTGTTTTTCTTCTTGTAGTTGTTTATAATACTAGCAGGTTTCTGAAGAACGCCACAGTTACTCAGCCTTTTTGGAGCAGTATGTAGTGATGAGGGTTTTGGTTATGGCTATTTATGCTTGCTCTCTTTTGTTAACGTAAGAGCTATGCATTGCTGATTTCATCAGAAATCCTTTTTTAGATGTGGATTTTATAATTCTCTGTTTCTGAATAGATCTGGTGCCCCTTCTTTTTTTTTTTTTATTTTGTCACACAGTTATGGAGTGCCGACACATCTGGCCTTAGAATCAGAGGAAGAATCCAAGACTGAGGAAGCACCAGGAGCAAAGACACTGACATTTTACCAGAAATCAAAAACCAAACTGATGCCTCACAGCTTTCATTTATATTTGTACCTGAATGGAGGCAGGTACGCTCAAACTATTTTTGAGTTTGTACAGTTTGTTTAGCATCACATTCCATCTCCGCCTGGATTGACTCTTTTTTCTTAGCCACCATTTAAAATATGAATGAGGAAATGATGATGCTTTTGGACCTGCTGTACATCCCTGGCTGGGAATAGACTGTTACTTACCCAAGGAAGCCAAGTAAAAGTGTATCTTTTCATTATTATTCTAGATCCCCTTTAAAATAGAAGCTTCAGACAGGAAATATCCACGGCAGCCGCGCACAGAGGCTGTGATCGAGGGTCGTCCTGACCCATTTGGCCCTTCTGCCTGTTCCTGGTCTGCTTGTTCAGTCATCCACACATCCTGCATCTTTCACTAAATCAAACCAGGTGCTGCATGTAGCTCGTACCTCTCTGTGGTAACCAAATCAGCTTATCTGCCCGTAGCTGCCCTCGCTTTGGTTTTACAACACAGGGTGTCAGGTGGCGGCATTAAATCAGGATCTATCTGAATGTTAATTCCACAGCAGGAACCGATGCTAAAACCGGATCGGCGCACGGGTTCATATTTCAGTCACTGTTTGCAGACCGGATCGAGAGACAGCAATAGCCGGGCTTAATAAAAAACGCAGCGGTGTCAAATCTGAAACATTCATGTGAGGAATAATATGCCGGAGCAGCCTAATCTCCTCCATCTCCGCCGCAGCCATTATGCCACATTGTCTGTGGAAATGATTTCTGTGAAGGCTGGTGCGTCGTCCCCAGATGTCTGCGTCTTCTCTCCAACAGCTTGTATTTCTGCTCCAGCAAGAAGCGGCAGAGTCTCACCGGTCCTCATCGGCACTTTGATCAACCGACCATGCACTGTTTTGATTTCCCTTTGATTTGACAGTCTCAGTGCACCCCCAACCCCACCTCTCTCTCTTGCTCTTGCTCTCTCTCTCTTGCTCTCTCTCTCTCTCTCTCTCTGTCTCTCTGTCTCACACACACACACTCACACACACACACACACACATTGAGACTCGCACCTTGCTCACTGACACGAGCTGCATCGGTATTTCCAGGCTGTCATTCTCCGGCAGAGCTGTCCAAATGCAACTCAAGTTGTCATTTTTTCGGCTTCAAATACTCATTTCTGATTTATGACCATCGTTTTTTTATTTTTTTTGTGGAAGCTCAGACCTGCCAGACTGTGACGTGTGAACCACACTGTGTCAGTCTGTCAACAGCGCGGCGACACGCGGCGAGGACTGGCAGGGGAGGAAAGCCGCAAAATGATTGTTTATGTTAATTCAGTCACATCAGATTTTTTTTTTTACTAAAACTTAAAGTTTAAAACGTATATGCAAGTGGTTCTGCTGAAATAACAACATATTGGTAGAAAGGGACTGTACTTTCTTTCCTTCCCCATCAGGCTTTTGTTCCATTTTACTTCAGTCGTAATCCATGCCCTCAGTCTCGTCTGCCAGGCCTGGCGGTCGTCTCTCAATGGATCTCTTGAATTTTTTTCACGTAAATTAGATTGCAGTTTGGGTTTGGATGTGGATTCTGCAGCTCTCCTCTCTTGGTGAGGAGCGGTGGAAGGTCAAGTTGTACGCCCCAGGCCTGTTGGTTGTTTGATAGGAGAACAAGTAGTGCCAGAGAGAGAACGCGCCTCACCTTGTCCCCTCTGCTGCCACAAAAATGGCAGGCGTACAGGGATTAATAATCAGAGCAAACTCGGCCTCACAGATCTTCCATTTGTCTGTCATTCTGTATCTCCAGCATCTCATTTGGTGTGAGCGTGAAGCCTCACTCAAGGTTTTCTGGGAATGTAAAAGAAAGATATCACATGAATCAAAGATATCAGAGTTCATTTTCTAAAAGAAATGCTGCACCGTTCAGCCTCCGTACATAAGAAGTTAATCATCATGTTAATTATCATTGCGTACTACTGCGTAGCTGCTGCCATTTAGTGTCTCATCAGTGCAAGTGGAGTGAGATGTATAACAGCAGCCCACACATGTCCTCACAACCGAGTTTGTGTTTGAATTTCACCAGACGTCATAAAACCTGACAAAGCCCGAGTCAACAAAAAGCCTTTAGGGAAATTGTTCAAGCACGCACAAGGACATCCTGATTAGATGTTTGAAATGGATGTCAGTGCTAAAGCCTGAACGCAAAGATAAAGGTAACTCTGAACAACCCCGTCTCCACACTCTGCTTGTATTTAGCCGTCAGTACTCTGCATCCACAACGCTGCAGAGAAACGTCCTTCCAGGACAGAATGTGCCTACGCAGAGGAATCTGTCACCATATGCACTTCATAATCAACTCCTTTCACTGAAATCCATGTTATTGAAATCTGTGTCATTACTGATATGCGGGAGGCTTTGACATTGAATCAGGAAAGCTTGATAAAAGGTGGGTGGTAGGGGGGCGATTTTGATAACAAATCGTGGCTGTCGAGGTTATTTGGTTTGTCTTTGTGAGAATTCGCCCTCCTTACCCAGTTGCTTATCTCGTCTCTTCGGAGACGAGGAGTTTTAATGAGTTATTTTATTGCCTGCTTCGAGGAAGTATCCCCCTGCAAGCAATCTCACCTTTAATATTTCAAATCATCCTCACCCTCATCCTCATACAAAAGAAAAGTCCACGGGTATAAGCCACGTATCTGGAATACTTCTGCTTCTATAATTACCTCTTAAATCAGTTTGTGATCTAGGGTGATTTGACCCATCTTCAAAGCTCTGCACAAAGTCGTTGACTTTTAAATCGAACGGTATGGATCTGTTTTGACTCCTGCCGATGGGGATGCAGACGGAAACCTGGTTTGTGAGTTCTACTTTCAGATCCTCTCGCTTCCTCCCAGACGCTCGGTTGCTCTGCTGTTTTATTTTTGAAGTAAAATAACAAGACACATGCGGGGATGAGGGTGACTTTTGTTGGCTGCGCCACTCGGAGGGATGTGTCAAGTAGAATACGGGCACCGCCGCCTGTAAAGGAAGATCCAATTACAGCGTTTTCCTCCCTGGGCATCACCATGTCGTGCTCATCTTCATGATGCATTGTTGTGCGCTTTTTTTATTCTTCTCTCTCCAGTGCGTGCACAAACTACAGCAAGGTTTCGACTCCTTTCTTGAAATCAATTTCCAGGACTTTTCCAGGACATTTTCAGTTGCTCTAGTCTGACAGACAATGTGTCTTTTCTAGAGTTTTACCGTGCATTTGGTACATTTGCACAAATTGCTTAATGTTTATTCTTCAGTCTATAACTTACACTTGGCTTTGGTTCAGTCTCTTACATGCGTAGAAAGGGTGTTTTGATGGATAGATAGATAGATGGATAGATGGATGGATTGATGTCAATTCCTGTGACATCCCATAAATCTTTTAATACTTTGCCTCAAATATGCTTATTTGAGGAAGATGAATGTCCAAAACAATTCAATCAGATTTAGGATAGAAAAAAGGAAAATAAAGGCTTTCTCATTACCACACTTTCTTGTTTAAAGTGAACTGGTCACGTGACCCTGTGTCATGTCTGCTTTCCATCACACTCATCACATCACATCACATTTGTAGGGTCAATGGAAATGCACTTCTTTTTTTGGGACAGGGTTTTCCAGGACATTTTGCTCTTTCTCTTATTTTCCCTGGGTTTTCCAGGATGTGTTTGTACCTTGTATCAACACATCAGACACTGCCATAGCGTGGTCTAAATTTCCACCTCTGTTGTGCTTCCTGTTGTGAACTCCAGCACGTAGACGTGTGTCCGTCCCCTGGTCGCGGTAAGAGAGCAGCCCGCGGAGCTGCACTTGTATCTCAGCTGCACCATGCTCCGCCGGCCCCATCACAAACCCAAGGGCACGGCTCACATGGCACCGAGGTTCGGGCAGTGACAAATTCACAACAAAGCTTTTTCTGTGAGGAATGAAACGACCATGGAGGTTGAAGGAATGAGAGGCGAGAGGGAGAGCGAGGCAGAGCGAGCGAGCAAGGGAGGAAGAGAGGGAGACCCGGTGTGATGAAAGGACATGTGGCCCACTGTGACAAATGTTCTCCCGACTTATGATTTATTACGGTCTGGGGACTGCGAGAGCAACACACGCAGCAGCTCCACAGCAACCAGTACACTTGTGGATAATGACTTATTGGAGAAAGAAATGTTTCTGTTCTTTTGTTTTCACCCCATTTTATTTAGTTTTATAGCTATAATGCATTCACCTTATTTATTTGATCCACAACTTCATAAACTCTTTGTTAGAAAGGACCTTGAAAGGTTGAATGGAGTATTCATCCAGTATTGACTGAAGAATGAATCTGTCTGCCTGTCTGTCTATCTATCTACCTATCTATGTGGACTCATCTATCTTTATGGTTTCATCAGATGTTATTTTACAGCCCATTGACAACTCTGTTTGGAAATATTATATTTATGCAGAGATCTTGTGTGATTTTGGCAGCCATGAAAATTTTACACTGATTGGCTATGTGAGGAAGAACCAAGAGCGGCTACAGTTAGATTTCGATTGAAACCAGTCTTCATACTTGAGTGGATGCAGGTGCACCCAATTTGTGGAGTTTGCATTGCTCCTGTTTTACGTCACATCCCACCTCTATTCGGATTCACTATTCTTCTTTTTAGCTGCATTTCAAAATCTGCAAGTTAAATAGGAATAAGGATGATGAGTGATGATGTTTTTCCACTGGCAGTGCAGCTTTAGCGAGGGATACACTGGAATACACAGTAATACACACTTTTCATTCCATGTCCCCTTTAAGGCATTTTATCATTGGTCACTAGTAACCATGAGGCCCATGAGTCATTTGGGAGAAACACAGCTTTATCTTAATGCCCTGTGAGTAACAGAGATGCTTACATTGTTTGCAGTCGTGGTTCTATTTCTCATCCGGGCAGAAGAACAAAACTGCTGAACCGCACAGTTTGGTGGCTCGCTGCTTATTGAAGAAGCTTTAATGGAGCATGCTGCCACAATGCTGGACCAATTGCATATGATTAAGAGGCAGGTTGTGTGTTTGCTTTTACACTTTCTCTGATCACTGTTATTTTTATTTTTTTTACCTCCTTCATAGTCTCTGAACAATTGAATGAATTGTGAGCCGGGTAAAACGTGCAGCTCAGAGATGCAGGTTATGGCTTTCAATCAGCTGCATCAACCCAGTAGTCAAAACGTAGAGAGTTGGAAATTAAATGAAAGACCTTGAGGTTAGTCATTTCTCCCGGTTAGATTGAAGGAGCAATTTGTATAAAACTGTCAGAAAAGCCTCCTTTTGATACTGAAAGCAGCCTCCATTTATGCGGGTTCAAATGTTAGTATCCAAATGAATTAGAAGACTTTTTTTTCTCAAAATACAGTTTTTCTGAGTGAAACCTTCGTTCAATTGCTTCAAGATTCTGGATGTTCCTCCTTGACACCAGAGAAAATTACAGAGCAAAGGCAAGTTTGGGCTCATTACTGTCATTTCACTACTGTCTGAAACACAGACATGTTCCAACCGCAGACTCTGGTGCAGAATAAAGCCCAGTGCTTCTGTTCTGCATCAAAGCACCACTTTCTAGGTGCTTATGTTGCTGCTTTTTGTTTTTTAGCACTGGCAAATATGTCGTTTTGTGCTGTTTGAGGTCAGTGTGATTTGCTGTGTTTAAATAACACATCTAAACCGAGGACACTGAATATGCAATTTTACCACCAATGATACTAGTGACTGTTTCCTAACACCACAAGTCTAAGTTACAGTTGTAAATCGCTTTGGATAAGAGCGTCTGCCAAATGAGTAAATGTGATGTAATGTAAGGAGTGCTGCAGCCTGGTTGTGGCCTCTGCTGTGTCAGTATCTGTAAATGCTTATTTGGAGGCTGATTGCCTGCAATAAAACTCCACTGATATGATGTGAACTATTGCAAATACAGTATAAATAAGCATTTAAGTAAAACTGTCAGCTCATAGACAACAGAACAGTCCTTCAACAATGTAATTATGTAAAAAGAACGCTGTGTTATTCTTAAGAAACCATCGTATAAAAATGAATCCTTTCCCGCCAATTTGTGACACTGACGGGAGCGTAATGACAGTCGATGTCTGGGATCATCTCCTCATGGCTGGGCTCTCACCCTCATGTTCCAAAAGGGAAAAGCGCCCATTGTGCTGTTTTTTTATTTTTCATCCTCCGGGGTTTTCTCTTCTTTCGTTGACTGGAGTCCAGGATGTGGCAGTGAAATGCACAGTTGGAGTTGTCCATTAAGTGCTGCTGAAAATCTATCAGAGCACAGCAAGGCTTTTGATGGTAGCCAGATCGGTTCGAGCAGCGGCCCCTCACCTTGTGCTGTAATGCGTTCGAGTATACGATGACCTATTTAGCGCGGGACCCTGAATGTGCTAGCAGGTGCTGAAAGTCTGAGTGCCATTATTCCAGGTGTAGCAGGAAGTGGGACCCCTTAAAGGATCTTGATACCAAATCAGCCAGCTGTCATCTCCTCAAAGAGCACACAGGATGGCTCCATTCGCTGCACATACCCTGATTGCTTTGCTCTTTAAAAACATTTCTGTTAGGGTGTGGATGCAAGCTGCATATTAAGTCTCTTATCTGTCCCATCTGTGGTATTTTTAGACTGTTTTTCATTCTTCTGTTTTTAATTGGTTTGAAAATGATTTAAAAGCTACAGCTCCATTTCTGAAGCACATTATGAGACGTGAAGACAGATAGAAAGAAAGGAAGCACAGACTTAAAGCCGCCATGAACAAAAACCCTTTATTTAATACAAGAACTGTCCACTGTTGTCATGACAACCAAGCCTGTCCATGCAGGCTTAACACCTGTAAAGAATAAGTCATCAAAAATAACCTTCTGAGGGAGAAAAATTAGATCAAGTATTTACATGAATAACATGAACATACGCTCTGAATTCACACACAGGTCTCTTTTCAGGTTGTCTCTGTCGTACTGTAGTATTGAACTGTAGTTGCATAGAAACGCCACATTCAGTCCAGTCCCCATATATATGTACAGTATATGTATGTGTGTGTATATATATATATATATCATCTTGAGTTATTCATCTTCAGTTCACAGAAAATTATCTTGTGCAAGACGAGTTGCATTTCAAGCTGAATTCCTTAGAGGTAGATATAAATTTAAAGGAAACAGCAACTTGAACAAGCAATTTAACGGCAAAAAGGACCTGGGTTTGAGTCGTAAAAAATGCATGTTCAGGTCAATTGGAGACTCTAAGAGCATCTGCAGATTCAAAGTTTTGAAAGGCTGAATCCTGTCTACTGCTATTGGAAGATCTCTTTGGCCTCCGTCTCTATTTTTGAAGCTGCGTCTCCAGCAGAGCGGACACACACTGAGTATGCTAACAAGGAGGAAAAACTCATTCACCAGTGTGGACGTGCTCATCAGCCCTGGTGCCGGGAACGCAGGCACGCTTTTGGAATCTGACTCTGTTGACATTTCACGGCTGAGTGGTGTGAAGGCTGATGAGTCACACCTGGCACAAAGTGCTGCTCGCCGTCAAGTGGAGGAAACCGCATCCTGATGCAGCCTGGCGCCGTCGGATGACAGGTCCGGCCGTGTTTACGTAAGGACCTCACACAGAGCGCTCACACGAGAGAGAAACGGAAGGAGAGACAGAAAACCAATTACTTTTTTTTTTTTTTTCCCCAATATCCCGAAGCTTGCTGTCATGTGTCAGACCAATTGAGGCTCACACAATCCTACGACGCGCCCAGGAAGCAGAATCCCGGACATGTGGATCTTCTCAGACCTTGTTTTGTCTTGCTTTGTGTCAGCGCCGGTGTGACCACTCCCCTCGTCCTAACCTCTCTCCGGGGCGTCATCGCTCTCATTCTGCGAGCGAGCATCTTCCATCAGGCGCCGTATGAGATTTGTCCACATCAAAAATTTACGTTGCGAGAAATAACACCTCGGCCCGGGAGGAAACGGATATACCTCGTCAGTGTATTTAATCAAAACAAGTGGTGGTGCGTCCCAGCTCTGAGCAGCTTTTGTTTTTGAAACATCCCATTACACCGGGTCCCGTGGCCATCGGCCACACTTGGGGGCTCGCCGTATTGAAGGGTTTGATATAGGAATTAAAGTAACACTGATAGATGGCCACGGCCATATGCGATGACAGCATATGTTCTGGGAGAGTGGGGCCGGCTATAACTCAGGGAAGATTTTTTATTTATTTTTTTTGGAATTCCATTTTCTCCTCAAATGGCTGTTTTGGGACACATTTTACGGATGTAGCTGTGCGCCGGTCTGAGTTTTAAAACCAAATTGGGAGTGATTTTACGCATGTGGGCGCAGACTCGCGTGAAAAAAAAGGAAAGAAAGAAAAGAAAAAGACAAAGTGTGATAGGCTTAAATCGTCAGATATTTAATATGGTTCACGTTATACATTTTTTTGTGCTTTTTTCTCAGGACACACTCTGTTCTGTTCCGCCTGGCTGTGATTTCTAACTACCTCCAGTTCCGACTAGAGACTTAATCAAAAACGCAGCAGATTTCTATGTAATGTGCATGATCCCTCGCATACCCAGTGGTGTTAACGGGGATTTAACGCTTTAGTTCTCCAAATATCTCAATTAAAAAAAGCTGCAGCGCCAGAGCGCTCGAGGAAACAACTGTTTGCTTGACGGAAACTAAAAACCTTGGACAGACCTGACTTTGGTTTGTGCTTCTGAAATGAAATTGATTAAAGAAAACAGAATTTGAATGTGATCTGTGCTACTTTTTTTCCCCAGTCTCTTTCTTTCTTTCTCTGCTTTCAGACCAGAAGCTCATCCTCTGTGAATAATCGGAGTGAGTTCAACCATCGGTGCATTTCCTGTGTTACGCATAGTGATTTAAAAGGACGGTGGGAGTAAATAAGTATGAGGACTCCTCTGAGTCATCCACTCTGGCTGCATTGAGGCAACCTAAATTCAAACATCTAACTCGACATTTGCGGGGTTAATTGGAGATGCCTCTCTACCAATAGCAATTATGCTTATCTACATAATTATCACCCAGTGGTCGTGTTTTTGTTTTCCAGTCATTACAGGAGTGTAATCGCTGCCAAATGATTGCGTCGTGTATGGTATTAAGATTACTGGAAGGCGCGTATTTATTGTGTCAAAGTTTTAATTTGGCAAAAAGCGCATCGCAGTTCATTAGCCCGGCGATAACAGTAACGTGATGAGGCAGGAGTGGTGGGGAGGCTGCATCTGTTTGGGCACTTAATTTCCAGACTTCCCGGGAGTGTGTGTTTAAACCGCACCACCCACAGGACCATTCATCTCTGCCGCCTTGTGTCCATTTGTCAGCTTCACAGACATGAGGTTTGTACAGGGCTCTGGAACACAGCGGCTATGAGGTGGTTATTGTGTTCTCGCCTGCCGTGGCGCGGCCACACGGCATCCGTCATCAGCCAATAGGGCTTTGGCCCGGAGTGGTCGTCATTATTTTGGGGCTGATTGATTGGCTGTTGAGGAGACACTTTGGTTTCATACATCATCCTGCTGATGGTAAACACGCAGGCGGAGTTGGGGATGTTGAGTGCAGCTGATGTTGTCCAGAGCTGCACTGAACGCTTTTCATTGGTTTTTCAGGCAAAAGGAAAACACTGCAACACAACTGATTGTGTTGTTGACTGATTGCTCGTCTCTCTCTGTCACTTGGTGGGATTTTTCATTCTGGACGAAAGAAACAGACCGACTGTTGGGATACTCTTTACAGGTGGTCTGACCTCAACCCGTTATTGATTAATCAACTAATAAGAAAAAGAGAATCAACAACTACCTCGTATATCATCTTCTTGAATATGGATATTCTCCGGATCCTTCAGTCATGAAAATTAAATGTCATTGAGGTGAGGAGTATAAAGAGCATTTAAAGACATTATCTTTAAATTCATATCTAAATGAATAAGCTAAAAAACAATCAACAGAAGTTACACCTACATTCTTGGTTTAACAAACAAGTTCATTTTATGTCATCTTAATCGGTTTGTACCCTACAGTGTCACAGGGATCAAACCAGGATTCAGACTGGGGATGCTCTTGCTGTGAGGTGACAGCGCTATTAACTGTTTAAAGTTACCATTTTTATACCAAATCACATTCATTTTTATTTGTATTTGATCATTTTTGTCTTATTGTCTATCTTTTGGATTAGTTACTAACTACTACCACTGGAAAAAGGGTTGTGAGTTATCCGAATCACTCACTGTAGATTTACTGTACAGTTATCTTTCTTCTAATCTACAAAAGGACTTAAAAATAGACATATTTTGCATATTCTCTTTTCACGCTTCCTTCAACATTGTCTCTGACATCGCCTCTTCTTAGAGGGAAAAAATATCCCTTTGGTTCCATCAGATTTTTTTTTTTCCTTTGGCTCCTTTTGAGAGGACATAGAAAGTGTAGGTGTTACCTCATTTCAGCGTATTTTTCAGGAGTAAAGAAACCAGCATTGTGGCTGTTGTTGATAATACCCTGCAACACCTACACTTGCAACAGAGACTGCCCCCCTTTTTTGTGGATACTGTCACTTCTTCATGCTAATGTGGAGAAATCACAAACAAACCCAGATCTCATCCAGCAGGTGGACTGCGAGCAGACAAAACAACACCTCCGTATCTCTTCCCTTCGTCGTCCGATTGTTCTCTGCATGTGATCGACGGCTCTGTTTCCTGCCGTCGTGCTCTGCTGGTCACATGAAACGGCTCCGCAGACGAACACATTTGGGATTCCGGAGTAATTGACTTCGCCGAGCTTTCACCTGATTTTAATTAACCGCACGGCACATTCGGCTGCAAACCGGCAATGTAAAGAGTCAAACCGGAGACTCAGGTATTAATTAACATTAAGTACATCTCCAAGCAAATCAAAGTCAGTTCCGTGCAACAGGGATTGTTCGACACATTTCGTAGATGAAATTAATTGAACATGCCCATGAAAAGAGGTTTGCTTCTTATCGCCGAATGTAGACAACATGAGAGGCTGCTCTCGTGGCATTAGACGGAATATTCTAATTACATTTCAGTCTCACAGATTCAGCTCACCTCAGACTGGCTGAACTTTAATAAAGCAGTTCTCACCTCACGTCTAACAAGTTCCACTTTACTGCAACTACTTCATTCCCTGGATCATAACTTTTTACCACCGCTCAGCCTCATTTCAAACACTCTCACTGTTATTACATCTGCTCTTCCCGTGTGAGTACAGTTAGTAATCCAGTTACATTAGATTCTCGCCATTTAGCCTCCGCCTCACTCATGCAGGAGTGTTGTGTTCATTATTACAGCCAGGAACTTGCCTCGCGCTGCAGATAAAGAAGGGTCCAATGATGGCAGCTGCTCTGGTTTACCAGCGAATCATGGCAGTTTAATTAGATGCTAATAAAAATGAGGACTGAGGGTCTTGCTGTGTGATGTTTGCATGTCCTCCCCATGTCTGCTGCAATTATTATATTTGTAGATGTAATTATTAGTTAATTGGTCTCATTGTGTCCTTGTATAAACATTTGGTAAATAATATTCCTCTACTGACCCAAACAGACTTGTCATTGTAGGTTTGTCTGGAAATGAAAGCTTATTTTTTAGTCCTCTCGTTTCTCGAAAACAAGGCATGTTTGAGACTCTAAATTGCTTCCGGATTTGAGTGTTAGTGAATTTTATGCATACGTGCCAATGTCTTATGGTTGACTGGTGATACAAGTAGTGTACAAAGCAAGAAATTGGTAAGGTAATGAACGGATTACAAGGTTATTAAGTATGATGAAACATTTTTTCTTCTGGATATGATTCAGGTCGTTCTGTTTGAATCCCTGTGTTGCAAATGAAGAGTGAATGAGTTTACATTCCTCATGAATTCAGTATTAAAGTTTCAGCACTTAATTTCACTGCGCATTTTTAATTCGTCGCGTGCGCGCGCATTGTATGTATGTGTGTGTGTGTGCGTGTGTGTGTGTGTGTGTGTGTGTGTGTGTGTGTGTGTGTGTGTGTGTGTTGAGAGAGAGTGCGCGCGGGGGTGGATAGGTGCACGCGGCTGTTATATCGACCGGCTCGCGCGTCACCCGTTGCGCGTCGCTCTCTCTAGTCCTCGATCCCCCTCACTCTCTCACGACTCCCTCTCTCCCTCTTTTCTGTCTCCTCTCTCTTGCTCTCGCTCTCGCTCTCTCCGTCTCTCTCTCTCTCTCTTCCTTCCCCTTCTCTCCACCGGAGCTGCGCGTCCTTCCGCCACTTGTTATTTCACACCTTGGCTGCAGCCCGGTGTGCGCCGACACTCTTCCTCCACTCCTCTCTTCCCTCTTCCTCTTCTTCCTCTGCCTGCACCGGTGCGTCTATCCATCATTTGCATTTCTTCTTCTCCGGGGAAACACCAGTTTCTCCCCGTTCTAAGGAACCATGACCACGGCCAAGGAAGGCACCGCGCCGTCGAAAGCGGCTCAGCAGCAAGACCAGGTAGAGATGAATCCCCCTCCCCGTCTCTCACCTCTCCCCCTTTCTCGCCCTCTTTCCCCCTCTCCCCTGTTTGCGTTTGAACACTGTGCAGTCCGTCTGGCTCGGTCTGCACGCAGCGCTGCGGCCACTTCTCGCGGAAAAGCAGAGGAAGCATTTTGCATCCTCTTCTTGATGCACATTTCCAAGTGTGAGACGCCTCCTCCCGCAGAATCCCGCAGAATCCTGCAGGTTTTGGTCCCGCTCGCCGTTTTCATGTGCAGCTGTGAGACTTTACGCACCGTCTTTTCGTGCTTCACCTTGCAGGGAGGACATCGTCTCTGCTCAGTCAGATCGTGCATTCTCAGTGGAGGGTTGAGAAGGGGAAAAAAAAGTGCAACAGTTTGATTGGCACGGGATGCATCACGCCGCTGCTGTTTCAGAGCCATCTGCCTGTAAAAATGCCCGTGAACACTGTTGCGTTTGGGTGCTGCTGCAGGGGAGGCTGCTGTGCTGCTCTCTCCGCCACAGCTTCTCTCAGTCACTCAGCGCTGATGGAGCATCTGTTGACTCACCTCCACAGCTACAACAGCCTAAATAATGGAGCAAACAATGCAGGTTATTTTTTAATGTTAATATTTCATGTTGTGCAAACAAAAAAGAACACTCGTTTTGTGTGAGTGTGTGTGTAGTGCTCTGTTAATGTCAGGGCTGATGAATAATACACCTCCTCCACCCTCTCCTCTTCCTCTCTTGCCATGGAGAGACAGTTAATTTGAACAATGATGTAGTTTCTTGCTGACTGACACCTTTGAGGAGTGCTCCCACTGCACTGGGCGTCTTTGAAAGTTTGCAGGTGGATGAAAAATTAATGTAACTTTTAAAACTTCTGGAGATGACACATGATATATTCATACAGCACATCATAGCATCTGTAACAAAGGACCCAAGGATGCTTCCTGTCCTGAATCATCCATCTATTCATCATCCATCCTGCCATTCATCCATCCATCTTTGTATCCTAACGGTGTCGTGGGGTCCTGCTGGTGCCTGTCTCCAGCTCACAGGCAGGGAATAGACCCTGGACAGATCCCCAGTCCATCACAGGACACACTCTCTCACTCTCTTGCTCACAAATGAGACAATTTAGAGTGTCAAATCAACCTAAACATGCATGTTTTTGAATTGGGGGTGCATTCGAACTATGGACCTTCTTTCTGTGAGGCACCCTCACTACTCTTCTGCATTAATGCCAGGAAAAGGTTTTAAATTATTGTCTCGATATAGGGTAGGACAGTCATTCTCCTTTAAGCTGCTGTCATGCCCTCCCCACCCATTTTTAAGCTTCACTAGACCTTGAAGCCGCATCCAGTGTGTATAAGGCTGTGAGTTTTCGGGGCGTAGCAGCTACCTATGGTCACATCCAGGAATGAGCTTCCCCCTTGTTTCGAGTCAGTCTATCATCTCAGCCAGCATCTGTCATTGCCAGCCTCCACCTGTATGCTGCACCTGTCTAAAGATGACAGAAAAGGTGAGAGGGACGCTCGGCTCTCTCCTGCCAAGCAGACAATCTTCCCCCACTGTGATTCAGCTGCAAAGTGTCAGTCACGCCCTCGGAGGCGGCCAAAGGTCGCCAGTCCCAGCCTCCATATTCTGCACATCAGGACTTGCCGGCTACAGTTTGTCGGCATCAACGCACAAATAAGTAACCGATGGAATTTGTTATGTAGATGGATGCCGACATGATGAGTTTATCACTCATCTCGTTATATAATTGACTTAAGCTTGTAATGTTTTGCCTCTCAGTTAATGGAGTAATAATTTCAACCATGTTTGGGGGAAAAAAAAACAGAATAATCAGCATCAATGTGTGCCAATAACAGATGTTTTTCTTCATCTTAATTAAATGTGGTTCCAGTTTAGTGCCTTAGGTACATATTTTTTTATGCAATGCTACTCGTTTCACAAGGTATTTATATAAGGTGAATGTGTTAATTCTTTTAACTGTGGAGAATTTAGTGCAAAACTAATGGTGAACAGCTGCAGAAACAGAGCATTTTGTAATTAGATTCAGGAGCCGGTGATGCTGGAACACCAGTAAATAGTAAATGGTGGCTGTCGCTGGAATTTCCTGAGGCGTGAAGCTCCGGCAAAGTGAGAAATTGCTTCAAGCACATTGGGTTGTAAAATCAGCAATGCAACATAGACGGGCGTGCATGCACGTGGGCACTCGTGTCGCGTCTGGCGTGCACATAATCACAAGCGTTCACAGGCGGCGTGATTACGTGAGGTCCTGCTGTGGCCTCCTGATTGATGGTCTGCTGGCAGAGCTTGTGGTCCAGGGACAGAGGACGCAGATAGAGGGCAGCTCACCAGAGATAGCAACAGCAGCAGCAGCCCTCCAGTAATCAGCCGGACGCAGCACACACTGTGTCACTCCACTAACCCTCATTACTGCGGCAGGGTGGAGGTTGTCCAGGTGCGAGAGGTTGAGCCGGGCTAGGGTGGAGTAATGTGCTTACAGAGGAGAGACACTGCGGGCTAATGGAACGCTGAAGAGTCACTTTTGTTTGTTTTGATATTTAATTTGGGAGCTTGGTATGAAATCAGATTTGAGATTCGACAGCCCAGGTTCATAGGAATTCTTCTGCAGTGTTGGATTAGCAAGAACAGCAAATACAATAGAGCAAGAATACAATTGAAAACTAAAAACAGCCTGTGTCCTACACATAAAATAACAAAAAAGACTCTGCTATTTTGCAGCTCTGGTCTTTTTCAAGAAATGTTATTTGCTATTTGTCCACAAACAGTCAATAAATTAGACTAGCAAAGTTAGCAAAATAGACACAAACAACACAGTAAATGGAAGAATATAAACTCTATGCAAAGCTACCTGAACAGGACATATATAAGGGAAGACCAGAAATGAAAGAAGAAACACCAGGAGAGAACCATTTTGTTGACACATTGCATGAGAAATGGTGAGTTTCCTGTTTTCAGATTTCTGAGTTTCCTCTCTCAGCCGTTTGGTGCCAAGTGCAGCTTTAGAACTGGATCACAGCACCCGACATTTAATGGGGGAGACTTGAACGGAGATGCCTTCGACATGCAGTAGCCCCAGTAATCAGCCTTTTTTTTTACCACTACTGTTTCACATTCTGTGTGACTCAGAAATTCCTGAAGAGCTAGCGGGTAATGCATCCTAAAGCGAGCAGCTTAGGCACGCAGAGAGCCAAGCTGAAAGGCAAGTTGTGCCCGGTTAAAGTTGATTTTGCAGCATCGCATACAGGAAGAGCAGTGAAGGGCTTCGGAGGAGATTGAAAGCCCAAACCTCAGATCAGGCCATCAAGGCAGAATAGCCTGCAGTGAACCCAACCATTAGGAAGCTACAGCATGGCAGAGACGCTAGTTTACGTAGCTTTTTATGCTTTTCTGCTATGTTAAATCTAGATGAAGCGGGGATATAATGCTCTTTTGTATGACATATTTATTCAATACTTGTTTATGTGCTTATGTTTATTTTAAGGTAGTGCAGTGCTGACTCAGAGATCTATGTACCCGTCATTTAAATCTTGAGTCCGGGGATCTTTTCCAAAGATGCACTCGGGTCAGATATCGATAAAATGCTGTTTATTTGAAATGCAGTCTGTCTGCCGCTAGCTGATAAATTCAAGCATAAACTGGGAGGATGCCCACTTCAAAGTTAAACCAAAATATCGACAACAAGAAGGAAAAGTCGAGCGGGAACATGTTCTTTCAAGACCGTGGAAGGTTTAACTGTTGTAGAATTGATTGCGCTCGACTCGAGTGTTTTAGTGCGTTGTGTTGTGTGCGCAATCTTGCACTGAGAAAACGAGTGTGTTTTAATCAGCTGCGTTTTGTTTCATTCACCTCGCTGTGGTGGAGCTGCTGCCTCAGTGGCCTGCTGATGAATAGCTCAAGTGATAAGTGCTTAAACAGATGTTAATTAAAGTAGCAACTCGCACACAAAGCACAGTGGGACGATGAAGAATCATCTGTGTGGCACCTGCTATGGCGTTTGTGTTTTTGGTGTGAACTTGCTGGCAGGATGGTGCAGCAAGTGTTCCGTTGCTTTCTTCCTTTCTCCCTTTCTGTTTTTAACAGATTTGTATTTGTTGGAACAGAGGAGCCATTGTTCATAGACTCATCTGATGTCATTAGTTTGCGCTCATCCCCTTTACACAAGCCAATTGACTGGTAATGTGATGAGCGCTGCATTGTGGAAATGACTGAAGCGTGTTGCCAAACCAGGTGTCAAGGTCACCTGTTGGACAGCCAGGAATCCACATAATGTGATAGTCACAGATTAAAACACAGTGACTGCAGATTTGTTCTGTGTCATGGCATGGTCATACATAAAAAAAAGCTCTGAGAAAAAGTGTTTCTGCAAAATGTATTCACTTAGCTCTGGTGACATTTTCAAAGCTAAACCTCCCTGTCTGTGTTAAAGGGACATGGCATGAAAAGCACCTTAATCTTGGCTTGGTTAAATAACATCTGTTCAACAAATTCGTTACCAAAGCTGCACAGCAGGTCCTACCACATCAGCATGTCCTCATTCACATCAAAGTTTTGAATGTTAAAATCCTATCCAGCTAAATACGGGAGAACTTTGAACATGAATGGGTCCAGTTTCCATTTCTTTCACACTTCCTTGGATAAGGCTGGATGTGTACACATTCCAAATCTGTATCACTGCAGTTACCACTTAGTTTGGGGAAAAGTTGCTCATCTTACAAGCTTCACATCAGTCACATGATCATTCAAACAAGAAACCAATCGGTGAAAAGCCTATGAGTGGTTGCTATAGTAGTATGTGAGGCATTTCTGATGAAACCAGTGTTGAATAGCTATAGAACAAGGGTAAATACTTAATTCAGCCAGTCTTTGTTGACTTCATCCTCTTGGCATGGCTGGAGACTGGTTAGCTCATTGGGATTGTTTGTTAGGGGGTCCATCGAGATGATGTCAATCACACAGGTATGCCTGGGTTGTGGTCTTCTTCCATAAGCAGCTTCGCTAACCCTCTAAGTCCCTCCCTCCCACTCCATCCAGTCATTCACTGAATGCCTTGTTGCTGAATCACATGATGTACAGCTCTTAGAACAAAACAGCAGCAGCAGAGAAGAGACAAGCGCAGAGAAGCAACACCAGAGGCTGGATAGCTGTAATGACATCCAAGCACTGGGCTGGTCCCAGCTGGTCAGCTTGTTAGTGTTTAGTTGAGCACCCGCAGTAGTTTACCGTCCTGCCCCTGCAAGTCGTCCCTGTTAAGCCTGGGAGGATGAGCAAGGACCTCCAGCTGCTCCCACACTGCTAGGAACAACTCTGCACCACAACTTAAGCAAAATACCAAAAGTGCAATACATGAAATGCAAAAAACAGAAACTTAACCTATCTCTCAAGCAACGGTTTTTACATATGTATGAGGGTGCGTAGAACTGCATATTCTATGCATGAAATGAACTCCTGGTTCCTGCTCTTCTGTCTCCAACTCTGCCTGCTCGCCTATATGTAGCACAGGTTGAATTTTTAATCGGGAACTGTGTTTTGTGAATCTACTTGTTGTGATTCTTTCCTCGTTCCTTCAGATTTCTCCCACTGGGGAATCCATATCTCACATGCTGTCAGGTCACTCTCTCCAATCAAACCTCTCTTAAGATTGTTCATTTATTTTTTTCCCTTTTTTGTCTGCTGCTGTGACTGTGGAGGCCAGAGTAGGTTTCGGAAAAGCAAAGAGCGGTGCGATGGCTCACTTTTCGAATGCAAATAGATAATAGGCCAATTCCTCCTGTTTGCAGAGTGCCCTTGACTGATAACGGGGAATGGAAGATTGATTTAAAGGAGAATTGGATGCTCCTAATGTTTTTACCATAGTTCATCTTAAGGGCAATTATGAGCAATCGAGCCGTGATGTTGGGGTCTGAAGTGGAGATTAGAGGCGAGATTGCCAGGCAGCGCCACAGCCATTCATCATGATTGTTGTCATGATTTAAATGTTCTTCGCCGAAATGGCTTATTACGCGTGGGAGGCGGTTGCTTTAATACAGCAATAAATATTCAGTGTTTGGAGCAACGGTCAAACTAAATGTCATGACAGTCCTCCATCTCGCTAATAGCTGGTGTAGACATCAGGTGTGTGCGTGTGTGTGCGTGTGTGTCTGAGTGAAAACACCTCAAGAGGAGATTCCAAATGGTTTGTAAAAGCACCTTATTTAGGTAAAGGTCAGCATTTTTCTTGTCTGATATCTCACTTTGTTGTATTCTAATTGCATTTCTGAGCTGCCATTAAAATCCTGTCTATAGGTTCCTGAATGAACCATCATATTTGCATAAATGAAGCAACTCAACAAGAATTTTATATCAACGTATCCCCTGAGGATAATTTGCAACCGGTTGATGTTTCTTTTCTTTTTTCTTTGATAGATAACTTACAATAGTAGTTTAAACTGGCAATTTTCAGTCTATATGGTTTATTTTTGTAGGCAGAGCGAAAAGATAAATCACACATCAGACAGTCGGAGCTGTCTCAGCTCAGGTGTCTGAGTCTGTGCTTCACGTCTTGCATATATGCGAGAGAATCTCTTTGTACTCGTGTCTTTGTTTGCGTGTTTATCGGCGCCTCGCCTCAGTCCATTCGAGCTGTGTTTTCTGGCCTTATCGACCGGCTGTAATTAGGGGCCCAGAGCCGCGGAGCAGGAAGGCGATCAGGAGCAGCCATGTTCCGCCGAGCCTCTAATTGAAACGCTGATCGTTGCCAGGTCCAGCATCATCCTCCCACCCCCCCATCCACCTCAGCCCCCCCAGGCCCCGCTGTCGTCTCAGGTCTGCCTCCACAGCGGTGACAAGCATTCAGAAGAGCGAGTGCTAGTCACAAACAATAAGCAGGTAATTGGCTGTTGGCTCGGACTGGAATTAGGAGACGCCGGGGCTCCAGGTTCATTGGACGCGTCGCTAGAGGGGCTGTTGGTGGCAGAGTCAGACACATGTGACAGCTCAAAGTGAAATGTACAACTGAGGTGAGCTGGGAATGTCATTCGCTTTGGGGAACCAGTGTGAAAAAAACACTTTCACTGAGGCTTTGTTGCGTAATATTGTTCTGTCCTTGGCTGAACAGATCAGGTCCAAAAACCTCATCACATCCTCAACTGTGAATGAAATTATACAATTCAGGTACAGATATGAATATTGTATGAATGCCAGTCAGAATGAGATGCACAAAGGAGTGACACTAACCATATAGCCTGAATCGAAATAATTCAAATTCAAAATAATTTCAGTACCCAAGCAAATCACTCCAGTTACCATGTAGTTAATGAAAGAAATGGGATTTGTGCAGAGATGGGATATAACATTCCCCACACCTAAAATAGGATGTTAAAAAGGCTTGTAAAATAGCACCTGAGTCATTTGTCTTATAGCTTCTAAGTTTACTTCAGAGAGCAAGGATAAACTGCTCCATTCAACTTTTATTTGTCCATTTTAAGTGCTGGTCTCAGGCCTTGCCCTTTTAAGTCGTAGCTCTGGTTTATAGAACCTATGGTTCTGCAGGTTGTGTATCCCCCTCCCTCCCAAAATAGACACAATTGAAACAAAAATTCCCCTTGGTGATGGAATTGTTCGATGAGGCAGCACAGAGAGCCACTCAGGGGTCTGCAGGAGGCTGAAGACGCTGCCCAAAATCTTCTGGCATCTGGCCGCTCAGCCTGGCGCAGGCCTGCAGGAATGAGCTTGCGTTTCAAAGGCTGGCCCGGTCTTCCCAAGCAGCGTTCCCGCTGACATTTACTGCCTCCAACCTTTAGTGTTATTGTTATGGCTGCAATAACTCTCGCCGGTGCACAGCAGCCACGGCGCTCCAAATTGACCAACTGGAGGATTTTTAATGCGACAGCTCGTCACATTACGGCGACGGGTAGCGTGAAAGTAGGCGGCCTGGCTGTGATGTCGTTCCCTGTGATATGGAGGCGCCGCTCTGCCAGTCAGGATGGAGCTGACTACACCACTGCTGGCACTCGTCCCAACGCCCCATCCTCCAGCCATGAGAAATAAGTCTGGGTTGAAGGCGAGTGGTCAGAGGCGACAGTGCCCCCCCGGCACCACCCCCCCCACCCCACGCTCAGACTATTGGCAGCCATTACATGTTTCCTCAGCGGCGTTTAGCGCCCGTCCCGACTCTCTGCCTTTCATCATGACGTTTCCTGGGCCCGGTCCAAACGCCCGGCGGCGGCAGCAGCCTGGTTTCTATGACGATGATGTAGCTCGGCTTCGTAGGGAGGGAAAAAAAGAAAAAGAAGAAAAGAAAGCAAAACACAAAACAAAACACATGCAGATTGAAACAGACGCAGCGCGTGGGGGGAAGGAATAATATTAATTTAGTAATTGTGTCACCGTCTTGTTTGCGCGAAAATTGAATCAAATGCTCAGCTAATGTGCGCCTCGTTCTGCCAGGCGAGCACGCACAAGCCCTAATTTCACAGCGTTCCAGCAAACGAGCGTCCTCCGACTTTGTTCGAACATCAAACGCCGCGGGAGGCTTGATTGGGGCTTTTGATTCGGTTATTGTTCTGCTGATATGAAAATGTGGTACAGCGGCACTTTGCTGGGACTGGCTCTCCAAGCAGGGTGCTAATTACTGCAGAAAGTCGTTATTTTCAGCTTTTTTTTTTTTTTACCCTTCTCATAATTTCTTGCTCGATGGAAACGCTGCAGCTCCTAACTAAGTGAATATGCACTCAGAAAAAGTTGACCGAGAGGGCGATGATTTTTTTTTTTTCCATCGTTTGCGTTTTTGATGATGAAAATGATTTAGAAAGAACAGAAAAGCTTGCAAAAGGAGGAAAAATGTGACATTCATTTGCATTACAGCAGCGAGGAGTGATACTGAGGGGTAATTCCACAGTAAGTGGCAGCAGCACAGCGTGATTGAATCTCCCTTCTTTACCATTTCAGAGATTATAAGTCCACACTGTCTGCCCAGGGTTTGCAGTCAGACTTTATTATCTCATTGCAGAGATCCTCCGGGTGCCTGCAATTGCTGCTGAATTATATGCTCCAGCCCTGCTTATATCGGTGAAATACAGGGTACCCCCCCCCCCCCACATACACACACACCCCACATATTCCCCACTCAGTCATTTGCTATCAGTTCAGGAAAGGAGAAATAAACTGCTCTCCCGGGGAACCTTAGGGTCAGAGTGAAGCTTAGAGAGCTATTCAGTGACTTTTTATATCACACGTTTATTATAACTGTCACTGACCCCCCCCCCCCCCCCCCCCCCCCACTTCCTTCAGGCTGTGAACAGATATCAAAATTAACAGCAGTGGTTATACGTTAGTGACTCCACAGCTTCTATAAGTTACTGACCTGGACCACCTCAGGGCCCATAATCGGATACCTTTTACATCTGATCTCCATGTTTAAGACTACGCTTTTTCATGAACAGAAGTGTTGCAGGTTGATTGGAAGTATAGTATATTTATAGTAATTGCAGCTTTAGCTTTAACTGGAAGTCAACATGTTACATCTCAGGTTATAATTCTGGACAAACAAAGAGAACCGAGCGCTGGAGGATCTTGTCAAAGCTAACATGTGTTTACACACCCACTTGTGTCTTGGTTGTGTTTCAAATAAGCAAAATGGATCATCAATCGTCTGTGTTTGTGTGGCTGAATATCTGCTTTGACCAGCCCTGTTCAGATATGAAAAACGATCTTTTTCCACTTCTATGCAACAGTCTCATCCCGAGTATGATCAAAAACTGGATCCGACTCAACCCCAGGATGCTGCTGTGCATGTAAATTCACCACCGGAGCTGCTGCTGCTGCTGCTGCTGCTGCTGCTGCTGCTGCTGCTGCTGCTGCTGCGTGTGTGTGTGGTTAAATGCCGGGGGAAATAACTCAAAGTCCATCAGGAGGCAAATGTGTGGGCATTTCAGGCCGCTAGAATGAGAGAATACTGCTTCAGGGCTAATTCCAGCGTGATGCTGTGGATTTATGGGCGACTTCACATCAATTTTTTGTCACCAAAGCGGTTGACCTCCACGTGTAGACGCGGCTGCTGCTCTGACTTGCAGTGTGTGTGAGCCAGGTTTCCCTCTGACAATTGATCACATGGTTCGACTTTGAAATAGGGCTGCACAATATGTGGGAAACATGCAATATGCGACAATGCTTTCTAGTGTAAGTGTAATCATTCAAGTGTAATCGCAAAACGACTTGCGATAACATGATACTTAAGTCACTGTAGGCCAGCATGTAATTCAATGAAATGTCTGTGACGTTGAAAAGCGATTTAAGTGTGTAGACGTTTTGTTGTCAGAAGTTTCAGGCAGAGCACAGAGTTCTCACTGATTGCTAACTGGCTGGAGGCTAACCTACAGATAAGCAGTGTTAAACGCTGTTTCTAGCAGCTGAGAAGGCAAACTGTGTGATGGAAAGGCCTCAGTGAGCCGCACAAACACTAACCAGCATTCATCTCTGCCTCCAACAAGTCTGTGGTCCCCCTCTTGTAGCTGCCAGTCAGAGCCGTAAACAGCTTCATCGGCTCGGAGCGTTTCCAGCCATGATCGCTCCACCTTCTCTAGCCATCGTCTCCTTAATGGTCCGTGAATCACCTGCATGAAACAAGCTGCTGTGATGTTGGTGTAAAAGCGCCAGCTACGGAGTCTGTAGTGACAACACTAACCAGTCAGTGGTTTTAGCTTTAGTAGCATCTCTCAGGAGCTCAGCCGAGCAGGTCAAAAAAGAAAGGGAGATGGATATTTATGGCAGTAGGGCTTTTCTGATTGATATATTGACATGCAAAACATGAATGCATAGTGCGTGACCATACCAAACCATATCAAACCATATTTCAGTTCAGGCTGTTTGTGATATTTGCATAGCACATTGCAGTAACGGTTTATTTACTATATATTGTGCAGCCCTCCATTGAAACGTGGTGTTATCTGGCTGATGTGTTTGATACAGTTGAGAGAACTTGTAATTTTCCAGTGGAAGATGTTTCGAGGTCTCTGGGCTTTATGCTTTATGTGGGTGAGGTGGGACTGAATTGGGGGCAAGAGAGAATAAAGTGACTCCGATAAGTGAACAGCAACATAGAGCTTTCCCGATGCGTTTTCAGCCGTTAGGGAACAGAGAACATGTTTAAAATCAATTTAATTTCACAGAGAAAGTGTGCGCCAGAGCTCTCTTTGTGACAACATAATGTATCGGAGAGCATTAGTGCATTAAGTCCATCGCTCCCGCCAATACGTTTCACACCGACCGCACGCCAATGGTTTTTAATGGAGCTCTGAATCTCTGTTCTTGCTTTATGTTTACCGTGCTGCCACGGTTTTGAATGAGCGTTTGTATGTTTTAAAGTGCGGCTGCGTGTAAGCGTGAGCTATAAAAGGACGGAGCCGAGCGGGAGTGATGGCATGACAATAAGCAGCCAAGTGTGAGTCATAACTGTTTATGCCCGGGCTTAATGAACACGTCCGCTGCCAGAGGGAACATGGAGATACTCGCTTGAGGAAAGCGTGACGTCGACACCGCATTGGCACCTCCTGTTCATCGCTTCTCTCTTCTTCTTTCAGAGCATCTAAACTCAGCTCCAGGTTTTACTTGAGTTTCTACTTGAGATTAGAGCCCAACGCCTTCATTTGCTCTGTTCATATTACAGGATGCACTCTATCCGTCTGCAGGTTTGAAGACACACAGACTAATAACGTGATGTGTAAGCTCATGGCTTTTCACCCTGCCTACGCCCAGAGCAAATTTAGAAATCTGAAAGCCTCGCAGACATATTGATGTTTCCTCTGAGGCGACTTTGCTTCCCTTTTTCTTGATATTGGGCTTTGAAATAAATTCAGATTAGATTGATTGTGCAATATTCAAAATGTCAGCATATAACTTCAAATATATACTCTGTATTTGTTCTGTCTGGGCAAACTTTCTTCTTCTTTTCTGTGCACATTTTTTGCTGACGGATTGTCAAACATGCATCCGCCTGGTTGTCGTAACCTAATAGAGTAAAGAAATAATAGTTATGATCAGTGAGACAGCATTGTTTGGCTTTCTTTTCTAATTATTGACTTACTGTCGGCTCAGTGGTCCTCAGACATCTCTGGAGGTCGATCAGCGGCCAAAACCAGCCCAAAAAAGCTCGACCGGGGCCTGTTAAGTTTCCTCAGTGAACCTTTTTTTTTTCCAACTCTCTGTCGACTCTGAGCAGATCACACTCGGGATGAACCCGTGGAGAACCTGCACTGCATGTTAATGGACCATCACGTACGTCAGCAGCGGGAGTAGTGGTGGAGTAGCAGTGTTGTTGCTGAGAGCAAGATGCTTTGTTGATGGTGTCTAAAATGTTTTGCTGCTCTCGCACCGTTTTTTTTTTTAAGGTAGTCGGAGCCAAATGCCGGATGACTTTTCTAAATGAAGCATGGTTATAAAACATAGATCAGTGTGTGTGTGTGTGTGTGTAAGTGAGTGTTATAACCTCATCTCGCTTCCCAGTCTTAGAGCCCACATTAACCCCTGAACGTACTGAGCCAGTCCTGTGTTCTCATTTAATGATAAGCCCCTGCAGAGCGGAGAGTCCGGGGGTCTGTCCATCCACCCCACATATCAGAACAGGGTCACTGCTTTACTGCCTGGGGATTCTTATTGGACAATAATAGTGCCTGAGATACCCAGCAGGTGCCTGAATAAACCCTCTAATAGAGCAATTATTCTCAAACAAAAGGTCACCTCAGGCGTGACGACAGGCCCGGAAATCAATAAAGCTCCCAATTACGAGCGGAGCACCGGGCCTATATTTGGTCCCGGCTGCCAGGCATCCAGGAGCAGATCAGATTTCAAGACGGCCTCATTCCTCCAGTACGCCTTTGAGATTAAGTTACCAAATTTTATTCCAGCACCGGTCCCCACCCACCTCCTGTTGAAACTGCATAAATGAGTGACCTCTCTGAAATGTTCCGCGGGATAACAGACACCCAGGGGGTGATGGGGCCCCTCCTCTTGGCTCACATTAGATATATCACTTCTGTCTCTCCATATTTCATTTTCCAGACCTGAGACCAAAACAACTTGATAACTCTCAGACTTGTACTTTAAGACCAGGTACTTCGAATGGATGAGTGGTGCATTTATCCATGTTTTCTGGTGTTAGCATAGGACAATATAGAAATCATCAGAAATACATTGGCTGCTATTTTACAAGCTTAGCTAAGATCCTATTGTTGGTTGTTGAAATGTTAGTCTGGTTCTGATCAGATATGGTGCCATCTCCCAGATGTTTGTTCCCACTTTATGCACAGAGCTGGAAACCAGTTGTGTGGCAGCATCAGTATTAACACAACCCAAAGGCATTCTGTCACTAGTTGTCATGGTTACTATCCAGAACTGAACTAATGATGTTAAGTATCCTCTCAGCTCAGGGATCACACCTAATGAATGAAGACACAGGTATGCTGGAGCCTTGTAAATCCATCCAACCTTTTCATCCAGCTCCCAGTGCAGGGTGTGGGAGCAGCAACATCCACATCACCACGTATCTCCATCCCACAGCATCGACAGCCTGATGGATGGGTTATGTTTTCTTTTCCTTATCAATGGAGGAACAAGCTGTTCCAGTGCAACCATCCACTTTGAATTTTTAATTTCCCAGACAGATGTTCCAACATGAGCCTTTGAGGACAATGTACTGCAGTGCTGGTCCTGCCTGCTGTGCAGTTTGTAGAGTGAGGAGTGCAAGAAAAACTTTTTTTTTCTTTTTTTTGAGGCCTACAAGATTTTTTGTTGCAGATCCTCCAACTTCATGCTTGAAATTGATGTGGAAAGTGGATGATGGGCTCTTTGAAGGTGCTCAGCAACACTCGGAAAACGTTGCTTGCCTGCTTTTTGAGAATATTTTCCCAAATCTAAATGTGCACAAATACTCTGAAACACAGAAAAACATCGACTCTACCCTGGGAACATCTATCTCGCTGCCATTATAAACAACAGACCCCTCACTTCATCACCTGCAATTTCTCCAGGAGTGTTTTCTGAATGCAGACGATAAAATACAGTGTATTGTCTACATGGCCGGTCCGAGGTGGATGTGTGGTGTGTGTGTGTGATTCTTAGAGGCTGCATGTAATGTACTTCCATCTCTGCCTATTGCAGTGGGCACATTGATTCTGAGGGAATGGTTTGCGGGCTGGCTGCTTGAACAAGCTATTAGAGTTCAGTACGAGCCTTTTCATTCGGGGTCATGACCAAAATAAAATTGTACTGGACTAAATCTGAAGAAGTGCTGCATTTACTCCAAGGATACGTCACATGGCTACAGAGTCATTACAGTGAACTGGGACTGGTTAAGCACAGGTTTTAATTTATATGTACCGTAACATAGAGCTGATCAGACAACACCAGCAATGTGTCGTTTAGCTCAGTGGTTATTCTATATGCAACCTTGACAGTTTCATGTGCACCTGATCATTTCCCACAGTAAAAATGCATATAGCATTCATATGAGTCCCATTCATCTATAAATGGTTGTTGCGTTCTTTTTGTGCTAAGAAACGTAAGTACTGAACCTTGCTCCTCTCAGGCTGCAGCTCTGCGAGTGTTAGACGCCCACCAATAAGCTGTTTGTGCATCATTGAGCTCACGAGAACAGTTGAATAGATTATTGAATCCACGTCCAGGTTCACCTCTTCTCACTAATAATAATATAATAATAATGTGATTTTCTGGCTCTGCTGTCACAACAATGCTTGAAGCTGTCAAGTATTTCATTCCTCTAACATCCTGCTCCATCGTGGCTGACAGCAGGCGATGAGACTTCATGTTTTTGCTTCAGTAAAAAGAAAAACAAAGTGACAATAACAAACAGCTGTTGCTCAGATGAGATCAGATGAGTTTGATCACTGAAGAACCCATTAAAAAGATTTAACTTTATTGATTCCTCAGGTTAGGTTTAGGGTTAATGTTCCCTTTAGGAAATTCAGATATTATGATGCAGTGGATCTAGTCTGACACTGTTTTTCAAATATTTCCCAATTCCCTTAAAACAAATGATCCAGTTGAATGTTGAAATGAGTGCTTGTGAGCTGATACCGTGCTGGTGCTTTGCAGTGAGTCTTCACAGTATATAGAGAATGGACTAGATGGTTTAAGAACTATTGACTGCGTTTAAGACATCTTATAGGATGTCTGGTCCTATTTCTACAGTGCTATAAAGTTTATTTTTTTAGTTATACAAATAAGATGTTGTTTACAAGAATATGGATACATGTGTCTTTTCTTGAATGTGGATGCATTTGTTGATTGTTTTTTTTTTTCCTTTTTTTTATTCAAGCTCTTTGCTGCAGGTTTGAGCAGTGCTGTGGAGTCCAGCATAATTAGATGATACATTGACAAAGCGGCATCAATAGCCCTCTAGTAATTGACATACACTATTGACTCTGGTGCAAGAGGCATTCCGCATGAACAAAAACCTTGTTAGCCCTCCCATTTTTTTTTTTTTTTTGTGCATATTGACATCAGCATGCGCATGAGTGCCTGCAATCCCCACCGGCCTCGGTGTAATTGAACGACATGCACAGGACTCTATCACAGCAGCTTTTCTCCTTCAGTCCACTCCTGCCAGACACCTTCAGCTCACGCCCTCCCTCCCTCCCTGCTCTCCTCTCCACCTCCTGCTGGCCCGCTCAATGCGGTAAAGAGAAGAGATCACGGTCAGACAATGCAACCCCGTCTTAAGCTAGTCTTATATTTCCTCTGGCTGCAGTGTGGTGTTTTCTTCCTCAGCCAGAAATGTCTCCTCTGTATTTTTGAGACAAACTAACTCCGTCCCACCCTCCCCCTCAAAAAAGACTGCATCCAGTGTCAACGCTAAGCCAGGATAATCTCCTCCCAGCGCAAACACTGTGTAATTCACACTATTATCTGCTGAAAAGTGTAGAATTATTTATGAAAGCTTTTAAACAAATTGTTTTTTTGTTTTTTTTCTGCTGAGAAAAATCTCACGCTGAGGCATCTCAGAGCGTCCTCCCTCTGCAAGCTTTACCTTCACTTATTGTAAAGAGATTAAACACCACTTCTTGTTCTCCCCTGTGTGGATTTGCTGCACCCACGGAGGCAGATGCACACGTCTCTCTCTCCGGCACACTCGCGGGAGACACACCATCGACCTTTCTCTCCACCGTAGCTTGACAGGAGAGCAAACTGTTCCCTGCTTGTCAGAGAGGAGAGCACTTTCTCTCGGCTATTTTCGGGTGAGAGAATGGAACAGTGAAGGAAAGACGGAACGAAAGAAAGGGAAACCTGAGGTGAAAATGCACGGTAGTCTATTCTATTGAAAATCAATTCTGTTTTGGTGCCTCTGTGATAGTAGTTTTAACCAGGGCTGCAACAAATGATTATTTCTGTAGTCGATCAATCTGTCAATTACTTTCATGATTAATAGATTACTTGTTTGGTTTATAAAATGATACAAAAACTGTGAAAATTGAAATGGGAATTTTACTAGTTTGCAGCATTAGGCCTAGTTGTGACTTTCGGTAGTCGTACGCACTCTGTCTGAACAGATATACAGAACATTTAAGCATTTATTTTTAGTGTTGATTGCTTTGTTAGCCCCATAACAGTATATATCATGAGTTATAATCACACAAGTTTTATGAGTAGTTTTAATAATAATGCTTAACAAGTGAACATGGCTGGAGGATGGTCCCTGTCCCTGTTTATTGGGGGAACATTAGGTCCGGCTACGTTTTCAGCTCTGTTGTCTGAGAGTTAATTATGCATCTTCAAATGCAATCTGCATGAGTTGGGGGAGAAAATCAAAGTGTGGCCAATCCAGGAGCGCACTGGTATGTCAATATGTGAATGCATTATCTGCCCAGCCTCATTCAGACAGCTCTGCCGCCTCAGTGACGATCCTGGAGCTAATTAGCTGCAGCCCGACGAGCACGTCCGTCAGAGCCCGCAGCCTCTTCAGTCTCTGTCGATGGGGGCGACCGTGGTGACGCACCTGAGGATTGGTTCGGGGTCAGCGGCTGGTTCGCGGGCGGCTGTTGTTTGAGAATGATCCTTATTTCCGTGCGTTCTGCCCAACGGTAATTGTCTGTGCTGCAGCTGAAGTGCCCGGCTCGAATTGAAATGTCAGGCTCTGTAACAGGAAAGATGCTGTGGAGGGGCTGGATTGATGGGGGAAAGGCGGAGACGTGGAAACTGTCGGATTATTGACCGCTTGTAATTATCATGGCTGGTTGACAGATGGGAATCCGCTTAGGATGCAACAAGTTAAAGCAGGGCTTCCTCCAAGTGTCGTATAGTTCTAGTATTTACTGAGTAGGCAGCTGTCACATTCTGGAGGAGCGAGTCAGAAGTTTGCGCTGTGGTTTTAAACTTTTCTGCATCGTATGTCTCATTTACTGTGACAGTTATGCACCATTTCCAAAGCACCTTGCAGCACAAAATCTATAGTTTAGAAAATGAGGAGCCGAAGGGCGCAAATGCAATGGATCCCATCCAATGTGTGGGTTGATTAGTTTTAATAGGCAGATAAAGTTAGTTTTCAAGGATTATTGCAACCTAGAGCCAAGTCTGTGAAATACAAAGATCAGAAACTGTGAACCTTGTCCTCTCTCACAGAGGAGTCCAGTCAACCTTGTGTTCTCTAGCCCTGCCTATTAGCTAGATACAATTTAGTCCTATTTAAGAAACATGGGGGGTGGGCTAGTGGGGGTACATTTCCATAGTTTTTCATTGGGATGCAGCGAAATGTGAGTTGTGTCATCAGCAGAAGTCCAGCTCGTCTTTTTGCAGTTTTTGCATTTCTGTAACTCTCCAGTCAGTTGTGTTTGTGTTGATTTGAGCTGGTGCTTTCCTACTGTGTCTCCTCACACAGATACAGAGTTATGGACTCTGACAGTGTTACTCTGGCTCTGCAGCCAGACTGTGACTCACACTCCTACAGGTTTGCACCGGGGGCGCTGCCAGACTCGCTCCAGCTCCACACACTGAGACCACACTGAGTAGTCAGCAGGAGTTGCTCACTTTCCTCTTTTTTTTTCTTTTTGCACTGCTGAAGGTCAGAAGGTCGTTTTTAATTCACTTGTGTTTGGGGAATATATTTTTTTAACTTGTGTGCAGATTCAAAACAGCGCATTTTCACAGGAAACTGCTACATCAATATGTTAATTTTAAACAGACATTTTGAAACAAATATGCTCAATAATAATAATGACAATAATAATAGCTTTTTCTTTATCTTCAGGTTTCTACATTTTAATGATTGTATAGTCTTTATTTCGTTCCTTCTTCACACAAGTACAGACTGGAATGTCAATAAAAATCCTTTGAGCTCATTATATGCGACTGGGTAAGTTCACATTCAACCGTCATCGACATGGTTGAGGGTGATTAGAGATTAGAGTACAGATGAGGGTTCACAGGGCAGAGTTAAAACCAGATAAAGAAGAGTGAAATCGCCTCAGTTACAGGGTGTTCTGTCTAGTTGATGTTGAGATGTTTCACAATCATGAATCCTATTTTTTGCTAAAATACAGCCGGTGTCCTGCTTGTACTCTGTTATTAAAGCTCTTGCCTCCCGCTCCTCCATCCTCCCAATGGCACCTGATTCACGCAGAGAAAATCTGTTTTTTTTTTTTTGGGCCTGTCTTGGTGCTGAGCATAACATCGAAACAACTCCTTTTCCAGGCACTGAGCAGTTTTACGTGGTCAAAATAATGAGCTATTTATCCTCATTTGGGGCTACACTCAGACATGCTGTGTTTTGCTAACAGGGAGTGCTGAGGATGGTGCACTGTGTTTGCACATGTACTCGGGCAAAAACACAACGTTATGAACATTCAGTGCATACACATACACAGAGAATTGGATTTTGCTTCAGGAGAGGTGGGAGAAGTTTCTACAGACTTGTATTTTTTTTTATCCCCTCTATAAAAACGTACCATGATTTTCTAACTGCTGTGAAGAGGAACCGACTGCAGCCTATAATTTCTACTACAGATTTGTACAGCTACCTTTACAGCCGGCAAGGGTTGAATGTTTCATACTCGCCACTTTTTTTTTAGTGAAACAAAGCCCGATCTTTAATTGTGTTGTGATCCAGTCGCAAGAAGACTCCTCAGGTGGGGAGGAGGAGAGAAATGTGGACGTGGCAGCAAAGAATCTTGATCTATATTCAAAGTTACACTTTTTCTTTTTTCTTTTCTCGCCTCATGGCAACAGTGAGAGTATCTGTAGTCCGGCTCTCCTCCTCAGTCTCACTTGGTCAAATACACGCCCTGAAAACTCGATGAGCTGTCTACCTTCAAACAGCATGGATCCCAGTCTGAGAGAAACCCCAATCTACACAAACCTCCATAGGCACAGAGGCAGCAGACAGATCCTGCCGCCCTCCCACACTTTCCACTGCACAGTTCACTCTTTCTCTGGCCAAAACGAGCAACTGGGAAAAAAAAACAAAACAAAAAAAACATCCATTATGTCACTGCAAATACATTTTCTGTCCTTTAAACTTCAAAACCCATTCTTTAAAGTGGTTAAACGTAAGAAATGAAGTTAAACTCCCTCTCTGACTCTCGTTATGGTCACTATTAGTGCAACTATAGCCATCCACTGTGTTTACATTCTGTTATTATGGCTCTCTGCAGTGTGTTTCAGTGTAAGTGGCTGAGACTCTGCTGAATTCAAATTGCCTGCAAACAGGATGCACGGGGAACAATGTGGCATGTAATCCAGCCTCACTGTTTGTAATTTTATCTAATTGATATGAGCCTGGCTGTTAAATATGCACTCGCCTACGGCTGTGTCAGGCCTGTTTTAAGTTGCTTGCTAATGCAAACCCAACACTGCTCACTGCTACTGCAACAGTGTAGTGGATAAAAAATACAGGCGAGGGGAATTATTAGTCTGCTGATGCTCCAGTTCACATTCACCGACGATTCCTCGCAGTTTTTTGCTGAAAACCAGCTGATTAGTGAGCGCGTGTAAACACGGTTGATGTTCCAGCGGGATGTGAGCGTGTAAAGCAGTGCAAAGGAGGCACCAGCTCCGTACTGAGCGAGTGCTTTTATAGTCCAGCTTGAAGCGGGACGAAACGGTCCAGGATGTTTTTACTCATGAGGTGCATTTCAATCACAAACGCAGTGCGCACGCCCTCTGGCTATTAGATTTTATTTAATAAAGGCCTCTGCTAATACGCAGTCATACGTTTAAGCAAACGCTGCGTATCACTGAACCAGCAGTTATTCATCAAATTTGCCGTGATACTTACAAAACAGTTCAATCATTCAGCCCTCCCTCGCTGGCGTGCAGAAAGTGGGCACATCTCGCACATTTTCTGTTGAATAGCCAGAACAACTGGGCCACAGCATTGACAACAGGTGGCCAGAGCGAGGGGTAAGCACTGAATTACTCTCATGCGCTTTTGACAGCGTTGCCATGGCGACACGACGAATGACTAGGCGCAAACACACAGAAAGTAGATGGGATTGATGGAAATGCACCCATCGCACATACCGGCATACCTGAGGACTTCATCTCAGATTTTGATGAATTATTCCTTTTTTTTTTTTTGCTTTTTTTTTTGCTTTCCCCTTCAGGGAGGGAACATATGAACCTGTGCTGGGCTCTCACCAGACTCCTGTTGTGTTCATAATACATGACACTACCCATCAATGTCCTGCTTCTTCCACCTCACAGTGGCGCTTTGCAGGCGAAGTAGCCGCCCAAAGCAATAGTCATTTTTTTTTGTTTTGTTGTTCTTTCATTGCAAGAAAGAAAAGTGAAGCTAGGTAATTTATTTATTTGTTTCATTTATTTATTTATTTTTTTCTTTGGACTATCAGACATTTTTCACTATGAGAGCACTTCAGCCAAACATTACGCTGACGATAAGAGCCTGGAAGTCTATTCTTTCTACATGAATGTTCATTCTTTGTCGGAGAGCGCGATAAAATAACAGCAGGCCAGAATACATTAGCCTGGGTAAACATCAACAGGAGCGGCAGCCTCTTTTTATTAGACCCCTGCGCCTGGAAGCAGTGGGTCGTGGGGCATTTCATTTCCAGGAAGCGAGCGCGTCTGCCGCTGCATATTGTTTCCATGACGGCAATTTATTTTGCCGGAGTGGCACGACAAGAGCGAAATGAAGGCTGATAGATAAGAACAGTGGGAAAGATACTTTTCAATTCTTAATGTTCCTGAGAGATGCGGCGGTCGCTGGCACTGCCGCCGCGGCCACACTGAATACCAATGGCGTGGGGTGTGGGCCGAAGGACCGAATCTGTCTGCAGAGAGGTCCCCCTGCCCGCCCGCCGGCTCTCCGCCTCCCCGGCTCTCTGTATTCTCCCCAAATCGCCAGCAGCAGCTCGGGATGACGTCCTATTTAGCGGCTGGAACTTTTCCAATGCTAAACACTTTTCAGGGCTGTTTGACCTTGTCGAGGAAGCCAAAGCAGCAAAAGGGCCTCTCGTAAAGAGCTGCTCAAAGTGTGTGTTAACTAATAGTGGATGTTTTGTGCGTGAGACCTCTGATTTAATTGAGAGTCCTCTTGAAGAGGAAGAAGAGCAACAGGTGATGGAAGAGCTATGATAATTTGGGACCGAGCCAGGGATTTGGGTGTGTAAATTCTCAGTCTGAGCACTGAGTGAGAGTTTTCCTTTTTTATGTGTTCCCAACACATAAAAAACAGAGAAGCCCACGTAGCAAGCTTCGATCACCTGGGACGCCCTGCCGCCCTGGCTGAGTGGCTGTAATGTTACTTTACAAATTCTGCGAAAACACATCTTATCTGTCCAGATTTGCTCATCCATTAGTCCCATTCATCACAGCTCTCTAGTTTTATGCCCCTTATTTTTTTTTTCTGTGAACAAAGAGAACAATAATAACCTAGAGCAGTGCTGCTGGAGGACCGGGGGTCGGTGTGAGTCAGACAGCCGGTGCCATTTCCGAAAGCTTGAGGCGGTCATATCGCACGCTCACACACTTGAACCTTTTGAACTGCACACCATTGCAAAACAGATAATTACAGAGCACATCTCTAAAAACTTTCAGTCTGACATACACATCTACCATACAGCTCCTGTTGATGTCATTAAAGACAAAAGGACTGGTTCTTCCTATTCATCCTATCCCTATCCATTTACTGATGACACAGGTTGCCCTACAGTTGCTCTGCTCACCAAATGGCTTTAACCATTCATGTTTATTGAACTGGGGGGTTATTTGGGGTTCAGTGTCTTGCCTCCTCAGCCTTTCTGCAGTGTCTGAGTGGAGTCCTGGTGAAACTCAACCAATCCACAGCAGTAGGAAGGCAGCAAAATGAAATTCTAGAAGAAACCGAAACAGAAAATGAAGAAACAATTGGCCGAAAACTGAAACACTAAAAGCCTGTGAGTGTTTAAGAATGATAAGAAGATTAAGAGTGGAATAGCCAGTCACATTCCATCTGAAGAAGTTGCTAGATTTTCTCGCTGGCTGATATTTTGGAAAACAGTCGCTGGAGGAATCTGAATACTTCTTAATAGACTGTCAAAGTCATTTAGTTGGCAACCGGAGTTCTCATTTTTGATTGTGTCATCACTGTGTCCCGTTTCAGTCCTGTTATTTTGGTCGAAAACCAGAAATGTATTTTTTTGCAACTTTGGGACAAATAATTCCAGTGCCCAAATTCTCAGTGCATGTCTCCACTGAACTATACACTGAGCTGAACACTAAAGGATCAGGGGGCCTCGAGCTAGAGGTGTAAGACACATGAATGAATCAATTTAGGCTACTTCCACTGGCTAAAAAAAACCTTGAGCTGACAGGTTGATTGTGCAAAGTACAGGCACTTCAGCAAAGTTTATTTATTTATTTTTTAGAGTTTTCGCTGCCACTCGTTGCCAGACATTTTCTTGACTGATTAGATGGCTGCAGCGCAGACTCTCTGTCACTAATGACAGAACATTAAACTGTTCGTACGTTCTCAAATCAGAAATTTGGCCCAGCTTAGGGGAGAACAAGAATAATGAGCTGATTTGACTGCGAGGCAGATTTTTCTCAAAGAGTTGATTAACTCTGCAGAGTGCTGACATGCACAAATAATTGCCTGTAGTTAATTTTACTTCACACACGTTTACTGTAATTGAACGCTCGTGATTCACTCCCTGAGACTGAAGTGATTCTGAAAGGAGCGTTATCGACTCCAGCTTATTTTAAAGTTTGTCACCGACGCTGCAGACAGATCCAATTTAACTGCGAGACTCGCCTGGTGGAGTCAACACATCACACCCTCGCACACAAGGGCTTCAGAAACCTGGCTAATGATATGCTGGATCATTGCCGCTGCTCCCTTTAAATAGAAATGTGGCATTTAGGCAGCAGCAGTCAGAGGGATGACCACGCGGTTCATCATTACCAGCCACAGCACATCTCTCCCTCTGTTAGTCGCCATTCATCTCTCCCCGTGTACGCTCAGCGCTGCAGAAATTAACAGATGAAAGGTAAATCTTTAGGCTGGGCTGGGCCACCGTAACACAGAGCGGATACGTTCCGCCTCCCTCGACAGATGTGGAGACATGCTCCGCCACAGGAGAAGTGATGAAACAAGGAGAAACTCGGGCTGTTCTCCACATTGTTCTTGTTTTGTTTTTTTTCCCGAGGTGGACTCGTGAGTTGAGACTGACAAAACAGAGAAGGAAAAAACACATTTGCCTTCATGTATTATACATGAGGGGGAAACAGGAGAAACACTTTTTTTTTTCTCCCTTGCGTTTGCCTCATCACTTGTTTAGCCATGTCATAATGAGGGCTGGCTGTAGGGGACGCTCACCATTATAAACCCCTCATCTCCCTCACTCTGTTTCCATAGCGATGATGGGAAATGGAACCAAAAGGATGTGATTAATTGCCTCTATAGAAGGCATGCAAATGGGCCTACTATTTACAGTACGACTGCATGAAAACGCATATGTTAAGTACGTACATTACCAGCGCTCTGCTTATAAAGGGCTCTGGGGTTTTGTTAGTTGTGCAAAATCAGATTTCACCTCGGGATTGTTCATCACATGCTAATCACGTTCCAGTATGCTGCACATAAATAAAATACATAAATAAATAAAATACTCCTATAGCTTCATTTCCACAGCAGCTCCGACTTATCCTCTGGCCAAGGGTATTATAGGAGATGTGATTTAGAACAAACCCGGCAAAGAGAGGTCAGCTGGCGGTGGCGCCCTCCCAGCATCTCTCTAATGGACTGGAAGAGATTCACTCGCAAATCAAACAAACCAGGCAGAAGAAGCTCAAGAACAAGACACACACACACACACACACACACACAAGGAAATGAGTCCCCCCTGCCGTGAGTAACAAACAAGACAGGTTGTTTATGGCCAAGGCCCAAGTGCTGCGCACGGCTGTATGACAACAGGAAGATTGTCCAAATGGGCCTGATGCAATCACACCGCGTCGCTGTTCTCTGACCTGTGAAGCACAAACTCGGATGAGGCGTGTGAGGGTTTTTTTTTTATTCAAAGTCTAAAAAGTCTCAGTACGACAGACGTAGCGAAAATCCATCTGTGCTTCAAACCACTTAAACAATAGATGGGGATTTGGAGATTAATCTGCTCATATTTTTTGCAAGAATGAAGTCCGTTTGAGGTGGAGGGAAGAAGCAGAGATCCCAAATCCCTCTATTTGAGGATTAGAATCACATCTCTGCTCTGCCGAAAAAAGAAAAAAGAAAGCTGAGGTGACACCTTTACTGTAGTTCAGTCAGTGGAGAAGAGAGGTCAATGGTTTAATTAAACTTCTGTCATTAGATAGATTTAATTTTTGTGCCTGAACAATACTCTGGATAATTAGTAATATATAATTATAAAAAAAAGATACATTATAGAATTATTTTAAAAAAGATACAAAAGCAAAAAGAGTTATTTTGGTCTTTGGTCTTAGTTTAATCCCTTTGTCTTGAGAGATCCATGCTGTTTTGACTGTTATCTTTGATCTCTTGCTGTCTTTGCATTGCAAGGTTCGGCTTCAGGTCAGTTACTTTGCACAGCCTCATTCCAGGTTTTAGTGAGTATGCTTTCTGAATTGTAATTGTACTGAAATTTTATTGTCATAATGAAATTAATGAAGCTTAATAAGATGTTAGTTGCAGTTGAGGTCCAGACCTGGACCATACATGACTCGATTCTTCATTGACTTCCTTCTCTTTGCATCATTTTTAGTGGTGTCATCCCGACTCTTTAGTAACTGCTTTAATGCCTGTTTCTGCCTAATGTCACAGCATCTCGCTGGTTTCTTAGTTGGAGTCTGAGGAGAGAAAAGTGTCCAAATGCTGGGTGATGAATGTGTGCGAGCACTCTGCCCCAGGTTACAGGTCTGAGGTGCTTATTCGGCTGCTTGTTTCTGCTAAAAGCTTGTTCCGCCTGGTGTCAGTGAGCACAGCCTGGGCTGCCTGTGTTTCTCTGGGTAAGTGCATAAATTAAAAGCAGACTGGCTGATTGCATTCTGGTGCTCTAGTCGCTCCAGTCGGAGCAGCAGAGAAATGTGCTGTTCTCTGCTGCAGCCTATTGTCATTCACTCCCTAGCTTTCCATGTTTCCAGGCTCTATAGGTCTGCAACATTGCCTCTCCCCTCTACATCTCGCTGTAGCATTGTGCTAACAGTGCATTATGGTGCATGTGTAATGACAACGTGGTATTTTTAGTAACCCCATTAACTTCCTATATTGCATAATTAAACCAATGGAAAAAAAATGCAGACGCGCAAATGCACATGCAAATGCAATGGATGAGAGATACAGTGCGTGTCAGAGCTAACGCATTCATTGAGAAACAGAATTAATGACCTATACCATCGCTGACGCTGGAGCCCAAAGGCATCATGGTTCCATCCTCAGGGACAGCACACACACACACACACACGTAGAGGTTTGAGCTTAAGCAGCAGTAGGTGCATACAGTGCCATCCCACATAGCACAAATGAGCAGCTCTCCATGTTTTTTGTTTTGTCATAGAATTGAAAAGCTCAAGGTAAATGTCTTATAAAAACACTAGGAACAAAGGACTTTGTAGACCCACCAATACAGACAGACAGAGCTCACACAGAGAGGTCACACAGACCCTAAATGAGCAGCTTGGCTGCTCCAGGCTGGAGGTGCTGATTGCTCTGTTGTCTTTGGTAGAAAAAGCTTTGTGAGGCTGAAACTAGAAGCATGTTGCACATACGATCCAGAGATTTACGGATCAACAGCTCTTTCTTTTAAACACTGACCAGGCAGTCAGTCCTGTCTTTCTATAACCTGACACGTTACAAGCAGCTCTGTCTGACCATGAAAAGCAATGTTGCATCGCTTTCATTTTTTAAACATCCAAGAATAATCGTTAGGACTAGCTTTTTTTTGCCTTGGGCATCTCCTCTCAGGCTGCTTCAAGTACGTTTACTTCAGGGCTGAAAAATAATCCCAGCACATCTACAGATTCTTGCAAGGAAACTTAACATTGTTTAATCCATATCCTGGCTCTATATCATAGCGAACATTCATGCTCTCAGCTTCTCAGCTAAACAGGGTCCTGGTCAGTGCTATAGTGGGAGCAGGTGACATGGATAACAGGTGGCTAGCACTGTCGCCTCTAGGTTCGACCCCCACTTGGGTCGAGGGCCTTTCTGTGCTGAGTTTTCCCCTTCCAGGGGAGGTTTTCTCGTTTCCCTCCAGAGACCTGAAACATGCATGTTTAGTTTGATTGTTTGTGTGTGTGTATGTGTATGTGTGTCTTGTGATTGATTGGAGACCTGTCCAGGGTTTGTTCATTGCCTTTTTCATCCCATGCACAGTATAGAGTGCCCAGCAGGTCCTGTGACAGTAGTTGGGTTCAGATAAATGGATGGACAGCACTAATGGACACAGAAGGCACCTGTGGCCTGGTCGGGCTGCGTTTTGAAGAGCAGCAACCTGCAGGATGAATGTGTGAATATGTCACAGGGATAGTGGTCGTCACTTATCTTCAAATAACCTGAGAATGTGAAAAGCTTTGTTTGGTTTTGATCTGGGAAAAATAAATGAATTGCCATTGACCCCTCATCTCCAAACACGTTCAGCCTTTTCTATGGAGCATCCGTCCTTATGTGCACTAAGTCCTGTAAAAAGCATGAGATGAGCTCTCCTGCAGTGAACTTGCTGCAGGGCTTTGTTTTACACTCTCGGGGCAGAATCAACATTAATGATGTCTGCGCATGCTCTGCAGGTTTGGACCTGACAGTTACTCCACAACAGCAGGATCCTGTTTTTTATCTGCGTGTGGACCTGGACCCAGCGTTCCCTCCTTCCTCTCGCTCTCTCTTCATATCCCTCTCTCCCTGTGTCATGTTTTGGTCTCGCTTCAAACTTTCCCGTCAGGGAATTTTCCGGCAGCCTCCCAGCATGTGATTTATTTACCGTTCCTCCGAGCTGTGACGTCCCGTCTCCTCGCCGCTCCTCTTTGTCCCTGGCCTCTCCTCCTCCTCGCTTGTAATCACCTCGTCATTACTTCGGCACATAAGGTCTAGATAATTAGTCCAATCATTATTATAATTACAGATCAGAGAGGCATGATCAGGAAGGTTAGGAAAGGCTTTCAGCCTGCGCCGGCACCTTTTATGCACAATGAATGAGCAGTTATTCTCTCCGGGCCGAGGCAGAAGAAAAGGAGTGACATCATTTCTCTGTGAGGTTTCTGTCCTTGGATCTGTTGCTGAACCGGAGGTTATGGATCCTCACAAGGATCTTGCTGGGTGAGAGGGACTTCTCGTTGGATAGTTTCCAGTGTCAATATATCCCCACAGAGATGCTGATCTATATGGAAATGCTGTTTGACATTGACTCTTTAGTCATTGTAACCGTACAATGGATTGTTCAGCATAGCGGATGTTACTGTTGCAGGCTATAGGGAGAAAATGAGAGAAGCAATTTCAGCAGCTTTTCTGGACAGCGTGCCGTGTGTGTGTGTGTGTGTGTATGTGTGTGTGTGTGTGTGTGTGTGTGTGTGTGTGTGTGTGTGTGTTGGCTTGTGCTGCAGCCGTAGAGCCCGGCGTTTACTATCATTGTCTGCGCTCTAAACTTTTATCGCGCTTCGCTGAGACGGCGGTAAATCTGAGAGCGAGCGCTGCCTGCCCCCTCTCGTCGTCTGTCTTCCAAAGTGGGAAAGGTCACTGCTTTTTTTTTTCCTTTTTTTTTTCTTTGATAAAGTTTTTCCCCCTCTGACCAAAGTGAAAGAGAAAGGTTGTCTGAATTTAAAGATAAAACCTCCGCCTGGAAATGACTTGCAGGTTCTAAAAGGCGCTGAGATTTTGATGCCTCGGTGAGCAGCTTGTAAACAGATAATGGAACAAAACTGCACGGACGTCAGTTTACACACACACACACACACACACACACACACACACACACACACACACACTGCGATGGAATCATGCCCAGCTATAGACTGCATTATCTTCAACATTTAGAACACTACACACAGTCACTGCATGACAGTCTCTGTGTTTACTTCCATTGTGTCTTGCATGCTGTGAGCTCTCTGTCATCCGCACTTTACATCCTATTATTCTATACAAGTAGCTGCTCTCTATAGAGGCTTTTCTTGGTCTGTTCCGTTCCCATTTTCCATACAATAACCCTCCCCCCAACACACACACCCCCCCTCCACTCTCTAATAAAACACTCAGTGGTATTTTCAGCTCTTTGCGGAATAAATAATAAGGATTGTCCCAGGAAGAACGGCTCAGAATCACACATGATGAATCACGTTGTGACGTTCTGCCGCTTGATCTCTGAAATGAGGAGGAGCACGCCATTTATTTATTGTTATTGCTTATCAACACATTCCTGTTGCAGTGATCAACCTCGATCAACGCGGTCAGACTCCCAAACTTGACTGAGTGTGTTCTGAATTTGGTTCTGCTGAAAGTCGTCTCTTTGACTTTTATTAGCCCGACGCTTAAAGCATCTTTCTTTGTTGCAGCTCAGCCTTGAGCAAAAAAAAAAAGAATCTTTTTCCCCCTCAAGTGTTCATGATTCTTTGAAAACGAAGTAAGACATGTGATTGCTTTCAAGTCAGTATCAGTTGTGAGCTTGTAAGCAGCGTTGTGTTATTTTGTTTTGCGGCCGAGACTTGGCTGGCACTCAGACACTCAGGGCTCCCACAACGGCAGCCGCTGTTAATTTTCTGCAGATGATGACTGTGTTGGGGCAATTCAAGGTTTTGAAAAATTTTGTTTTTATTATTTATATAGGAAAAAAGAAGGAAAAAGAAGAAGAGTTGATGCTTGGGCACATAACTGGAGAGAAGTCAGCAACTCAGGAAGCTTCCTTTTTTTCTGGAAAGGAAATCTTGTATGATGTTCCCTGCTAATGGTTCAGCGCAGAGCGGATATCACGTTTACTTTTGGTCCATTTGTGGATGAATTTAGCAACTGTGGAAAGGTTTTTTTTGTTTTTTTTTACCTGCTTGAATGCCATTGAAATATTGCCACAGCTCTGACTTTCACTTCTAACTGGCAATTTGTCTGCAGGATCTCCGGCTCACGGTCACCATCATAATTACAGCTAATACCAACAAAAACATTTGTCTGGAACAAAGTAGGACTAATTAAAACTGATGGCTGCAACAAGCTCAAATGAATAGTCCTGGAAACCGCTTGGTTTTTTTGTTGTGTTTCCATGCCGATGATCTTTGAAGGTATTGCTAATGAGAACGTGACCCCTGAGAGCGGCCGCAGCTTCTGTGGATCATCATGTCTTACGTACAGACGCGTCACACTCTGTGGCGCCGCTATTTCCTGTCTGAATGAACATAGGTAATGGGCAGTCTGGTAAATAGTCTCGATTGCTCTTATCTGCAGACTAATGATGTCTTGGCCTTGTTTCAATTAAGGTGGGAATGAGGTCAGGAAAGGGTTTGCTTCATAGCTCAGCCATTCAGTGTCATTAAAGCCTTTAGCGTGTGTTCATTAGCGCCCCGGCCACAGGTCCCTGAAGCACACGCCCGGCCTTCCTCGTTTTATCCTTTATAAACTAATTAAGAAGTTATTAATCCTCCGCTAACAGTTTGGCTTTTGAGTCCCCCTTGGTGGCGTTTCTCTGTCTGCCGGCCAGACTCGATCACAGCCGAATTACACAACTTCCAGGGATGTTTTGCATTTTTAGCCATTGGGTTTTTTTTTCTTTAATTTCCATTTTCATTCCATCTTAATTGCCGTGATGCCACAATTAGACCAACACAAATTAATAAAAAGCCCAAGTTTTAGCACCTCTGTTGGCCGCCTGCAGGTTTTCCACTGGCCTCGTAAGCGCTTAATAATAGCTTCAAAATGCAGCCCAGTCATTAGGTGTTTTATTCTATGTATAAAATGTAGAGCAGCCGCAGCCATATGTGCTGACTGGACTGTCTGGAGACGTTAGTGTAATAGATTGTGAAAACGTTGCGCTCATTTAATTTTTTCTCTGAAACTGCCACCACCTGCTGCACATCACTGTGTGTCAAATGCATTTCCCCTGCACGCTATTAGATTTGGAGCTCGAGCAAGAGCCTGAAGCTGTTTTTTTTTTTAGCCCCTTATTGTTCTTATTTCATATCCTGCAGTGATCCCACTGCCTGCTGTTACATCCATCCCCAAGTTCAAAATTCTTTTTTTTATTTATTTACACACAACAATATTAAACTACAATGGGTTTATTTGTCTCAAAATAAAAAAAAACAACAAAAAACACCTCAAGCTTGTTAATAACTCGTAGTGGTTTCTCCTCCTGAAGCTCCTCTCTCTGTTGCCAAGCTGTTGTCAAGCATGCGATCCAGCGGCGTCGCCGCCTCATTTTTATCTGTCACATTCGTTTGTGGCTGATAGCTGCTGATGCTCGGCTCATTAAGGATTCTCCCTCCTCCTCCTCCTCCTCCTCCTCCTCCTCCCCCTCCTCCTCCTCCTCCCACTGCCACGTCTCCTTGAGAAGCGAGAGGCTGCGACTCACGTTTCGTCCTTGACCGGTGCCTTCCTGCCTTCATCACTCCTTTTCATGAGTTTTGCCGTTTTTTCTTTTTTATTCACCTGTGATTCATTTCCTATTTCTCCTGTATTTAAGTCTCTTTAGATATCTCTTATCCCACGTAGTTTTCTGCTTAAATGTTCGCCCGTTTCCATCCTCGTCCTTTGTTCTCTGGGTTCACTTTGCTCCCACAATGGTCTTTTCACTGTTTTTCTGACCATGAATTTTCTCCCCTCTCTCTCTCTCTCTCTCTCTCTCTCTCTCTCTCTCTCTCTCTCTCTCTCTCTCTCTCTCTCTCTCTCTCTCTCTCTCTCTCTCTCTCTCTCCCTCTCTCTCTCTCTCTTTCTATCTCTCTGCAGGAGCTGGTGGGCAGTAACCCTCCGCAGAGGAACTGGAAAGGAATAGCGATCGCCCTCCTTGTCATTCTGGTCATCTGCTCGCTGATCGTCACCTCCGTCATCCTGTTGACACCAGGTACATGGTGCAGGACGGGCGGCGTGGGGAGGAGGAGGAGGAGGAAGGGGGTGGGAGAGAGGGTTCACAACACCACACACACCACATACTGCTCTGTTTACACAGCTATTATTATGCACAGACATGCCCATTAGCTTTCGCAATCAATCTGGCCTGGAACAGTGTAAAGAGTAGCGCGTGTTTGTCTGCGCCTGTGCCCTTGCGTGCGCCTCCACGCAATATTTGCAGAGTCACCCGCTGAATGTCACTCTTAAGTTCCACATGAGCACTCTTTGTGGCTGTAACGACCACATTTAGTGAAGGTCAGTAAACCTCATTGAAGTCGGGCCTGCGCAACACTGCTTTCTTCATAAATGCTGTCGCCATCTGTCTCCTTCACTTAGCCCCGCTTCCCTCTGTCCACACACACACACACACATGCACACACACACACACACACACACACACACACACATACACACACACACACACTCTCACACACATGCACACAGGCCTTGAGTTCACATATTTTCCTTTTTTTTCTGTCCAAATAACATTACAACTAGCAATACAGGTGCACAGCAATACAGGAGCCCTTCACAACATAAACAGACATACACACTAAACACATAGTGATACTCATTTGTTGATGGTTGATGTACAAGGAGAGCGTGTCCCCAATGCCTCCCACCCTCCCAAAGAACAGCATAAAAGATGTCAACATACCAAAAAAACTTTTTGGCTTAACATATGATCTCATTATATTCTCATATATTCTCATTATCCAGTTAGTAAGTTAAAATGGGTATTTATCATTTGCGTTTGAGATATGTTTGAGAAAATATTTTTACATTTTCCTTAGTTCTTAAAGTACGCAAGTTTGATTCCGGAGTGACCTTCAGGATCTTTGTTCTGTTTGCATTGTACATAAAAGTTTAATCAATAGGCCATCTGTTTATATTCAGCCTCATAAAGCCCATTGATGTGGTTTCATGCGCTGCCAGAGTCAGATCAGTCAATGTGGCTGCCAGTGCGCCAGCACCCGTAATGCACTTACCAAGACAGTAATCACTCTGCCCTTGTTTATGATTTTCTGTCGCAGACAATTGCAGGTAATGTTTCCCGGCGTGTCGGGAGGTGGGGAGGGGGTGGCAGAGCGGGGTCAGCAATTATGAGAGAAATTCAATGTTTTCCTGCATAATCCTTCTGAGACGGTGAACAGGTGTCGGGTGGAAGTGATGGCGGCGGGCGCTCCCTCGGCGCGGCCGCAGGTGTTGGCGCTGCGAGGTCGCCTCCTGGCCCTGACCTGCTCTGCTCCCTGGGCCTTTGTCAGACACTCACACGAACCAGAGACGTTTAATGTGCCACTTCCAAACAAGCCGGAGCAGCGGGATTCAGAGAGAGAGGAGGCTGGGCAGGTGGCGCCTCCTGTTTGTTCCTCGCCTTAATCTGCACACCCCCCCACGTCCTCTCCCCCCTACGTGTGGGCTCGGTGTGCTCAAGCAGAACAGCTGCTATGCACCAGGTCTCTGCAGTAACTCTGAGGCCTCCAGCCAGACAACCTGTCATAGGTGCAGTTTGTGTGCTATTTGAGTTTTTCCCTTAGCTTCGTTGAATAATGACACAAAGATATACAGGAGCTCTTACAAACTCTGTTACTGAAATCTGAGACTGAATGTGATGTAAAAATCTGTATTCATACCTACTCATATGCCTCTGTATACAGGCCCCCATAGCTGCATCACTTCAGTTACCACTTAGTTCAGGTAAAAGTTGCTAATTTCTGTTGTTGAGTAAGGACAATCATGTGATTGGCAGCCAAGACAGCCAATCAACATAATATGTGGTTGCCAGATAATCATGAAAGGATGGAAGATCTGTGCAGAATCCGTGTGTAATAGTCTCTAAAATAGCATCTGAGGCATTGTTGATGAGGTTAGTGTTCCTTAGCTTTTATGTTTGCACAGAGAACGAGGATAAATACTCTATTCAACCGTTCTGGCTCCTTCTTCAGATATGCTCTGGCCTTGTCAGATACAGTTCCTGGAAGTTGCCATGGATTAATTGGGATCTGGAGCAAGTGAGGTGGGCTTCAGCACAATGCAGTTCTATACATCCTCCCTGGAGGAGTTGGTGTTTTTCCTCCTTCTCAGGTTATTGCAGATGAATGGAGACACTTATTCAATACTGTGATTCAACAGTCTAATATTATTTTATTCTATTCTGTGCATTAAAAGCAAAACAGCACCCACATGTAGGCAACAGAAATCACAGCTATTTTTTTTTTTTTGTTTTCAGCTTTGTTTCCAGTTTTGAGTGAATATGCACTCTTTTCTTATGCGATTTCAAAGGCTTGCAGCTTCAAAATTGCAGCTTTAAGTAACAAGTTGCTCCCTTCCAACATCACTATGTGGAAAAAAAATCCTTCTCTCCCAGTTTGTGGCAGAAGAGCTCGACTGTCCTTAACTCCATCCAGTAACTCTGGGATGAGCTGGAACAGCGACTGAGAGCCAGACCTCGTTGCACAGCATCAGTGGACTCGCTAATGCTCTTGTGGCTGAATGGGAGCAAATCTCTGCAGAATTGGTTCCAAATTCCTCTGAATGGAGACAGAGCTGATATCGTAACATATTCATGACAGAGGTTTTGGATCTAGATGCTTTATTTGGAACAACTTTCCATTCTTAGCTGTGCCATCTTTTGCATGATTCACATCATCGCAGCTGGGAACAGAGCAGATTCCTTAATCGCAGGCAGAAGTCACTCTGGAACAACAGGATAAGAGTTTTTGTGCTCTGCGTCCATGCTCATATAGGGAACAACTACTATTATCTTCCACAAGCAACCTCTGGTTTTCTTAGACTTTGTGTTTAAATTATCAAAGAGAAAGATGTTTATTCAGACTCCTGTCTATGGTGAAATTTCTCCTTGTGTGACTGGGAAGAATCTGTGATATGGCATCTGGTATCATACTTACAGAACAGCTGAAAAACCTCAGCTGTAGCTGCTGTAAATCAAAGACTTACTTAAGACCCCAGCAGAAAACATCTTCTCAAGGCGGTTGTGTATGTAATTTAGTACAAAGTAAAATAAACTGGTATATTCTGAAAGGATGTGAACTTGTTTGAAGAATATTTCAGATCTCAAATCAGAGAGAGCAAAGACTCCAACCCATGCCAGAACCAGAACAAATTAAGCTTCATGTAAGAAATCTTTAAAACAAGCAGTTGTTTTTCAGTCTTTTCTTTTTCTTTTTTTTATTTTAACAAAATAGGCTTAAGAACAAAAACAACTTGAAGGCAGATTTTTTTATGCAATTGTGTAACACTATGACGGCGCTTGAGGGAGGATTTTTCCTGTTAAAACCTGGCCATCGTTCAGAATAACTTATTTAGCTGTAATTACGCATCCAGGAGAAATATTTTAGAAACCGAGGCGGCTCACTCTAAACTGTGGCCGTCTCAGGTCGCGTGAGGAGTTATGAGATCGCATGTTGTTTCCTCTCAGTTAGGAGGCTTTGTTGATGGATGCTCCACTGCCAGACAAGCCAGCCAGTCTCTAACTGCTCCTGACAACCACTTTGTCCTCTCTCTCTCTCTCTCTCTCTCTCTCTCTCTCTCTCTCACAGACACACACACACACACACACACACACACACACACTCCCAGGGATGGTATTTAGTCTCCTTCTCCTCTCCGGACTCTGAAAACAGTGTCTGCTGTAACTGATAGCTGGGTAGTACGAAGAGGTGGCTCTGTTCTCTACATCAATACAACTAGGTCAGATGTTCACAATTGGCATCTTGGTGTTTGTCAGGCAGAGGGATGTCAGGCTGACTGACAGACTGACAGCTCACTGAAGCCATGCGAGGATCACTCGCTCCCCTCACACACTGCAGCCGGATCCAAGAAGTCAAGTTATTGAGATTATTTTGCAAAGCAAGATGTTGTGACCACTCTGGTGACCAGATTCACACACACACAGACACACACACACATCTGATTTTGTCCCAACACATGTCAAGTCTAAACAACTGTATTATATACAGGCTTACAGGCCCCATAACCAGGGTTTCTCACCTTCTTTTTTCACATGTATAGACAAATAAAAAAGCAGTCATTCTCCAAAACAAACATTTGTGCGTCAACAGGTGGCCACATTCACCTGCAGCACCAACAGATTATATAATCTCTGTTTACCAGCGTTGCTTTTTAGCATCGCTTCTTTCATCTTGCACAATATTCAGGTTCCTTTGATTTATACCCATTTATCTATTCAGGTTGAGCATTGATACATTAATGCATATTCCTGCTTTTTATGTCAGATTTATCCTCTTTGTACAAGTTTTTTTTCTGATAGTTGAATTTTTCTATCTCCATTGTAAGCCGCTCTAGTTAGACGCGTCCGCTAAATGACGGATCTAGATGTGCAAAAACACATTTTCGAGCTCATGAAAACCCTTGAGTGAATAGATAAATGACATTTTGTCATCTTTCAGTGGTGACACGGCTCAAATGTCACCGTTGCCTATTTTCACAATAATGAGTACAAAGAAAAGAAAGCATTTACTCAGAGTCCTCTTTGTGAATATTTTATGCAGTCTATAACTGATGCGCCTAATAATGCGGACCGAGAGCGATCCGACTTCTCTGTTCAACGTCTCTATACCCCAGCTAATCTCTAGCCGTGTCTGCCGCTGCTCAGCAGGAAGCGCAACGAGGGTTTTTAGAGCTTTTTCACACAAAAACAGCAGCCTGCTGCAAAAGTGAAATAATGCTATTAGAACAGCGAGAGTGAGCCAAAACCTTACCTCAATTACGATTCAGCCTTAAAAAAAAAAGAGCTCTCACTTTCCTGACAGAGGTGATATTCAAGGGCAATTAGTTGGGTTTTTCTTTCAGGTGCCAAAATATCTGATGAAACAGGCGTGAAACCTCCATATGATTCCATGGGACTGACTTTTCTTTTGTAGTCGACGGCGCAGACCTACTGTGTTTGACTCCATTTCAGATCCCCAAATTATCTCCCCAATGGCCAGGTTCAGTGTTCAATCAGAACTCCCCTCGCCTTCGCATTGTATTGAAAAGAAGTCGCCCGGCATTAGCATATAAACTGCTCGAGCGCGCTGACCCTGCTGCGGCTGACAGTTCACTTTTGTCGGACTAATTCAAAGTTCTGCCTATGATCACAGCTCTCTGGGAGGCTCAGATAAAGACATACTTAACTGCAGAAAACGGATTGGCCTGTTAGAGATTGCGCTTTACATAAAAATGCAATTCTTAATGTAAAAAAATATTTAGAGAAAAAAAAGTTTTTCGCAGCATCCTCCACCACATTTAAATCCATAAATCTGTCGATCGTAGCTGATGGAGAAGTCACCATTTATCCCACTTAAACCGCACCATCTGATAGGAAGCGGCAACTTATGTGCACTATTGCATTTCCCCACAGCCTCCACACAGTCTGGCGACTCGGTTAATCACATTCAGAACTGGAGTGATGCGCCAAGCAGATGCCTTCAAAGGTGTTTTTGTCCCCCCGTGATGACATCGGGGAGGAGAGGAGGACGAGTCGACGTCCGTCCATCTGTCAGCCACAATATGCCACACGCTGCTCACACACAGCTGACGTGCATTTACGCATCTTTGCAGTTTTAAAGCCTCTTTGATTGCCTGCTCTGTGATGAAGACTCTATTAGTCACTTTTCAGCACATTTTTTCCTTGCGATTAACAAGAATGACATGTCCTCGTCCATATGTCCTCCTTTTTTTTGCGGAGCTTTCCAAGCCTTTACTCTTCTTGTTCAGCTGTAAAACATGTCTCCATCTCTCAGAAGCAATCTGTGTCTAGATGCTCTCTGACTGCACTGCTGAGATCGTTGTAGAGATCATCACTTCTCCTTGATACCATCACATTCTATCGAGTATAACCGTCCTATCTCTCAGCCATTGAATTTCCTTTTTTAAGTGCACTCCCTTATTCCTGGGACTGCATGACGTGGGAGTTTGAAGAATCTACAACCGTCCCTCTAGAATGCTAGAGGACCTCGAGCACTCCCTCCCCTGTGTCTCAAGGTTATTTAATAGCATTTAAAATGTCTCCAGTCCCTCTCTTAATCATCTGAAATGCACTGAGGAAGAGGATGTGGGAACGTGATGAGACCGGTCGGTCTGCTACTGAGAGAATTCCTGACTCCTCAGTCTGTGTGAGACACACTTTAGAGTGTTTCTTTTCTCATATCTCAGCAGGAGCAAGCCTGGCTGCTGACGTAGATCACTGGCTCTGGGAGCAGACCGCTCTTTTTTTGCCCCATTTTCCCATTTACCTTTCACCCAGCATCACACTATATTTATATGCAAAGCTAAGTCCAGCTATGCTGCTCGTGTTGGGCGCCTCATCGTAATTACTCGAAATGACATCGTAATGTCCTCGTCCCATTTGTTATGCAGCAGGGAAAATCAAATAGTTGATGGGAACATGCAGCTCCTCAACACCGGACCCTTCACGGTTTCCTCTTGTCCATATATATTTTAAAATATTCAGCTCCTTCATCTGAGTTAGAATGAGCGCAGTCTCATTTTATCAGAGCTTCTACCATGCTGTCCTCCAGTCACTGCCTTCCTTCTCTTTCTTCTATTTCTTCATCTTTCTTGGTAGTTTTTGTTCTGGGATCTTAATCCACATACATTGTTCTAATCCACATACTTTGTTTCAGTCGGATGACAGTATACATGAATCATTTTCCAACCGTATTAGCTGGATATTGCAATCAGATCTGGAGAAGTCCAGTATTAGTCAGTCTAATGCGTTTACATGCACTTTAGTTAACCCAGTATAGATGGATTAGGGTTTTAATACATTCTTTTCAAGTGCCATGCAAACAGACTGATGTACTGTGCAAGGACAGGATCTGTCCCTCCCATGCCTTAGCAGTCAGGGATGGATGTAACGGCACATTTCAACCTAAAGGAGCTGAGACATTATAGCCCAGACTCCATTAAAAACTACTACAGGGCCTGGCAGCAGTTCTGGGGTTATTTCAACAGCTCCACCTGCATCACTTTGACTGAATAAAGGCTCTGCACGCTTCAGTCCCTCTTTAGTTCTTCTCTCTCCTTCTGTTCAACTGTTTTTCTTCATCTTTTTTCTTATGTGCTGCTTTTATGATTGTTATTAAATTCACTTTTTCACAATAATATAACGGATAACTCAAATTAGAAGACATTAATATTAGGAAAAGACTTACTAGGCTGTTTCTCTTCCAGTGTGAACTACAGTGAACATACTGTTGGATTAGTGAAGGGACTGTATCAAACTAGGCAATACGTGGCCACCAACACTGTGATGTAAATGTCTGCATACGTTAAGCTTCTTTGTCTTAGAAATGAATAGAGCAGCAACTTCCATAGTGATTATCTGACCAAACAAGCAATTTAAATGCATTTACATAATGGAACAAAATGGTATATAAAATAGATATTTGGGATGAAATTCATACAAATATCAAAGAATACATTTCCCCAATTACTTTAATCAAGATTGCACATGCTCATAATATATATCTCTGGCACTTAAGTGTGATTTTCCCACTTATTCCTCTATTTTCTGCCATGAAACCTCACATTGATCCCAAGGCTGACATTAAACTGTATCTGTCCCCAGAGTGTAATGTGATGATGTTAACATGACAAGAGGAAGATGTTTAGTGTCATTTCATGTTGCCAGCCTCTGTGTGACCCTCCCTCCCTTCCATCCATCTGCTCTTTAAAGATGATTTCTGCGACAGCTGCGGCACACGGATCAAAGCACGTGTCAGATTAAAAGTGTGCGGCTTGGTCACAGTTTGGCGAGGAGACATTTGGAGCTTTTCTTTGCAGCTTTGTTGGTGCAGCACTTAGTAAAACTCCTCTTAAGTAGCACAGTATAGCTGTAAAGCTTCCATTACAGGTGAGCCCAAATTTTAAAAGTCAGTTGTTTCTAGCAAAGGTGAATTTTTAAGTTTTGTTTTTTTTTGTTTTTTTTTACCTTAAATTTATGCTGTATAAAAGTCTGATCCATTATCCATTAACCTCCAACTTAAGTAATAGCGTTACAAATAGGGATAATTCAACTTAATATTTGCTCTCTTTCATGTATTATACAAGAGGCATCTGTCTATTTTTCATATTATATACATACTGTTGGTACCTTTTTTCTCGTATAGTGCAAATTACTTTAATTCACCACTCCCTCTTCACATCTTATATCACTGGTGGAAGTTATTTCCCTGGTGGAAGCGGAAGTGTTTTGAAATAGTTGTGCACACCTGAACTCTACAATGGCTCAGTGTGTGAGGGAGTCACACCAGCCTCTGCAGAGCTGTGCCAGCCTCCCAAGGACCACACATTAAAATGTTCCCTTGCAGAGCTGTCACATCATGAGTCATATTTAACCAGGCAAAACCTTTGGCAAGGCTCGGATGCTTTTTGTCCAATGATTTGGGTTTGATTTCCTGCAGAACTGATGCTTTTCTAAAAGCATCACTTATATGGGAACTGCATTGCAAAGTGGCATCAGAAAGGTTCTAAAACGGCAGCATTACCAGGCTGCCATATCACAAATGTCTCTGCAATTCGATCAGAGCTGTAATTCACCTATGGCGAGGAAGCTGGCTGCTGCAAAAGTGGTAAAAGTTTTCTATAATATACATGTTTTTTTAGGATGGTGTGACAGCTGAGATATAAAATGTGCACATAAAAGATGTAAAACACCACGATGGTCCTTTTGCAGCAGGTCATCCGGCTCCTAGACCTTCAGACTCACCTAAAAGCATTTCCATTATTCCCTGTTCAAATTGACGCCGACAGTGTCACAAAATGCTCTGCCAGTGCTCATGGTCACACGTTCCAACCCTGACGAGGAGGTTACAGTGAAACGCTTTAACCTGTGGATAGTTTTGATGCATTTGAGTCGCGCATTTTTCACTCATCAGGAACCTTTTTCTTTTCACTTTTCGTTGCTTAAAAACAAGAATAGTGTCAAATAACAGCAGATTGTTACACGTGGCATTGATTTGACAACAACCACAAAACATCCTGTTTTTTCCCCCTTCTGATCTCGTCTCTATTGTCTGTAGATTTAGAACAAGAAGATGCTTTTGATGCCACTCGCACCAAAGACGTAACTTGACATTTAAAGCGACAGCAGACGAGCGCGGCGGAGGGATTAAGCACCGCACGTTAGAAAGACAAGTCCTGTCGCTGAAATACCACCTCTTTGATCCTCTGAGCCACTGGCATGTCCATCATCTTGTCAAAGGTTTCCAGAGCAGGGGACCGAAAACGTTTTGAAGTCGACTCGACGTAACGAAACCGAGAGCGCTTTCAGCAATTTACTCTCACCTTTCAACAACAGCACACAGAGGAATTAAGAAGGGAAATATGCAAAGCGGAGCCGCTCCTGACATATTGATACTTGCGTTTTATCCTCCCACAACATACATGCCAGAGAAGTGAGTTGTGTTTGCATGAGAACGACGGTTCGCTGTAAATACGCATGTCTGGCCTCATCAGAAGCTGCTCTGGTGTTAATCAAAGGCCTGAGGGACTGCAGACGTTATTTTTTTTTTGTTTTGCGTCTCTGACTCTGCTGCTCTCTGTTCTTGTGGAGGTGAACAGTCGCAGCCTGCAGGAGGAAACTTGTTAAGATGCAGTCGGAGATCAGAGTGCGTCTAGGAGGACGCTTTATATTCTCCCAGCTTCTGTTGTCAGAAGGAGCAAGAAAATGAGTCTCCTATCAATTATTCACACTTTGATCCTATACGGTGTTGCAGTTCCAGCTTTAGGTGAAGCCAAACTAGTTAATGGTGAAGTTAATGATCGACTTTCATCGGGGGCGAGTTGAGATTTACTCCGCGGGCAAAGAAACACTTCCACCGCATTAAACTTTGTTGTGTGCGGAGGATCTTTGCAGACGAGAGTTGCTGAGCTTTCTGTATGCTAACGCTGTGGTTGTGCTTGTTTTCCTCCCCTCGGCAGGAGAGGACGACCGTCTGGCTCTCAAGGGCAAGGTGACCGTCAGAGACCTGTTCGGAAAGGACTTCAAGGTTCACGACCCCAACGCCAAATGGATAAGCAGTAAGTAAATCTAATGAAACAGAAGATATGCATGGCTTCATCGATTTACATGAATTACTGCATGAGGCTCACTTCAAGGTCGGAAGCAGTCAGGTTAAAGGTTGTTAATTATACGGGTTGTATATGATCCGTCCATCATGTCTGCTTTGTTCCCAGTGGTGTCACACACACACACACACACACACACACACACACACACACACACACACACACACACATACACACACACACAATTCACACTCTTAGGGACAATTCAGAGTCTCCAGGCAACCTAAACATGCATGTATTTGGACTGTGGGAGGAAGCTGGAGTAAGAGTAATGGCAGCTATGGTGAGAAAATAAAGTTTCTATCCAACGTGAACTCCATGCAGAACTGGGATGTGAACGAGCAACATTCTTGCCGTGAGGCAGCGGCACTAGTCACAGTTCCACCACCTGTCCTATTGAATATTCATATAGACACTTGATTATATGTGTAAAAGCCAATACTTTCAGAACAGAGGTATCTGTTCTCTCTCCCAGGGCTGTAAGAAAAGAATGAGGACTTTTTGTTCTCCAGTCTGGGAGTTCTTGCAGCTTGTTCTCAACACACCATCTGGGCAGAACTATTATGTGATCAGTCAAAAATCTGAGCTCTGCACATGGTTTTCTTGACGTATTAAGTGTCCTGGGCAGAGTATGAATAGACTTTAAATCAACCACTGTAGTACAGCTCCCACTTAATTTATAGATCAGTGAGAGACCTTGTTACTCTTCATGAACCAGTCAGGATCTAGAAGGATCTAACAGTCAAGACGTGTACTACTATAGCACTTGTTTCATGAATGGTAGCTGGTTATAATGTTCCTCTTGCTATAGGGTTCCTGAAGAAATAGCCTGAATGATTGCAGGCAGTATAACAAAGCATCTCAACTGCTTCCTGCCCCTTTCACCACATGTGCCTCCACTGTCGGTGTGAAGCTGTTACTCTGTCGTGTGTGTGTGTGTGTGTGTGTGTGTGTGTGTGTGTGTGTGTGTGTGTGTGTGTGTGTCCTTGCCGTTTGACATTTCTGCAAACCATTTATTTCATAATGCTTCAACAGTCACCCAATTACCTGTAACCACAACCCTCATTTTTCCGTGATCAATGACAGCGTGTGGATGCTGCTGTTGTTACGATTCATCACCATCAATTTCCAGGGGCTGTTTTTTTTATTTTGTTTTTATTTCCTTTTTTTTTTATTTTTTAATGGCAGCAATGTGACAGTGTAAACACAGACAGCCCCGCTGGGAGCCAATGAGAGGGACTCAATAAAAATTAAACTAGTTATTTATGTTGTTTTTTTTTTTTTTTTTAGTCAAGGTAAAACGGGCTCAGTGCGAGCCCTGTGTCTCTGCGTGACGCTGAGGAGAGCGATCACACCTCCAGGATGAGAGGAGTCTGTGCAGCTGAAGGATTAATGAGGTGGATTTTGTCCCCTCTCTCGTGCCTGGCGAAGCTGTCTCCTCCAATCATGGGATCTAAGATGGCTCCCAGAAACGGGGCAGCTGTTAAAGCTCGTCTCCTACCCTGGAAGCTCGGAGCCCTCCTCTCTGCCAGTGGCTGTAGCTGCAGCGCTGAGGAGCCACTTTGTAATATCAGTGACAGCGCGACATCGCTCCCCATCCCAAACGGCGAGTTGTGCGAATCGTCTGTGCCCATTTGTTTGTTTTCGCTACAGGTCCCCATATGTGCTTGAGGAAGAGGCTCCTCTCACGCAGCTGATTTTCTGTTGTGACCCACAAACACAACGAATCGATCACGCCTGAACGAGCCGAGTGGCACGCGGATCTACTGTACACATCTGGAAGCAAACATCTGCCCTCCGGTGTCGCTCAGGGGCCACAGCGGGCAGATCGAATTGCATAACGTTATTTTGATTTGTAAAAATTATTTTTTTTAATCTTTTTTTTTTTCGTTATTTGAGAGCATTACTTTACTCTCACGTAAGGTTTACGCAGAAATGGAGTTCTGTAATCATCCAGGAATGCAGCAGGTTGTCACCAGAGCTTTCCGCTTACTCATCTCCACTGTTTTGTGCTGCTGACAGACGCAGCCTTGGTCTGCAGGTATTTTTAGTGAATCATTAGATACAGCTGACAAGGAGGAGGGGGAGAGAGAGAGAGAGAGAGAGGAGGGGGACAAAGAAGAGGCAGCGAGATCCATCAGCTGATTATTTTGTCTTCGTTAGTCTGTCGTTTCCACTGGACCTGGAGCTGGAGCAGCCTGCCGGCTCTCAGGCCTGTCTATAGGATTTGCAGTAATGGCTTCCCTGGTCGGGGGCTGGCACTGGATTTTTTTATTTATATTTTTTTAAACCTAATTTAGCTTGAGTTTATGTTTCCCTTTCCCCCGGCCGTCTCCATCTCTCAATCATTGCCCTGGAGACAGAGAGGATAGAAGCTCTAGGATGTTTAATGATGGTACATTAGGCTGTAGAAAGGTGCTGCTGTCGTGTGCTGTGTGTTTGTTGGCTCTAATGGGCCACGCGGGGAACCAGTGGTCAGTGATGCTGCCTCACAGCTAGAAGGTCACTGGTTCGTGACCCAGTCCCAGCTATTGTGTGGCGTTTCCAACAGAGCTACAGCTAATGATTATTCATGTAGTTGATGAATTTGGATGGATGTATTTTAATCTGGTGAATCACCTCCATTTATTACAGTGCTGGGATATTCTATTTAACTAAAGTAGTAACTGACAGACCTTGTACTGTATAAACATTATTTATCGATTAGTTATTTGGTTCATAAAATGATGCAAAAAAGGTGAAAATTGTTGATGTCTGTTACACAAACAACAAGATAAAGTATAAGCTGCTTATATCGACGAATCAATAATTATAATACTTGTCTAAATAATTTGCCTCTTGATATCTTATTAATCGATTAGTTGTTGCAGATAATGGATAAGATAATGGTTTGATGGATTTTTGGCTCTAATACATTAAGTACTCTGATATCATTACTTACTTGTATGTATGAGACAATGTGTATCATAAATGACATAATGATGTCTGTTTAACATGATGATTGATTGGCTGCACAACCAAATGCTATTGAGGTCCATTAGTTTGACTGCAGCTTAGAAGCCACTGAACCACATTTATACACATATGATTTAGAAGCACAGGCACTTTAAGTGATATGAGCACTTTTAAAGCTGAAAGTGAAGTGGACATATGGATGTGTTTGATTGACTGGTTTGTTTCTCGTTTGTGCTTTACAACTCTGGATACATGCTCTCTCTGTAAAATCTACCCAGACTGAATTTTAAAACAGCTCTGGCAACGGAACTGAGTGAACAGGATCGGGATGGGGTCAGGACCTGCGCTGATAGATGTCACATCTATTAAAATGATTTCCTGGCTTGTTTGCAAACACTGATTGCTCTTTCCCATTGGAGCTGAAGCGTCACTGTCACATTTGCAGCAATTAACCTACGAGTCTGTTGTGGCTGCAAAACGGAAAAGAAAAACTGCCACAGCAACCAAATTAACCCAAATTGCAGTAATGACATTATCTTGTAATCCTCAGGACGCAGACACGGCCTCACCTTGCATCAGCATGCTCATCATGTTCTGCAGCCATCACTATACGTCTCCCTGGCTCAGTAATTGCTCCGCTCGCCCATATCTCCCACACAGCCACACTTTTTTTTTTTTTTTCCCCACTTTGTATGAATCAAACAGACGCAGCATCACTCTCACACCGCCAAGGTGAAGGCCGGCCTGTGGGACGCTCCGAGCAGCTGCTCTGCACGTTTTAATGGCAGCATTCTCTCTGTCGTCTCGCCCTCGCTGCTTGTTAAAAACGCTGCAGCCGGAGCCATTTGTCGAGCAGCCGCCCGGATCTGAAACACCTGAGTGTGTCTAGCCTGTGACTTTGAGCGGGGAGCTGCGACTCGGAGACCTCGAGACCGGATGTTTGCTGTGACGGCGTGTGCACGTGCTTCGGCGCGTGTCGGAGAATGGCCTCGTTCCTGAGTGATGCACGGCCTCTCATCTCTAATGTTTATGTAGAGCAATCACTTTGCAGAAGATTAGCCAGTTGTCTCACTGCCTTATTGACTTTTCATAGCCGCGCTCCCATGACACAACATGAGTAATGACGTGAATGTCACTCGTTAATGGGGCTATGCAGTGGGTCCTTTTCTTTACCAATGAGACATATCAAATTGGCCCACACACTCACTGTTAGTATCACTCAGCGACACAGACAATCATCCTTTGTAATATGCAAGCATTACATGAAGAATCAGGTGCAAAGTTTTTTCTTTTTTTCTTTTTTAGATGGCCCAGTTTTACCGCGAGCATGACTGATGAGAAATTCCATCTTGGTACAAACTCACATTTTTATTGTGCTTTTTCAACCCTCCCGAAAGTGATGCGACAAGTTATCTTCTGACAGGAACAAGCTGTCACAAAACACTGATGCCGTTCAGTGTTTCAATACCCAGCGAGACCTGGAAGAAAGTGGCATCTGATGCAGAACTAAGAGGGAAAGATTTTAGAATTACACATTTGCCTCAGTGCCTCTCACGACGTTATTCAGACTCCCAGCTCCTCAGCTGCTGCCGTCAGGCATCAGGGTGTTTGGATGTCGTCTTTTATCCGAATTTTTAACAACAGGAAATGGAAAATGTCAAGTTTTGTCCAAGTTAAAGTTGTTCTGCCTCCTGCCTGTGACAGACAGAAAGCTTTTATGATTCTCATCTTCATCGCTGAGTTTTTCTGCTTCCTTTCATCAAGCCGAGGAATGAGTTTGGCAAAATTGTCCTAAAATTGGTTGATCATAACTTCAAGTGGGGGGGACTAAATTGCCCTCATTTCCAACTATTAAATTTAATTAAAGATTTTTCTGGCTGAATGGCAGCATGGCCATACTGATTCCCCAAGCTTCAGCTTATCTGGAAGAAGCCTAAAGAGAGCAGTTTGTAAAAATTGCTAAATATTTACTGAAGGACACAAACGTTTCAAGTGCCTCTTCAGGAGTGATGAATAAATAGCTGCTTAGTGCTGCAAGAACTTTATCCCCCTCCTTTGCATCTGCTTTCAAAGATCCACAAATGAAACAGACAATATAATTTGCAAGAGCACGCATCAGCACATTTAGCTTCTTCTCAGACTCAGATCTGTGGGAGCCAGATGCTTGATGTTTCTGTTTGTCTCTCCTTTAAATCGGTGACTCGGGGAGCCGTGTTGTGATACGCCGCAGCCTGACTCAGCAGCCTATCTGTGAAGCTTTAAGCTATAATTAAATCCATCTGCGGTATTGTTGGCCCAACCTGTAGCTGATGCAGAGCGAACCTCAGCGTGAACAGAGCAGCCGATAACACCTGCTGAGGCGTCACTTGCAGTAGGTGGAGGAGGGGTCAGTCATCACGCAGGAGCAGGAGATCACAGAGACCCCTCCAATCAACTCGGGGGGGATTTTGACATTCAGCCAAGATGAACTGGGCGAGGAGGAAATGGGTGGCTGCTGCGGCTCAGATGGAGTCGGGGCTTTATCTTTAGATCACATCTCGAGCCTGGAGAAGTCTTGCTGGGGTCTCTCCCTGGGCAGTAACAAGGTCAGGGGCTAAACAGAAAACATGACTTTTCAGGGCTTTTCACCGGCAGTGGCCCAAGGTGAGGAAATGCCGCATCTGCAGCTCTTTGATGACTGGTTAAAGGAGCCAAACACCTGTTATTTTTTTTTAGTTTATTTTTTTGCAACCAGTAGCTTTTAGCAGCAGTGTGTTACCCAGCACTTGACAACATAGCATTACTACTCTATAATGATTCACTCTTTCAGACACAGGCACTCCTAGAATAAAAGAATAAACTCCCACAAAGGGGTGGTTGGAGTATTTACCCATGTCTCCTGTGTTAATATAGAAGCTATGGGACACTGGTTTCATAGGGCATGCCTTAGATGTTTGTTTAGCATAGATCTGGTGCCCTTCTATGCTTATCTGGCAACCACATGTAGGCTTCAGGATATATGAAAATGGAATAGAATATGTCTTCATTCATCCCACAATGGGGAATTGTCAAGTGACCCAGCAGTAACACTTAGTGTATCACCAATTGGCTCCCATGGATGATTATGTGTCTTTACAATGTATGCTAATCATTGCAGCTTAGCAATTAAGTCGTAACTACAGCTTTGATGCAGCAATGGAGTGTGTGATCATCCTTATATACCTTTTAGGTTTGAGCCAGAAGCAGATACTGAGGAGGAACCAGGAGCACTATCTATATATATTTTGCCAGCAGTTTTTCAGTTATGTCACAGTTCAGTTTTGACCTTTCAACATCAGAAATTAATTGAGGATATGATGATGTTATTAAATGTTGTTGAAACTGCTGCCTCACAGTCGTCAGCCTTCATTAACTCACATACCTGAGCCTTGATGGTGATGGGAGGGTTGGAGTGGTTTTGCATTACACTCACATCACATCACATCACATCACATCATGTTCTGTTTCAGTTCAGATTTGCCCGTTTTCTAACTGAATTTCACTATACGAAGTGTAATTTATTCTGCCTCCTTCAACATCCTCTGTACATATATTAGATATCATACATATTTCAGCACAGATTTAAACATAACATCAATGGCTGACAGAGGCAAGTAGCTTAAACCAGCTTCACTTTTTCTCTCTCCCCACATTGCAGCAGCGTTGGTATAGTCATGCATTTAGCAATCTGTTACAGCCCGCCAGTTCAGTCCCACAGCTTCACAGCGCGCATCATAGTACTGAGTGAATTTGCTTAAAAAGCAGCAATTGTGTCGCATTTGCGCCCGCAGAGACGACAGAGAGGAAGTTAATTAACAACGGGCACACACAGAGATGTACACAGTGTTTCCTTCACCTCAGAGGACACACACCCAAAACACATCTGACACCATGCAGAAGCACTATTAGCCTAATGCTTGACTCAGCCTGAACCTGGCTTTGCTCTGATCTGAAGCTACAGTAAGAGACACAGATTTGAGTCCCCACAACATGAGTAAAATGTGCACACATACACACACACACACACAGTGTCGAATATGTCGTGTTTGCAGCTTGTTTGGGAGATACTTACAACAATTTATATTCACTCTGCTGTGTGAAAATCCAGCAAAACACTTTAACAATCCACCTCCCCGTAATGCCTGCTGCACATACCAGCGTTCACATCTAAGCCGTGAAATGGACTTACAGTCCTTTGAATTCACTTCAGCAGTCTTACCATTGAGGATTGAGAGCTTAGCTGTGTATGTATAAACGGGCAGAAAGGCTGCAAGCGTCCCCGCTCTGCAACAACTACACTGGGCAGTTTTGTTTCAGCAGATTCTGCACAAACGCAATTTGTTTATGAATGAATGAAAGGATGCAACATCCAGGCGAGCATTATGTCTTTGTGGATATTCTGACTCAAAACAGTTTGCTTGGGAATCGTGAATAATTATTGCAAATAACTGAAATGTGTAAATCTGCAGATGTAACCCCTCTGAGAGCTCACGGACTAATAATGTTTCAGTTCTCTCTCTGACTGCCCGCTCACTGCCGCAGTGTTAGCCGTCTGCACAATTATTATTGCTGTAATTGTTATTTTACGGGCACTGGCCTGCTTAATGATCTTAATCATTACGAGCAGGTCTTTTCAAGTTCAGTTTGCCAGCGTGTGAAAACACACAGGAAAAGAGGAAGCTGGAGAAACTGCGGGTGATGAATCAAGCAGCGACAGAGGTTATGGATTTATGAGAAGTATATTAACAGTTGGCACAGGCTCTCCAAGTGACCGCGCGCCCAGAGGCAGTGATTCAAATCGATGACATGATGACTTAAGGATGAATAGCAAAGCGAGGTTAGGGGTTAGAAGAAGCACATGTGCTTTGCCAAGTTGATGAAGGGTTTCTGACATCACTCTCCCGCTCCTCTGGGAGTCATCTGGGAGCTTGGGAGTAAGGAGGGAGATGAGCGCTGGGCCAGTTTGTGAGGACTTAATGGTTCGCACCTTCTCTGTTCGCTGCTGTCAGAGGTAATGGACTCGTAGGGAGGTGATCCGACCGAGCGTCCCGGCTCATCACAAACTCCCACTGCTTTCCACAGCCTGCAGATCTTAAAGGGGACTTAGAATGAAAAGAACTTCCACTTTGAGTTTGTTGAATAATGTAGATTCCTGGCCAGAGATATACAGGAGAGGAAGATGAAAGCATCATCACCTCATCAGTGGAGGCGCTGTCGCCTCACAGCTGGTTAGTTCTTGGTTCATGTACCAGTTTGACTGTGTTTGTATGTTTGAATGTTCTCCCTGCAGGTATTTTCAAACACACCAAGAAACACACCTAGAGTAATAGTGTGTGTGTGTACGCACCCTTTTCCCCAACATTACTGGCAAACATATAAGCAAATGCAGTGATGAATAATGAGTCAAGCGGGGCGCGATGATTGACATTCCTGATAAACATAAATGACTTCAGTGTGAGAACTGGCCGGCAGCACGTTGGCAGTAGCCCTGGGTGGTTTCATAATTTGTCAGCTTTTTTTTTTTTTTCCAGCATGTTTGCTTGCAGTACCATTCATTTACGAACACTCGTTTGTCATGTGGTCTGAAAACAGAATTGCAAATCTGTGGGTGACTAACGACAAATAAAAAATACCCACAGACATGACAGGGAATTCCCTCTCAAGCCCAGTGTAATCACAAAACAAATAAAACAAAGAGAAGATATGTAAATAAAATTTCACAGCATATCTAATTCAGTGGGTGGCAAGGATGCTGTATTCCTGCAATGGAACTTTTATTTAGGTGCAGGCAGACACTATAATTCCTTGCCAGTGGTTTGTGTCACTTTTATCAGACCAGTCATCTTCTGTAGCCTCGGGCATGAACAAATGAGCTGGAACGGACATGAAAAATCCAGAATTTTTAACTTTGCGGCCGTCTCACCTCCCGGCTGCTGATGGACTCTGCAGGAGCTACATATATTTCAATCGCCCAAGTGCTTTTGTAATGTCGATGCATTATTCCATGTGAAGGGTTCAAGTTTAGAGTTATTTTGGTGATGTATTTGTTCCTTTTTTTTTTTTTTCCTGTCAGCATGGAAAATAACGGACAGTATTTACATGCATCCGCTCAGCCTGACACTTAAGCTGGATGAATGAGGCAACATGAAATGAGACACAAGATGTCTTATCAAAACATTGATAAGTAATTATTTTATCCTTGCTTATTATCAGCCTTGTTTATCTTCGAGGATCTTTACAGAGTACCAACAGTGCTTTTAACTCTCAGCTGGATCAAAACAAAGCTTGTTGGAGAGCTTTGGATACAATGGATGGTGTGACAACGATGGTGCCTTCAAGAGGAGGGTCCAATGGGAATGGATGAGGAGGATTCACAAGACGCAAGGAGAACACTGTAAAAAGGCTGAAAAAAAAAAAGGCTCTGGATAATTACAGCACTGCTGAGGGTCATTTCACATCAAGAGACTGCTAGAGTCGATTTTTCTTGAGGCAGCATTAACTAGTCCCTCTAGCACTCTTATGGCTTCCCAATCAAGCTGTCATACAGTCCATGGCAGAGCTACTGTAGGACAGTCAGTCCTGTTGTTAAAAATGTATTCTTAAGTCAGTAACCTGACACAATTTATGGACTCAGGTCCTTGCTTACGTATCGGTGTTGCACATTTGATTCCTCGTTAAACCCTGATTAGAGCTGCAACAACACATCGATTGATCGACCAGTAGATTAATCAACGGCTATTTAAAAATCATTTAGTGATTCAAGCAATTAAAAGGGAATGAGTTGTGAATATTTTCTGGTTTTGTTTGTCTTCTGTGACAAAAACCTGAATGTCTCGGAGTTGAGGACAAAATACAGGTATTGAAAGACCTCTGCGAAACAGGCATTTCCTGCTTTTGCATCATTTTAGAAACCAAACTAACCAACTTATGAAGAACGTTAGAAGCCAGACGTGATCCTTCAGCAATGGTGCTGAATGCTTCAATATAGAGACGTCTATGGGTTTGATTTGTACAAACTCAACAGTGGACTCTCTATCTCCCATTTTTCCGTCTCGCTGGAGTGTGTCACCTCGTATCTCTGCCTCCCTGGAGTGAGGCTGGGTTAGGGCTGCGCCCAGGGCAGGAGGCTGTATTAATAAGACATACTGCCGTGGAAAGGTATAGATCACAGGAGAAAACAGTGCCTGGGGCTGATGCACAGCGAGTGAGAGTGGAGGGGAAGGCGAATGCGAGAGAGCGCTGGAAAGAGACAGATCGAGTAGACGACATAAAGCCCGGGGTACTGTGAGAGAACAGATGGCTGGCGGTCTTTTAGAGAGAGCGCAAAACAAAGAGCCGGTGAGGTGAAGGAGGCTCGATAAGGTCCAAAATGATGAACTCAGCAGGAGGGCTTATAAAAGGGCAGCTATGGGAAGGATTTGAGAGATCTGAGGTATGTCTGAGGTGTCTTGGGGTGTGTGGATAAAGGAGGAGAAGATCAGTGATTCGATGAGGTAGAAAGATGAAAAGGGCGCCTTAAAGAGATGCAGCGTCTGTGAGTTTTAAAAGAAACCTGGGCTATTAAAATAAAGTAAGCGGCAGAGCAAAATAAAGTCCAGGCAATCTCTCCCGAGTGCTGATTTATCATCATAGCAATCGGCTCACAGATTCATGGCCTCCCATCCTCTGCAATTACCATTTCACACAGAAAAGTCCACCGTTTATCAAGATGCCACCTGGTCAAACTAAAACAATGGTAACCACTGTTTTATTTCTCCCCATTATTTCCAGGAAGGAGTGAGGTTTTTTTTTCTCCCCGATGCTTGTTAGTATGCCAGCGGTTTCAACAAGGAGACAAAAGCTGCGGAGGGGGCGTTTGGCTATGCCAATCTAAAAATGTCTGAAACTGCTCTCCCAAGCACGTTCAGAATTAAAGCCATTGTGATGGTAATTTTGTCACCTCTAATGGACAATTAGGTATGCTAGCAGATAGAGAGCACTCTGCATAACAATCTCCGGGTTCTAATTACCACGGCAAATGGCATGGTTGCTCGCACGCCTATGGATCAGTAAAGCAATAAGACAGAGCAGCCTGGATAGATTGAAGGTGAACGGGGGCAGTTGCTGTATTAAACTTATCCTTCCCCGATAAAAAGCCTGATGGATGAGGAGCCGTGTGAACTTTCATACGTCTGTCTAATAACGGCTCCGTGCCAGCTTCTCTTTTTCTTTTCCCTCTCACGGCCCATACTCGCTGCCTTCATGTCAGAAGCCTTTGGTGTTCTCGCACACTGAAAGCTGCACGCAAACCTTTTGTGTGGCATTGAGAAGGTCAGATTCTCAAGCACTTTTGTTGAACATGCCTGTAAATCACCCTTAGAGATAAGTGTTTTTAAGAGTATTTTTAAATATTATTTTGGAGGAACATCTCAATTGCCTTTGATGTTTGAATACATTTTTGATGATTTCTGAACAAATTCCCATTTTTCTAATAATATATATATATATTATTAGAAAAATAGAATAATAATAATAGATAGCATAGATAGATAGATAGATAGATAGATAGATAGATAGATAGATAGATAGATACATCGATAGATACCAGCATTCCATATCAATAAGACTGATTTACAGGCTTGTGCAACGGAAGCTGAAGCTTCAAAGCATTTTGTTGCTTGGAACAGAGGCCGTCACTGCCACCGAAACTTGGTTTACCACATCAGAGCAAATGAAGAACTCGTTTGTAAATTAAAGATAAAAGCCATTCCTAAAAGGAGCAAGTCCACACTTGTTTGAGTGATGTTCCTTTGACTCAGTATAATAAAATACTTGATTTAGGATGAAGCGGAGAGGAAATTAAGAGATGTCTCATTGAAACAGCCCAAAACTGGTCTAATTGAAATTCCCTGGACTGCATGATTTAACGGTGTTTTTCCCTGGTGATGTGTGGTTAAATGGTGAAGCCAATGCTTTTATACCCAACTCCAGCACACATTAGCACCTCACATGGTTGGTTGCACCTTTGTGATTTTTGAGTTGAATGAGAGTCTCCAACCGGTGTAATTTAATATGAATTTAATTGTAAATGTGTGGTAAATGGATGTGTCAGCCTAAAACTCGATTATGTTGTCAATGCTCACAATGTCTAATACCTTCTCTCATCGTGAATTCATATTCTTTTCAAAAGGTTATTGTAATATCTGCAGCTTTGAACCACAGTTATTCAGACGACTCTGTTTTACACATCGGATGACAGGCTGCAAAACCAGGCCAAGTTCAGCACTTTGTCTGTGGAACTGTATGAACTTTGCCTCTCGTTACCTTGTGGCTATGAGCTACATGTCTTCTCTGCTTGTCCAGAGTCCAGAGTTGGATGTACCTGGCCTAATTACTGCTCAGCTGTGTTCTGACTGAAAAGGACAGGAAGGGTGTGTGTATGTCTCCATTCCTCTACTGGGTCACAGAGTCCTTCTCCAGCAGTGCTTGTCCTCCCAGACAGTATCACTATCGAGTGTATGACTTTGTGTGCATGATCGTAGAGCCCCTGCCTGGGTGTCTGAAGTCGATCTTTCTCTCTCCCACTGCTCACAGGTAATGAACTGCTGTACCGTAACCGCGAGGGAGACGTTGTCAAGTTCAACGTAGACACCGATGAGAAGACCGTCCTGGTGCACAACAAGAAGTTTGTGAGTCCCACGTAATCATCCCACGTAAAATCTCTCTCTCTCTCTCTCTCTCTCTCTCTCTCTCTCTCTCTCTCTCTCCCAGCTGACCGTAGCTTGTCACAAATCAAATTAAAACTTTTCTCCCAGTGTCAGCGAATCAAAGCACCCAAAGCTGCTTTTATTACAAAGCTTAAGCATACAATCCATTATTACAGGGAGTAGCTGGAACTTGCTTATACGGGTGGGAAATGTCGAGACGGAGATGTGACGACACACAACATTATGTCCGTCGTCAAAGATTAATGCAACTCCCATTTGCATTGGGAGTCAAGCAATCTGTCAAATCCAGTCATTTAAGGAGTGGTTCAGAAAAAAATACACAAATATCACTTTTCATGCCTTATTCATGCTTTTTCATGCTTATCTGGCAACACTGGTTGTCATGCCTCCCCCTTACATGAATGACTTTCTCTGGTATAGTAAACAGACATTTTCACGTTATGCACTTTTTCTCCAATTTAACTCAAGAATTTATATGCATTACTGCAGGACGCGGGCTGCATAATCAAAGCTCAGTTATGTGGGATGGAGATGTAACTTCATGGCCTGGGTGACGACACACAACATTATGTCGGCCATCAAATGCAAAGATTAATGCGAGTCCCATTCGAGCAATCCATCAAAGGCAGTCATTTAAGGAGTGCTTTAATGAAAAAACAGCACGCATGGTTAAAGGTCTCATCTTTTTGTCTTTTTTTTTCCACCCCCACTTCCCCATCTTTCTAACATCTGCCTTTTACTTTCCAGGAAATGTACAAAGCCAGCAAGTACGAGGTGTCTCCCGACATGAAGCATGTGCTGCTGGCCTACAACGTCGCACCGGTGAGCTTCTCATTTGTTTGCTTGTTTTTTGAATTAGCAAAGTGACAGCCGAATATGTCACCGTGTGAGTTGTGGGGGTGGGAGGGGCGAGGGGGAGGGAAGCAATCATGGCGGGTTGTGGAGGCCTGTCGCACACCGCTGCCTGTCAGAGATGGCGTCGGGGGGGCCGGAGCAGCCGAGTGGAGCCGCAGCGAGGGAGGCACAAACACAAACAACCCCCTCGGCTCCTCACAGCCTCCCAGGGAGGGAGGCAGAGATGATAAACGGGAAATATTGGCTGAGAATTTATCAATCACTGTGCAATTCCCTCCCCAAAAACACCCTGCATGCACAGTATTTCAGCTCCTAATATAGATCCAAGGCGTGTAATCGTTTCTCACGCTGATGTGTGTTCTTGCTTCATTCTGCCATCGCTGACTTAGTGCACGGAGCCTGTGTTTGCTGTAACCCTAGTGAAAGATGCCGGCAGAGATGTAACCTTGCATTCATGCCTGAGATGAATAAAAAAACTTAAGGTGCTGCAGAGATGTCAAGCGCGCCGCTCTGCGTGCGCTCGCATTTGTTATTCCGCCATCCGAGGCCTCCATCACCCTGATGGATGGCAGTCATTGCTGGGATACGCTCACTGCAGCAGGCGCACCTTTGCTCGCTGGCAAATGAACACGGGAGCACAACTCATCACTAAAACATGTAGCGTTGGATCACGCCTGCTTATAATAAACAGCACATAAAGAGCGTCTTAGTGAGAATGCAATGTGTCCCGTGGGCTATAGTCTGTTATCAGGTGTCAGAAACTGTTCATGGAGAGATCTCTCCAGGGTTTGTCCTCAATAAATCCCTACCTTTCAGATTGATTACCAACAGTGACATAGTGGAGAGATTAATATGTACATTGGGGAAGTCATTTAACGCCAGGCTGGAAAATGATCTCCACAGTGAGTTAAACCATGAGTTAAAGTGAGTGAGTCCATGAGTTAAACACTCATAAAAGGATGCTGCAGTATAGGGCTAGCCTGAGCTTTTTCTTCATCTAATTAAAATATCTCATAAAACCATGGCAATGTAAAATGATTCAGATATCCATCTTGAAGAAACAAAAATAGTGTGACGTCACTTTAATAAAGTTATGGCTCATGTGCAAAACAACTTTATTGGAAACACCCACAAGTCACAGTTGAACTTTATCAACATCTTAGAAATTTTGTTTTAATTTTGCAAAAACCTACAATGGAAACACTCAAGAGTACCCAACACATAACTACAACAAGCTGAGACAGGTTTTAGGGATAATTAGTGCTAACCCTTTCTACAGCATTGACAATGAAGGATCAATAACCATGCCATTCATGAGTGGTGAAATGTCTCATTATTGAAGGTTCTGTTTGTCCTCTAAATAACCCAACACCAGCTGACCAAGTTTTCCTGAACATTGAGTTTAAATCAGGATTTGATTTGTTGCTGAAATCCTGTCCTTTGTTTGACTTTGAGAGTTTTTAAGTGATTTCCCCCCCTCCCCCCTCCTCCTCCAGGTGTACCAGCACTCTTACACGGCGTTCTATATCATCTGCAGCCTGGAGACTCCGTAAGTAGGCGACAGTGTTGCATCCTGTAATATCTCACCTGACCTTGCTACCCGCGACACAGAGCTGGGCTCATTCTCGCCTGTTCTCACAAACTGTTCTCACAACCTGTTCTCACACCGTTCCTCCCATGCTGCATGCCATTAAAGGTGTGTTGAACCGCGCTGGAAAAAGGTTGTTGATCTTCGCTGAATTGGAATTCTGCAAATATCTACGGCTGTCACTTCAGTCTGGGTGCTGTGGGGAAAAAATCATTTTTCTGTGCACAGCCATGGCCCTGGAAATGGGAAGCAAACAAAGTGGCTCGAGCCACACGCTTTTCCAGCCAAACCGCAAAAGGTGGCGTTTTGGCTCAGAGCAAAGGGGAAGGGGAGGTCTATGAGAGCCTGGCAGACAAACATGCAATGGTGCTGTAGAGCAGCAGAGATCAGTCCACCTTAAAGGGGACCTGGCATGTTTGGGTGGAGCATTTATTCTTGTTCAGAGAAGCAGTGGAGAGTTGGTGTAATCAGAAGTGCTTCAGATGCTGTTTTTCAGCCCTTAACAATCCCATGTTAAGGTGTGGGAATATTACAGTCAGTTTATGCATAGATCTGGTGCCCTTTCATGCTTATCTGGCAACAACACACACAATGATTGACTGTCTCGCCTGCTAATTACTTGTATGATTATGTGACTTTAAAACAACAGACATCTTTCCCAGACTAGGTGGCAGCTAGATCAGTACAGCTATAGAGCATATACACATCCAGGCTTATATGCATGTTGGAGTCACATGGAAAGGACGTAATGATGTTTCGAGGACCTGCCTTCTGGGAATAGACTGTAGTTATTCAACAAAGCTGAGTTGTTTCAATCCAGGCCTGCTTCAAACCTCCAACCCTCCGCCAGTTCTGCCTGTGAAGTGGAGGAGAAAGTCCTTGGTGACTTCCCACAACATCCACAGATCAGACACTTCAAAAAAAAGGATATATTTACAATTAAGTGCGACACTATCCGTGTAGAGCGGTCAAACAGACACACTTGTGTCGAGCATCTCTAGTGCACTGCAGAGAGCTGACATCCTAATACTGCTTCGTCAGTTGAGGTGAGAAGGATGCTTTTGCCATATCATTTGTAGCTCTCTTGTCCTTCAGTGCTGAACAGTTCCAAATGCCTGCAGAAAGGAGCCATTTGTGTTGTGACATGCCTGCTGTAATTTATCCTCTGATCTTCAATCAGTGCTAAAGCACACAAGAGAGCAGTGGAAAAATATTCATTATGTCGCTAAATAGCTGCATTTACTGTATAGTGCTTTTATTCAAAGTGCATTACAATTAGCCTCTCATTTAACCACATCGAAACACATGCATGATAATGGCTGTGAGCTTTTCCTCACTGTGAGGAAGAGTTTCTAAAGCTGGAGGTCAGCAAAGTTGACTTCACTGTCACAACATAAACAAAAGCATGAAATTATCTCCTCACTCCTGACGAACAGAAAAGCCACAATGCACGACACCTATTTTATAAAGCCCTCGAATAAACACCACTGATCTTAAGCTGAAGCATGTTGCAGCCGTGTTTGTCCATCAGACACCAGCAGGGAAACCATTTCGGTTCTGAGTTCTCTTCCTGAGCAGGTCACTGCTCTGCAGCCTCCAGCAGCTGCAGCTCTGCAGGCTCAAACCTATCTGTGTGCTGCCACCCAGTGGTGGCGGCCGAACGAAATAAAATGTTAAAAAAAGAAAAGAATAGAAAGGAAGAAAAAAAGCCCAGCTGATGACCTCATTCATCCTCAGCCGCAGACAAAGACGTAGAGGCAGTGGCACCTCTAATTCTGCAGCCTGCACTGCGCAGCACTTTTCTCCCATAAGGAGAGGTGACACCGATATGGAGCAGCCGTATTTATGGATGCACTTAAAACCTCTGTTCTCAGATGTGTTACACTTGTTCCTCTGCTGCTGCTGCTGCTGCTGTGTGTGTGTGTGTGTGTCTGCACCTCATCTGATTGCACTGTTTCCTCCTCAGGGAGACGTGGAACCTGAACCCTCCGGAGGTGCGAAACGCTCAGCTGCAGTACGCAGGCTGGGGGCCCCAGGGCCAGCAGCTGGTAAGAACTTTCATTCTCCATCATGTCCACACCGTGACCTCTACGGGCTGAACGATGAAGCGTCCAAATTGAGACACGATACTGTCCATCCATATCCATCCATCTTCTTTGCCTTTTTTTGCCAAGGACGTAAAAATAAATCTATTGTGGTTTTGCGAGAGGCAGCAACGTGAAAATACACGTACTGTACCAGCACGCAGTGGCCTTTGCTGCTGGGTCATGAAGTTAATGGGAGATGGTATTAATGATTTCCGTGGGTTTATTGGTCTCCTGATGGGAGGAGCTGGAATGAGAAATGAAGTGGTTGTGAAAGGTGCTCGCTTTGCCTATATTTAAACCTGCATTAATTGATTTTTCCTGCCCTCTCCTTGAGTGGTGGAGGTGGGGGGTAAACACTGACACCAACATCATCAGCTAGCAGTGATATTAGCATTCATTTGAATGTGTGCCTTCATTCAAAAACATCATTAGACTTATTCTTATTCTTACCTGTATGATATGCCATGTAGCAGATGGTGAATTTGCAAGCTATGACTTTTTATAAACCGATAAATTAATGTGCCTTAACTATCTGGGAACATAGGATGCTAAAATTAAGAGTTACAGTCTGAGTTGTGACTCAGTATCAGGATTATAGTCAGTGCAGTGGTAACACACCCTGCCTCACAAATCAGGTCATAATTAGAGCTATGTGTGGGGTCTGTTTTCCAGAACTGATGTCCTCCCAGGGCTCTTTTGCTATTGGGCCACTTCCATGTGATAGATTTACCAGTGACTGATGAATCCCTGAACTTCCCATGACTGTACGGGATGTCCAAGATCACCTCAGCGCTTCATTACTTTGTCCAATTGACCGGTACACTGTGGATTACGGGACGCTGAGGCCTGCCAATGATGCACAGATTGTGACCTTCAAATTTGGTGGAACAATAGTTGCATTTATTAAGCTGAATCTGGAAGAGGATGTGGTTGAGGAGCAGTTTCGGGCTACAAATACAGTTAAGGATCCATATCCTTAATTGGGGTTGTTTTTCAGATGATTCAGTGTAACTTGGAGTCTTAGAAAACAGCTCTCGCACAAACTATGTTGTCCCTCAGGGTGTAAATGATTCGCTGAAGATTTCCCAGTAAACAAATTTCAAATTAAACACCATTGTTCGAATCACAAGACGGTAATGGTCCTTTGCAACTCTTCCAAGATGAGTCATTTTCCACCTCTGTCGTCTCACAGTCGAACTTGTCAGAGCAATAATGAGGCCTCAGTCTGATGGTTCGCAGGGCAGACAGGCTGGAAGCGATAACATCCTGTAGCAAGATGCTATTAATTACCTGTTATCTCATCAGTGGATTAATTAACGGCGTCGCAAGATTGATATAGCCTCAAGTTTCCCACCATTAGTCATGAAGTGTTTTTACCTCTATCAGCCGAGTTATGTTAGCGTGAAACTGAGCGGCAGCTGCTTCTTCTCCCCGAAGGTTTGCGCGTCCTCTGTCGAAGCCAGAGGTGAGCGCAGAGACGTCCATCAGCCGAAACAAGCCGAGGCAGTCTGCAGCATCATATCCACACACCCAATATACATGCCCACCTGTTATCCTGCACCCCAATCCCACATGAGCTTAATTAGATCTCCATTGCTTTCCCTGCAGACAATAAACACATACATGTTCATATTTACACCCGGAAGCACAGCTGTCGGGCCACATGTCGAGCTGTTTGTTAGGTGAAAGAGTCCATGTAATTGGGCTCATGAGTGGCGGAGCCATGTGTCCACGCAAAACTGTTTCTCACAGTTTCCCAGCGTGTGTATGGAAACCTAAAGTGTGGAGCTCCTCTCCCTGCTCCCTGCGGGTGGCCGAGCTCGTGTTTTACAGCTGAGAGAGAGAAAGCTGGTTTCAGGGTGAAAAACTGTAGGGCTGCAACTAATTAATGAATCGACTCAGAACACAGTCAACAACTTCAAAAAGGATTGGAATTATTATTAGGATTTTATAAAATTAAACCAAATTCTCTGATTCTCTGATCTTACATGTGAATATTTACTGGTTTCTTTAACCTCTGTGACAAAAAAATTACAGCAAGAAAGACTTTATCTTGGTTGTTGTGAAACAGGTATTTACAATATATTTACATACAGTTTTTTGTGTGATTGTATAAAACTGATGCATAATAGAGAAAGTCTTTGACAGATTACTTTGTTTGTTGCAACCTCAGAAAATAGTATAAACATAATTTTAAAGAGTATCCCTCCACTGAAATGAATTAGGGTGATTCACCAGATTAAAAGATATGTTATCCCTGAAATGGGACAAAGCCCAAAATCTCCCCCAAATCCTTGACCACATTAGGAGTTTGTTCTGCAGCATCACATGCTCTTTTGCTATACCAGAGTCTACGTAGCTAGGTGTGTTTTGGTTTGCAGTGATGATGCAGTTTCTGTGAAATGGCATCAGCGGCTCAGACAAACCTCGGTGTCAGAGTTAGTGTAATCCCTTCCAAATATTCATGCTGGGGATAAATGTGGATCCCAGCCATGGCTTGTACCTTCCGTTCAGAGAACGGGGCCAGGTCTCCTCTCTGTGCTGTGGCCTAGATTAGCTTCTATACAGGGACTCCATCTGCACCAAGGTGACTTCAAACCACACAGGGGCCCAAATCGCATCTCCTCCGGAGAAAGTGGCCGTGACAGATTTGTGTTACTTGAACAGAGATGCAGGAGAAGCTGCGGATATTAAATACCACATTACGGAGAGACGGCGTGAAGTAAAAGATAGTTAAATTGTCTCAAACGAGTGTGACGGTGTTTCTGGGGTGGCAGAATCACCCTGCATGCTGCTCTTGTCGGCAGCTACAGTATTGGATTTCCTGTCGCACATCATCTCGTCATTTCTCCGACTTCTCTCTGAGAATATTTTTTTTTTCTCATTCGTAAACCGACACTTTGACACCAGCTGGAGGCCAACACGGTCCGTAATCCTTGAGATAGTGAGCGAACCCCCTTTCTGTAACAGCCCGAGATTGATTTCAGCGCAGCATTAAGGCTGTAACATTTTAAAATTCCAGCCCCCAGAGCCGACCCACCCTAGCGCGCTCACCGCGAGCACCGATGATCTATTATTCTCTGTAATGAAAGAGTTGACCTTCAGCTATCTCCAAGCCCTGCAGGCCTACCGAGGAGAGTGTCAAAGTCAAACTTTGGTCCCAAGGTTTACTGTCTTATCAGGATTTGAAAATACTTTCTTCTTCTCTCTCCCTCTCTCTCTCTCTTTCTCTCTTTTTGTATCTTGTCAAAACTTAAGTTTCCCTCTCATGAAAAGGAGCTTTTGTGTACTGATCTCCTGTCTGTGAAGCACCATGCTAATGTGTGTGTCGACCTCTGTGCTGATCTCAGCTGTGATAACGTAACCTCTGCCTTATCCGGGTCTCCCACCTGCTAAAGATGTGTCAGGGTAAATACCAGTCTGTCCTCAGGCTCCCAGCACGTGTGGATAATAATAATGATGTCGGAGCTCATTCACTATGAGGAAATTCCCTGTAGGAAGGTCGGGGTCCTGTGCAGATCAACAGAAGGGATACTTGAACAAGGACACCTCAGGATGGCGGCAGCTGCTTGAAAAGAATCTCCCATGATGGAATTATCAGTTTAGAAACAGATGTTTTTCTTTTGCCATTCCCGGAGTTTAGAGTTTTACTTCTCTGACTTTTGCAGATCTTCATCTTTGAGAACAACATCTACTACCGCTCCACAGTGGAGAGCAGATCTATTCGTCTGGTGTCTACAGGCAAAGAGGGCGTCATCTTCAACGGGCTCAGTGATTGGCTGTACGAGGGTAAGGAAACAACACCTACTTTTATTTTCATGCAGTGGAATACGCTGTGGAGGTCCAATTAGTACAACATTGCTTTGGATTATTTGAGCTGGACCTGGTCAGACAGTGGTCAGGTCAGTTGGTGGAACAAACTTTGAAAATGAAATAGTTTTAATTGCTTTTTTGCATGTACATATGGATAGAGATTTTTTTTACATGCTGGTGTGGATGCACATTTTTTTTGTGATGGAGGAGGGAAAACTACATGGGCAGGTATGGACAAGGCCTCAGTCACTGCCTCTAAATGACACTCGTTTTTCCTGCGTCATCTTGTGCAGTACATCATTCGACGCTATCACTGAGGCAGCGGGCTGAGGGATTCGCTCTCTTCTTCAGATGAGAGCAGCAGCCCATCCCAGCGCCTGCACATGTCCCTGATGTAAAACATGTCAAACGAGCCTCTTTCCTCCCTCCACCCCCCCTCACTGCATCCCATTACTGTAATTTGGACCCTGTGCAGTTACACGTGTATTAGCGAGTAATGACGTGAGACAGTGCGACTCCCCCGCGTCTGCAGCCACATCGCTCTGTCTGCCACGCTCGCGTTCCTGCAGGTAAATTAAAAATGGAAACTCTGTCAATTTGCTTTTGCGTCACATGCGCCCGGAAACTGAAGATGAGCGTTCTGTGCGGCTTGATTCGCATGAATGCGGCGGTGGCGGCGAGCCGCTCACCCATCAAAGCGTCACCTGCGTGGCAGGACGGAGCGCCGCGCCGCTCACGCCCAGCTAATGGATTTATATCCGCCGCGCTGGGTGCTCTCTGCTGCTGGAACGCTGCTTTAATAACGCAGCCAGAGAGGGAGGCTGGCACATAGATGTAGAGATAGTGGGAGTAGAGACAGCCTGTGATATACAACAGGCTGTTAATCCTCAAGAAAGCGTATCAATGCATGAAGCCAAGGCGCAGTTGGCTGATAATGAGAACGGCTGCCACCCAGGCCCTGCACAGGTTATCTGGGGTCACCAGCACACCAGGACAGGGGTGTGTGGCTGGTTCCTGCTCAGGTCTGCAGGACTGCTCCACTTCACAGGGACCTAGTGACAACACAGTGGGCTTTGCTCAATGACAGTAGTCTATCCCTGGTGTTTCAGTGACATTGTAATACAAAGCAATGCATCATCAGTGAATTTCTGAAAGACTGAACACATTTGTTTCTCACAAATGTGTAGTTTGGTTCTCACTGGCAACCACATTTTGAGTCTTGTCTTCTATTGCATGCTAAAAAAGCTCATTAGCAGGTCACTCATCACAACAATGATCCATTCTGCTTAAGTATGTATGAGAAGGTTAACCCCACATTGCGCTTTTAACTGTAGTACATGTATTTATTCATTTATTTGACAGTTTTTTCAAATTTCCTAGACAAACAACTGATCGTATTACATCATGAAGCGGTAGTATGTTTTATTGTGTTTTATCACTGTGTCATGCCTGTTTTTTTAAATATTATCTAGACAAATGCTTGTTTAAAGAGTCATCGGAAGGTTCAGAGCTTCAGAGACAGTTTGCTACTTACTAATGTGTGCCTTTAGTACTTTAGCATTTCACTAGTTGACTAGTTCCACTAGTTCACAACAAAGATCCATTCTACTGAAATATCTATGAAAACATTTACTTTAATATGTTTATTTGCTCATTCGATCGGCCATTCTATCAAACTTTCCTGACAAACTATTAATTGGTATGAATTGGATTGGGCTCTAGACCTTCCCAGGAGCTTTGACACCTTTGGTACTTACGTTGGCTGAAGACGATCAGCAGTCCCAGAAACATCCCCTCAGTCGACCATTCTTGGTCCTCTTTAATACTATCAAATTGCAACTCGTGGTATCTCAACATCGACCCGACATTAGAAACCACGTCCATCATTCTAGAACATTATCCATTCTCAGCCATTTAAACATTAATCACTGTGTTATTACACTGTCTGACCCTCTGACTCGTATTTATGAGCTGCTGAAGGCCTCGTAATTTAGGCTCATCACTTATTGAGCAGATAGAGTTTTCGCAGAGATAAAACAGACTGTGCTGCACGATGTCGAGATAAAAGTGAATTGTAGAACAACAGAATTGTGTTTTGTGTATCACAAACAAACATGTCATGTGTTGGCATGTCGTCATTCCTCAAGTTCCCCTCTGATGTTTCGCTGTTTGTTGGTGTTTGTCTGTGTATTTAAAGCTGCTACCATAAAGTATTTAATAATCAGTTGTACACAGTGTATTTGGATAATGAAAAAAATAAGATAAAAGAGCATTGATTGGTTCTTTTGGACAGTTAAATGCTTCCCCATGATCACACAGCCCTGTCTTGAATATTAATGAGTTGAAACTTTGTTGAAAGGCTTCAGAAAATTTTGTGTTCCTTGGATTGTCATGTAGGTTAATTGTATGGCCTATACACAGCCCCTTTATCAATATGGGTAGACTAAATAACCCATGAAATTCAGATTTAAGCATGAGATGTTTAATACATACAGACGTGTTTATGTTCAGTTCCACAGCATACCCAAAATGGATTCTGACTCCACGTATCTGATGATAGTTTTACTCTATGATTATTCTTTTCATTTCATCTAATACACTAAAAAGTCATTCTCATTTCTATTAATGATAAATCCCTTTTCAAAAAAAAAAAAAACTGTCCGTAATCCTGTAAATAGATTTGGCTTTGGACCAGCGGTGATGCCTGCATCTGCAGGGGAGATTAGAAGCCTCGCCAGGTTGTGTAATGTTTACATTCATCAGCGAGACTGCGAGGCGGAAGATTTTCCATGCTAATGACTGGAGCTCGGCTGTGGCCAAGGTCAAAGAGAGACTCAGACCGCCGCCGAGGAGAAATGAGGTCTTAAGCTCCGACAGATTTGATGCTGAGGGGTGAAAGGTTGCCAAATAATCTCCCAGGCTTCAATATCCTCTGGCTGCCATTGCTGTTTTAAATCCACAAACGTGCGTGTGTTTGTGGCGAGCATGTAGCAGAGACACAAAGAGGGGAAAAAAATACAATTACAGACGGATCCAAGGAGAGCAGCATGCCTCGGGAGGGTCTGGAGTGTTGTGTCATGTGTCTGCTGGTTGATTACTGAGGCCGCGCTGACACCGACACATCCTGCAGTGTGACGCAGCCTCGTACAGACAGCTGTTTATGAGGCTCTGCCGCCGAGAGATAAAAACCCGCCGTCGCTTTGATTCCAGTCTTGTTTGCCCCCATAGATGTTTGGCTCGGTGGCTTGTTTGCACGTAGAGGCTTGTCGGTGCGCTTGTGTCTGTTTATCGGCGGGTGTGCGGCTGAGCCCGCGAGGCACAGAGTATCCTCATAATCAACACTCACACGCTCGAAAGGGAAAGATTAATAATTGCTGGTTGGTTTCAAACACAAAGTGAGGATGATATGAGTTTGAGCTTTGTACAATCTGAGGGACTCATTCCACTGTGCTGCTGATTAACAGTGTCAGGTGCCCGACCCCAGAACACTACAGACGGTTCGGTTCTACCCTTACCAAGATATAAAAAAAACAAAAACAAAAAAACATCTGTGTTAGATAACTTATCTTGTTTTAAGAGTACATTTCTAATTTTAGGTGTTCAATTTAACACTGTATTCTTAATCCTAGCAACCTAGTCCTATTCTTATTTCAGGGAATCTTGCCAAATGAAATTGTGTCCATGCAGCAAGATAGTTGAACTTGTTCTGAGTACCTTTCTTGCTCAGATCTGGTGTTTTTATCTTGGGTGAGACAGTCTGTTGTTGTGCCACTGCAGCAAAGCTGCTGAGACTTCACTGCAAAAACAAACAGCAAGATTTTTTTTTTTTGCTGTTTATCGCAAGGAGATTTTGTTTGCTCTACTGTTGCGGGTAATAGCTCTATCCTCCTCCTCCTTTCTCTCTTGTTTCCTTGTGTTCTGTCGGCTTAATATAGAATTGCAAGGAACAAAATACTGAAAAAAGCTTTTCTTTCTGCGTCATCTTGCAAATAAGTGTTTGGATCAGGCAGCAGCGGCTCAGACAAGGCTCAGCAGAATCTCACCTCCGCCACTTCATCGTCATGTGCTTTTCTATTCTTGCTCAATTATCACTTGCACCGCCAGCTCAGCCGACACACCGGTAACTGTACAGTATTTATAGTAGCAGCTGCTTCACAGAGATGACTTTTGATAGGTGGGGTGGAAACGTCACATCATCTCATGACCCTAAACTTTTTCATCCCAGGCTGATGCCATATAACACTACTTTATTTGTCAAAATCTGATTTGCATTGATTTTGATCATTTAGCAGATGCTTTTATCCAAAACAACACACACGAGGAGAAGCAGCGTGCACGCTACATCTCAAAAGAGACCATGGTTTAGCAATAAATACTGCTCTATGTTCTTCATACCACCAAGACTCAGTACAAGAGCGGAATTAAAGTAGAGGGATGAATGGGAGCCATGGTACTGTAGGTCAGTGCAAGTCAGGGTAGGAGGAGGAGGATAGGAGGATGCTCAAAGGCCGTGGTTTTAATTGGACTTGTGTGATTGGTGGAGTTAAGGTGGAGCTATTAACGATGACCGATGTGATGAGCTACAGTGTATGTGAGAAGAAAAAAGCAGCAAGACTCAATAAAGGTTTGCATCAAGCACAACTGACAATTGCTGTTCATGTTGCAGATCAGTGTCTGGCTACAGCGTGTGACACTGCTGCCCCCTGTTGGCCACCCATTGAGCAGCAGCCTCCACTGAGGAGTATTCCTACTAGAGGCAACATGCACCAATTGATTCTCCTCTTTCTTCTTCATCTCCTCATTAGTGGAGTCTACCTGTCGGTGTCACCTTGCGCTCATTTTTTCTCCCCCATTGGCCCTTTGACTCTGGTATCTCATGCATTAGTAATATACTTCAGTAAGTGAATAATGTGGTCTGCACAGCAGGGGGGGCAGAGATAGAGATGAGCCACTGAAAGCTTGGTAATCATCACAATGAGGAGAAACGAAAGAAGAAAGAACGGAAGCTAGAGGACCGTCTCATTACTTAAGAGAGAGAAAATGAGAGTTAGCACATCATTACACACCCCTCTCTTCTCTCTTCTCACTTCATTTTCCCTGGGCAGCCCACGTCAGGATCCTTCTAGAAAGATTTCTCCTTGACTTGCCAGAGTAACTGGGCATCCCAGCTGGGAGGATTGGACAGCGCTGCGGTTCCACTCCGTGTGGAGAGCTATCTGAGCCGCCGTTGGTGGAGTCAGCAGGTGGCGGTGGAAAGCGCCCATGCGGGAAATCGTTTTTCTTTTTTTTTTCTCTTTTTTTTTTCTTTCCCCCAAATGCCCCCGGCAGTTGCAAATGCAGCGTAATGCTGCGGCGTGCTGCTCTCTTCATCATCAGACAAAGTGATCCAATCATTCCCTGCTGGGCTGAGCCAGCAGGGTGCAGGTGGACACACCAGGCAGGCAGCGAGAGCAGAGACAGCCTGGACTAAACGCTGCCATTAGCCCGTCGCTAACACGTCTGCTGTTCTAATTAGTGTAGCAGGGATCCACCGCTGGACAGGCTCCACACATGGTTACTTAAAGCAGATCTGCAATGGTTGAATGTACTTAGCCTTGTTTTCTGGTGTTGAACAGAATTTACGGAACGTTGTTTTCATCAGAAATGCTTCAGATGCTATTTGAAAGCCCTTTAACAACCATACTTTTGGTGCATTTCCTGCACAGACCTGAGGACCTTCATGCATACCTGACAAAATATGTTGGTTGATTGGTTCTTGCCCGCTTCTAACACAAACAACTTTATATCGTGTATGACAAGTAACAGAGTTTAGCAACTAAGGAATAACTGGAGTGATGCAGCTATAGAGCACATGCACATTCATCCTGTTTTCATCAGGAATGTCTGAGATACTATTTGGTTCTCTATCAAAGCCAGGGTAGAAGTGGTCTCACCCTGATCCCCTTTAAGAAAACAGTATGTACTTAGGCTCTATATCGAGTGTGTTTTTAAAATGATGCAGCATCTTAAAGTAATTCCACCACGTGTGCACACTTAATGAAAATGCTAATCAGCAGTTCTGTGTTATTTCCCCAAAGTCGGCACCCACTGCCCCCCTAGATAAACAGCATTAATGAAATCTAAATTGCAAAAGTTGATTTTAAACGTGGCTACTGGCACAACATTGAGATTGGACTGTCTCAAAAAAACAGACTTAATAACGAAGCCAAATCATCCAGAGAAGGTTTCTCCAGCCGGCTTTTCTTTGCATATTTTCTCAGCAATGTACGGGATGTTAACACATACGTGGAGCAGCAGAGATGAAGGCACTTTGCTGCTTTTATCCTCTATTACTCTCAGTTTTTCTGTCTTTCTCTTTCTTTCTCTCTGTTGAACAAGAGTGTGTTTGATTGCTACATAATTTTAGATACACACATCTGCGCACTGAGAGGTCTCAAGAGAACCCTAAGTTGAAGTTGACTAGAAAGAGTTGACGTGAGTTTCTTGCTCAAAATGGTAGATGTTGCACACACGCACAGAAAGAATGAGAGAAGGAGAAAAAGAAGTAAGGACAACCCAAAAACTAAAGTAAAGTTCACTTTTTGGTTGTACCTGGTGAGGAATTGCTGTTTGGTTCATTTCTGGGAAACGTAGCGCAGCTGCTATTTTGGTCGACAGGTCGTGCTGAGATTAAAAGCTGTTGTGATTTATGACCTCAGCATCGGGCGCTCCGGTGCTTTTGTGTGTAGGTTTAAGAGCGAGCTGTGGAGTGAGAGCGAGCGAATTTAGAAAACAGGTCAGACAGGAGTCGCTGCGCTGTGCTGCTGAGAGGACCACTCTTTATTTTCTGCCACCGAGACCTTATTTTTAGAGGAGTTATGGTCCTCTTTAGGGCCCGATTCCATTACTATTAATTAGTAATTTCTAATTTAATGGTTTGTGATGAACTGGCATTTCCGGGGGTACTGGGTGCTCTGGGATTCTGGCACTGTGTCATTCCAAACTGCTCAACTTAACATCCATAAATCCTGTATGACAGCCATTAGCAGGACAGTGTAATGGGTTTCTGTGAAGAGAGCAGCGAGCGCTGATGTGTTTATACACGTTTTAAAAGACAGTTTTCCCACAGCAGCTGTTCATCTCCAACCCTGACACGTTATAGCAATGTAATTCTGTCAGCTGGCACTTTTTCATCTCTGCTGAGTGAGTTTTTTTCTTTATAATTCCCTCTCATCATGTCTCTTGTTATTTCTTCTCCCTCCTCTCCCAGAGGAGATTTTCCAGTCCCACATCGCCCACTGGTGGTCCCCTGATGGCGCGCGGTTGGCCTACGCCACCGTCAATGACTCCATGGTGCCCAGGATGGAGCTGCCCATGTTCACAGGAACGCCATACCCCATGGGGAAGGAGTACCACTACCCAAAGGTGTGTGTTTTACCTCTAATATGTAGAAATGGTCCTTAGTACTGGAGTACAGTGGATTAGTTTCTCTGGACTGTGTAAACCCTCACACTATGAGTAATCTCCAATCCGTGGCATGTCCAGGGTGTGGTAATGTATAATTTTAAATGTCTTCTCCTTCATGGTCATGGTCAGGCTGGCGAGGAGAACCCGGTTATCACTCTGTATGTGGTGAACCTCAACGGGCCGCTGCACACCATCGAGATGAGGAGGCCTGATGATCCCAGGATAGGGTAAGACATGCTGACTGATGCACAACTGGCTTCTACATAAGCTGAGACAGTTAGCTCCTATAGGAACACACTGTGAACTGTGTGATCGCTCCCCATGTACACATATCATTAAGGCTGGCATTTGGCTCAGACATCAAAACGTTAAATCCTGTTAAATCTGAATTCTCTGAGGCGTTTTCGCTCAAGTAATCTTGGCTTTACTTCCATTTACTTTAATGCCGACATTTGCTCCGTTCATTTTGATACTTGACTTTTTTTTATTTCCTCTTTGCTGTGGTTCATTAAGACATGCTTTAATATCCTCATTCCTCTGTGAGAGATCATTAATGCGTCATCCCGTCTCAAACCCAGTCGTAATCTGCCATTAGCGAATGGAAGCATTTTTGTGGGGTTTTTTTGGGTTTTTTTTCCATCTGCTGTTTTGTTGTCCATCTGTTTCTGTGATTGGTCATTTACCCTTTGATTTACAGTCTAGTGTTAATGACATTTAATGGATGACGTCATTGTGTGTTGTCAGTGAGTACTACGTGACCATGGTGAAATGGGCGACTACCACCAAACTGGCCATCAACTGGCTGAACCGAGCCCAGAACATCTCCATCCTCACACTGTGTGAAGCCACGACTGGCGTTTGCACAAAGGTACGTGTGTGTGTGTGTGTGTGTGTGTGTGTGTGTGTGTGTGTGTGTGTGTGTGTGTGTGTGTGTGTGTGTGTGTGTGTGTGTGTGTGTGTGTGTGTGTTGTGTGTGTGTTGTGTGTGTGTTGTGTGTGTGTTGTGTTTGCAAATATTCATTGTGTACAACTGAAGCCTGTCGACCTGTTTCTGCAGAAACACGAGGATGAAAGTGAAGGATGGCTGCACAGACAGGTGAGAACAGCAGTCCAAATGATAATTTATTGAACTGAGCTCATATTTTGTTGGTTTGTCTCATTACAGTTGTAAAATCACAGCCTCCGTTTACTTAGCCATATTTAACTTGTTTTGAAGCCTCTTTTCACAACTTATATCTAGGTTTTTCGTTTGTTTTGATGAAAGCTTTGATTGATCTCCTGTGTGTGTATGTGCCCAGAATGAGAAGCCTCTGTTTTCCAAAGATGGACTGAAGCTGTTCTTCACACGTGCCATTCCTCAGGGAGGCAGAGGGAAGTTCTTCCACATCTCCATGTCCATCTCACAGGTGCACAGGCTATTTGTACAGTGTTGTCAGGAATTAACGGACATCACATGTTTATGATGCTGTCTGTTTTTTATCCCAGTAAATAATAAACATAATTATATTAAATGTAAATTTAAGTTTATCAACAGTTTTTCATTTTAACATTATTATTGGTATGTTGTGCTCTCATTTTTGTTGTCTCAGCATGCTTAACTCTTCACTTTATGTTTGTGTTTTGTTTCTAAAGCCTAACACCAGCACAGACACATTGCAGTCCATCACCTCTGGAGACTGGGACGTAACTCAGGTTCTGGCCTACAACGAGGACAGCCAGTTAATGTGAGCACTCAGGAGTCCACACACATTCACATGGAAAATGTTGAGAAATATCCTGGAAAAACTTGAGCTGACCTGGAAGTTAGTTCTCCTCTCTGTCTAGTGTGTGATGGTTTGGAAGGTTTACAAAAATTACAAAATTTTCATAAACTGAAAATGTCCTGGAAATATCCTGGGAAGTGGTTTGAAGGAACGCTGCCTCTCTGTAATGCTGACACTGCAGTGGGACTGACTCCACACTCGAACACTGGTTCTCAGTTTTTCTACATCCATCGCAGTGTTCGGAGTCGCTCGTTTATTGTCAGAGAAGACATCGACTCTGATGTGTGACTGACAGCACAGAGCTGTGAAGCTGGTGTGTCGCAGGATGCCTGCCCCCCCTCCACCCCCTCCACCTCCACCCCCCACCCACCCATCCACTCCCAGCTCGAGCGGTTCCACACAATAAAGTGCTGGAAATGTGTTTCGCTGTGAACGCGCTTCATGTCGCACCCATGAGGGATGTGACTCAGCCGCATCTCTCCTGGATAATTTCACACCCACACCGCCAAGTCCCCAGACAACTGCGATCTGACTAACATGAGCTCACATGTTCACAGCACACACACACACACACACACACACACACTCATACACACACACACGAAAATGCAGGCAAACAAATGCCAGTCATTGTTTCCAGAGTTGAATGGGCTAGAAGCTCCCAAATCTTTTCCCGCCGGGCTGAGCGCTGGCCTACTTGTGTTCTAAAAGGATTCTTATCCCCCTTTTTCTCGCATCATTAATGTATGATGCATTTATTCTGGTAAATTGTTGGGTCACTGCTCGGGTGCTTTTTTTTCCTCACTGGGTGATGAACAGAACTCTGCTGAAGTCGGTATGTGACGTACGTGGTATTTTCTTGTCATTAATAATTCTTTTTTCCACTTAGATTACCATTGAATATATTTAGATCATTCATCAGTTTATACTATTACTATTTTATACTGTTTTGTTTTTCCTAACTTCATTCAAAGTCATTTCTCATCAGTCACCACAACAGCCAAGGGAGGTCCACACAGTTTGCTTCGGTTACTCAAAGCTACTCAAAACGCAACTGAAAGGCGTAGTGGGGTGAGGAATGCATTGAGCCAGGTGTGCCTGTAAAAAAATTTAAAAAAAAAACAGATTGAAAGGTTCAAAAATGAAAGGAAAATCAACATCAGTGCAGAGATGTCCAGGGAGAGAGGGAGAGAGCAAACACCTGTGAGGAAGAGCATAAAAGCTCTTCCTCACAGGTGCACACACTCAACAGTGGAGCGCAGGCAACAGCTCCCAGGCCAAAGCAACCAAACCTGCAACAGAGAGAGAGAGAAAGAGAGAGAGAGAGAGACAGTCTAAGAGCCCTGGAAAAAAGGGCTGCACAAAGGGGCTCTGCACATTATTATAGCTTTGTTGCATTCGTTGCAGAATTTTCTGTCCCTGTCCATCAAAATAAAGTCTCTCTATTCTGTCCCCTCTTAGATACTTTCTGAGCACTGAGGATGGTCCAAAGAGAAGACATTTGTACAGGTCTGTGATCTCTACTGTCTCATCTCTCGATAGCTCACGTCTCTTAGAAAAGAAGGATTACAATGAAAGATGACTTCTTTTCTTCTGCAGTGCGGACACCTTTGGCTCATTCAACCGCCGCTGTCTCTCGTGTGCTTTGTCTGAGAGCTGTGGCTACGTCGGAGGCTCCTTCAGCCTCAACATGAGCTACTTTCTGCTCAGCTGCCAAGGTAGCAAACACTGCTTCCCCTTTGAAAGTTGATGGAGTTTATGTTCTGGATTCAATTGTTTTTTTTTTCCTGCATTTCAGTTATTTCACCCATATTCGTGACTAATAACATGTCCCCAATAGACACAGAAGTAATGTATTGTCTACTCTGCCTGACTCTGCACTGCTCCAGTAGTGTGTTCCCAATTTGCTAAGTGCATCAATCCCTTTATCTGATGTCCCCTCTTGCTCTGATTTGAGGTTTTTAGGTCTTTAGTGTGAGGGATGTTCCCTCTGTCTGTGACCCAGATATATGTGACAGACCAATAACCTCTGGCTTTGACTCACATTTCCTCTTTTATTGTTGGATCTGGCACAAAGAAAAGTTAATTAACTAATAATCTGTATTATTCTCTGCAGGCCCAGACATCCCGTTTGTAGCCATTTACAAGACCCAGAGAGATGGTGAAAGTGAGACCCAAGACAGAGAGAGTGAGTATTTCCGTTGACCTAGATGCAGATTTGCATTTACAAGATGCTGAATTATGTTAAAGACGTTAGCAGTGACCTTGTGACATGAGCACGGTGGAAACGACCTTGTCGGGTTTCAGTGGCGGAGCGGAGCGGTGCGGCCACCTGTGCACTGAGTCATTGTCTGTGTACCAGCCAAGTCTGGCATAATGGCAGTAATCACATTACTCCTCACAGTGGATGTCCTCATTAAATTATCACCTGCCCAACGGCTATATCAGCATACTGTAATTTCATCACTACAGTGTTGGTGCGTTCATGTGTGAGTCAATGTCATCTCTCAGTGATATCATGTCCCTGCCCTGACTGAGTTGAAAGCAGGTGGAATTGGATCATCACAAACCATTTGATGTAGAAACAGAATTAGTAACATCTCATAAATATTCACCTTCCAAACTGTGGAGTTTGCTTTGAAACAAAAGGCTTTTATTTTGTGAGTTGACTGGACCTGGTGTTCATAGTCACCACAGAAACACAATCAGGATGCAATGACCCTGGGGAATGTAGGACTTTAGACCTTTTTTAAGGTAACATTTAGAAATGTTCCATCAGGTTTTCTCCATCGGCTTTGGTAACCCTGCTCGTCTGATCACAAATGACCAAACTATTTCACAAAAATAATACAGTTTTTCCTTATGTTGTCAAGTTATTGGCAATAAAAGCAAACTAAAATACAAAAAATACTAAAAAAAAATGCTCAGTTGAGACATAACATGAAGCACTATTTAGCATATTTAGATTTTGTGAGTTCAACCAAACACACACTTTAACAATTCTCAGCATTTGGGAGCAAAGTCATGGCATCTCATGACAAACAGATTAATTATTGCATTTTTTTTCCAGAATGTAAACATTTTTCAGATTTGACCAGAATGCAACAGGAGAGTTAAAACCATCTTATTTTTGATGTCTATAAGCTTTGAGGCCGTGATAAGAACAGCACCTCTGCTTTTTTGTACCGTGACTCAGACTGTAGTGATCCAGACAGACGGTCAGTGATCCTGGCAGAGCTCCCTCTTCTTCCTCCTCCTGTCAGGAATCAAATTGAACTTTTCCCTGCCCCGGCCTGGCTGCTTTATCTGACCCGTGGCCGTCTGTGGAGTTCCCTCCCGGATGCTTCCTTTTGACCATTTACACAAACCAATGCCAATATACAATGCCCGCTGCGTCCCCTTTGACTCTGGCAGTCGTAGCCAGGCTGATAAGTGAGGTTAGTAGGAGTGACTGCTGAATCAGAGCTGCTGGCACTTTTTCAGGACAACCTCTTAAAGAAAGGAAAAGGAAAAAAAAATGTTTTACCTCGGCTTGTGAAGCCTGGGCCCAGATATATACTGTAGCTAGTACATGTCCTCGCTCATATATCGACATCACGTATTGTAATTTACTCCATACGTGTATCACTTTATTCAGGTCAGGATTCAGCTACATTGGTTTGCTTTTTGTTGTTTCTTTTGTTAGTCAGTTGTTGGATTCATGTTGTCCAAAGGGATTAGAGGCATGTTGTAGGAAAGTTAGATCACTATTAATGAGGTTTTTATTTAACACCGCCCGGCATCACGGCTGTGACCTAGTCGTAAAGTAAATGTTTAATGCTGGCGTTGCTCCTTTTTAATGCATGAATATGAAGAAGTGTGTCCCGCATCATCCACAGGTATTGCAGAAGTGCTGAAGCTGGAGAGCAATGAAAAGCTGAGGGACACACTGGACAACATGCAGATGCCTATCGTGGAGTACAAGGAGATCAACGTTGACGACTACGGTATGTACGAGCTGCGATAGTGCAGTCGTCTGATTATGCAGACGACTTAAGTATTTATGTAACATGTGAAGTTCCAAATATCTGTCACATTCAAATGAGTTTGTGTGTGTGTGTGTGTGTGCGTGTGCGTGTGTGTGTGTGTGTGTTGCAGTCTTGTCGATGCAGATAATCAAACCCGCCGGCTTCGTGGAGACGTCCCACTACCCACTGCTCCTGCTCGTGTGAGTGGACACAACTCTGTCCTTCCAGACTCCCCTCCTACTTCCAGACTTCCTATTTCCCTGGAGACTGTTACATGCCAGTCTACCAGAGCTTCAGCTGATGTTTTTGAGATGACACACCTGTCACACACCTGTGAAACAAACACTGTTTGTATTTAAATTTGTTGAAACCTCCGAGTCTTATTGCAAAGACTGTTGGATGCCATATATTCTCCTTTTGATATTTTCTTCTCCCTCTACTATTTCATCATCATTGTTGATTGTTAATTTTGTTTTGTTTTCTATGTACAAATGCATTTCTCCCCCCACAAAAAAACCCTTTTGTCAAGTCTTTAAAGCATCAAAGGCTGAGTTGAAGTCCTTTCAGCCATTTGATTGTAGTGAATCACACTTTGTGGCAGAGGTTTCTGCCTCTAATAGATGATTACTTCCACTGCACCCTCATCATGCATGCTGTTGCTGCTGTGTGAGTGTGTGTGTGTGGTTGGGGGAGGAGGGGTGGGGGGGTGGGGGGGTTCTGGTGCTCCAGCGCTCAGATCCCCACTGTAGAAAGCACAGAGCCAAACATGACTGAAAGGCAGCCTTCAGGCGGAGCAGATAGTGCTGTTTACCCACTCGCCTTCTGAGCCGTCTCCATTGTTCTGAGTCTGTGTGTGTCTGTGCGCCCGTGCAGCGACGGGACCCCTGGTGGCCAGACGGTGGCAGAGCGGTTCCACATGGACTGGTCCACGGTGCTGGTGAGCAGCTTCGGTGCTGTGGTGGTGCGCTGCGATGGCCGAGGCAGCGGCTTCCAGGGCACCAACCTGCTGCACGGCATCCAGAAGAGGCTGGGCATGTACGAGGAGCAGGACCAGAAGGAGGCCCTCAAGTAGGCAGCCAGGATGCTGTTGTGTCTCTGTTTTCTGGATGCTTGTGCACTACAAAACATTTGATTCTAACCAAGATAATACAAGAAATTAAGTCTTAAAACAAGATAAATTAAGTGTTCGCTCTTACACTATCTTGCCAAGTTTTGCCAACTTATCTTGCTGCAAGGACAGGTGATTTCATTTGTTTTGAGGACCTTTGTTCCCACTCAGATTTCATGTTTTTCTTGTTTTTAGACACCTCTTTGGTGTGGCCATATCTGCATGTTTGCATGTTCTCCCTATATTCTGTATAAGTGGATTTTCTGGGTATTCCAGTTTCCTCACACAGTCCAAAAACAGAGAGACATGCGAGAAAAAGAGTGAAAGAGAGAGACCTGTCCGAGCTATATTCCCTGCCTTCATCCTGTGTTAACTTTCTCACTTTTTCGCTGAATAAATGTGTTGCAATTGCTTGTAGCGGTTATGATTATTTCATTTCTGCAGCACTTTTCAAGATAGAAAAACACTGTGCTTTGCACAGATAGTACGAAATCAATGATCACAAATGAATCTTTCAAAATGTGGAACAATGAGTTGTCAGATCAGGATGAGTCTGATCTATAAAACTTTAAAAAATGTTCTTCAGGTGAGCCAATGCTTTTTTTTGTTTTGTTTTCTTTTTGCAGTTTTATTTTAAAGGAGCCCTTCATTGACAAAACCAGAGTTGGAGCTTTTGGAAAGGTAAGAACAGCCTCCGTTTTCCTGATGTAACCCTGTGTGTGTGTGTGTGTGTGTGTGTGTGTGTGTGTGTGTGTGTGTGTGTGTGTGTGTGTGTGTGTGTGTGTGTGTGTGTGTGTGTGTGTACACAACTGAAACCTGTCGACCTGTGTGTGTAGACTGGATTATTACAGTGTGTTGTAGTCATTTTGACAGTCAGCAGTGTTCAGTTCTCTGTTCTCATAACACTGTGTTGTGCCTCAGGTGTACGGCGGCTATGTGACCAGCCTGTTGGTCAGTGCTGAGGACTCCCCGGTGAAGTGTGGCGCCGTCCTCTCACCCATCACCGACTTTGAGTTGTACGGTGAGCTGCTTTCATCTGCTCAGCCTGTACGCTGTACAGCGTGTGGTAAACAACATCTCCGCATTATCATTCAGGCTCAGGCGCAAAGCGTTCAAAAGGAGTAAAGAAAAAAACGATAGACAGAGATTGCAAATCTAGCACCTTTACCCCTACAGCTGCGAGTTTATTCCAGTGGCTGTGATACACATGTGTGCGCTCGCTGCGAGGGGGGGGCTGAGATAAGCCTGTAAACCTTAGCAGCGTGATGCTGCAGATACACCTTAGAACCCAATCATAACAGTGCCAGGCAAAGTTAACTACCCCAGTCTCACCTCCACAACCAGAGGAATAAAATGTGTGAAATGCAGAGCTGTGTGCACAGGGAGCGAGAGGCACAGCTCTTGTAGCAGCAGCCAGTCAGGAAACTGCAAATTAAGGAGGAGCCGGGCGCTGCCGTGTTACTGATTTCCCATCTATTTGATTTCTTTCGCTCTGCCGGAGGGGGTGAGAGACATGCCATGACACTATATAAGTTTGGAATTGCAAATGAGGACGGTCCACAAGAGCTTCGAGACTAAAGATTTATGTAAATGTGTGAATATATTTGAATATGGAGTGGAGGAAAAAGTGTACTTTTTGCCCCCAAAGTGGCCAAAGAACATGCTATGTATGGCACATTTTGCTGTTAATTGAAGTTTCGATTTGATCTCGATGTCAAAGTGAAGTGTTAATTGAAACCCTCTCTTCCACTATAGCCTCTGCGTTTTCGGAGCGATATCTGGGACTGCCGAAGCCCGACCGGAGGGCGTACTCTGTAAGATCTGGTTGCAATTATGTTCTAAAACTCATGATAATTATGTTAGTATCTCATTTGATCTTACCATGGCCCCTGTGTGTCTCCTCAGATGGCAAATTTAGCCCACAGAGCATCTCAGTTCAAGGATAAAAAGTTCCTCATCATTCATCCAACAGCCGACGGTAGGAGCGGGACGTTCCAGTTTTCTTAGACCATGTTCACACTGTAGAGCTTCTTTAGGTGCTGGTTCACATTATAAATTAAATGTGCCACCATCAGACTCCATAGCCCTGAAGTGACCCTGAAGCATGTGCAGATGACACATTGGAAGATGCAACAGTGTTTTCAGCAGTAAGCCTGTTGATGAAGATGAGAGGTCGCTATGAAAAACAGATATGGATACGATCCAGGACACATGTGAAATGACTTTGATTTGTCCTTTTTAGACTGGGTCATGAAAATCCCAAAACTTGGATTCAGGCCACCTTTGCCTGCAGTGTGAACATAGTCTTAACCTCCCCAAATGATGTCTGTGACCGTTTGACCATTGTCCTCATTTTATTTCCACAGAAAAAGTCCACTTCCAACATACAGCCAAATTCATCACCCAGCTCATCCACGAGAAGGCCAACTACACCTTACAGGTACGTGCATGGACTTCTCCTCCTGTGTAATTACAACCACTGTGGATCCAATTTCTCGGCTCGTCTTCCTTCGCCTGATTCGGTTCTCCTCCAGCCTCTGAAAGCTTTGTGATCCCAGTGGGATCCCACAGCAGGCAGAGGATTAGCCCTCACAATGTCTTCATTCCACGTAATGAGATTATGAGACCTTCTTGGGCATCCTGCACTAACACCAGGACTAATCCAATTAAGACACAATGCACTGAGGCTGAATGATCAATCGTCTATTACTGACTGATAGGATCCTGTGAACATCTGAATCTGGCAGATTTCTCAGAGCCTGATAGACTTCAGGTCTACAAAAAACAGAGAAAGATCTCAAGCAGAATGAGTCACATGTAGGGTGAAATTCATAATTCAATTAAAGTTGTTCATGATTTCATAATTAAAATATTCAATCCAACAAATGACAAGGGGTATTTTCTTCATTTTTCATTGACTAAATAATGAATTATTCCTAATTATTTTAAATTTTAATGAAATATATAGGTTGTGCTGCAACTTTAAGTTGTCTGACTTAGACTTGGATGAATTTACAGTAAACAGTAACACAAGTTACACAACCAACAGCATCACACACATACATCTCAACATGTTTCTACTTTGTTGCATTCATGGTTCATTACGATGTCAGCACAGTGTAATTTATCTGCATGCATTATAACAATAATATACATTTGCTCATAAAACTGTTTTTTCTAAATATTGCGAATAGTAGAGTTGTTAAACAGCACAGTGTAGTTGTGCAAAGCAGTAAAAACAGTACATACACTACACTTAAGTATGTTAGAGAGGAAAAACTGACCATGAACTTGATGACTGAGAACATCCATGTCCTCTCAGCTGAGTTTCTTCAGAGGTCCTTAGGTGCCCTTCAAACTGTAATATGCCCTTTCCATGGCAGAAAGTACTTGAAAGATTAGTGTTAAAGTTTTTCTTTCAGGTTTTCTTTAAATACATAAGAAATCTATGGAAACATTTTCTCAACAATTTGAACATTTTAACAATTCTGTGATATAATGATAATGTGATAATTTTGGTCACTGTTATGGAGGTATAAAATTGAAGATGTTCACTGACTGTGTTCCTCCCTTCTCAGATCTACCCGGATGAAGGCCACTTCCTGCACAGTGAAGCCACGAGGCAGCACCTCAGCCAGTCCCTGGTCAACTTCTTCGAGGAGTGCTTCAGGCTACCGGAGATAGTGTTCGAGGAGGCCCTGGAGGAGGAGAGTGAAGACGAGGGTTAGCCCGGCCTCTGGAGGCCGCTGCGCCCTGAAGATCCAACCCCCAGCTCATATGTTCTGCCTTCCTGCTCCCGACCTCCATCCTGCCCCCGTGCCCGAGCACTCCACCTGGCATACAGTCGTCCACAGTATGCAGCTCTCACCCGTCTGTGCTCCATGTACTCGGTTTACGTTCGGACTCCACGTGTCGGCATGAGACTGCCTTTCTTGCAGACAACAGATCCACCCCCACATCGTCCTCTCATCGTCCCCCCTCCCCTTCTGAGCCCACTCCCAAAAGGCCCTCCAGAGAGTCGGCAAAGACTGAAGACCTGGCCCGGTGTTTTTTTTTGTTTGTTTTTTTTAGAGAAGCCGCTGTTGCTGCCACCACCTCCTCCGTAGCAAGGTGGACCAGCTCCTCAGAAGCATGGGAGAGACAGCATCAGCTCTCACACAGACTCTGGAGCTGCGAGGAGAAGGAACACCTTATAGCACATATCTGGTGGGCTTGTATATTACTGAAAAATCAGACGCCCGGCGAAAAACACTGGTTGTTCACAACAGGGGTGTCTGGAATAGTGCGGATACAGGAAATGTTACTATTTTTAAAAGTTGTGAAGAACTTTCATGTTGGAACTGTGATTGTGTCTAGTATGTAAAATAGCACACAAACATTCACTCGGCTATCTAGATAGATTTCCTTTTGGGATTCATGTTCATGCCCCAATGTTGGTTTCATTGTGTAGCTTCATTTTATGGATTCTGTGTACGTATTTAATGCTGACAGAACTATCTGCCACAATATTTCATCGGTTGGAAAAAAAAAACACCATCAGATTGATTATTTTAAGATGTTTTGTTTCTTTTTTTCTTTTTTTTGAGTAGACGCATCAACTTGTTTTAGTCACTGTGCCTTACTGAGTCAGAAAACGTCCTGCTGTGGGAATGCATTTATGAACTACACCAAGGCTAATTTTGTAAGAAGAGATTTACATTTTGGCAAAAAGGCTTATACGGTCAAGCTCTTGTGTTAGATTTCAAGATTGATCCCACTTTAATATTTGTTCCTCTACAACAAACTCACAGAAGCTTAGCTTAGCCTAACTTAGCTCATCTTATCTTAGCAGTGTCCATCCCTCTCCTTTCTCTTACTCTCAGGAGTAGCAGGTTGTACTTAACCTTGATTAACTTTAACAAAACACACAGGCAGACAAAATAATTGATGTGAAGATGGCTGTTTATAGCTCAATGTCATATGAACAGGTTTTTGTAGCTAAGAGAATCCAGAGATATTTCCCCCTTCTCCTAGCTTTCACTTTATCTTTACAGGATAAATATAACAGTGGTGTCAATCTTTTCATCTAACAGTCAACAAGAAAGCAAATAAGCGTCTTTTCCAAAATGGCAGCTACTGTTTTAAATAGATAATTATTAAAATAAAGTACAACAGCCAACAGTCATAACCAGAGTGAAAAACTTAAGAGTTTTTAAGTTTCAGTTATAAAAAAATGTAAAAATTACATTCTCCAGAAGTTAACCCGATGCCATCATCACACCGAGCCAAATTGTACAGAACCTGCATGCATCGTTGCTTTTAAGATGTTAAAGGATGGTAGAAAAGAGTGTAAGCAGTCTGGAGCGCTGAAAGAGCTGTGTCACTTTACACTGGTCCTGAATCAATCACCACGTTGTTCATGGCTGAAGACAAGCAGTCGATAGGAGTGTTGTCCCCCCCTCAAATTATGCATTTGTATATAAGGTTAGAATGTTGTTTGTGTCACTGATTCCAGTGTGACGCACAAATGAATTGACGAGGCCAATTTTCCCATTCTTTATTTGTGTTGCGTTCCAGTGCATGTTGAGAGGTTTTTTGCAGCACTACCCCCAATAGCTCAGCTCCACATGGTGATTTGACATCTTGAATGTTCCTTACTGGATTGCATAAACTACATTTCCAGTAGTATCGTGATTGAGATCCCAGTCTCGTCAGCTTGATGTGTAAATGTTATTCAAATATCATTTTATTCTAACAAGAAAAAAAGAAAAGAAACAAAAGTATATTATCTGAGTGTTATTTGTGCATAAAGCATTTTGGAAGTTACATTTGACTTTTCATTTTCTCCTGTTGCTGTCCTTGAACTGAGTTGAAAGTGGACTTTCTAAACGCCAATGGCAACGTTGGACTTTCTCACCAGTGGGTGAAGACTTTTTCCAAGATGCTCAACTTTGTTATCCAAAGCATAGAAGGACATTAATGTCAGACTGTGGCATGAAGGTAAATGTTAGAATAAAAAAAATAATCAGCCTTCAGTCTTTTTGGCTCATCTGTTTTGTTGCACTTGTGAAATTTAAAGCCGTGTTGATTTTTTTCTCCCACTTAGAAGCAGCAGGACGAGGAGAAAACAGAACATTTACATGTTATCACTGTATAGACTTGTTCCATGTAATCAAAATTAGCATATTTAAATGTCTAAAAGACTTGAAACAAAATTCACATTCATTTTGAGTCATGTTTTTGGTGACTCACTGTATCTATGTCCAACATTTACTTTGTTTTGGTCTCCAATAAATCTGGATTGATATCCCGGCTGTTTAGGTAAATGCTTCCCTGTGTTTAATCAGCATCACACCACTTTTTATAGGTCATTTAAATAACAAGATGAACTCTGATGAAAGGTACCTGGCCTTCACACAGGCTCATACTTGGTGGTTATGGATTCCTGCACAGGTAATGGTTCCACAAAGGACACTTCTCTTATTGTCTGTGAAACGGTTCCTCACTTGATTGACAAACCAGAAATAATTAACAGCAAATGCGATTCATTCATTTTTAAGTCCCAGCCAGCATCGTTGATTTGGTTGAGTACAAATCACACTTTTGTTCCCTGCTTTGTTTATAGTGCAAATTCGACAGATAGTGGGCGTCATTCTACAATCGGCTGCTGAAAAGGAAAAGTGCTCAGTGCAGGAGAACATAGGTGAATCAGAAGAAATAGAGCTGCTCAAAGCTGCTGTTGCGTCCAGTGTAAGAGGGATTGTAGTTGTATATCAGTGCTTTCTGCTCCTCCTTGTCAGACTGAAATCTGTGCGAGCTCTTCCTGGCTGTAAAGAGAAGAAATACCACATTTACAGATCACAAAGGTGCCATTGTGCTCCATAACTACAGAGCCAGACATTACAATCAACTGATACCTTCACTGACGAAGAATTCAGCCATATAAAAGGTGACCTTGGTGGCAGATGCAGAGTGTGGATAGTAAGGCCTTCTCCATTCAAAGGCATTCTTCTCTGGATGCCACTGTGTCCCGTAAATCGGATAATCATACGCTGGCAAGATTTGAGAGAGGAGATGGTTATTACAAACATGTTGTAGGTTTGTAGCTGCTGTACCTGATGGTGATGACATCATACCTTCAACTGTCGAAACAAACTCGATGTTCCCATCTGAATTTGTGGAGAGAACTTTGTAAAACTTCTTCAGCTCCTCATTTGTCTCGTAAGTCTGTAAGAAGCAGAGAAGCCAAGAAGGGTTGAGTTGAGTGCAATTGCAACTAGCATCTGTTGCTATTCAATTTCTTGCTCCATTGTACTCTACTTATTCTTAAATACTTTCTGGGTGACAGGGTTAGGGTTGTGTGAGGCTGAACCCGTTTCTCATGAAAAGAATGAGTGACTAACCAGCGTTGCTAAACTCCACTGGTGAGAATTTTCTGTCAGTGGTTTCAAAGCCATATCCTCCATGACTTCAGCTGGGAAATATTTAAACATCCTGCTGTCTTTGGCATCTGGAATGGAGAGGATCATCATAACAATTATAAGAGCTTCCAGTACAAATATGCACATTCTAATTTGTTCAAAGTAGTTTGCAGAAAGGAAGTCCAATGTTGACTCTTGAGTTGTGACAATATTACTATGTTGTTACAGCCCTTGCATGGGTTTCTCTCACTACTACAGTATATCACACATTCATTCATAAATAGCCATACCATCAGTGAAGTTCAGAGGCAGTGGCACTCCGCTTGTGTTGGTGTGTGTCAGAACAGACTTTGTACTCGTCAAATACATCAGCTGCTCAAATCCAAGACAGGTGCCCCAGATGGGGAAGTAGTCTCCCTTTTTGTTTGCCTGTTAAAGTCACATCCAGCAAATAGCATGATAATTATGTCACACAACAAAAGCAGTTAATAATGTTTCACATTTACCTCGATTGCCAGCTTGTAAAAGATCTTCGCCACCCTTGCATAACCAGAGGAGATGATGCTGACGCCTCCCCCTGGGTAAAGGATCCTGATGGGTGCCAAATCACAATACTTAGGCTATTATTCAGAAGACGCAAACAAACCGGGTCCTGTTCTGTGTTTGTTTTTTTTATTAGCTTTTAGAAATGAGGCATTAAGTGGGCGAACTAAATAAGACATCGTGTGAGTTGACAAACCAGTAGCCTTGAAATATGACGGTTTAACAGGAATATTTGTACACATCATGGACCTTGGAAGGTTTTTGTTATTGTTTGAGATTTTTTGTTGGGGGTATTTTTAGGGTACATTTTGAAGCAAAGGTACTAACTAATGCTACACCCTGAGGCCCCTGATATCAACATGAACTTATGACCGCTTCTTCTTGCCCTATTTATGTGTCTGCAGTGTTTGCTTTAGGTGTATTTGTCATTAACAGAAAAAAAAACCAAGTTTAATGTCTTACAGGAGACTTCACTGTCCACATCTATATTATATATTATATTTATAATACAAATCTTGAACTGGCATCTTAAATGAAGTTGAACTGACTTGAATTGAATACAGTAAATGTCATCATACTTTACTGTATGATGACATTTATCTCACTTCCTAAACCACAAGTAGGTAAATAAAACTTTCTATTCACCCATTGATGGAGTTGAAGAGTGTCTTGTAGTCGTCCTGTGTCTGGTCAATCCTGCAGAAATGGAAATAACGAGGTTGGAGGTTCCAATATCAGGCTGGGTGCATGACTAGGCTGTTCCACAGTGATAACTGCCTAGAACGAGTGACAACTCACATGACAGGGACGACCCTGGCTCCTGCTGACTCCAGGAACTTCACGTAGGAAGCAGCGATATATGTAGTCAGGTTCGGTCTTGGAGAGAAAACCTCTTGAGCCAAAACACCTTTTAAGAGAGCGAGTAGAAAGGTTTAAACACCACTGACACATGACTGGTAATAACAGTACGTTACCAGGCTTCACCCTCTATTGTGATTTAACATCTTAGACTCGTTGCTGCAGCTTAAGTGTTGATAAACTCACCGATAATGGGTCTTTCATTGCTGCTACCTGATATCAGAGACGGCAGACACGATAACGAAATGCAAAACAGCAGCAAAGTCATTTTTCTGGAACTAAAACCTAACGAAGTTAACTCAGTCTGCTCACTTGGTGCTAGCAGCAGTCACTGTTCAGCACTTCCGGAATCCTTGACGTAACTTCCGGGATCTCGTCAAAATAATGTTGATTCCAAAGAAGTGGCATTGACATTTAAGACCTAGTGGATTAATGAATAATACATACATAACAAATACATCGTATTGCCATCTAAAAGAGTAATTTTGGTAATGATATGCACACTACTGACTTACGCTATTCAATACATACATTTCGCATTTATTTTGAAATGTGCATATTATATAATGTACAATTACATTATTTTAAAATGTTACATTAAAATCAACATAAAGCACTACTAAAAGGCACCAAGAGATTTCCTATTGTTAACATTTTATGATGAGTTAAAGAGACACACACTGGTTAGGGTAACATACTTAAAAAGGTTTGAAAACAGCTAAAAAGTTAGTTCAGTCTTTGGAGTGGTTGAAATTGTATTATGTTTATAGATGATCGTTAACTGTAGTATGCAAATGTTTTTGGGGTTTCAGCAAGGATAGCAAGGATATAACCTTATTGTAGTGATCTCTGAAAAGTCATTCACAGGGAAAATGTCCATAAAAGTTACTTGTAACTGTGAGATAGTTTTATGACTGGACTATGGAGCCAGTAGTAAAATCCAACGTGATCTACTGGGTCTACCTGACGTCAACGATTGTACGAACTTTGCCAAGTCCCTTTTCCATGCTTGGGTTAGTGCACATCCAACAGATTTGTCATTAGTGCACTGTACAAATTGCAAAATTGAGCCCGTCAACTTTTGAGAAAGATATGTGCATAAAAAAATGAATGCATAAATTAATCAGAAAAAATACTGCTGTTCAAAGCAGCTTTTGAATCCAGTGTCAGATGGATTGTACGATGGATTGCAGTTGTATATCAGTGCTTTCTGTTCCTCTTCTTCAGATTCAAATCTATGAAAGTTCTTCCTGGCTGTAAATTTAGAAAAGACCACATTAACGCTTCACAAAGACTATTATGCACTTGCAGAACAGGACTTGATGCAAATTATCAACACCTTCATTTACAAAGAAGTCAGCCATATAGAAGGAGACCTTGACTGCTGATGGAGAGTGTGGATAGTAAGGTTTCTTCCATTCAAAGGGAGTCTTCTCTGGATGCCACTGTGTTGCATAAATTGGGTAATCATACGCTACCCAGAGATGAGGGAGGAGAAGATTGTTACAAACTAGTTGTTACTAGTAATATTTTACTCTAAAAAAAGAAAGCTTGACACTGTAACTACTGTGCCTTCTATCGTTGAAACAAACTCATTGTTTCCATCTGAATTGGTGGAGAGAACTTTGTAAAACTTCTTCAGTTGCTCATTGGTGTTGTAAGTCTAAAAGAAACAGACAAAGAAAACAAGATGAACATATGTTGCTTTTCAGTTCTGAAAAAAATCCACCATGATGCTCAGGGGGATTAGAAAGTCTTTTACAACACATTAAACTAGTGGTAGTGGTGAACTCTGATGGCTTCTTTTCTCCATATTCTTGTATGACCTCAGGGTCATAATAGTGTCTGTGTCTTTTTCTTGTAAGAGGAAAGAGTGACATACCTTCATTGAGACACTCCAGCAGTGACAGTGTGCTGTCAGTGGCTTCAAAGCCATATCTCTTACGAGTTCAGCTGGGAAATCTTTAAACATCCTGCTGTCTTTGGCATCTGGAATGGACAAAATCATTGTGACCATTGATAAGAGATTCCATTGAAAATATACCCTTTTTATCGTTTTGATTACAGCAGTTAATAGAAAGGAAGTCTACTGCCAACTTGTAAGTTTTGACAGTATAACTGACCTGCAACAACAAAGACATACCATTCGTGAAGTTCTGCGGCAATGGTATCCCTTTTGTTTCGGTATGTGTAAGTTCCATCCCTCTACATGTCAAATACATCAGCTGCTGAATTCCCAGACATGTGCCCCATACAGGAAAATAGTCTCCTCTGTTGTTTGCCTGTTTAGGTCAAACTCAGTCAGCTGAATATTGTGATAATCACATCACACATCACATCACAAAATGCTTACACGTTAAACACTTTTACCTCGATTGCCAGCTCATAAAAGATCTCAGCTGTCCTTGCATAAGCAGACGAGACAATACTCACGACTCCACCTGGATAAAGGATCCTATTGGCCAAGATATGACACATAAGATGTGATCCACAATACAGACACACACAAACTTTTTATATATATATATATATATATATATATATATATACCCATTAATGGAATTGAACAGTCTCGTATAGTTCTCCTGTGTCTGGTTAATCCTGTGGACATGGAAACACTGAGGTTAAAAGTACAACTATTGTGCTGGCGCATAATCAGGTTGATACACAGTAACAAAAAATAATAATAATAGTAAAATTACTCACATGACAGGTACAACTCTCGCTCCTGCTGACTCTAGGAACTTCACATAGGAAGCAGCGATGTATGCAATTTGTCCATTTTCTTGAGCCAAAATACCTTTTAACCAAAAACAAACAAAAAAAACCCTCTTTAGCTTTAGCCTAGTTTCATATTCTGTTAGGCAGTTGGGTTAAATCTCTGCTGCAGCAAATACATAATGATAAAGTAAAGACCTACCGATAATGGGTCTTTCATTCATGCTGCCCATTGCACTTTGTCTGCTACAACGTCTGTATGAAAATAGCACCAAAATAGCACCAAAATAACACACCCTTACCTCTGACATGTGACTTCTTGTCCCATCCCACAACATGAAGCGTGGCAAGAACATTGTTCCAGAGCAATGTTAAAAGGAAGGGAGCACACCGGTACTGCAGGAGAAGTTTTTTTTCCTTTATATTTGCGACACCACAGTGGAGAACAATGAGCCAGTGGAAATCACACCCCAATTTCACTATATAATATTTACGATATTTACAAGGAAAAAAAAAAAGAAAATGTTACCAGAGGCACTTGTAAAAATGCAAAAGGCACTGTAAACTCACACAACTGAGGACTAGGAGCTGCTACTTACTAGGAGAGTAGGGATCATGGAGGAACTCACCTTAACAAACCAATGCTCCCTATAAGTGCACCTGTGTGCGCCTTGCAAATGGATGAAACCATTATTAAAAATATTTAAATACATGGCTTAAATAATCATTTCTAGCCTTAACTAGAATAATATCGTGCGGGTACATGTACTGATAATGAACACTTTAGGTGTTTTAACACATAATAAGTCCTGTGGAATCACTAGGGATGTGCACACATAATCGTGCACATGTAAAAAGTTTGAGTGGGAGGTTAAATGAATGGAGAAGATTGGAATTGCAGGGACCAAAACATCACACATTTATTAGAGCTTCTGTAATACATTGGTTTGCCAAGATCCTGCTATGCAACTTTAAAAGCATGTAGACTCAGATTTCAGGTCATCATGGGCTCACATCCAGTCTGGTTGCTGACTGTGAGGCCTTTTACATCAACACCAGCAACAGCCAGTTTGTCATGCAACTGTGTAATGAGGTCCTCAGTTAATATCCGTGTGCGGGCCAGAATCCAGGCAAAGTCAACATGGAAAAAACCAGCGTAGTCAGAGCAGGAGTAGACCAACGCATAAGTCTGGTAGTCAGTGGAGAGCACCCAGTAAGGATCTTCAGGAAGGCCTGGACAGAGATGTGGATGGAAACCGTTCAGTACAGTGAGCCTGTTAGGAGCCTGAGGCTTCTAACAGGAAGATTGAATATGTAAATGTATGTAAAGTGTAGCCCCTCCTGATGAAGTTTCTTAATCTGATTCCAAATAGGTATTTTGAATAGTTAAAGCTTTTCTGTACTATTTCAAAATGGTTAAGAATTTAAGAGATTTACCTCGAAAGAAGCTGACACCGAGAATGGCAGGCTGAGATGGGTTTTTTACTTTTGCAACAGCTTCAATTGAATTTATCTTCCCATTCGACCTGCAAGTCATTAATTCAGATACATTAATTAATCCATATTATTCATATGTTGTTCCAGTAAACTAAGTGAAACTTAGTTTTGGCCTCTCTTACAGCAGCTCTGCGTTGCGAACGCTGACCGTGCCATCAGGCAGAAGCTTGTATGTGGCTTGGTTGCATATTCCCCTCTCAAACACAGCTGGAAGCTTCTCGATTTCATACCACGTGCCCATATACTGCAAGGTGAAGAGCAGCTCATTCCATTAGCAGGAAACACAGGGAACATTAATGACTGTGAACAGAGTTAATGGATCTGTATTTTACTTTAGTGACGTTGAAGTCCTGTTGAATAGGCGGCTTGGGGCAGTAGCCACGGTGGAACGTCTGACCATCAGCTGCTGCAACAGCCAGAACCACCAAGACCTTCACACCAGATTAGAAGAGTTATTGTGCTGGAGCTGACCCTGATTTTCAGGCTGAGAGAAAAAGTAAAACAAAAAGCTGATTTACTAACGGAGCGCACAGTCAATCGCGCCTTCAAAGTGAGCAAAACAGCGCAGGCTGGCCATTTAGCACCTTGGCCTTAATGGATATGCAATATGGGGCGTTCCTGCTCGTGCATGCAAAGTCCTGGGAGGAGAATATGCAGATTGGAAATATTAGCACACGCAAAACGATTTATCAAACCCAGAAATAATTGCGGTGACTATTTTTGCAGCTAAATTTAACACGTCTGAAATTTGAAAACAATTTTGATTCTGAATCTTTTTCTGTGAGCTGTTTATGGTGCGTTTTATTTTCATTCAAAAAAAGGTGAAAGGATACAGAGAAATAAGACTTTATGCATGGCGAATGTGATTAAACATATTTTAACACATAATTAACAGCACTATTACGCAGCGTGTGCACTGGTCCTGCGCTCTTGTCCTCCTGTCCTCCACCTCCCTCTCTCTCCTGTCTGCTCCAGTCCCTCAGCTCTTAGGCTGATGGAAGAACCGGCCACTTCCTGCACCACAGCTTCCTGTATGGCCATCGCTGGTCCAGACACGGCACTGACCAGCTGCCCGGTGTGCGCAGCAACGGCGCGAGTGTCCCACCGGAGCGCACGAGCCATACTGGCCAAACTGGCCGCTGCTCATACCTCTTGCGCAATCACCCGTGATCGAGAGCAGCAAACTTTTTACTTTCTTTCTTCTTGATGTGTTTGTTTGCCTCAGCCACAAGAACTTCCAACTCCAGGGAATCATATTTATTCTTGCGTTTTCCTTTGCACTCGCTATGATGGAAAGGGTGACAGCGCACAAACCCCTCATTTGCATACTGCTGTTGGCACCTGTTTTCACTGTGGCAATTTACCTTAGTAAATCACCCGCAAAACACATGCAAACCAAGCATGCAAAATCTTTCCAGGAGCACGCAGTTTAGCGCCCCTTATCTGGGATCTTAGTAAATCAGGCCCTTGATCTCTATGCAGATGATGCATGAGGTCAATGTTGCATTGTCTCGCACAAAATGAAAAACTAAAACCAAAACTCTGCAGGTAAACAAAGACATGCTCACTTACAAAGAGAGAGATACAGATTTCAGATGTAAAGAAAACTGAAAAGCTTTCAGTACCTGGAATATCTTCATGTCCAAATGGCTGAACACTTCAAAAGATCTGAGTCTGATGTGAAGGATAATGGACTCAAATGTGTACAGCGTTACACAGACTCAGTGTTTGCCTTTTTGCAATGTTTTCCTTCACTGTGACAGACCTTTGGAAGGGAAATACAGAATGTTTGAAGAGCTATATTTGGATTCTTTGACCTGCTGCACAAAGCAGGTCATCCGACAACTTGACAGCTCAAACATTATGGGGAAAATACATAAGTAGTGTGAAATACAAGTCTGTCAATTAGGTAAGTCAATTAGGTAAGAATGACAAGAGAACAAGATTATGAAAAGAGAAAACTTTATTCAATAAAGCACCAATGTTTATACAAAAATGTGCTCACTTTCCCCTTGGAATTAATTTTTCTTGTCTTTTTTTGTCCTTGTTTCAATTTCTACAGTAGGTGGAACTTTTTCTTTTGACTGTTGTCAACATTCTTCAGATAGCGCTATATGTAAAACAAAAAAAACTTTACAAAAAAATGAAAAAAGGCAAAAAAGTGAGAAGGAACAGTCATTTCACAAACAAACGATAAATTACATTCTTAAATTTAATCATCTGATTTCATGTTATGTGCTGTGACGGTATAAATAAATCACTGAGTTTAAATTAAATAGCCTATTGAGAGTTAGAGCTGCTAAGAAGTGAGATCACGAGGACGCATAAAAAGCTACAACACAAACAACACTTTCAAGGAAGGAAAATCTTGAAGTAGAAAATATTTTTTAAAAATAAAATACAGTGCATTTAAAAATTTCTTTGGTGGCAACACTGGCTGTCTGGTCATCCCACTGGTGGAGGAGGCATGAAGCAACGAAAGTTTAAAAATAAAATAGCATGGTCTTAAAAGATTGAGTAAACTTGTTCTGATATTTCTAAAACTCCCCACGACAACCTGTAAACAAATCAGTGAGAGTAGCTTTTTTATGCTCCTGTCACAAATGTCTTTGGAAAAATATCATTTGTTAAAAAAAATGCCACATGGACGTCATGCCTCAAGACAGGAGTGAGTTCCTGCAGCACCTTAGTCTCTGTTTTCAATCTCTGGAACCAAAAAAGAAAGAGACTAAATACATAAGACAGACGTATTATCCTCAACTCACCAGGTGACTACATGGGGACATGAGTGTGTCTGTCCACCTTGCTTGAGTGAAACTTTAAAAAGGTGCTGCGTATATCATTTTACCACAACCTGATCTCTGAGATGGTTAGAGGAGCAGGGGAAATCTTACTATACATACATATTTGGATCATGAGCAATCCTAAAATGGTGTCTGGTCACAACAAGAAGTTCACAGAATGACTTCTGTGTAGGATAAGCATGTTGGGTGAGTGTGTCTGTGCTTTCTCTGGACACTTTGGTTTTAATATACAGTCCAAAAACATGCATGTTATGTTGGTTGGAGTACCAATGCACCCAAGTTGTGACTTTGAGAGTGAATGGTGCAAATGGAGTGGAGACCTGTCCATACCCTTGGGTATACTAATGGATGGATGAAAAATCCACAGAATGTCTCCAGGTCATCTTTACTCTATAGCTTAGCTTAAAAGGTGAAAAGACATATCAAGAGGTTGTTACTGCTCCTTCATAGTCTTCTGGCTACTGGGCCATGAAAGAGGAGGGGATAAACAAGCACTGACTCATGTAAATCTGGATTTTACGTGTGGCGGTCAAAATGTTACACATAGCACCAAAGTTGTGCTAAAGAAAAACACTCAAGTCCCAAGTTTACTGCTGATGGGATGGTTTCCTCAGTGGAGTAGAGTGGTACTGGGGGTGGGGCTGGCAAGTCAGGCTTCTAGAAGTTTTTGTGAGTCTCAATGCAAAGAACGATGTACTGGTTGGAGCAGCTCCGTGTCTGCTGGCCCAGGAGCCGCCCTGAGGTCAGGCTGGACGACTGGCCCGTCACAGACATGTGGTCCGCTCGCCACATCTCACAGTGTTTGTCCAACACTCGCACACCCCTGCTGCTGGAACCGTGCCAGATGCTCTTCTGGGGCCTGAGAGAAAGATCAAAGAAGATGTGAACGACAGGAAAAATGAGTAGAACAACAGAGGGACAAAGAGAAGAGCTAACCAGAACGGGTCGGCCAAAACATCCCTGCCATCAAACGAGTAGATGGGTATTTTGGCGTTGATCGGGCCTCCGTCACCAGTGAAAATAGACCGCCAGTTCCTGAACATCACGTCTCCCTAAAAGAACACACACCAGGAAGATTAGATCCAGAATGACCTTGTCTCCAAGTATTTTGTGTCAAAGAGAAGAGGATCTACCCTGAGGTTGGTGACTGGCAGCGTTTCTCTGAAGCCCGGGTAGACGACGTGGACCAGGTCTTGTCTGTGGGAGGAGATGAAGGCGCGGTAGTTTGGAGCCAAACCCATGGCCTTGGCTTGTTCGTAGCACATGCGGTCAGCAGTGTCCAGACCCATCATGTCGCCCGAGTGTGGCTGGTTCAGAGCCACCAGGTTCAGCTGGATGGAGAGGAAACAACAAAACGGTGAGAGAGAGATTTTAGGAAAAAAATACTGACAACATGAGGAGGATTCCTTCCTGACACTCACTCTTTCATTGACTGAACGTATTCTTTCCATCGTGTCTCCCCTGATCTGATATGCAACTCGAGGCTAGAAAAATAGTTGAAGACAGAAAATTATGTGAATCAATAATGCAAGCAGTGCAACATTTTACAACACCTTGTTTTTTTACTGTGAAAAATGAACAGTAAGAAGCGATAAGAACCTCATCCTGTGGAATAATGTTATTGGAGAGGTAGATCAGACTGCCAAGCTGTGGAGACAAAACACATAAAGGTCAAGACTGACCAAAAAGAAAGACCAAAAAACAGGTTAACTTGGAGTTTCCCTTGAAGTTTATGTTTGAGGATGAAAAAAGTAATATGTGTTAATGCAGCCAATCACTGATGTTTCATAGTGATGCAGTCATGATGAAATTATTGCTTTGGTGCAGTATGAAATCGCCTCAGGCCTAAATAAATCAGTACCTGGATCTCTTTCCATCCCTGTGAAACCTTGAGGAAGAGGCTTCCTGGTGTTGTGACGTAGGCCATGGTTCCCTCTGGATCACGGGCCGTGTGCTGCATCATGCTCTCCCGGGTTGGAAAGGTTTTGAGCTAAAACATGAACAGAGATGGGCTAAGCAACCTGTGGAAGCTTTCAGAGCAGCATCCTGGGTTTTCTCTCGTTTTCATCAAAAACACGGGAATCACTTACAGATGCTGTGTTGCCCGAAGGTCCAGGAGGTCCAGGAGGCCCAGCAGGCCCAGGAGGACCAGCAATGGTCAAAGCTGCCAAAATCAAAGAAAAGAATGATGAACTGAGAGGTCTGTTCACTTGTCTGCTTATTCAGGATGTTTACATCAGATTTTTGACATCACATTACTTGTGCCATATCTAGAAGATGGGATAGCTGGTCCCGGAGGCCCTGGAGGCCCTGGAGGCCCAGGTGGGCCGACTGGTCCTGGTCTGCCGTAGCCTGGGACGCCTGGTGAACCTGGCACCCCGGGGTGTCCTGGAGGACCAAGAACTGACTCTCCTTTGGGTCCCTGAAATAGAGGAAGAAATTACTGATTACTTTGGGATGTTTTCTGAGATGACACAGCGTATCCATGGCAACCTGACTCACCACAAGTCCTGGTCTGCCAGGAAGACCTGGTTGTCCAGCCAGGCCCGTCTCCCCTTTGTCTCCCTTTGCTCCCTTAATGCCCTGGTCGCCTCTTGTCCCCTGTGACACACACACACACACACACACACACACATACAAACAAATATTAAACCAATGGCATATGAAGACAAGACATCCCAGAGAAGGATTTTAGAAAACAAATGTTCATTTGAAACTTACCCAGACACCCCCAAGAAATGTGTCTGCAACAAAGAAAACAGAGGAGGGAGTTAGAGGACAGATGAAAAAATGTTATTTTTTCAGGTCGAGGTGGTACATTGATGCTACAAGTCCACACCAGTTTGTATACTGGTCAAGTTTGGAGTTTATGGAGTTTGCCTAATCGATTGTGAGAATCGCAGCAAAACTATGTGGGTTATCCCACACAGAGACCTGTCCAGGTGGTTTTCCCTGCCTGCATCCTATGTGAGCTGGAGACAAACTCCAGCAGACCACTCGTGACACAAACTGGTTTCAAAGCAGGTAAGATAATGGATGAACCTATGTCTAACTGCGTGGACTCACTTGGTGGAGCTGGGATCCCTGGAAGGCCCCGTTCCCCCTTTTCTCCTTTGAGTCCTGTCTGACAGTTACCTTAAAGAGAAAAGTAACAAAAAAAAAGTATTAACAACTTTATTCTGCACTGTGTTGTTGATAATTGTGAAGTGGCAATAGACGACAAAAGGAAAACTCAACGTACCGACTGCGATGCTTCCGTTGGGATGGAGCTGGAATAACAGAGCACAAACACATTAGAAGCTGTCAGTAAAGACAAACCTTGTGCTCAACATGCATCCATACATAAAATCAGGACTCTTATTATCTAACACAACACAAAATAACACATGCAGATTTTCTGTGGGTGTGATCTCAGCACCACCGTGGAATGATTCGGGCAATGAACCTTCACTTGTCCAGACTGGACATGTAGCATGCAGGGGATACTTAAGAGCCGGCCTTGAACAATTCTGAGCGACAAAGCATTAATAGAACCAGTTACACAAAAAGAGACATGCACTCTGTCTGCACTCCGCAGGACAGAGGGGTCTGTGACTATTAGATGTGACTGAGCGGCTCCATAGAAGGTGAAACAGATCCGTGCCTAATTACTGAGGTTAGCCTGTAGAAACACCAGTTCAATCTGATGTGCATGAAAGGGGGTGGAATATGACAGGTAGCATATCTGAGGCCACCGCGAGTGAAATGAAGATGTGGTTAAGACAGTCGGAGAACGGCAGATTGTTAGAAGCTTTTCATTCAGTCCATTACGTGTGAATGACTGAACTGAGGGAGGACAGAATCTTACGGCCATTTTGCAGTGGGGTCTGGGAGGGATGGGAAACACAGTCTTCAGAGTTTGGGGGAGAAGAGGAGACAATTAGCACATAGACAAACCAAAGACACCTTATGATTGGGGTGACGTGTGTAAACGTGTAGACTTACTCCTTTGGGGCAGTTGAATATTCCTGGGCGCCCTGGTGGTCCTGGAGGGCCTGGGGGTCCCTAAAAGTAAGAATTGGAAAGGAAGAAGGGAGAAGTGTGGTGTGACTAAACTGTGAGATGAGAAAAATAAACTCTCAAAGGTAATCAAGAGAATAAAGCAGCTTCTTTTACATCACTGTTTTTGGAGTTTCTTCATACATTGTATGTGACTCACCGGTTGGCCTGCACCATCCCCTCTGTCTCCTTTCTGTCCCATCAGGCCAGGACGTCCCTGCATCCACACACATCGTGCACACATACTTAAGTTACAAGTTTGAATGAAATTTTTCATTTTTCATTTTCATTATTTCATTTAAATAGAAACTTGTGTTTGAAGATCAAGGTTTTGTGGGACTGTCAGGTGATAGGATTGACACCTAAAAAAGCGTGAGTGTTAATGTGCCCTGTCAGTCAAACTGGAAATGTCACTGTTAGTGGTGCTTACGGGTCGTCCGGGGAAACCAAATTCTCCTTTGGGTCCTTGTGGTCCCCGTGGCCCCTGTTGGAATACAAGAAGTTTCACTTAAAAGCTTTCAGAGCAACAAAAGTAATAGGAGAAGAGCTCCCAGAATAACAGCACAATACAGTATGTACATGCTCTTGATCATGTGCCTCTCATCATGTTGCCTAGCCTAACCTAGCCTAACCTAACCTAACCTAACCTAGCCTAACCTATCTTAACCTAACCTAACCTAGCTTAACCTAGCCTAACCTAGTTTAAACTAGCCTCGCCCCCTTGTAACATATTCTAAACACTGTGGGAACACCAAGGGCTCCAAGTGCAAACTGTGAGAAACAGTTGATAAAAACTACAAAGAAAAAAATATCCGAAACAAATGGTTCATCACTGTGAGTTTACATAAAGGTTACACTATTTTTTTTTTTCCATTAGACATATTGCTGTTAAAACTCACCTGAATTCCAGCAGGTCCAGGTGAACCAACATCGCCCTGAAAACAACAGAAGGTTTACATTCACTACTCATTCCTATCCAAACATACAGACATAGATGCATAGAAAAGGAAAGACAACAGATGACAACATGACAACAGATGTATAACCTTGACTCCTTTGGGTCCCAGTGGACCAGCTAGGCCTGACAACACGGATCCATCTGCAGCAACCATGAACCCTGGCTCCCCCTTTTCACCCTAGATGGAAACAATCAAACAAACCACATGTAGGCAGAGGGGAGCAACATGCATGTACACAAATGTGGAGTCCTGTTACATAGCAGAAAATCCAATATTTTCAGTTTGAATGGATCATGCGCTGTATGTTTTACTTTCAGTCCAGGAGGTCCTCGAACTCCTGGCAACCCAGCGTCCCCCTTTAGACCTTGAGACACCTGCAAACATTTGGAAAATAGAAATCAATGAACTGAATATACTTCACCTCATTATTTTATTTTCCTTTTGTTTTTCTGTGTCTTTGAATCTCCTTTCACAGCTTTTACAAAAGCACTGAGCAACACTTTTGCTTGCTGTGTGATCAGACGAATCCATGTCCGTCTAATTCTGTCAAGTGTTCATTTACAGGCTCCACTGTATCTCAGATAAAGATGATTCCTCTACAAGCTGTCCCCACCATGATTCTATCTCCTTCTGATTCTACATGTGTTTGAAGGCTGACAGCTGGGTGCACTAACTGCAACACCGGATTGTAAAACATAAACCAGCAGCAGCTGCCTGAAAACACCTTTTTTTGTTGTTGTCATGACATGAACATCACGTTGGATGTGACCGAACCTTTTTCTGTGTGATACTCACAGCGAGTCCCTGAGCTTCAAACATCCCTGAGTAGTTGAAGGCACCATCTGTATCATTAAGCAGCAGCTAAAAAAGAGGCAGAGAGAGAGAATGTCGTAATCAAGCGATGCAGAAGGCTCCCTCATCAAATCAGTCACCCATTCTCCACCATGAAGGCATGAAGTGGCAGAAAACACTCACATCCTGGAGGTTGATGATGGGTCCTGGTGGGCCAGGTGGTCCTGGAGGTCCGGGGAGGCTGAGCCCGTCACGTCCTGCCTCTCCCTGGAGAACACGACCCACATTTTAACCTCTGGTTAAGATGCAACACAAAGACACTGAAGCCTCAGTGTGTTGACGGTTTTACCTTTTGTCCTGGATCACCTTTGTCTCCCTTTGGTCCCTGTAAACGACATAAAGTCTAAATATCCTTTCTTCCGCCTTTTTATTGGCTGTATTTTCACATCATTATGTCTAAGATCAAGTTTGATGGAGATCGCTAGGCATGATGTGAACTACCTAGAAGCCTCCAAGCAACATCCATTTTGTCTTGCATTGTAATCTTTCAATAGAATCATCCATTGATCTATTTGAGCATCAGGTTATGTACCTCTGCTCCTTGTAGTCCCTGCAGTCCTGGAAGCCCTGGTGGTCCTGCAGGACCTGGCTCCCCCTGAAGACAAAAACCATAACAAAACAGCCATCATTCATTTATGTCTTAGATTCTGTGGGAAAACACATTTCCAGAAGCTGCACGTTATCAGGGAGCATCATTCAATCTGCCAGAGTTCTCAGAATTTCCTTTGTGATAAATATTTCAGCTTAGGTCATTTCCAACGATAAGACCGTCTGTAATGTACCAAAACACCTTTTCCCCTTTCAGCTGTTCAGCAGGACATTTACAAATCCTCTCCGGTCTGTGTTCAGGCCTCTCACACCACAAATCAGTCTGACAGACTCACCTTTTCACCCGGCTTTCCTGAGAGGCCGTCTAAACCATCTTTACCCTATGAGAGGAAGGAGAAGGAGAGAGAAAAAGTCAAAATCAATTAAGGTGACTTACCACAATCTTATGTTACAGTGTTTGCTATTTCAAGTCCAAAATTGGACTGATTGTTGGTTAAAGAAAACATTAGGTAATTGTGACTGCATTTCTCACCGTTTCAGATATTTTAGAAATAAATATGTTATAAATAAGCATTGATTATTGATTTAAACACAGGCAAACAATTGACTCACCTTGGGTCCAGGGATCCCTGGAGGACCCTGTGGAAGAAAATAGGAAAATAAATTAAACAAATTATTTGGTGGGATGGAAATAAAAGATGATGCTGGGCTCGGTTTAGATCTTTGTATGACGATTGACATTAAAAAACAAGTAAAGATCATCTTGGAAGCAGTGGTACCTGTGGGCCTCTGGAGGGTTGAACTCCAGAGAAAGTACGCATTCCAGATCCTTCCAGGTCCTGGAGTAGGTGGAACAACACATATTCACAATGATATACCTGAAATATCTAACATTTGCTTTGCTTTTTTCCATGGATGTTTGGTTGTTTGCTTTCCTGACTCTTTACAGTCTAATGTAGTGAGACTAATGCTGTACCTCGTAGTCCAACACAAAGCCTCTTCCTGGGGGACCTGGGGGCCCGGGTGGACCAGGTTCACCTCTTGGACCAGGTTTCCCCTCTGGCCCCTCTGGACCTGGGAGGCCTGGAAACCCTGAAGGACCCTGATCTCCCTGCAGAAAACATAAATCAAAGTATTAAAAACAACCCTAAGATCAGTTCCAGCAATAAAGTACTGTAAATGTGCATCACAGATATGAGGAGTTTCACCTTCGGTCCTGGATGCCCATTTGTGCCAGACTCTCCCTGTTAATCAGATAAAAAAACAACAAAACAACAATGCAATTACTGAGCAGTTCCTGCTTTGCATAGAAAAGCAGTTCAGCTATTGCCACGCAAATTTGTTTACACTGGAGCCCCTTTGCTTTATTAGTCCGTGGGGTCACCTCATTAAGAGCTTGGCTCTTGGTGTTTTGCGGTTATTTAGCTTCTGTGTAATTGTTTCTGCAAACAGAGCACTAAAAGGCCAGCTCAAGGGAAATCACAGAGAGCACGGCCACACAAGCAAGAGGTACCGCCTGCAAACTGGCATAGGAGGACACCATGCCATAATAAACTGCACCGAGTTTTACAGTTTAGATAAACAAAAGTGGGACTGCAGAACTTTGAGGATTATCAAGTACACTTATTCAAGTCATCTCAGTGCCCTGTGTGTATTTAAATGTATACGTTCTCACCTTGTCTCCTTTCTCTCCCTTGGGCCCTGGATCGCCATCCTTTCCATCAACTCCCTGCAAAAACACAGAATATATTTGCATTTCTGATTCCAGCTGCATATGTAATGTTTTCTCCAGCTCTGAAGCTCCACTTCAGTCTGAACTGGAATCTCAATTGTTTGGTTAGCATCAATATTTTGGGATCTGCGCATGCTAATAAGGAAATTACATTTAAAAAACTACTGCAGTAGGTGGAAAGAATTTCTGCACCAAACTTTAATGTGATAAACTTGTGAGTAATCCATTCATACAGTTAGTAGAAGCATCCTAGATCCTAAAAATAAAAGACACATTTCCCCCAAACAGACTCTGCGGCTTGGCCCATGTTTGCAAGCTTTTGTTTGAACTTTTTATAAGTGGTTTTATATTGATATAGAACGGTCCTCTCTGGACTTTGCATCCTATTTCAATACATCCACACGTCCAAAATGCTGTCTCCAGCTCACACACACCTATCAACACTGCGCAGATAGTCAAGGCAGGAAAGCAGTGCATACACATGGACATGGGTGTTCAAATATGTTTGGGGGGAAATTCTGTCTTTTTGGCCCCTTTGATGTGATGGGACCACAGTCAATACCTGACCAGACCCTGACTCTGACCCAGAACCAGATTCAGACCCAGAGGCAGAACCAAACCAAGCATCAGACCCAAACCCAGAGGCAGAGCCACTAAACCACTCCTCAATCACCTGCAAACAGAAGTTTTGTCAGCAACATAAGAGCTTTTCTCTATAAATCCCTGCTGTCTTGAAGGAATAAGGAGGAAACAAGGGGCCTCTGGGAAAGACACGTGAAACATGTCCTGCAAATCTAAACAAGAACCTCAGTTGTATTTGAGGATATTTTAAGATGAAAGCTTATTAAACATACAGGCAGTCCGGGTTCGCCCCTCTCCCCGTCTTTCCCTGGGGCCCCAGGTGGTCCAGGGAAGATGTCCTCCAAAAGATTTCCAGGGGGTCCTGGTGGTCCCGGGGGGCCTGGAGGCCCCGGAGGACCCTGTTAAAAAAGGAGCATATTTCAGAACAAATGCAAAAGCTGCAGGGTGCTAATGTGATGCTGCATTATCCAACTCTCCACTTACCCTGATCATCTCTGTATCGCTATCAAAGTCTTCAAATCCTGAGCCCTCCTGATTAAAAAACAGTACAGCACCAGGAGATGAGTTCACTCAGGCACAGTTACTGCAGACACACTGGGTCAAATCAATAGCGCTAGCAGATCTCCCCCTGCATAAAAACCTCATTTTCCTCTCAGGAGTAGCTTTGCTCCTGCAGATTCATAAATAACCATTTCCAACATCATCGTTGCAGACGCTTTTAGCCGTGAAATGAAAGACAGTGATAAACAGTGCAGGCATCAGTTGTTTTGCTTTGGACCAACACTCTTATTTCTAAATATTACTGGTGCATAAAACTGCCAGTGAACACAAAAACAGATGCAACTGCAGGACTTCAGTTTCCCCTTCAGCAAAGACAAAAAAAGAACACATCTGAAAAGAGTTTATGGATGAAGGGATTAATCTCTAGTGCAAATAAAAAGCAACTGGATTGAGCTGGAACCAAAACAACAAAAGGTAGACAGTGTTTAATAGATAGAATGACTAGAGTGAGAATATCCTACCATGAATGTGGAGCCTTTGCCTGGTCGACCTGGAGGTCCAGGAAGGCCTGGAGGACCTGGTAGCCCCACGCCGGGGTCACCCTGGAGGAAACAAAGTGTTTTTAATGTGTTTATTTCTGCATCACATTTACAACAAAACACGTCATGTCACATCACGGTACAAGCCCGTGCAATCCTACATTCTCTTAGACTTCCTGAAGGGGAACCCCTTGAGGGATAAAGTTTCTATCTATCTGTCTCCTTCCATTGGCCACTTTCACCAGTTCCTCCAAGAGGATCCAGAGATGCTTCCAAACCAGCCAAGAGATATAATTTCTACAGCTTGTCATTCTGCCTTTAAGTCTCCTCCCAGATGATCCTATAACACCTCTCCAGAGAGGTGGAGGCATCCTGCACCAGATGCTGGACCATCTCAGCCTTATGATGCTGAGGCGCAGCAGTTCTTGTTTGAGCCTCTCCTGGGTGTTTGAGCTCCACACTCTCTGAGGACCTGTTTACACGATAACGTTGTGCCTTGTTTTCAGTCGCTTGCTGTTCCACGTGCAGGCAGCAACAAGAAACCGCAGAAATAGTGATGCTGCTGTGGTTTTTATGGTAAACTTTCCCTGATCTTTGATCTCTGGCACCATTTCCACATTGTTCTGTTTTTCGGCACAGGAAACACTATTTCTGTTAAGACTGACCCAAAGATATTGTTTAAGCAGAGAAACCTTATTTCCAATGCTTGTATTTGGTATCTCATTCTTTTAGTCATTACACACAGCTCATGACTGTAGGTGAGGATAGAACATAGATAACCATAGATGTAGAAAAATTGCTCAAAAAGTGCTCATTACTGTTGACCCGACCATGATCTGCAGGTAAATAATCAAAGGCTGTGGTGGTGTAGGAGAGACTTGTTGCTTACTTTTTCTCCCTGAGGTCCAGGCTCTCCCTGCAGTCCTGGGAATCCTGGCAGCCCAGTTGCTCCCTGGGAAGAAGAGACAGTCAGAGCTGGGCTCAGTGCCACACCAGGTCATGTTATCCAGAGCTCAGTGCTGCTATCAGGAGTGGATCAGTACTCAGTATCACAGACTGTGGCTATCAGAGGAAGCAGTTTGCAGGTAGAAAATTGAACATTCCTGATTTATCTTCAGTCTAAGAAACTACAAGAATTACATTACAAAGAATTGGATTTGAATCTATAAATCCTAACCCTAACCCTAACCCTAACCTAGAAAGACTGTACTCACCGGGGCTCCAGGATCACCTTTGCTTCCCTAGAGAAAAGACAGAAATAGCAAAACAATCCATAATTTTATCTTTGTACCCATTGAAACTGCAATTCTTTAATGTGGAAAATTAAGCAGATAAAACTCACGGGTGTTCCGTCTTCCCCAGGTGCTCCAGATGGACCTGGTTGTCCCTGTGGCCCCTGGGGGCCCCTTGGTCCCGGCTCCCCTCCTTCCCCACCACCAGAGGCTCGTCCTGGAGGTCCTGGTGGTCCTGGTGGTCCAGAGGGACCAGGGTCACCTGGCTCTCCTTTCTGTCCATGGAACACCTGAGCAGACTGAGCATTGAGCAAACTCAGTGAAAAACGAATCATCATCATCATCATCATCATCATCATCATCATCATTATCATCATCGTGATCTGCATTAATGAAAAGATCAGACAGTATCTACTTACAGTGTCAGGGACCGAGGCTGGGGTAGTGGTCTGGATGCCATCCACTAAAAATAAGATATAAAGTGAACACTAAATAAACTCAGCTGTCTTTCAGACTGAAAACCTGTTGTGTCATGAAAGTTCATTTGAGGACATCTGTTCCCTTTGAGGAAAGCCTGAGGGATCAGCAAAGTTTCTGGCTGCCTATTGATCTATCTACTTACCTAACTCCACCGGGGGGCGATAGGGAAACAGGTGGAAGAGACAACACAAAGTGAAGCGGAGTAAAGAAAAAAAAACACAACTTCTAGAAAACCATATAGACTCGTTATTTATCAGTTATCAAAGACTTTAAGAGGACTACAGTCTACCTTAACTTATTGGTTCTATCTATCTATCTATCTATCTATCTATCTATCTATCTATCTATCTATCTATCTATCTATCTATCTATCTATCTATCTATCTATCTATCTATCTATCTATCTATCTATCTATCTATCTATCTATCTATCTATCTATCTATCTATCTATCTATCTATCTATCTATCTATCTATCTATCTATCTATCTGTCTATCTATCTATCTATCTGTCTATCTATCTATCTATCTATCTATCTATCTATCTATCTATCTATCTATCTATCTATCTATCTATCTATCTATCTATCTATCTATCTATCTATCTATCTATCTATCTATCTATCTATCTATCTATCTGCACTGCCTCTTCTACCACCACCTACTGGTTAGTTTGTATATTACAGCTTGGGTCTTGTACCACAGCACCAGGGTAGAAGTATTTTATGAAAGTGAAAGCTAAGGAGAAAAAAAGCCATTAGGTAAATGGAATGCAATTACATCAGAAGACATAGTGTGGAAGTATAAAATAAATCAGTTCATTGAAAACGCTCAATGATATTTCATGTAGCATGACTTCAAAATTATATTTAATTACCACACCTGAACATTTTGTCATATCTGACCACATTTCAGCAGACATACTGTGAAATGGGCATGAAAGTGAGATTCATGAATTTTTGTTTTTACCTCTGACTGTGGTGACCTCCGCCTCCTGTCCAGAGGTCTCCTCCATGTCTTCATCATCATGAAAGCCATCTTCATAATCATCACCACGTCGTGAGCTCTCAGTGGGTGGAGCTTGGACTGGAGCGCTGTAGGTAGGTTCAACCTCATGGAGAGACTGAAAATGAAGGAGGAAAAACGATGTGACTGTGAGAAGCGAAGAATCCTTTGTCCCTTTAATATGACTTCACATGAAGAAAAAACGAGAACAAAGAACATGTTTTTGGTGAACAATCAGAGTGTAAATAATTTGATAGAATGTTTTTTTGGTTCCTGCAAAACATTCCACTGGCATGATTAAGGACCCCAGCATGTGTCAATATTGTTTTCATTTAAGCCTCAGACTGTTCACAAACAGCACCGTCATTAGCTCTTGAAATACAACAAAAACTTGAGCAAAGCGTCACAGATGGCAGGAAATGTTTTCCCTCAGACCGGATTCCTCACATTGCATCAACTTTGCCAAAATGGTGACACATTACTAAAGCATTATTTAAGAGGAATTTTAACAAGATGTGCTCTAGTGATAAAATATCTTGCAGGCCCCACTGCCCGGCTTTACATATGGGCAATCCATGGATATGAAACAAAAAGAAAAGAAAAGGCCATAAATCTTCTCCTCTTTCCGGTGTTAGAGCACCAGATCTTTCAAATAGCTCAGAATTGGCTGAAAAACACTGAAGTATCGGCAGTGCAGTTAGAGCCACAGCTGCCACGAGTCCAGGAAGGAAATCCTGATAATATTCATTTATTTTACGATTTAAATTGGCAAAGAGTGTTTTCACTCTAATAATGACATCTAACCATCTATTATTGACTTAATGTCACATACATGGTTAGATTTGAATTTATTTCACTTATTTAGCATTGACCTGACTCAACGTGACTTCATTTGACTTTCTTTGACTATATATGGCTACACAACTTTAGGACTTTACATCACTATTTGTGATTTTACACAACTTTACATGCCTTCATGTGCCTATATGCGACTTTACAGGACTTCATGTCAGTATATGTAACTTCAGATGACTTTTTGTGACTAAATGTGCCTCAACATGAGTAATCGTGACTATGTGACCTAATGTGACTTTTCTTAACTGTGGACGGACATATTGTCGACTGCTTTTAGTATTCCAGAGCGAGCCAGGTTCACAGCTTCCTGAGTCTCCACGTCTGCTGGTACCAATAATCTCATCTGACTCCTATCAGGAAGTGGACAAATTTTCCAAACAGTGGAACAACCCCTAGACTTAAAACAATCAGAACACTGTCTCCGCTGCTGCTTTTCTCCTCTTGCTCCTCTTGCTCTTGGTCCCTTTATCAGGGAGCACAGCGCTGACACATATCATTGCGTTCCAGTCTCAAAGAGGCCTGCGAGGATAAAAAAAACGCTTTTCTTTGGTCCCCGTCCAAAGACAGGCTAACCAGAATAGAAAGAGGCTGTGTGCGTCTGTGTACACACCATGTCATACACTCGCTCCTCCACAATCTTCTTCACTTCATCTCCTCTGTCCATGTCTTCGTAGGCGTGATCGCCACTTCCATATCCAGAGGCCTGAATAGGAAGATTAGAGCAAGGAAATACAGTGCAGAAGTTACACACATCATCCGTCTTATATGAATATGAAACTGCAATAAAAGGACTGGAGTTGAGACCATTCGCACCAAATCTGTTCAAAAAATTGTTTTGGGATCTTTACATCTCCTTGAAATGTATGTGAATGCAAAGCTTGTATGGTTGTAGCTTTAGGATCTGTTATACTGCCAGGGCAACGTCAAACTGCAGCTGCAGTGAAGGTTTCCCACCACTAGAGGGGGGAATAATTCCACCTCAAGGCTGCTGGTTCTGGCAGAGGGAAAAGGGAAGGTCTCTCAGTCTGTTTGGGTGCGTGTTTGTGGGTGTGTGAGTATGTGTTTCCATGCACACTCACGTAAGGATCGTCCTCCTCACACTGGTCATCTGGGGCCGTGGGATCTGACTTCAGTACCAGCTGCTGGATGGAGCCCTGGCCAGAGACAGATTGCGTTATGCTTTGCGGTAATTTGGTCCATTCAGTGTCATTAAATTTTATTGAAGCTGCGTGTACGTTTTCCCACACACTGGGCACACACTGCTGTTTCTTTCAGCACAGCAGATTATCTGTCCCTCTCTCCCCCATCACAGCAAACTTTATCCAACACGGACACTCAACAAGCTGGATATGCCAAACTTAGATGTGTTGCTTTTATATCTCTTCTATAAATAATGATAGAAACACAATTATATCATGTCATTGGTTAATTGAGGGACCTGTTGTGCTTATACTTTGATATGAATGGTTGAAGTTTGGATTATTTTCCTTGTTCTCTGGTGCTATCATAGAGATATGGAATACTGGTTTAATTCGATACTATTTTTCACATCCTTTGAAAATCCTCTTCTCGGTGTGGGAAATGATTTCAGGTATGGAGCCGTACACATCCGGTCTTATGTTTTGGACCCAGGAGGAATAAGAGACTGAGGAAGAGCCAGGAGCAAAGACAGATTTTCTACTAGAAACATCAGTCACATTATCTGTTCAAACTGCTGCATATTTTTCACTTCCAATATCTCAACATGTTCTATGTTTGAGGATATTATGATGGTTTTGGGGCCAGCCATAAGCCTTTGGCTGGTAAAAGAACGGTAATATTCTACAAAATCATGATCAAAGAAATTTTTCATTGTTTTTTCCGTTGGTTTTGTGTGCCAGTTTATGACAGTTTTAAGTGGATGAGATGTGAACTATTTTGTTATGCTGGAAATGATTAGAATTCCACCTGCATCCGTTCAGATCCCTCCCTGCGTGACTCTTACGCCTTGGCATCATTTTGTTGTCAGTACCACTTCCCTGGGAAGATGCTGAGCAGAGAAAGCCGAAGCCGGTTTGTTATGATGTCAAGGTAAACTCAGCCTGGTTAAATATCCTGGTGAGGGCCTCCAAAACCGCTGCAGCCTTGGAGCAGTGAGCGTTGGTTTTATTGCCTAATGCCTCTGACTGGCCAGCACCTTCTTTGGGCTTGCACAACTAGGACATTTACCCTGCATCAGTTCCTGCCAGGGCACATATGACCGATCAATTATGCCTCAAAAGATGTCACATATGGCACACAAGTGGATGTTATTTGTGCTGGCTGAAGAGGAGCAAGATCATGCTGACATCACACTTGGGGTTGGTGGTGACTCTGACCTCATCTGGGGCAGATTTTAGATGTGAAGATGCCAAAAAGCCAAGACATGTTGGAGACAAAAAGACACCGGCATTAACCTGAATACGTAATGTACGCTGAGGACACCTGGCAGTGGATTAGCTATGCTATGTTATAACCTCAGATCTATGTCACAGGAAATCATTAATATTTCCAAATTCACTGTGTGTTGTAAACACACTCTCATACTTTCTGTTTGTTGGTTTTCAAAAACACAGTTTTGACCTTCTGTTCAGTGTCTAACATTCCTGACAGGTTCTTATAAACAGTCTGAAATCCTTTAATTTGACCAGGAGCGAGTCTGACGTACTCAACAGCTACATGCCAATGAAAATGGGTGGAGTAGGAAATGTGCATGTTTCCACTCATTTAATACATGTATGTGTGCGATCATGCAATACGGAGTGGAACTTAAAATCTGAAAGACAGTCTGTCTGTCTTCTTGTTCGATCGGTTCAGTTTGGCTGGGTTTAACTGAAACTGAGGTCGGGCCAGAGGACAAACACCTGTTTTCAATGGATCTCTGAAACGGAGCGAATAAAAAAAAGGACAAATGGGTGGATGTGAGTCGGGGTAGCAACCAAATCAGAGACATCTGTTTGTGCAGTAAACAACACGTCTGACATAAACAAAGAACGTTTCCACTTCTCTTCTCCGCGGGTTCCCCTCCTGAAGTGAGCCTCAACAATGAGGCCGAACGGCTTGGCTGCACAGTCTGTGGAACTGTTTAATCCAGCTGAATGTAAACTGTAGAGGGGAGTGGAAGCATCAGCGTTGGAGTGACACACACAGCCCCACAGCTGTCTGCAGCAGCAAGAGGATTTACATTAAGGCGACATAAGTACCAGGGACCAAACAAACCATTTAGGTAAGACTGATGAGGATCAAACAACAAAATTGAATCGTTAGAAACACGTTTTCATCATCATAACCACAAATTTGTTCAGAAAGTATATAAAAGTGGATATTTTTTGGCTCTACTTTCAGAAACAAAGCTCATATACCTATAATCCATCAGAAGAAGAAATCTGGAGAAAGAAATCTGGAGCTACACTGCTGCTTTGTAAACATTTAAGACTGATGTCTGCATGTTAGTATAGTCCACTTCAACTTTCCTATCTACTTGCTTAATCGATTTTGAATTGGATTTTAATGTGTATAATCAATCTTTTAATTGATTTTATTTCAATTTTCCAACATTTTTACTGTATTGTCTCTCTGTAAACTCTGTAAAGCACAAATGGTGCAAGACAATAAACTTTAGTAACTATCGGCACAGAGTGAATACCATGTTTTGGAAACACTCAAGACTGCTTTTCTTGTTTGTAATTGCATATTTTAGTTTTGTTTGTTGTTTTCCATGTTTCCGTGCTTCCAATTCTTACTGTTGTTTGGTTTGTTTTGACGTGAAGAGAGTATGAAACCTGTTATATAAATAAAGTTACTAATGCCTTGCCTTTGTCTGGGGGTTTAGGCATGTTTAGGTTTAAACTTTATGTGGGGTGAAGCTAGGCTGCGTAAAACCAGATTTTGGAGCGTTTTTATGCACTGACAAATTTTTTTATGTAGAAACAGGGCACTGAGAGCTCATTTCCGATCCTATTCCTGAGGTGCCTTAAAGTTCTAAGTGTCTCCCTGTGGCAGTGTTTTACGAGGCAATGCAGTTATTGGAGTCATTCAGCTTTCTCTGGTTGAGGCTACTATGGGCAAAATATGGAAAATAATGGTGTCCCTCACTCCGCTGAAGGGAGTGCTGGGTAAAAATGAAGATGTTGTTGGGGATAGAGAGGAGAAAAGGTTAAGAGCTTCCAAGCCTCCAAGATGCTGCTCAGCATCTGCAGGTGTTGGACCTCGAGAGAACGTGGTGTCACCAGAGAGAGAGAGAGAGAGAGAGACTTGAAATGTGCTGTACAGACACGATAACAAACAGACTATGGTTACTACACAGACTAATTGGCCACAGGCCGTGTGAGACGTTGTGTTAGGGCAACTTTTGCCACAAGGTGTCACCAGTTAATTTCATTAGAGCGAAATGCAGCATGACCTGAAGACAGAAATCTGCTACCTGGCAGCACTTCTTCTATTATGCAAGGGCTCTGGAGTCAAAGTGAACACATTGCAGCACAATTAGTGGTTAGTGCTATTGACCCACAGCAAGAGGGTTGCTGGTTATTGTCTCTGTCCCCACTATTTCTGGATGGAATTGCCTATTTTCTCTCACAGTCCAAAAACATGTATTGTTACTACGATCCCTGTCATACTGTGTCAAGATCTGGACCAACACCTACAAAACCAACCTATTTCCATTATAAAAAAAAGGGTCATGAGGATAATAAACCATGCAAGATACAACCACCTCACCAATTTGTTCATCAAAGTGAGGATATTAAAGTTTGCTGACCTAGAGACCTAGACCTCCGTGACACTATTAAGATATAAAGTAGGAATGATATGGAAAGGATGGCTTGAATTCAACAGAACAGTAGGTATAAGGATCCAACTCTGAACCTTTATCACAGAAATCCCAACTTTTTTTGGTGGAATAAAAGTTGATATTGCCAGAAGACAAGTCATAAAAAGAACTTGTCAGTGTTTTCCCTCTTGATACTACACACAGAAAAGCACAGTGAGGCGCGCCGAAGCATCACAGAGCTTCACATGCTCTTTCTCTTTCTCCTTGTCTTTCTGTTTCTCTCTCATGTACAAACGGCGCCAGCCACACATAACCCCTCTCCAGCACCCAGCATGGGGCGTGTTCCACTCGAGCCGAGGGAAGCAGCAGACGCAGGAGTGAGTAAGTCAGTGTAGGGGAGAGATATTCCAGTGCATTCATTTGCATGTGTGTGTTCATGAGAGGCTGAGTGTGTGAGTGTACTGCTGCAGAGAGCTGCTGCCTCTGCTGCTGCTGCGTGGCTGTTATTGCTCTCCCTGGGAGGAGGAGGAGGAGGAGGTGGAGGATCTGTGACGGAGCTGCCAGTTCAAACACTGAACAGCTGGAAACAGACGGTCACCGCTGGTCCTCTCTGTCTGAGAGGAGAGGGAGGCGAGGGGAGGACAGGAGCGTAGTGATGGAGATGACAAACAGTTCTCAGAGGGCCTCCAGCTCTGATGTTGCAAATGATGAGCTGAAAAACCACCTCCTCCTGTCCTGGTCAAGTCCCTTTGAAGGGGACAAAGAACAGTTAAATGGAGTATTTATCTCTGCTGTTCAAAGAGAAGCTGCGGACATTGGTTTCATCAGAAATGCCTCAGATGCTATTTTATGACCCTTGTACAATACTATTTTAAGTGTGGGAATCTGGCGCCCTTTTATGCATATCTGGCATGTGACTTTATGTTCCTTGCTAAACATCAGAGCTTGGCAACTTTTTCCTGAACTAAGTGGTAAGTGGAGATTGGATGCAGCTACAAATTCAGCCTGATATGTAGGAGCCAGAATCAGAGACTGAGGAAGATCCAAGGAGCAAAGACATTGACTAACCTTCCAAACTAGTGCCTCACAATACTCACTTGCATACCTGAAGTAACTAGTAACTATGTTTGGTCATGGGCTTTATAGTTTGAGTTACACTCATATTACTTTAAGTGTTTTTAAACCTTTCAGTATCCAAAATTTAGATTTGAATGAGGAGGTGATGATGTTTTTGGATGTGAAGTGCAGCTCTGCCTGTTAATAGTCATTATTCAACAAAGCAGAGGTAGAAGTGTGTTTTTGATTCCAGCTGCTCTTCTAAGTCAATAAAAGTTCCCCTCAGAAATGAGGTGTCTGCTTTTGTTTTGTTCTGAAAACATAAAATGTGAGCAGCAAGTTTGATGGCTGAATGAGGAGATTTTGATTTGAAATGAGCCTCCAGCTCATCGGGGTGTAATACCCACGTCAGAGTTGGTTGAATGCCACTGAAAGAAGAGAAACCTAAATTGTTCCAGCAACAAAATGGGCTCCCCTCTGAGACCCAAAGAAATCCTGAATAGACACATTTTCTCGCTGCCTCACTCATTGGAGGCCTTTGAAGCCCTCCTCAAACTTCTCTAATAAAACCTTAATGAGGGGAAAGAGAAACTGCTTGGCTCCGAGTGCTTCTTTCCACTGTCCTAAACCTGAAACATCTCACATCCATCCATATCACGTCTCATGTCCATGTGTCCATCCGTCACATGAACCTGCATGACTAAAAGTGAGGGGCAGGGAGAGAGAGAGAGGACAGAGGTTGCAGCACAAAGACAGGCCTGGTTTTTGTTTTGAGGGTCACGGGTCATGTACTGTATTTCTCCAGTTTAGCCACTGGCCATGAGTTGATTTATTCAAACCGGACTGTTTAATAATGTGTGCTTAGCTCCTGTCTTATTAAAATTTCATATTCTTACAGTGCTTCGGCCAAGCTGCAGACTTGATGGGACTGAACACATGTGTTGGCTTGGAGAGAAATCAACTGTACTCTTTGCATCTTTCATGCATACAGTACAGAGCAGAATACACTCTATAGTCCCCGGGCAGCTATTTTCTCCTAGCTTTTCCTTGTTGCATTTTGCCAAACCCAAATAAATATCAAATCCTAGATTATTGGGAGCAAAGCACTGAAGTAATCAGTGGTTTATTTTCTTTTACAAGAGTAGAGAGAACAATTACATCATGGCATGTGTAACTAACTCCTCTCCTGGATGTGATTGCTCAGCACTTCTATATCACAGGCCCTCAGTGTAATTATATAGTGGTATTTGTAACAATGGCTGCACAGGAATGGAAACTCCACTGATACGTCCCCACTATTGTTTAAGTCTACTTGGTTTAATTAAGACTTGGCATCTGCACTCACACTTGCACCCGGTGTAAGTCGTTCAAGATGACAGATCCGCTATATTCCAGAAAAATGTAAATCATGTTCCGCCTGTCATTTATGAGCTCTCGCAGGATAAAGCAGAGCTCATAAACACATGTGGTCATTCATTCCTTGTCTCCTGTGGCGGCCGTAAACCTGCCAACAAAGACTATTTTGTTCATGTCTCAAATGTAAAATAGGCAGCCGCCCAAACGCCACGTTTGTTCCTGCAGCAAGGAGTGGGCTTGACATCCATTGTCAGCTCTGCTGCCCCCAAGCCTCCGACCAGCAGGAATGAGGATTAACAACAGGAAAATCCTGAGGCACTCAGGAATCACACAGAAGTCAGGGACACACACACACACACAAATGGGACAGCACGGTTGTCTACCTGAAGTATGTTACAGGTTAGAGTTGAGCAGGCAGCTATCGCCACTACTGTGTGAATGTGTGAATGTGGCTTGTGTGTCTGTAATAGCGCTTTGAGTGGCCATAAAGATGAGAGAAGTGCTATATACAGTTCCATTTACCATTTACCACACACAGTGAAACAATAAATCCAAACTCACCACAAACCTCGCCAGACCCGTGCCCCCAGCATTCCCAACGAAGATTCCCGAGCTGGCCTCGAAGGTCAGAGGCTGAGGGCTCCTGGTGAAGGCCACACGGTGGTACTCCTCACAGTCCATGTAGAGACGCACCTGAGCGACAAGACCAACACACACAGTCTGTCACATCCAGAAAATGACACCACAGAGGATGCAGAGAGGAACAGTCTGTCACTTTTATAACGCACATTAACTTAATGAAAACATCTGCACATGTTAAATAAACATCTGAGACGATGAAAGTCCCAGATGAAGCCTGTTTAACATTTGTTGTGAGAGGGTGAAGAAAAGACTGAGCACACAAATTTATTGCAATTTATTTCGGAGAGTAAAAAAAAAATCCACTTTAACCTGCCACTGCCTGACATCATGTACTGTCTGTTCCAGAGAACTGTAGATCAACAGAAAAATAACTTCCCATTATGGTATTTTTCAAAAATGGCAGGAATTACAGTTTTGGCTTCTCTTCTTTCTTATCAAACTGGACATATCTGAAGACATCTAAATCATTTTTGATACATAACTTTTTCATAATTGATGGATTTATTGATAATAAAAGTAGGAAAAGGAATAATGTTATTCATCCCTAAAGGAAAGTTAATTTGTCTGGTAGCTTTTTAGAAGAATTAAAAAGCCTGATGGCTGGAGGTACAGAGGATTTTCTAGATCTCTCTGAGGTGGATGATCATGATCATGGCATAATATACAGATATACTTATAATCATAACACAGCACATTTCCAAGCACCCACCTCTGCCCCCTGGACAGTCAGGGTGAACCGGGCCCATCTTCCCGTCAAGTCGCCCATTTTGAAGGATGCTGCTTCCTGGGTCCCGCCTCTCGTTCCCAGGTCAGTGTAGTACAGGATGACTCTCTGGGATCCATCTTCCACCTCGGACAAGGCTATACCCAGTTGTACGATCTGGAAGAAAGAAAATCACAAGATGTAAGAAGTTATTTCTCTACTTTTGCATGGTGGAGTCCAAGCGATTGACGCCACCGACCTTCTGGTAGGCATCTGTGATGGCGAACAGCACTCCACCCTGCCGCGTCGTGGGTTTGGCTGTGACCGTGATGGCAAAGTCATAGTAGAACGGGTCGGGGATGAAGGACTTGGTGAGGCGGCCCACGTTGGCATCAGGGCCGAAGCTGTACGCCGGGTAACCCTCGAAACCCGTGACAAAGGAGACGGACGGAGGCAGGGGGACGCCTATCAGCTCAGTCAGGTCCAAGGCTCCTTGAGAGCCACGATCTGCACACGAGGAGGACAAGGAGGAGGAGGAAACCATGTTAGAGGAGGAGAAAAGAAAATAAAGCTCTCATGCAACAAAATACATCATGGACGTGCAGACACCCTCAGCAAACAGAAGTGACCTGAGTTGGAAAGGTCAGACTGATTGATGCCATATGGAAACAACATGACCTCCAGGGTTGAACCTGAAATGGTGCAGAATTTGGCATCCTGTGCACTTGCCTCCTGCACCTATGTCTGTATTTACCTTTTTATACAGACACATTTACTATGTCTGTTTGTCAGAGTAGCAGCAGCTGTACAGTCAGACTTCTCAATTTTTCAAGCAGAGTGAAAACAGTTTCTGAGCAATTTTGCGCATTCCCAAACCCAGACAAAGTATTGATCTATCAGCCCATTATCCGGGTTCCTTGCAGAGGTTGGGGAGAGGGTGAGAAAAATCTGAGAAAAGGGTCTGCAAAAACCCAACAACTGCAAATTTGGGGCAAATTCACAAAGTTCAAGGGGGATGTCTTATTAAAAAAAGTCAAAAAGTTCTTGGTTATTACCTGCACTGGAGGCTGCGTTTAATTTATTCTTACTTTTGTAAACTATCCATCGTCTGTAATAAGCCTGTGTTTAATTGAATTACCACCAACTAATTTGACTCACAGCAAATGTGGGGTCAGTTTAGCAAACTCTCCCTCTGCAGCCAGACAAAACAAAATGAAGCTGCCACATTCGATGCAGTGAGCAGCTGGGTTGATGTGCTTGAAGGTAACCGGGTGAAGGAGGAGGAGAAGGGGTCGGGTGCGTGCATGTGTGTGTGTGTGTGTGTGAAGGGGGGGGCTCTCTTTTATTGCACTAGAGCCCCCTAGTGGGCTAATCCAGCCATGGGTCACATGACTGATGTGTTATCTTATAAATTAAAGCATTCCACTGCTGGAGACCGAGTCCTCTTTTTCTCTAAATGCAGTTATTCCCAAGCAGAGAGGGTTGCATCCAGCTCTTAAAGTCTTTTAAAGTCTGACAAAATATTAGATACACCCTGTCAAGTTTGCCAAGAGGCTGGGACGCGTCTTCCATCTGTCTAAAAGCCCCCCACCCTTTATCCTCATCTCATTGTGTAAACTCACCATTACTGTAAGCAGGCACACATGCACACACAAGCATGCCAGACAGGCACTTTGCGAATGCCCACCTACCCACAACATCTCTTTCTCTAGGTCAGACAGACGCGCACACACATACACACACACAGTCATGCCACACCTGGTTCCTCTTAGTGGGAAGACCCCAGGAACAATCGTCTGTTCTTTCAGAGCGCATGGGCAGCAGGGTATAGAGGCTTGGCATCTGGAAGGTATTAGGTTAGACTAATACACACGTGCTGCGCAGTGGCAGCTCCTGTAAATTAGGCTTACGGCGTGCCGAGTGTGTGTGTGTGTGTGTGTGTGTGTGTGTGTGTGTGTGTGTGCGATGTGTGTGTGTGCACGGAGTGACAGATAAGAAGAGTGAGAGAAAAAGATGGAAGGAGGAGAGTTCCATAAGTGAAGTATCTGTGTGTGTGTGTGTGCGTGTGTGTGTGTGGTCATGAGGAGAGGCACACGTCCTGCCCCGTGCATTAATTGGATTGAAACCCCTGCAGACTGTGGCAATTAAAAAATAACAATAAAGAGCAAGCGGCACCATTCTGCTGTGTGACCTCCACTGAGCTGGAGCTGGGAGCTGTGACTAAGCTGGATCTCAGGTTGGAGCCGCCTTTGTTCACGCAGCCTGTACCCAAGATGCTCTGAAAGGCCTGACTGGGCTGTATTTGTTTGAATCAATAGTCATTTTGGATATCACACTTCTCCTTTATAAGGCTGTCGGACGCACTCAGTGTGAAATACGTGTGTGGGCGCTAGGCTCCCGTCTTCTCACTGCTTAGTTTTCTTCTTCAAAGACACTTTTTAGTTTCTTTCAGTGAGTAGAGGGATTTAGGAAAGCCCTGCCTGGGTGTTAGAGACTTCAGTCTACAGCAGACAGTTGGCCAAATCAGAACACAAATCTGCCTTTTAAAATTTTCTCAGCTTGTCTGGATGTAGTCCAAAATCCAGGGATGGAAATCGGGAACCATTTCCAAATTGTAGAACCAAGTGGAATCGTCCGCCTCGGAGCTTTACAGTTCTGTTAATTGATGCCATCACAGTTTTCTGACACTGCTGCATTACAAAACAATGACATCAAGCTGGAAAATTTTAACAAAGAGTTGTGAAACTGGGGAAATAAACAATTCCATAGAACAGTTTTATTTTATCAAGAAACAGTGGGTGTCACTGGGTGTAACACACGCAAATTAAACTTTCTGCAAAATGCTGAATAATGATTTAAGCTTAAATTCCAGCTCCAAATGCTCAGACTGTATTTGATACTTTAGGCACCAGTGCCACAGCTTCACAGCCAAGCAGAGCTGGTTTAATAACAATAGTGTTGGCTCAGCAAATGTTTTCCTCAATAAAAACTGAGACAACCTAAATAAAAATGAATGCTACACAAATATTCTCTTATTTCGTCTATAGAGACAAAGGTAGACAGACTGTTGCTACAGCTCAGCAGCTTGATTAAATTTTCCATCCAAGAATAAAATTTGAATGTGATAAAAACAACTTTTTAGAATTTGGTGGATGATTTTATCCAAAGTGACTTATTTCGGGTCTTGCCTTGACTCTGAGGCAGTAATTTTATAAGCTGATGCAATGAAATCTAAGAAAGCTGAAACAAGCATGAAGAAATATTTTCCAAGTACTCTTTGACCCATTTCTGATTCCAGAGAAACTGATGATTGTCCTGTTGGACGTCGCTTTTTATCTTGAGACTTCTCAGAGGTGAAGTCCTGCCAGACAATAGTCCCACAGCTCCACCCGTCACTCCGCTCCATCTCTGCCCGGGAGTGACATCACTGCAGATGTTCTTCCATTGGATCAGAGGCTGAGCAGCTGGACAGGTCGCCACGACAACCAGGAGATTCTCTCAGCTTCTCATGACGCAACAGGAAGCTGTGATAGAGCTGACCCAGCGGCGTCTGTCCTGACACAAATCGTCACATACTTGTCCGCAAACAGAACAAGAGGTCGTGAAGGTTATATCCTTATTTTCTGGTGCTAACATAGAAGCTATGGAGCGCTGGTCTCATCAGAAATGTCTCAGTTGCTGTTTTATAAGCACTTCTATGATCCTATTTTTAGGTGTGGGGAGATTTCTACACAGATCTGGCACCCTTTCATCTGGCAACCATACATGGGCTGATTAACTATTTTGCCTACCTTATCCATTATGACTTGCAAAACAACAGAGCTCAGCAATATTGTAACTTAACTTAGTGGCAAGTGAAGCTTTGTTGCAGCTATGGAGCTATGCTTCACATCCAGCCTGATATGTGGGAGCCAGAATCAGAGAAGGAACCAGAGACTGAGGAAGAACCTGAGGAGGAGCCAGAGACTGACGAAGAACCTGAGGAGAAACGAGAGACTGAGGAAGAAACTTGGAGTGCACTTCATTTGCTGGCATGCTGAAGGTACCTGTGCAGATGTGGATCTGGGGAACTTTGAGAGAGGTAGTGATATGGTATGATGGTTTACTAGCCTCTGAGCTGCGGATGTGTGTAAGATCAGCCAAAAAACCAACAAGGGCTTAGTCACCAGAAACCACAGTCCACCAAGCTTAGATACTATCATGTGAATGAACAGCTAGCTGCGGTCCACCACACCAAACAGTAATTACAATGTGTCTTTCCAAAAAGCCAGTATTCATAAAGGTCTACTCTCTCTCTCTAACCCAGATCGGTGCTCTCCTATACTGTATGTAATCCCTCTCAGTATTTCCAGCACAGGTTTGGACTTTTAAGTCTACAGCAGTGCAACTCACATTGTGCCTCTCTTCAGATTCACCCATTTCTTAAGTGAAATGTATACATCGTGATGTTTTTGGATCTGCCAGGAATAGACGTAGAGTTGTTATTCAACAAAGCCGAGGTTTGATCATTCTGTGTCCCCGTCAACAGAACTAGAGCAGGGAGAATGTAAAACGGCCCGGTGCATGATGCTGTCGGCTCAGCTGTGAGAAAGTTGGGAGTAATTTGGGTCAGGGTGTGACTTCTCAGTATAATCAGGCTCGACTTGGAGTGTGTGTGCATGCCACCTGCTCTGGGCCGCAGCAGCAGGAAGGAGACGAGGGAGGCTCAGGAGATACGGTACACACAAGATCAAGCGTTCACTTCAAGGTATATTAATGAGGTAGAAGACGATGGCTGCTGTGATAAAGTCTCAGAGCTTCTGAGGAAAAACTCTGGCTAGAGAAAGAGGAACTCCCTTTTTCCTGGGAAGCGGAGGATGGAAAACTGCCAGGCAACGAATGCACACAGATGAACTTGGTTTGTAATTCTCCTCGGACACATTTACTCTGACAGTGCAGGTAAATAACACAGGACTTTGAAAGAAGGATGAAAAATGCACGGTATCTTGGACAGTTTTGGAGAGAGGATATTTAGCATTTCTAGCACGGCGTTCTCATTACGATGTTGTGCAACATCACTTGAGAAGATCAAAAGCAGAGGGAAGCAGAGCCTGAAACCGGCTGTGTGAACACCCTGAAGAATTTCAGGAGACGGAGCACAAAGGAAAAGATTAGCGTCATCCCTCTTTTGTTCTGCATAAAAAGAAGCGTTTTTGCATAAACAGCAAATCAGTGACATTGTGGTGCAATTGCTGAGAGACAAAGACGACGTAATGCTTTTGATTTAAAGAAATACTGCAAAAAATAAAAAGGCTGGAGAAAAATGGAAATGATGACACTCTAATGAGGGCTGAATATTCTTTCCAGTCGCAGCAGAATTCCCAGATAGGAAGCAAAACATTAGGGTGTCTGTCTGTTTACAGGTTATTGTTGCAACCTGTTCTTGTTCCCAGGACCGCAACGTCTCACATGACGTCTCTCTGCCAGAAAAGTCCGTCTACCAGCACATCTGCAAGTGACCCAAGCGCTGCAGTCTCCGTGGGGCTGTTTCTTAAATGGGTCAGTGTGTTTTGGGGAGTGTGTGTGTGTGTGTGTATGTGTGTGTGTGTGAGGGAGAGAGAGACAGTCCACTGACACACTATTGTGGCAGAATCCAGACTGTTATAAACAGCAGACATGCTGTCTTCTTCTCACTTTAGCAACACTCAAGAGGCGCAACGACTTTTATTCTCAAATTGGATCAGCCTCGATCCTCTGGAAAGAAAACATGTTTAACTGACAGGTTCACCCAAAATGATAATACAATTTATTTATTTCTGTCAGACACTCCAGGTCACCTTAGAAAACAGTATGACAGCATGTCATAAATAACTAACAAGACTATAGCAGATAAAGAGAAGACCAGACCAAAGCAGAGAGAAGATAGGGAGAGAGAGAGAAGGGACCAAACTAATTGGGGTGAATGAGTCTGTCTCTAGGCGTCACTTGAACTGTGATTTGAAAGAGTTTCTGATGTTTCTTGTGGGAGAATGAGCTGATCAGTTCAAGGCTCTCGAGCCCACAGTGGTCATAAAGTCATATAATCACGTGTAGTGGAGTCACAGAGTCATGTAGAATAGTCATACAGAGTCAGGCAGACATGGAGAGTCGTGCTGTCATGTATGGTCACATGGAGTCATGTGAGGTCACATGAGTAGCGTGAAGTCAGGTAGAGTCATACGACACCACATGATGATTCTCCTGAGTGGCAGGTGAGTCAGTGGACTTTCTGCAGGACAGATGTTCTATAACTGATGGAGGCAGCTCTGGTCATGGTGCAGGCAGCAGGGTTTATGGACCAGTTGCTCTTTACAGTTGGACTTGAACAGCAGTTTTGCAACCAGTAGAGCAAAACTGTTGGGAGGGAATGATGGATAGAGGTAGTATTTTGAAAGTTTGGCTGTAAGGTGTTTTAACTGCACTTTACTTCAATTGAAAACAGGTGAAGCCAAATAGTCGTTTTTCATATACTGGACACATTATAGTGATTATGGGTCAAGCAGAACACCGAATGTATAACAAACGTCTTTCCAGATGATTGTCAAACACTGTGATGTAGATTTGGTTGGGTTGTATATCATAAAACATTTCAACTCCGGTCTTAGTTTTAGTCTTCAAGAAATGCTTTCTTTTTTTTTGCTTCTATGTTGCCAGCCTTAGGGCTTTAAAGGGGAAAGAAGAAAGGTCATAATAACGTGGTGATGATGGACAAAGTATTTGGACAGCTCTAAATGCTTCTGGCCGAAGTCGCACGGCTGTCAGTCAGTTTGTAATGAGCTGTCACATCTAATGAGAGGCAGAGTAAATGGAATCTAATCAAATCTCAGCCATCTATAGCTCCACGTCTCAGCCACCGAGACAGGAGCCCCCTTCCTGCACACACACACACACACACACACACACACACACACACACACACACACACACACACACACACACTCACACACACATATATACAACCATGAACATACACATTATACTCGGCTCCGGCAGAACAATCTAGAGCCAAACGCTCTTAAACTACATCCGAGTATTTAAGAGATACAAAACCTCTGCTGTGGTTTTGGTCTCACCACGTCTTAAACGCGCTGCTCTCTCTACCAGGGCCTCCGTACATATAATCACATGAAACCGGGTTTGTTCACTCCCAGCCGGTCCGGAGTGACCCTGAACCTGACACACCTTTAAAGTGTGTCCTGATCCCGAGATGAGACTCAGCTCTGGATAAAAGCCTGAAATAATGAGGTAATATTGGAAAGAATCAATTCAAGATGGTAATAAAATCACAACCACAGATTTAATAATCATGTGAGTTTGTTCAACTCTTACATGGAAAAAAAACAAAAAACAAGATCCTGGAGGCTGCACCTGCTCACAATTGCATTACCAAGTCACAATAACTTGATTTAGAAAAATCTAAACAAAATGTCCTGAGATTATTATTAGATCCAATGACTGAGAGCAACAAATAAGTCAAATACATGCATTAGTTATGGAAATTATCAAGCACAAGTAACATGTACTAAATAGGCTGAAATGTACATAACCATAGATTTTATATACTCATCTGGTCACTTTACACATGTTTATTGATGTTTATAGATCTGTTTAAATGAAGTCTAAAGACATGATAAGATTCAGAGCTTAACTTTTTTGTGTAGTAACATTCAACTGGAGTTTTGCTCATGTTTCCAAAGACAAAAACAAGAGGTGACATGCGGTTTATTCACTGTGTTTGACTGAGCCGAGGCTGACGTCAGCTGGGAGACGGAGGCAGGAAGTCCTGGGCGAGCGGCTCGGACCACACAGCCTGAGCATTTAACCTGAGAGCGCGTGGCACAAAGCTGCTCTGTTGGTGCGGAGCTAATGCGCCGAGTCAGCGCAGTGATTAGGAGGCGGGGGGGCAGATTGAAGTGTTAGCGCTCTGGCTGTGATCAAAGCTCAGAGTCGCTGAGCTCAGCCGTGAATGGATCTTGTTTGAGGGTGATGTCAGAAACAAAAGAGTGTCAGGCAGCAGAGATTAGGTGTGTTCTTCTCCCAAGGAACAGACATCGAGTTCTCTAATAACTATGTGTTTCTCAACTTAAAAAGCCTTGATGCATCAAGTGCTAAAGTGAGGCCTGGATTCTAAGAAAATCCAATTCTTACTCCAGACATTAACCAGAGTGTCAGAGTTTATTTTCATTATCAGTTCTGGGAGCGAGGAAGGAAGTGAACCCCCACGAGCCCACTGAGCGATACAGCCTGTGTTTGAACTACTTTACTCTCATAAAAACTCCTATAGTCCGACTCCCAGCCATACTCCATTCTCAAAATTGCATATGGCTTTGTCCAAGATAAAAGGAGAATTTCATATTTGTTGGGAATTATGCAGCACCTCCATACATCTGTACGTGACTCTCCTGTATGTCAGGAATGTGACAGTCACGCTCAGATGGTGCGAGAAGCTGCAGGCTTGTGAGTCTGCCAGTTGCTCATAAAGACACAGCTTTAACACGTGAAGAATGTCTCAGTCAGCTCCCATATTTGTTCAATTTGGACAAAGCTTTCCAGAGGATCCACAACCCCACCGTCTGCGGCTGATATGGCATCGATTTATCGATCCCAGTGGGAAAAAACACAGATTACACGGTGTCGCAAGCACCTCTTTCCCACTGCATCTGAACCGTGTGAGCCACCATATGCCACCACAAATCAACCATGTGAGCCACACATGGAGAAGATGCATACAGTTCAGGAGCCCTTGTGTGGGAAAAATATCCACAGTAGACTTGAACCAGCACTTTTACACTTTTTTGATCTTTTTGATCAATCTTTTTTGATCTGCGCAGCTACATACAATGCATACGTCTCATTTTTTGCACTTTTTGCCTACGACACAAATTAAGGCTGCGAGCTGTGAATCCACCCCCAGAAGTCTACAGTGTTACAATGGTGTCCTTCACGGGCTCGGAAATACAAACAGATACCTGGAGCTGCTGTGTGGGGTTTCCAAAGTGGGAAGTTTTCTACTGCAACTTTAATGTACAGCAGAAGCATAAAAGAGGCTTGTTCACCCAAACGTTCATCTGAGGCCGAGGTGGGCCGCTTTGAATCCAGCGGGCCGTGACCTCTCCAAAACCTCCGCAACAGAGTCGCATTGGTGCACGAGATAAAGCCAGTTGTGAAGAGTAGAAGGGTGAATGTGTTGTTCCTGTGGCAGTAGTGAGCGCTAACAGTTGGCGCCGACAGTCCTCGTAAACAAGCAGAAGGACATTTTCCACAATAAAGCCGACATGAGATAATGCTCTAATAGCCTCTGCAACAGGACATCAACACGACATAGCTCCGGCTAATTATGCTGTAAAATGGAAACAGGGTTTTACTGCCATTCAGTTTTAGAGTGCTTGTGAGATGAAGCAGATGGTTTACTGGAATCTGGAGCGGCAACGCTTCAACCTTCGCCATTGTCGTGGCTGGAGCGCTGCCAGGTAAATTTCCGCAGGTATTTATTTCATATTGGGATAAATCTCCAAAGCACCCAACGCTTATCAGAACAAAAGCAGTTAAAGAAAATAAACTGTGCTAATTTCAGAAGCATGAGAAAGTTTTTGGGGGCATTTCCTATAATATTATGAGATCAGAGCCTTTGGAACATTTTTAAGTGACAGCACTTTCAGTATCTTTCTATTGTTGCATGTTATCAGTGGCTGTGGTGTGTGTGCCACTTTCTTTCTTAATGGTTGGTTATATAAACGCTGCTGAGAACATGAACCACAGCAACCGGTCCAGGGGAAAAAAATCCCGTCCGCACTAACTTGTTGTTACCAACAACATCGCCACCATCACATCTGCAGACTTTCATAACCAATCAGTTTTCCATGACACATTATGCTCTTGGCTGAGAGGCTCCGCTCTGCAGAGTCCCGGTGCCAGAACTGAGTCAACCCGAAGTCTGAGTGTGTCCCCGGTTAACCCCCACCCTGCACAGCTCCGGTCCCCACTGGGAAAAGTGGCTCTTTCAGCATTGTGCTGCAGGCTGATAATTCAGACATGAGCAATTAGTTCCCAGGGTGGGAGAAAAAATAAATAAAAAAGAAAAGAAAATGCAATTACCTCGTCGGGTAGAGGGAAGCGAATTATAAACACCAAATGTTTTCAGGGAAATTCCACAGTAGCTGAACCTGTATAAATAATACATGATCCTGTGTGGAGGAAATGATAAGTTGGATGAGGAGTGGGAATTAAAAGACTTTGGACACAGACTGAGACCTCAGACTCACATGCAGTGCATTTCTCAGACTGAAAACAATGCTAACCCTCACCCTAACCCTCACAGCAAGAAGGATGATGGTTTACGTCCCAGTCACGGCTATTTCTGTCTGGAGTCTGCATGTTTCTGGCTTCCTCCCGCAATCGTGTTTCTCCAAAGTTGTTTGTTTTACCAGTGCAGAACAATCTGACTCTTGACCCTGTGCACAGAGAACCCAGATCTTCTTCATTTCACGATTTGTTTTGAAGCAAAGTGAAAACATCGTGGTCCAAACAGACTCATCGATTCGTGCTTTTGTTGTAGAACAAGTGAAACCGATCGAGCTGCGACTCGCTCCAATAAACGACCGCAGCTCAACGAGGTGGTGCACGCTGTCTCATCTTTATTTGTCCCAGCTGTGGCGCTGTAACCACCGAGTGAGAATCCCCCAGATGTGAGATGGAGATGGGATTCATTATTGCGCAGATCTCGGAGCCTTGTCGCCGTTATTTTCACAGACTAGAGATGCAGGCGCACAGGAGAAGTGTCCAGTTTGGCAACATCAGCGATTTATCTGCTTTTTCCCCCTAAATGATGTGGCTCTGACTAATAGCTTGAAAATTTGTTAAAAATGACCTCAGCCGAGTGTGGTTGCTGGAGTGACGGATGGTTTTACTGTACTTTCACTCAACGAGTTAACCCATTAGTGTGAGCGCTGCCGCAGAAGGCTGCAAAAGACCTTAAACAGAAGCAGGATTTTTGGACCTACTTCACTAAATTACAGACGATTACATCACAGAAACAAGGCGCAAATGTGGTAGAATAAGAGCATTTTAACATACAGGTGATACCAGTAAGTTTGCCTCCTGCAATACGGATGCAAAAAATCTAAAAATGTGAGACCTAAAATGTGAGGTTTTAGAAGCTGCAGTGAGTCTACCACGACTCAAAATTTGTTTAATGCTGTTCTCAAAAGGTCTTACTCTCTCTCTCTCTCTCTCTCTCTCTCTCCCTAGCTCCTCACACTGTGCTGTACACATCCACACACAACGGGAGCCTTATGTGTGACAGGTAAAGTGAGGTCTGGACCGGGGTAAAAGGGGTTGAGCGGTAAGCAGAGCACATTCTTGTTTCTCATCCAACATTCGTCTTGGGGAGCAGGGTTGACTGTCTCCCAGTGGACGGACTGGCTTCTTCTCGGCCGGTGGTCTCGGACTAACTGTCCACTTAAGGTTCGATGGGATATACAGTGGAAATCCATCCACAGAAACACACCAGCTTTTGATGCCTGTCTGCCCTTGGATCAACTTCTTTCCTCTGGACGAAGGGTCAGTCGGCGTATTCTGAAAACGTTTGCACTGTTTAGTTGGTAATAAGGTATACGAACATCAGCCTAACACCAGATAGGAGCCAAATCCAGAACAAAGTAGGCCCAGTTTTGAGAGTCTTAAGTATGAATATTTGTTATTTTGTCTCCTAAGAACAGCAGCAATTTGACATCCAAATATTTGGGTTCTGATTACGTCTTGGAAAAACATCAGGAGGCTGCAGGCAAAGAATGGCTGCTGCACCAGGGCTTAATGGCTGCTACGCTGTAGGTTTCACATGAGGTCAAAGGTCTCAGTGTAACTGCAGCAGACCGTGGAAGAGGAGTATATAATGACTGTCTGCTGACAACATAGTAAGTGTAACAACCTGGAAGATGGGGGGAAGAGAGGTCACATCCGGGAGGGGGGGTGAAGGTTGCTGCAGTTCACGACAGGGTTCACACACACAGAGTCTTGATTTATGTACATGATGTTAATATTTTAAAGACCTAGAGACCTAGAGTGGAAAAACACTTTGAGCTCAGCATTGCTGAATAACAACTAAAGCCGGCCAAAGGTGTACAGCAGGTCCAAAAACATCATGATGTTCTCATTCAAGGAGAAGTTCTGGATAAAGAAATGGCTGTTACAAAACGGGCAAATACAAACAGAGATTCAATATGTCGTAAAATGTAAGTGTGAGTCCACCTCAAAAATTGTTTACATGTAAGGTTTATGATGAACTGTGCTCACGCTCTTTATTCTTCCATGGTATCCGGTTCATCATCTGGCTCATCTGGCTCAAATATATGATGTGCATGCAATTCAGAGCTGCTTCACTCCAGTCACCTTTTAATTTGGGAAAAAGTTGCAAAGTTCTGTGTTAAGTAGGGAAATTAAAGTCACATTATCATTCATGTGAGTGGCAGGCAAGACAGCCAACCAGTGTAAACCACCAGAGGAGACAAACTGCAAGACCCAAAAACAAGCTTGTTAAATAGCATTTGAGCCACATCCAAACAAATCATTGCTCTATGGCTTGTATGTTAGCACCAGATAACATGGATAAACACTCAACCATTCTAGGCTCCTGTTAAAGCAATATTTTATTCCAAACATGAGGGCATTGACTGGAATTCTTTGGTACAGACATGTTTTGTCGCAAATAACTTCAGATCTTTCTTACATAAACCTGTCAAAACCAACCAAAGAGTCATTTCCTCCTCCCCAGGTCATACTCCAAGCAGCAGAACTGGTGAACAATGATTTCAGGAAACTGTTTGCCTCCCACATTCAGGAATTCAAAATGTTGTTGCAGATTTAAAGTTTTGGTAGGAGTCAGGACCTGTCATTCAGAGCTCTGCAGTGTGCCCATATAAGCTGACAACAGGCAGGACTGGGGTCAGTGATAAGGGTCTTTTTTCTCCATGCCCACACAGTCTGGCTGGTCCAAGGCTGCAGAGAGCCAGAGGCCAAATAGCTGGGCTGGTTAGGTCAGCACAGCCAAGTCTGTCTCCATAATACACATGTCCACCAGCCTCACACTCAGCCCCTGTTAGACTCTTTATCTCCCATCTTAATATGAAACAACAACTTGGCAATATCGATAGGAGAACAGAATTACCTTTGTTAAGCGAGTATTTGCTGTGTTTTTTTTTTTATTAATTAATTTTTCACTTAAGGATACTTTTCAGCACAAAATTTCAGTTACATGCAGTTGCTAAATGTTTGCAGAAACCTGCATTTGTGACTGCATATGTACACAGATTAGGAGACAATCCATCCTATGTTCCTGGATGCACATTCACTTGTACTATAAACATACTAATCTGCTTAGACAGGCAAGAAACAGAGATCTTAAGAGAGAGACCTTAAGTTCCCAAAAAGACACTGTGCCAATTTAGAGTTTGCTGATTCAAGAAGACACCGAATACACTAAAAATCCCCAAAAGTTGGAATGAGATATTCTGAAGTTGGCAAGAAGATGCTGGCACAGAAATTCTTCAAGACGTGAAAAAAATATCACAATGTTGTGAATGTCACAAGAGGACCAAATACAGCAGAACAAGGTCTTTCCAAAACATCCACTCCTGCACAGTGAACAGTCCACTGGATTGACTCAGCAAAAACCATTATGCTTTAGGTTCTCAAAATGTTCCCCTCTCTTTGGACTATGGAAAAAGCTGTGATGACCTATAGTTTTATGGAGAGAAAACTTGTTCTGGCTCGGCCTTTAAGTTAATTAAAGCAACAAGAGGCAGGTGGTAAAAGCGGACGCCTGCAGGGGTCAGATGTCACGGGGCTCCGTGTAAACGGCACGTTGTTTCAGCTTACCCCTAGCTGTGTTTGACCAGCTGTAGAAACTGCACTCTGACCAAAGTGTCAGAAGAATGATGGGCTAACTAAAAAAACACGGCCTGTTTTTGGCAGCTTGCCGCCATTCTGTCCAGACTTCAATGCAGAACTTCTGGGAGAAAAGGTGAAAGCACTTTTTCTAATGCCTTACAGAAAGTGAAGGTGGGAAGAAAACAAATTGAAATGAAAGTGATGAATGATCAAGCTGGAGAGGAGACTGAGTGTGGGGAGAAGTGATAATTTAGACGTGAGCGATTGAAGCAGTCAATCGTCAATTAAAGGAAGCCAAAAGAGAGGAAGGTGCGAAGCCTTCTTTTCCACTTCGCAAAACAGCTTGGCTCTTTTATCTTGAATATGATTTTTCAGGAGAAGGGAAAAAAGGAGGAAGACGACAGGAATGGAAAAATGCTGATCCAGTAAGTGAGAGAGCAGGAGCCAAAGACTAGGAATCAAACGAAGAGGATAGGACAACGAAAAAGGGCGAGGAAAACTGTAACCGTAGCAAATGTCCTAAGGTGCAACTGAGGCATAAACATCTGCAACTTAACATCACACTGTGACCTTTTCATCTCCAAATCAGCTCCTCCAGTCATAAAGAAGTCCCTTAAGATCCTCCTTCCTCCTCTCACCATGATGAATGCCAAGGCTTCGCTGTGAGGCGGAGGCTTGGCATGTTTGTATTCATCACATAGGAGATACTATTGTAGCTTATCCAAGCCGTTCCTCCAGAGGGAGGGTGGGGGGGTGCGGGGGTCTGAGTGATACCATCTGCTGCAGCTCTGCAGAGCAGAGCAGCGTTTCGCTGCAGCTCTTCCCCTCTGCAGCCCTGGTCTGGTCGCCGCCGTCACTGAAGAGTCTCGAGCGGCTTGGCCGATCCACATGAGAATGACCTGGATGACCTGAGCTCAATGTGCTCATTTTAAGTTCTAAGTGATGTTTATTCAGGAGATATGCACTCTATTCATAGAGCCACCCCTCGAGCCTCTTTCAGCAAGTCGGGACTATAAAAGGCTCCTGTTTGTCAGACAGACGAGGGCGGACAGAGACAGCGTGTGTCACACATTACAGTGAGTTGACAACATCTGGAAAAGAAATTATCCAATATTTATGTAAACATTTAGTGGATGAACCCAGGAGAAAAAGCATTGAAGCTACAATAAAAAAGAGACCTTTGTGTGGAAACAAATACTATTCTGTATTCTTCAGGCTAAGGAGGGATGAGAGTGAGATTAAGGGATGAGAGAGTGGTAGTACAGATAGTACTTGAGAGATGGTTCTTGGCAAAAGTGCAGATGCATTTCAATCCTATGAGGTGAAACAGAGTGTGTGGCACCTCTGTGTTAGCCAACCATTGATGGTGGATGCCTGGCTGATCTCTGGAGAATGTAGCCCAACAGGTCTTAGTTTAATGGTTTGGGTCCAAACATACAATGGTATTTGTGGCAGCATTTCGGGGGGAGGTTTTTGGCCAGTGACAGTGGCCACATTCACCAACTCAGGCTGGTTCTAATGAACTGGGGTGAAAAGCTTTAGGAAGCCTGCACATGAGTCATGACCTCACCCCAATCCAACACCTTAAACATTACAAAGTGAAACCTCTACTTGCTGTGATTAAAAATCCCTATGACAAAAGTTGCCCCTTGTCTCCCAAGGCCAGGAAAGGCTTTTTGGCCGTATGACTCTGCAAGGCCTTTTAAGTTGTTGTGTGTGATATTTTGCCACAACATTAATCTTCAGATTGTTTGTATTTGTAGTTGAGACAACCCAAAGACTGTCCAGCCAACAGCTGCTTCATAACATACTTTGGGCCACTGTAAACACAGCGGGGACCTTCCGGGAAAAATATCTCTTGGACCGAAATGTTTTGCATCCCAGGATCCGAGAGCAAACATTTCTTGGAATAAACAAAAGGAGGACTGTTACCTGCAACTCAGGTGTGTATTTCTCTCTAATAGTGCACTGTTTCTTTTATGCAGTTTGATCTGAGGCACAGTGATCTCCTGAGAAGTCCAAGGGGGGAAAAATAACAGCACGGCAATTACTCAACACCAAACCCGCTGCCAAAAGCGAGCAGGTTACCACTGTAGGCAACTCACAGCTTCGAGCAGCCTGTGTGCAAATACAGTCTTCATGCATGCCAACTGTCTGAAGATACATTGCTCAATTAGTTGCTAAATTGGGTCAAAATTCAGTGCAGGTTCTCCCAGGAGAGGAAATGACCCCCACTGTGACCCCAGTGTCCTACAGCTAACCAAGAACACTCAGCAGCTGTTAGCATCATTTGTCAGGCCAAAATCAGGTCAAGCTCATTGGCTTGTTATTCTAACTTGAAATTCCTCTTCTCTCCCAAAGAGCTCAGAGTGATAGTGGGCCAAAACAAAGGCCAAGGCTTTAAGGAGAGCTTGTGTGGAAGTGGATGGACATGCTTTAAAAAATGTTAGGTTCATGAATTAGCTGGTTTTCATCCATCGGGTGGTACTCAAATCTAGCTGCATGGGGGATGTATGAAAGGCACAGAGAATCATCTAATTGGCATGGTTGAGCTCAACATGCAATTTATTAGGAGAGAAAATAAAAAGTGAAAGTCTGAGAGGGAGGAAGACGGGTTAAATTGGAAGACATAACAAAGACAAAGTGAGCGGCAACTGAAGAGAAGTACAGGGTAAATACAGAGAACAGGATAAGAATATTCACTAACGCATTAAAGGCAAACGCTCCGCCACCTGTTTTAAGTTTAATCAGGCATTGACAGGATGACTGACAGTCTGAACCATTGCTATTACCACTTCTTCTACTTTTCTGCTTTGTGTGGGGAAAATCAAAAAAGCTTCACTTCACAGAGAGGCAGAGGGGTACTCTTCTTTAAAACAAACACGTAATGATAACAGACAATCAACTACGGCACATGTCCCAGCTTCAGAGCCACAGTCCCCCGGGTGCTGTTTGTCATGTGTGGTGCAACGCCTCAGCTCCTTAGTCTGGAGCCTCCGCTCCATCTGCTGCTCCGCATGGCGGAAACATCCACACCGCTTTTATGGCCGAGACTTGCAGCTTCCATCGGGGTTTTATTTGCTATATACACGCTGTGTCCATATCACTCCACAGGGAGCAGCTTTGACTCGTGCATCAACAAAAAGACAACGTCTCAATGAAAAACTTTTACTGCGTTGAGCTCCATTAAATGTAGTCAAGTGGTTGAAAAAAGAGAGTGAAACTGCAGCCATATTTTGTCTGTTTCTTATTTGGTCCTAAAAGTGTGCATTTTGTGATTTGATCTTGGAGGTGTTGATAGACTGATTTTCATTATGAATCTTTTGTTTTTGTCCTTGAATCTTTTGACTGTTTATAACATCAGACAAACTTTGTCATGATTTAACTTTTATGGTGAGTCTGCAGATGCCTCAGCTTTTCCTGCAGCTTGTGATGGAAAATTCAAGAAAACAAGAGCTGCAAGGTCTTCAGTTCACACAACAACAAAACATAAGCTGTCTTCCTGGCTGAAGCATCTGGCACCAGTTCCTGTTGAACATAAGTGAGTGGCAGAAACAAACGAGGTGCACCTTATGAAAACCTTAATACAAAAGACTAAACTCTCATTTTTATGTGCGTGACTGTGTAATTGTGTGCATCTGCACCACACTGGAATCTTTGGAGTGATTTTCATCACCCACAGAACTGCTGCCATTATGAAACTGTAGATTAAACTGTATTTCTTTACTCCTGGAATCTGCAAAAACAGCAATACACACAGTAAAATCCTCTTTCTTCTCCCTTATAATGAATAACCTCAGAGCTCTCCAGAACGAGCTCTTTGATTTATAGAGCCAAACTGCTGAGGTAACCTAATCCAGAAGCAAATGTTACGACTCAACCTTGATACATCTTAAGACTTATTTCAGCGGCCACATGTGTGTATGAGAGTTCCAGACCTTGCATTGGTGTGAAGCGTTCCAGATTTAGAAGCTGGCCTTTGCCCTCGCTAACAGTCGCCCGCTAACGGCAGGGATCGCACAGAGCCGTTAGCCTCCATAAAAACCCTCAACAAGTACCTGCTGGCACCCGGACAGGCTTTGATCCCCAACATCTGACCTGGATTTCCTCATCCAGGAGATAAAATGGGAGTATGGTAACTTGAGCCTCTTATTCGCACATTAAGCATCTGAAAAAACTTTCTTTTGTACCCCCCCTCAAGGTTAGAAATCTCTTACAGCGCAATATCTTGTGAAAATATTGCATCACCTATTGCTTCATTTCAAAGATATTAAGATGAGTTCTTGACGACCTTTCTCCGTCCTACATAATCCAATGTTCATTTATGCTTAAACTGTTGCCAGATTGCTTTAGTAGACGCACCACATCGAAGTGCAGTGAAGTAAAGTAAATTGGTTCCAGCCCATCTGCCTCGTACTGACAATGTGCTCAAATTGCTAACAAATGCTGAGAAATCCCAAACACCTGTCCAGCGTGACCTGAACTGTAACAAATAATCATGAAACAGCTTCTACCTGGTTTTATAGATCTTTTCCAGGGAGCTTATATTTCCACAGAGTTTTGGAAAGCCGAGCAAATCCAATGCGTTTTCCAGAGCAACACATCCACACCATGGGCCCACAACATTGTCAGGCACATAATAAATCCAATATATATTTTCATGACAGCTTTTGTGGTCACGGTGGTCTCCTGCTGTGCCATAAACATGGAGGAAGCAGTTTGTGAAACCACAGTTTCTTCTGATCATAAACTACAGGAGACCATAGTCACAACCCTGATGAACACCATGTCACCCTGTACCACAGCCCTCACAGCGGGGTTTACAGGACAAGCCAGGCCTGTAACTGTAATGAGACTGCTGCATGTCCCACTCTGCTGCTTCCAGTCCATTACATCTACATTGCATCATTTTCTTTTGGAAACTTCACAGGAAGGCATTGAAGCTCCTCGGGCAAACTTTGTCTGGTGCACAAACACACTGAAGATGGAGCAGGGGTGAGCGCTTAGCTTTACAATCGTGCCACAAAACACAAAAACAAAAAACACATCTTCAGGGTCAGGATGAGTGGGGAAAAAGGATGAGGGAAGACCTTTAAGGGAGTTTCGCGCTTCATCACAACCAACATTTCCAGCTGGCCAGAATAAGGAGCAACAGAGCCTCGAATTTAATGACACAGTCTCCTAGTTTTATCTGAAAAAGTTCTGTATTTTTTCAAGTTTTCTCCTTTGTTTGATTATCGTTACACAAACCATGAAACCCTATGGATACTTAAAAACTGAAAGCCTGAGGTTTCTTTTAGCCAGCTTCACAAAGCTCCCTCCTCTCAGTGGTCAGTGTCTGAATCACAACCTCTCACAGTGACAACTCCATTTGCTAAGAGCTCCGGACCTCCATGTGAGTGTTTCTCTGAAGTGTTCGACTGAGCAACAACCAGGAAAAGGAACAAAAAATAAAACTTCTGCCACAGTTCGAGCTCTTGCCTGTATCCGCTGCTGGGTTGCGCTCTAAGACCAAACTGGGTTTCCCCAAATGGTGTTACTTGCCTAAAGGCAATTGGCCCAGGGTTCATGTTTGGAATCTGCTGCCCATGAAGGAGTTATCGTATCCACAGTTACTTGCACAAGTCAGAAGCCCCTTCAGGCAAAGACCACAGCATAGCATGGAATTGGTTTACTTCCCAAAAGCCACGTAGCCAGGTTTGAGTCAGCTGTTAGAGTTGGCTAACAGAGAAAGATGCATAAAATGCAACGCTGCAATAGACTTGAGAGTTGAAACGACTCCTTACGTAATACCAGGCCTCTTGAACTGGAATACAGTCCAAATCTATTAAACTCTTTAATCTTTCCCTTCTAAAAGATCAAGATTTTGATTATCCAGATCAACAGAACATGTATTTGATATAACATTCACTTTCTTGTCAGCCAGAAAAACCACAGACCAAATTTACCAGCTGTTCAGTTGCACTTAATTTCAGGTCCGCTTGCCAGATACAGACTTCTAACCGCTACGATGGCCTGTTAAATCCAGACTCAGCTTCCATTTCTTGCCAAGTTTTGTTAAGATTTTAATGCTACGATATACAAACAGAGGAAGCTGTTTAGGGGGGGCAAATAAAATCTCACCAGGTGAAGACTCATGAAGCAAAAACATTCAGCTTTTCTCCAGTCTAACAGATGCTTCTGTTTATGAGCAACTACTCCAAAAACTACTCTATCAAATATGGGCCCTAATGAAAACTGACTGACCTTTGTTTGTTAGTTTGTGGGAAGATTCCTTCATTATTTAGATTACCATCATATCACTCATTATTTTGGTAGAAGGGACCATTGGAATGGTGTCAGTCTAAGGTACTCTAATAAGTTTTGTTCCATGTTTATCTAAAAGACAAATTCAAATTGTGAACATATTTTGTGCAGTGTTGTCCAATACTAACACTGGGCTGTCGCCAGGGGCTGAATAGGTGCTGAATCAACACCTCAAACCTGAAGGCTATTTAGAAAATTGATCTGTTTTTCTTTCTAACTTGGCCAAAAGAAGCTGCTGAACTGATCCAGCCTGAAGGATGGACTGATGACAGCACTGTTCAACTAAGACCTGAAGAGGAAGAAAAGCTCTCTATGGTTGCCTAGAGAAAGGGCTAAAGGTTCAGGACACTTGAAATTTTAAATTGTACACCTTTGTATATGTTAAATGATTTGTATAGCCCCACAATGGCATCCATTTTTAAAGTGGTGCCCCTGAGGCTGGGTCCTGCTTAGCAGCGTATTGACTTTTTGTTGAACGTGTCACTAATGGAGAATAAGGATCACGCTTTAAAGAAGAGATGCATTTCCAAGCACATTTGCTCTCTGTCTGCAGAGACTTGAGCTGTGCATTAGCTGCAAAGAACTGCCTCGTCAAGAGGGCCTTGAGAAAACAATGCAAGTCAGATGATGATCTCTTTTTTTTTTTTTTACCTTAGCTGACATTAAATATAATGACATGAAACTAATCAACATGGTTCACCGCTGCTTCACTGTTCCGCTTGTCAGCTGTAGCACAAAAACATGTTTCTCATTTGAAATTGGGCAGCAACCCAGACTGAAGATTTGTCTCTTTAACAGAGCACATTCTTACCTCTGGAACTGGTATACTAACAAGGTGTGCAGTGAAATCTCTTTTTGTTCTCTTCTCTTTGATTTAAAGAAAAATCACATTTCGCTCGTCAGGTCCTTGTAAGTGTTGCAGATTTATTGGAGGCAGATATATTGAAGGCAGAAATGTACAAAGAGCTGGAGTGAAATCAGCTCTGGCAAAGATAAAAGCGAGCAGAGAGCTAGAAAAACACCCCAAAACACTTTCAGTCATAAACATCGAAGCAGTTTGAAGGGACGTTTAGGATCCCTCTGGGATGCTCTCGTGAACTATGTTGACTATTTCAGCACATTTCTTTTTCTGCAAGTCCGTCGACAAACATAATTACACAGATGTCAGCAGTTTTGGACATGTCATAATTTAAGGGTGACGAACACCAGAACAAGATTATTCCAACACATATCGAGCAGAGCCACATGAAACAAATCTTTCAAGTACTTTTGACCTCATTTTGGTATCCACGCAACCTTCATGTTGTGTTTTCACCCTTACCCAACAAATTACAAGCTACGTCACTGCTAATCAAGGTAATAGCTGCTTTTTTGGAAGTTATTGATAATTAAAGGACACAGTTGCCAGATACAGGTCTCTAACCATTACGATGAATCATTAAAACTCGATTCAGCTTCAAATTCTTGCCAGTTTTTGTTGAGTTTTTAATGCTACAGTGTTGAACCAAGAGGTAAGTGGTGCATTTTCTGTAATCACCAGTAAAGATGGATGGAAAGGTGTCACCTCTTCCTCACCCTAAACCCAGAGTACATGCAAACACAGATATAATCACTGGTGGTGCTAATGAGTGGCCAGCAGCAGAAACATCAGCAAAGAGCAAACCTCAAACCAAGGTGAGAAAATGACTCCTAATAATCCTCACGGTTATTTCCTGCATGAAGTGCCAAGATAAATAATCACAGGGAAGAATAAATGGCACTGTGCGTTTTCAGACCGTGGTGTGGGAGGCTGCTTGCACAGAAAGAATGATGAGATAAGTGGAGCAGTGGATGAGTGATGACAAAATATGAGGATAATAAACAGTAAAAGAATCAAATCCATCATAAGGCAATTGGATAAAATTAAGTTGTAAAAATGACCAGTAATGTGAAACAGAAAGAAAACAGAAGGTCAGAGGGCGTCAGAGACAGATGTTTGTTGTGTTTACTCGCCAAAGGTGGTGGGACAATACGGCAAACTGTGACCAAACCATTCATTAGATTCATGGTGGGATTTTGTTAGGAAGTCAGTTGACAGTGTGCTCAAAAACAACTCAGCTGCAGACCAGCTGAGTGCACACACTCGGATACACACATGCCACACAACCACCATCAACCGCACCACTAATCCCACCTCCCACTGGGAAACAATCAGGATCCACACCAGAGATGCTCCTCGGGGGATATCGCTCTTTAGCTACAAAGCAATCGCTCCCTTCATTAAGCTTTGGGCTGCCAGACAAAAAAAAAAAAAAAAGTCCAGAAAACTACGAAATCACACAGGTGGTCCTCACACTGCAAAGTGGAAGGCAAGAGGTCGAACAAAAGAAATCAAGTTTGAGTTTTCTTGATGAAAAGTTCAAATTGAGACTTTGTTTGAAGCTTGTATTCTCCGCTTGTTTGCTGAGGACCGGGAGTCATCCATCAGCCAGACAGGACACCAAAAGCGGAGCCATAAAAAGGTTCAAGGTTGGGACAACATGCCAGAGGTGCTGCAGAGCTGTGACCTGGTTTAACCCCACGGAGAACAAGTGTGAGCACAAATCCATTGTTTTTTAAAACATGAAAGGCAATAAAACCTCCAATGATAACAAGAGGGTCCTCGCACCCTTATGTTTGGGCTACTTATTAAGTAGATACTAACACCTACATAGACGCCCGTCCTTACAGCTTGTCTTAACCCTCTTCATCATGCAGAAAAAATTATACAAAATGGAGCGTGACTCATGCCTTGGCCTCACTTAGTCACATAGCGATAGGTCTATACAAGGTTGAGAACATCTGCAGTGGTGACATCCTGGTTTAGAAACAGCAGGGTGATCAAACAGGCTGGAACCATGAGGTCAGCCAGCTAAACAGGGTAACGGGTGGTATTCCAGATAGAAAAGGAAAAAAGAAGCCCTCATAAATCTGTCCCCACTGACGCCTCTGTCAGTAGCTCTGCAGCATAAACACACACACACACACACAGTGCACGCTGTGCACATGGAAAACCTTTACTCCTCTTAATCATCATCAACAGAATTCTGATTTAACGAGAAGGTAATGAGCTTAAGGCCTCTGAACTTCTCATTTCTTGTATGTTTCTTGGAGGCACAGGCAGCTGCTGTGCACTCTGTGACCTCATTAGAGACTGGCAGGCTCCTCCACCACCACCACACGTATGACAGGACATGTCCGCTCGCTCTGTGGTCTCCACGCAGACCAACAGACACCTGCTTGTTGCAGATCCATCTTTCCGCCCCGTCAGACGCTTTTTTTTTCCAGACTTAGAAATTCCATGTTTTCACCCATCGGACTTTTTGTGGTGAAAAAAAAAAAAAAGCCAGGAAGCCGGCTCCTCCCAGAAAAATAAACATGCCAATTCAGACCACTTCACATGACTGTAAATTGGAGTTCTGATGTTCTAATCCCCTCTGATGGCGGCCTGGCTGCATGAGCGGGAAGATTCGCGTCACATTGAGAGAGTAACGTGTACTCGCAGCACACAGGATGCTCTGTGGCCTTTATGGCAACTATGTTTATATGTTACAAAGTTCCAACACTTCAGAGAGGAACTTTCTCTTCATCCTGCGTCAGAGTCACAGTCGCACCCTCTCCAATCATCGTGCAGTCATACAGTTGCTGAGCCGCTCTGTTCAAGCAGCAGGGAGACCGGAGCATGGGTGAATGTCGAGGAGATGGAAAGTTCTTTCACTTTTCCCAGGCACTGTTGTTTCACCTGTCCTGCTCTGTCTGCTAGAGTCCTGGCCTGCTCGGCCAAGCTTTGCTATGTAAACGCAGTCTCAGAAACCCAATCGCAACGTCTGGAGCGAAAGGAGCTCGGCCTCTGACCTGCATCAACCTGAAAGACGACACAGGACAAAACTGAGGCTGCGAGAACGTCGGGATGGTGAGAAACACTCAGTTTGCATCAGTCCCAGGATTTTACATCAAGAGATCACAAAACCGATCAACGCTATGACCACAAGGTGGTCAGCCATTTATACAACACAAGAACGAGGCAGGAAAAACCAAAGCATAACAATAATATTGTCAGTGCCCTGTTTCATTTCAACTGTATCATTCATCCATCGTGTTTGTCGCTAAGATTTTGAAACGTTAGATAATGTTTCTTGTTTTAAGAGCTAATTATTACTTTTAGGTGGAATATTTCAAGTCTATTTTCCAATCAAATATCTCATTTCAGGAATTCTGGTCAAGTGAAATGATCTCTATCTCACTTGTTTGGGGGATTTGCTTCAACTCAAATAAGATGACCACAGTGCTGGACCATCAAACTGAAAATGAAAGCAAGAAAGAAAGACAACAGTGGACAACATCAAACAAGGCTGTTGTGTACCGTAAGTAAAAGAAGGCTGACGTTACTTAACTACAAAGGACTGAGGCTAAAGCAACACACAGGGCGTGACACCTTCACCTTCCCATGCAGAATACCTCCCACCAGTCAACACATCCTGCGTTTGTCCACCCTCTTTGAAGAAGGTCGTCTCTTCCATCTCACACATCCGCACTCACGCTGTGTCCACGACTCAAAATAGTGACTTGTTGTGCTCCTCAGAACATTTTTAGCAATTCCTGTTTACCCGGCAGGATTACACACGGTTTTGGTCTTTGATTATTTGCAGATACATCCTCAAGTCTATGGAACAGCGTTTTGTCCAAGTCCAAGTCGGCAGGATCTACACTGGCTTACAAAATGTGATGCTGATTCTTTTTTACGTCGTCTTACGGCTCCCCTTTGTCTCAAGTCATGTCTTCATCACGACAAAATCAAGGCCGTACAACAAAGTGGTGGATTACAGAATGAATCAGCAAACCGCAAAAAAAGAACAAACTGCATCAATTATGAATGAAAGAAATTCATTAGGAGCCAGCTGAAGATGACAGCAGCTGTCATCCCAGGCCAGATTCAGCAGCTGCTGGAAGTAAACAGGAATAATCTTGGAGGCAGGATCGGGGACAACTCACACAACCTGCAGTGCATCTCCATCCAGTTTGAGTTTGCGGACACATAAAAGGCTGAACCCCCCCCCCCACACACACACACACACACACACCCACCCAGGATTTCACCATCACAACTGCAGATGATGAGAGGAGATTAAGTTATGATCGTGTTATATTTCAGAATCGTGGATTTCAATGTTTCAAAGTAACATTCAAAGCCAGCAATACCAAAGCATCCTCAGGGAACCTCTCATGTTTAGTGTTTCTTACATGATGCAAGACCTGGCTTTGGTTCAACCATTAAAGCAGGTCTTGTGCTAAGATCCAGCCTTGTTTGCAGACGTGGTGGAGACGTTGCCCTTTAGCCTGAAAACAGGCAGCGCTGACCCAGTTTGTTCATCTGAAGCTTTCTGAAGCAAAACATTGACTGTTCACTCACTCACTCACTCACTCACTCACCAGAGACATCTGTATAATCATTGGTCCTTGTAGAGATTAAACGTCTCATTGTTTTTGTTCCCATCAGTTTGTGAGTTTTCCATTAAACTCAGCTGCAGCTCAATATATAAACTGTTAACACTACTTTATTACCTCTTCGCTGTCTGACAGATTAACCAATTTTCATTCGGTAGAAACTCAACGTCCACTTAACGATTTCCAAGCAGAGGAACAACATCTGGATGCTTTTACCTCCAGCGTTTAAGTGAGTCATCACCATCTCCTTGGGCTGTTGTTCTGTGTTACGCCGGTGACTGTTGGGTGCTCCGTTGACGTTGTGATTTTGTACCCTGGGACCAGGACCTGAGCGCCATCACCTGCCTCTAAGCAGACTGTAAAAACATGAAGTCTGTGGAAATTAACTCCACGCCTGTCTTTCACATTATATGAAGGAGCGAAACAAGCTGGACGTTCATTTACAGAAACCCGTCACAGACATTGAGAGTCGCTGCAGCTGTGTATGTATATGCATGTTAATGCGCGTGTGTTTCCTGCTCGCTCGTCAAACGATCGGACGGGACGGCGAGTGTCGTTTTAAATCAGAACCTGACGCGTCGTCAGTGGCTGTGTGCGGGGCTGCTGTCCAGATGACCCACTTCAAACCAGAGCCAAACCAGAGCTGAACCAGTGTCTCATTAAAACACAATCAGGATCAAATGGACGTGGAAAGATTTACACACAACTTCCGTAAAAATCAGTGTCCTCTCGCTTGTGTCGACAAAGAAATGTAATGTAGACAATCTGCTGGCATCTGTGCAGCCGCGTTTACGCCGCATGTTGGATTAAGAGATTAAATAAACACATCTCTGCTTCTCCCAACTTTCCTGTTGTGTATCTGTGCATCTGCAGAACTGCCATGTACACTTATGCATCAACTTTTGTTTTGGCCAGGAGATGAAAAAAAACCTTTTTCAGAAATCGGCTTTGGCTCTGTAATGGCTTCCAGCGTTTGGAAACTGAAATCTTTCCAGAGTTGCAGCCAAGCGTACGCTCCTGGATTCACAATCCAAGATGCCATAAGAGCTTTTTTTTTTTCTTTTTTTACTTCTGACATAATGTATGAAACTGGCTGCAGGAGCGTTCATTATCAAACAACATTCAGCTGATGAATAACCAGTGAAGATAGATTATCCTGGATAACTTCTGATACCAGCAGCTGAGAATATCAAACTGCAGCCGTAATCAGTCTGGACTGACACACAGTGAGTCACTGCGTTTTAGTGAATCCAATCCAGCATGCAGTGTAAAATGCACACGTCCATAAATCATAGACATCAACAGAGGAAGCTGATGATTGCATTAAAGTCTTCTTCTTAGCAACAAAAAAACTGAGTCTCTGTCTTTTTATTACTTCTTTGTGTTAAAAAGGAAACTTTGAAAGGTGTTTTTGAGTCGAATTGAAAGCAGAGTACTTGATGCATGGGATGGTTTCCTCCCTGGACAGAGGAATCACTCAAAGCTGCTCTGAAGTTCTGCTTTGGTTCAGGTCCAGTGGTGATGTAAAGGCTGCTGATTAGAGCTTGTTGGTGACAACTCCCCCACAAGAAAAAGAAGAGGCTGAGGAGGGGGAGGGACGAGCAAACATGCTCAGTTGACCTTCCCCGAGTAAACAGATAAAAAGACGTAAATATTGAGTCCTGACTTTGATGGTCCACCAGACTTTGTTTAAGATAAAACTACAAGTGTGAGGTTAAGCCCCTGCAAATGACTCCAATGTTCTGATTCTCAGCAGCAGCTTCATCTTTAGATCAAACAAGCTCAAAATCCCTAATAAAAGCCAACTCAGGACTTCCAGGACCTCCAGGACTCTGATCAGAATCCGCCTTTGCTCTCCTGTTCCCCAAATCATCGCCCTTGTCGTAACAAACATTCTCTAACACCCAAATCACCAGTCACATCATCCTCCTCCTCCTCATCAGTGTCTACTGTGAGCTGAGCCCTCACTTTGTCCCATTGAGATAATTAAAAACATTATTGAACATATGAATAATTACCACATGTACAGCAACTGTAGAGCATCACCAGCAAGCTGCAGGGCAGCGTGTGTGTGTGTGTGTGTGTGTGTGTGTGTGTGTGTGTGTGTGTGTGATAGATAGGTGTATGCATGTATTTCTGTGGATTTTTTAATTGTTAACTATTAGCTCTTTCAGTCAAACTCAGAACTTTATTACGTTGCTTACAATGCTCCATTCATTCACTCACTTGTTATATCATGACTCGTTATTTCCATTCATTCAATAGCCTGTTCATTACCATTCATTCATTATTGCTCTTGCAGTTTACAGTTATAGTTGAAAAAAGAGAGATATTTGATCCCACAATTTCATTTCTTCCAAATCTCAGCTCTCCTGCACATGCTCCCACACCTGAGGACACACACACACACACACACACACACAGAAGAAGCACCATTTCACTGTGAGGAAATGATTATATCAACTTTATTTCAACAAATGTGCGCACAAATGTGTGTTGCCACGACGACAGTCCTGTTTTCAAGAATATTTACAACATGAAGTCTGGAAATATTTGTCCCTTGTGCTCTCTGTGGCAAGTGAGCCAGCATGTGCACACACACACACTAGGTTTTTTCCCCCTTTTTTGAAAAAGTGAATCATGGCAGTGGATTAAGAATATGGCAAGAGCACAAACAGCCTTTAAGTGGAGCCTGTGGATCAGAAAAGTGCTGCAGGAGGAGAAAAGTGGACCATGAAATCACCACTTTGATGACTTTTTTCTTCAGCCAGGCATTAAATGACCAACACCCACCCACCGCTACCACACACGACCATGGTCAAGTCCTGCCGCCTCTCAAATTTCTTTGCAGTCATTTCTTATTCCCTCATTCACAATTCAGCCTGATTTGTCACAAGCAGCCACAGTTGTGTTTGACTCAGAATGTCACATGGGGCCATATCAGGCAGAGAAACCCCAAAATTATTGGACTGGGACCAAACAATGCTGCTTTTGTGTCACGGAGGTCCTCATGTTGTTCATAGGTCAGGATATCCTCTCTCTTGCTCTCTCTCTCTCTCTCTCACACACACACACATACACACGCACACCAAATGTCAATCTGGATTCCAGCACACTGACAGAACCAGTGATGCCATGGTAGCCGCTCTGAAGGCCAGGATGAAAACTAATAAATCTAAGCTCTCAGCCAGGACTGACAATGACCTTCACCTCTGACCAGCAGCTTCCAACACACACACACACACACACACATTCTTCCAGAAGACAGAGTTACATCATCCTTGCTGCCTTAATTGCGCAGCGCTACTGATTGCACTGCCTGTCTGTCAGTGTCCACGTCGTAAAGTTTTGCCTGTTTCCAATCGTGGTGGAAAACAGAGAATCTGCAGCTCCTTCAGCACTAATTGGGACCATGTTGAAATATCCTAAATCGATCCATTCATCACTGAGGGGAAAAACTGAATCGAAGCTAAGAAAACAGTGATGCAAAGACAGCGGCAGCACATCCATCAGGATATAATTAGAACCATGGTTTGGCCGCACAGAAGCCAGCAGGTACTTCCCTAATGGGCTCTGACGTCATGACGTCCGTCTGCAAAGCGGGGAATCAGAGAAGTTCCTCAAAAAGTTTTTTGTTTTTTTTTTTGGAGGGGGGGGTTGCCATATTTCCTCTCTCCACAAAGTTCCCAATGCTTCCAGTATAAACAGAGTTCTATACAGTGGCACTGGAGCCAGTCCAGTCTATCAGCAGGCTTCCCATGGGAGGCACTGATCTTAACTAATGATAATGGGAATGCAAATACATGAGCTCAAGATACACACTCACAGGTCCTAAAGACCCTCCCAGGGGCTTCACTCTATAGCTGTTTAAAATATCATCTATCGGAGCCTCAATTACTCACAGCAGAAGAGGATATAAATGCATGATTTATACCACATGAGGGTTTAAACAAGAGCATCCCCTAAAAGCCCAACAGTGTTGTTGTATTTTTGCTGTTTCAGCACTTTTCTCAACGCGATAACAGTTCCCAGAACCAGAGCGCAACTGTTGCACCAGGCAGAAATCTCAAGAAAGTTCATGAGCCAGCAGAAAGCTGACACACAGCACTCCACATAATCACAAACAAACACATGAGAGAGAACAAGTAGATCAACAGGCAGGAGGAGAAGAACAAGAAGAAGAAGAAGCACATACCGTCCAGCTGATAGGCAGATGAGCTGTGGGACCGGAGCACCAGGAGAAATAATCCACAGAACCAGGCAGGAATGCTGTGTGAAGACAGGCAAGTGTGAGGTAGTTGAGAAAAAGTGACTCAAAAGTGCATTTCAAATAACTTCACGACAGAGTAAAAAAAGAAAGAAAAAAGTGTCTTTCATTTACCTTGAAGTCATCTTCAGTGACAGTGAGTTTAGATCCAAACTGAAAGTGTTCTGTTCATGAGTGATAGCCCTGCTTAGAGTGAGAGATGGAGCCCACTCTGCCTTTCTCTCTCACTTGCTCCAAACTAAAAGCCTCTCACTCTCCTCCTCCTCCTACTCTCTCCCTCCCTCTCTCTCTCTCTCTCTCTGGTTCTAAGTCAAACAAAGGCAGCTTCAGTGCGTTGGACTCCAGGGGCCCTTGCAAATCTGAAACCTGACTCCTCCTGTCTCTCTACGGACCACCGCTTTCTAATCCGGCCCTCCCCTCAGACATCACAACTCCAAATACAAATTAACACACTCCGCTAAAATCCTCCTTCTCTTCCCCCTCCTCCTCCTCCTCTTTTGGCTGCTCCTGCTCTGGCTCTTCCTCAGCCGTGTGGTTCCTCTCACTTTCCCCAGACGTTGAAAGCACTTCTTCAGCCTGACCTTGACCCATGGGAGGAGATCCTGCAGCATCAAGAACAAAATGTCTTTTAAGTAACTCAAAGTGAGGACGAGAAGTTTGATCAGTGGATCAAAGGGAATATTCTGGCTATTCAAATGAAAGCTCATCCCAGACTTCACAGGAATGTGTTGCCTTTGTGGCATCAAAACCAAGAAGAGACCACACTGCCTATTTTCTGGTGCTTAATGGGGTCCCAAATTATCAAGGTGGCCCAGGTTTCCCTTCACTGAAGCTGTGTGGGAGGATCTTGGGGCATTCCAAACCAGATTGGAAATTTTATCCCAGTCTGTTGTGGGTCTTTCCCAGGGTCTCCCAGTTGGACACGTCCTGAATTCCTTCGCAGGGAGGAATCCGGGAGGTAAACTGATCAGATACCAAATTGTCTTTGCAAACTCTTTGAAAGGCAAAGAGCTGGTATGGTTCAACTCCGACTTCACACAGTGTAGATTCCCATAATTCCCATTCCAATTCACCTGTGTCTCTCACGCTGCATTAGATGGGATTCCTCATTCCAAAGAATCTATAGTTTCAGAACCCCTAGTTTTTGGTGATCATTTCAAGCATCATGAGTTAATCAATGGTGCCTCATCTTATTTCCCCTTATTAGTCAGAGAGAGTTGTTTCGTCTTGGAGCCACAATTTCTGTTGGTGCTTCCCTGCACCAAGCTCCATTCTCAAACCTTCAGCCCTGAATATAGTTGCACTTTTCAGCTGCTCCAGGACAAATGATTCTGTAAAATGACATTTTCCATTCACTAGATCCTGCTCAAAGTTCTGCCTATGTGTCTGGAAGTCCATGATTAAAAGTGCGTTGGTGATGGTGGTGATGCCATCACTGACTCATCTGCCTCGATGTCTGACCTCGAGAGCTGCGGGTGTAAATGGAATCTGCCCGGAGCAGACACATGCGCCTGTCTCGCCGCAGGAGCCAGAGTGGAGGTGGTGGAGCAAAAGGCCAGATGATAAGGATGTGTTCAGACCTTGTCTCTGACAGCTCAGAGAGATAAGAGCCTGCCAGCGATGCTGTTAAGGCCGCCGGCATCAGCGATAAGGCATCCTCACTCCACAGACCTCACGCTGAGTGACCGGAGCTGCTGTCACACCACATTCCTCCTGAAACCCACACAGACCGATCATCAGAGGCAAATGATCCTACTGCATATTCACAGCCAGTTCATTTCAGATAGTGAGCATTTTCTCAGCCTCAAACATCAGGTCAAGATCGAAAAGTAAGTCTGCTTTGCTAAGAAGACTTTTGGGTCCATTTCTACAGTAGACACTGGAACGTTAGATTTCTACTGCAACGTGTTTTCAGGGAGCGTATTTATTAGGGAAGACAATGAGGGAAAATGTTGAGTGTTGAGGTCTTTTTTTTTACCTCCAGCTGTCCAGGTGTTTGGTCATTTCTGATGGAGGCAGATGACAGAGCAGTGTTTTGATAAAAACAAGCTCAAAAACAAGTCCTTCACACATTAGAAGAGTCAGTGTTTGTGTTTCCTTTCTCAAACACAGCTGTTTGGTGGAACCGTGTTAGGCTGGATCTAAGAAGTTGAAAGACTAGTTGATCTCGTGCACGTCTTTTTGTCTCTTTGATGCTACGATGTGACATCACATACAAAACACTGACATCATTCCCTGCACTCTCAAACACTGACAAGCATGAAAGATTGAGGGGTACAAGTCACATCCATCAGAGCAAGCACTTCTAATCTAAAAGTAACCGATAAACAGTGTGGGCATTTCTCCAGAGTTAACTCACCCGGGTTAATTAGTTGTATATAAACTGAAGGTTTCACGTGACATCTGGAACAAAAAGTGGTGAATCATCGGTTTATCAATCTCATGGCATTGACTGATGTTTGTTTCTGGTAACATCACAAGTGAAACAAATATTTTTCAGGGGTTTCTAACACTTCCCTGCGCCCCGACACACTCTTCAGCCTTTTAGGTGAAAATTTCTGAGAGATCTGTAATCGTCTCCGCATTTGGAGGAAAAACAGAGTGGAAAGACAGACGAGGAGACAAAAGAGCAACAGAGGGTTACCATGCAAAGAAGACAGACTCCGAGAGAAACGGGGGGGTGGAGGAGTGATGGACTTCAGGCTGTGGGTGGCTGCACATTAACGGGGTCCAGTCAGTCTGATTGCAGAGCGTCATCCCTGCAGAGCTGTGAGGAGAGCAGGCTGAGCTGGCCCAGCTGACATCCCAACGCACCGAAGAACAAAGGGAAAACATCTGCTCCCAGCCGCCGGCTTCGGGCCTTTTCTTTTTTTTTTTGCAGATAATTTCCATGTTGTGAACCTCAGCGGTTTGTGGTCGAAATGGACTGCGGCGCTGCCGAAAGACATTCAGAGACGTGGTGGAAGACGAACCCACCGAGAGTTTACTTCAATAAAACTCATAATAAAAATAATGGCCTGTGATATGAAACCTTTCAGTGGAAGTACAGGCTGCTATGATGAAACTGGATATCTAAATCCTGGATTAAAAATCTAACTCAATGCAGAGAAGACGTCTGATTAGGGGCCATGACGGCGGAAAGCTGTAGGGTAAGGAAGAGCGAGCCAAGTGAAGAATAAAGGGAGGGGAAGCTGGAATGTGGCCCCAAAGTCAACTTTACTCTAGATAAGCCATTTTTTGCTGCTCATATTTGAAATGTGTTATCTTGGAGGAGAAGGTGGCCCACAGCATCTCTGATCCACTGAGGAGCCCACTAAACCTCAGGAACAGTGGTCAATGCCGGGGGAGGCTCACTGTCCATAAAATCACTTCACATCAGGACTTTGGAGTTGAGTATTTCCATCCCGACATTCCCATCCACGTCGTGTATTTTCCTGCCTTTTCCTTCCATTGAAGGTGATATAATGCTCAGGCTGCTTTGCAGCATTCACCGAAATCAAAGGAAAGAGTGAACAGAAAAAATAGCTTCAACTGTAATTCTTGCCTGGAGGGACCTCGTGGTTGCTAAATACTAAACAAATCTTATTTCATGCATCCAGCTGTCTGTGTTCTGCTCGAGGTCAGTCGAAGTTTAACCGAGTTTCCTTCAGTGAGACTGAGCTGCTTTAATGCCAGCAGTGCCAGTTTGCACAATAAAGCTGTGATGCATGTAACGATGCATTCAGGATTTCATAGTTGATGTGGTCACGTCTGACAACAGGACACTGAGGGGCATCACTAGTTGCATTTTCCATTAAAGTTTTTCACAGAATAAAAGCAATTTTTCTAAAAGTTTCAACAAAGGAAGGACATTTTGCATGTAAGCCATAACTTGATCATCATCATCAAGCCTCACAAAACCCAGTAATTCTTATAAACTCTGCTCCCATGAGACTCCACTTTAAGGGGAATGGGGTTTTTTTTGTTTCCATGCTTCTGGAATTGTAACTTGGAGAAGGATGTTAAAGGCAATGGTTGATTGTCCTTAAAGTCTGCAGTCTTGTTTGAGGTGAACTGGTCATGTGACCGGCTACATCACATTTACACATTTGCAATGAGTGTTTTGCTATATAAACTTTTGAATGAATGCATCTGAAAAAAAAAAAAAAAACACTTCATGAGGAGATCTTTGAGAGGTTTTCAGAAATGTAGTAGTCTTTCATGACCAGTTCTTAACCAAGATGTTTTGGTTTTTCTTTATTTCTTTGGATAATTAAAGTGCATTTAAACCAGGGTCTGTGGTCCATGATACCCTCAGGATTGATGCATCTGACAACAGGACATTGTGCAAACATGGCACAGGAAAAGTTGTGTTACTACTGCCTCTGCTCTACCTGTGATTCCCAGAGGAGCCTCTGGAGGAGACGCTCACTTCCTGGGAATGGTTTGAATGTATGGTTCGAATTCCACTTTGCTGGGACTTTATGTGGAAATAAAAACTGATTTACATTTACAAGCAAGGAGGGTACTGTCAGATCAGTTTTATACAACAGTTTAAGTGTAGATCAGTTTCACCATTACGTAAGAAGGGAATTTTTTAACTTTGTGAGAAATGTTGTGGCTTCTTTGTCTTTCTCATCTCTAACCCTTCGCTTTCACACGCTCCCTGTGAGTGACACGGTCCCCCAAACCCTCCAGTTTGGATACCAGGGCCTTCAGCATTATGGGGCTTCCAAACAAAGCCGTGGGCGTTTTGGGGGGGTCAGAGGTCACGCTTCATCTCTGAGGGTGGGATGACGGCGGAGCTGCAGTATGTGCTCCCGTATGTCCCAGGTTACACAGAAAACAACAAGTGCTTCTGGCGCGTTTTAAGCTGAAATCCAAACGCACTGCTAACAAAAGCTGGGGGGGGTCCCGCTACTGAAAACAAGTGAGGGGGTCCGCGCTCCGCTCTCAGAGTGATTGGCAGGGACGAGGTCAAGCTGCTTTATAAAGTGAAAGATGAGCTTTGAATAAATGGCTCTGGACCACAAATAACCTGCAGGCATGAAGCAGACCTATGTGTTCATTTGAGTAGGTTTAAAATGACTTTTTCTTTGGTCCAGAGCAAAAATGCAGAAAAGGAAAGAAAACACATTCCTGCAGATTAAAGTCGTAATGGATGAGGTGATTTCTGCTACAAACAATACGTTCTTCAGCTACGCATCTCACACATTTCTACTTGCACACCATGCTCAAAAAAAATTAGAGAACGCTGTTTTCACGTGAACTTTGCAGCAGGTTGAACATGCTAGCATGCAAAACCACTGTGAAATGTTTTACAGCATATTAACCTTCCTCCAAATAAAACTTCACAACAGCCCTTCAAAGCACTTGACTCGCAAAAAATAGCAATGCCCTAATGAGATTATGGAAATTTCTCACTATTTAAAATGTCTTTTTGGCAACAGCTCCTCTGGTCTAGTAAACATGTTTTGTAGAGGTAAACAAGTCTGTATGAAAATGAAAGAGAAAAGGAAAGTACACACTGCCATACATATGTTAGCTCAGCTTTACAGCCTCAGTTTCCCTGACACGCTCCTCGCGTTATAGGAGCATCGCTGTGCCTACAGGTGTTGGAGCTGCTGGGTCTGAGCGCGAGCCAAACAGTCAGCAAGGCCAGGCTTGTCAAGAGAGATTTCACATCTCATTTATCTTCATGTTCACTGCTACAGTATAGATGTTGTTACAGTCAACCTGGCAGGTGTTACTATGGAGCTGTAAAGCACCAAAAGTCTGACCTCCAAACAGCTCTCCTCGGCCCTGCAACAACACACACACACATTCACACACACAGTGTGTCGTCTGTGTGTGCTAACAGGACTGATTGCATGTTTGAGAGAGACTGGGCTGCAGTTTGGATGTTAATTTGTTACCCCGTTGTTAGCGCTTTGCCTGGAATTTAAAGAGCAAATGTAAGTGGTCTGAATGTAATGGAACCGTCAGCGAGGGGAGGGAGGGTCCAGCGGCAGCAGCCAGATATTGTTCATTCATCCCGCACTTGGCTGGGCAGCTGCGGCGAGGAGGAGGGAAAATGAGGTGGAAAAACAAGAAATCCCCAACACGATGGCAACATCTCACCCCGCAGCCGAAATCGGGAAATTACTCGACTAGAGTGGTAAACAACGCAAGTGGACGTGGAATCCAATACTTTGAACAGTTAGCTGAGCTCCTCACATCCACCGACTCACTTCAGTGCTTTTTATAGATGCTACCTGGCATAAAATCTGACTGGGAGCTCCAAGTTTCTTTCATAACAAATCATACTGGATAATTCAACGCCTGGTTTGTCCTCATGGTAGTGATGCTATTTTTTTTTTTATTTAAATAACAACTATCACGCTTTCTTGACTCCCTGTACTTGAATGTAATAGGAAATGAAGTTTTTGGTGACGTGGGTTGCATCAGTGGAAATAACTGGGATTGTCATTCTTGAATTTTACAAGAGTGATTTTCCAGTGGATTTATCTCCCCCGGCCTCCAGAAAAGAATAGGAGTTAAATAACATCTGAACGTAATCTCATATACAAGGGAAACATGTCGGCTGATATTCCAGATGAAATACAGGGAGGGCTCTGACTCCAGCGTGGGACGCACGTATAGTGCTACACAGAGGTCTCCAGTGAGCACTGGGAGACATAGCGTTTTGTTTTTTGGGAGGGAGGGGGGATAAATGAGCTTAAACTCAGATGTGCAGGTGATTATTGTGGGTGAGCAGCAGCTGGATTCAATGAGCAGCTAAGGATTAGGTGCATTCCAGCTCTGCCCGCCCCCTGATCCAAACCAATTCACCTTCTTTCTTTTTTCTTTTTTTTTTGCGTCTCAAATGTGGAAAAATGAAATGTCACAAGAGAGATGAATTCACTTTGAGAAACGCACTGCTACTACTGCCCCGCCCACAGTATTCCTCATTAGTTATACCTCATTGTTTTCAGCTGCAGTCAGAACCTCATCCATCCTTTATCCATTCATCATTTCACCCTGTTTGTGCCCAATGGCATCATGGAAAGAAGGCCACTGGTTCTGAGTGGGTCTTCTCCTGGTACTCCAGACCAAACAATGATTTCAGGTTGACTGGATAAGATAGTGAATGGCGGGTGTGAGAGTGTCCTGTGATGGACTGGAGAAAGGTCTGACTGCTTTGCACTGGTAACACAACCATACACAAACACATTGTTTTCATCCATTCATCCGTTCTACCCACTTTCAACCCAGTACTGTTGCACAAAGGGTGAAGGTAGGGAACACAACCTAGACAGGTCTCCAGTCCATCACAGGACCCACATATGCACTATTCACTCTCCCACTTTTTGTGCAATTTTCAAAAAAAAAAGTTTCAAAACGACCTTAATGTATGTTTTTGGGAGGGAACTGGAGAAACACAGAGAAAGGCCCTCAGTTTGACCATGATCCAAAACGAGGTCCTTCATCCTTTGAGACAACAGCACTACGCAAAAATCCACTCTGCTGCCCATTAATGGATCACATGTCACTAAAGTTGCAATAAGCATCATTTTCTAGATTCACGATCCATGTCTGTGATGCCCAATTACACCCAATTACAATTACATCGAAAAAAATATAGGAAAAGTCAGGACACTCGTGCAACCTTGTTTCAAATTGGTCTGAACTGACTCAGCACCTGAGTCTGGATTATGCTGTGTGTGTTTAGTCTTAATAAACAGTTTAAGTTTGCTCAGTTTATCCCAACGACTCTGGCCTAGCTGTGTGCTTTGGCAAAGGTGGCCCGCCAGAAAGTTCATTTGTCAAAGCAACACTTGCAAATCCGCACCGCTTAGCGCCGATGCCCGCTCGGCTCGATAAACACTCATCAAACACAAAACCTGATCCTACGTGAAATAACCATTTCCTGTCCGAGCAGCTCAAAGTGAAAGCGATCAAACATAATCACGCAGAATTTCAGAAATGGCCCCTAATGCCTGTATAAATCAGTGATAATCAGTCGTTCATAGGTCGCCATGTGCGTGTTATGTAAATGCCCCCCCTCCAGTGCATGAATGTGCATACAAATTCTGGTGCAAATGCTGCAGACACGTCGAGCCCCCCCGAGCATCCGCTGGTCCCACTGATGTTAAAGAAAACACAGCTGGTAAACAGCGAGACGCAGTCCAGCCTGAAGCCATGAGAGCCACTCGTCTGTGGACAGGAGAATACATTCACTGGCTTTTCTCACATACTGTCATCTGTCTGCCAAGACCTTCAACGTAGCCTACCCCTGCCCCCCCATGACTTTTTTTTCTTCATAAAGTGAAGACTGTTCAAACATTTTTGCACATCATCGCCTTCCTGGGTCTAGAACTGTGAGGGACTGGGGGTCAAGAGGTTTGTTGAAAACTAGATCTCTCTGCATTAAGCTGTATATTTATAGTCAGTGTTTCCCTCTCGGCTCCTCTGTTCACGTTACTTTCTACACAAGGTCGTTGGCAAGCGAAACAAACAGAACATGAAGCTAAAGCTCTACCTCGGCCTCTGCTGTCAGTTTATTTCCACATCAGCGCATGTAAACATCCTCATTAGCAAGTTTGAGCTGCTGGGAATTATGTTATTTATGAACAATAGGAACAATCCAATCAGTGGGTTTATGCTAAATTACAGTCTCACACCACAAAAAGTCCATGCTTTTATACCATCCAGAGACCAGACGCCGTGATAAGTTTCAATTGAAATGGGCTATTAACTTTACATTTTTGAACTTTTTGGTGAAATCCCTCCATGCCTGTGCTCGTTTCTCTCATGCTCAGCATCAAAGAGAGACACGATGAATCAATTATGTGCAGCGCCCAGATTACAACAACTGCAAGTTATCCGGGGAGGAAAGCCGGCCTTGTACACACAATTTGGAGAATGTTAAGGAAAGAAGGAGAGAGAAGACTGGAGTCGTTCCTCAAGGGTCCAGGTTGGCCGATATCTTGAGCGTACCACTGTCAGTCACACATGTTTGACGAGTTGTCAAGGTGACGATCTGACCTCAGGAAACTTTTTTTTTCTTTTTATAACACACATGCTAGTGAGTGAGTCTGCCCCGTCCAAACGTCCGGCTCGGGAGAACCCAGGCAACCCCCCCCACTCCCCTCCCCTCCTCTCCCCTCACCCTCCCCTTATGTTTGCTGCCCTGACAAAAAGCTCATAAGGCCCATAAATAATCTCCGCCACTTCGTCCAGTATTTCCATTCACATCTCAGACAACAGACGGTTCCAGGAGTGGGTGGATCGCATTTTTGAGCCTCGATCAAAAAAAGTCATTTTTTCCAGAAGGAAGCGTGGGGGGGATCCAGGACTGACAAAAAAGAAATAAATCCACTTATACACTAGATCATATTCTGTATATTCCTCCTCCCCATGTAGCCATGCAGCAGTATTTGCTGCAGTACAACTCCAAACAAACATGGATAACAGACAACTACTGTTGTGCAGCCCTCTACTACTAAGTTGCATGATAGCACACCTGCCTAACTAACAGAAAGAAAGTGTAAAGTTAGGCCAATATCTAAATTTGTCTAAAAAATTAGTTGTTATATGTTACATGATGCTTAATCCTGCCAGCGCTCAGGTCGCTCAGAAATTTCAGACATGTTTAAATAGGTGTGACTGAGGTCTAGTCAGGCCTGGTCATGATGCCAAACTGTCCCCAGCTTGCACCGACTGGTGCTGACTCAGTCCCAGTGTCAGTCTTGTTTTGAATGTAATGATCTTTGAGCCTCCTTTAATTGTTATAATACTGTCCTTTCCCAGCAGAGTACCACCTCTTAAACAGGAGGCGATAATGTCAGCGACCCCAGCTCCAGCACAGTCTGCAGAGTTTCTCTCACCTCGACGAGAAGGCAGCCAGCTCCTCCTGGCAGAGGCACCGCAGAAGAGACTTAAACAGCCATGCTTTGCCACAGAAAATACGCACACATATGGGTTGTTCTGTTTGAGAGGGCACAGGAGCAAAGATGTGAGAGATAAATTCAGACGTGGTCGGGGTGAAGAAATGGTCGAGATTCTGCATTAGCTCCTTCATGCATGAGGCACATTTGTGGCATTTTGCGAGGTGAGATGTGAGAACTGTTTTAGCTCAGTGCAATACCAAGCAACACCCTCTACCTCATGGAACACAGGCCATGGGCTGGAAAAAAAGGCCTAGACGCACCTCACTTTCCCCTCTCTTAGCAGAGGTTGGTCTGCCAGTTTCAAAGTCAAACTCATGACGGAGGTCAGTTTCCTGTTGCCAGGCATTAATGCTCAACACGGGTGACCACTGGCCAACACCAGCTGAGGTCATCTGCATCGTCTGTCCCTGATATCATCTCTGGATCTGTGTCTGTGGTTCATCAGTTTTACATTTTGCAGTGGTTCCTCAAGTTAACTGAAGGTGGACGCAATCCAACTTTACCGCTGGTTTTGAAACGTCATGTAGCGACTGGTAACAATTAGCAGCAGTGGGAAAGCATTTGTGAGTCAGACGTGACTTTTCAGAATTTCTGTGGGATTAGTTAATTGAGGGAGACTCCTTTTTCTGGACTGTTAGCTATGTGCATCTGTCTCATTCTGTCTCAAACATATAAGAATAGATGCATTTTGTTAGCAAAGAACAAAAAGTCAGGTGATCAGCCATGTGAGTGGCAGGCTAGACAGCCATTCATAGGATTGCCAAATCCCATTTTCTTTCTTGCAGTTTCTTTTGAAACAAGCAACTTGTGTCAATTAGAAACTGTTTTGAATTGGGCATGAACGTGTGTGTCCTGAAGTGTGTGCACACTTTGTAGACGAAAGACAGCCAATCAGCGGAAGGCTTACATGATGTCGCCACATCTGCACAAAAAGGCACCAGATCTGTACAGAAATCAAATGCATGGTATTATATTTCCATGCCAAAAAACAGGATTTCTTCTGTTAACAGCTTCTTTGTTAACACCAGAACTAGGATTAACACTCCAACCACTCTAGGTCCTATGTTAGTATGACTCAAGTGTAGAAGTGACAATGAAGGATTTTCCACTTCAAAAACCTCTGCATGAGTCTCATACACACACACAGACACACACAAACACACCTGTTCACCCAGCGGTGACACCAAAAGCAGAGGCCTCCTCTCCTGACTGCTGCAGACTGATGGCTCCTTTGTTTTTTATGTCTAGAGTAAATCCAGAGTCCTTGACCTTTCAACTTACTGTCACCGCTGTATTATAGCCCATTACCTTCACATCCTTCTTCAAGGATGCGCGTGAGGACATATGGTGCTATGTTATTGCAGAGACTGCCAGGTAAGAACATGATGAAGCGCCACACTCCACAAACACTTAATTCTTAGAGAGGATCTCCAACTGGAGAGTCCAGGGACCAACTCTTCATCCAGACAGAGAATCTTATATTCCTCAGACTTCTAGAATTTGGCAGCAAATACAAACATATTTATGACTGCAGAAGGTTTAGACAAAGAGCTCATTTTTTAAACCAGAGGAGGTTTTCATCAGTGCAGCTGCTGGAAATAGCATATATATATTGATTCAATCCCCCAGGTAACCTTATATTACCTGTGATTACAGTTATAGCCCACACAAAAAAATCATTTTCAGAAGAGGAGGAATTATCTTGGAACCATCTCAGACCAAGACTCTGACTTCTTTTCAAGATGAATCGACACATTATTTCTATACAACCAAAGCAACAGTGACATGTAACACAGTTGCACTGTATTGATTTGCATGCTGATTTTATTCAGATGTTTTTAATCTTGTGATTTTAAGGTGATATTCTGATCAACAGTGCAATCAATGGGAAAGTGGAGGTCTCAGGCAACGCTTGAGGTGCAGAATATTTAGTCTGAGTCAGTATGCGTAGCATAGTTTACTACGTGAGTAAACTTTGTTTTTTTTTCCACTAAAAAGTCTTTTCCTTGTTACTTGCAAGTAATCAAACTGCTTGCAGATGTTTATTTCTTCTGTTATTTGATTGATAAATCAGTCTTCACTGAGTCACTTTAACAGTTTAGTTACATACACAGTTTCTTGCCAGTCGAAGTCAAGCTTCTTGGCAGCACGTGCACCGTGTAAATGTTCAATCTTCTACTGTTGTTGAGCTCACGATTCATACACTCACAATTTCCTGACAGCACTTGAAGGCAGCATCAGGCCACTCTGCTCTGGGGAGCACAGACTGTAGTTCATTAGTCTCCATCGGGAGTTCTGCTCTGCTTTGCTGGCTTCAGATCTTCCAGCTCTTTTCCAGAGGAGCTTGATCTCAAACCCACTGCATTCCAGGTTGCCAGATTGGGGATTGAGCTGGGCGTATATTTCCAAACAATCACAAACAGTCCACAGTCACTGTTTTGCCAGACATTATGCTTCTGCCAGGCATTATGTAAAAATATTTCCACGAAACGCCTGGTCTACCGGTGTTCTGTGCAAGGATGTACGCCTCCGTGCTGGCAGACACCTCTGTTCTACTGGCAAATCAGTTTGGTCCCAACTCCTTCAGGTTTGGAGATCATTTGTCAGGTTGAAACAAGAGAGGAGCCCCAGGTTGCCAGGTCTGAAGCTGTTCTGCGTAAACTCCCTGATGCTTTTTCCTGCACCGATCAAACAACGTGCCTGTGGCTGCCGTTGTTTGACATGAAACACACATGGGCCCTGTTAGGGAAAAGTAACTCATACAGACTCGTAAAAAAAAGAAAGAACAATCAATGAGTCCTGGGGTTGATTATTGTCCCTTTCTTCCGTCCTACCACTGGAAAGTCAGAGCAGATGTCAACAAATGCTACAAAGGCTACTTCACACAACACTGGTGGCTTTGCTCCGCTGTTAAATTACCTGCTTCCACCTACACAACCTCCCAACAGCTTGAAAGTTTCTCTTTTTTTATCCTACAACTTACACTTTAAGGAGGTGGATATTGGTCTGTGTAAACATCAAAGTGAATCCAGGGGTAAAAATCCCTGTCACCCCTCAGAACAGCCTTTTATTCATCATATAAAATGTGACTTTGATAAGATAATCCTCCTCAAGTGGAAAGAGATTTCACATTTAATTCAATTTGAAGGAGGGCATCGTTGGAGTCAGGGATACAGATGGTTCTACAGCACAGTGGAGTAATTGTTCCCGGTGTGACCCAGACTTTCCACTGCTTTAACAATAACAGAGTCATTAATCTCCTGTATCCCATCTTATCTCTCACTGCACAGACGACCAGCTAATGCCTCAGTGGATGTGTCACTGTCCACATCCTGGTGTGTGTGTGTGTGTGTGTGTGTGTGTGTGTGTGTGTGTGTGTGTGTGTGTGTGTGTGTATGTGTGAGGGGAAGAGTTTGGGGTAGAGGGTCTGTCTGCTCTTGTAACTGCTGGCTATTTATCCACATTAGCCAGGAATCATCAGTCGGTTTTATCTCCATATTATTGACACAGATGTTTAAATAAGCCCTGTCCTCATAACCCAATGTGTGAATGAGGCGGTGAAGTGCTGCTGCTGGGCAAAGAGCAAAGACTGACCCTGAGGTAAACAAAAAGATATTAATAACATAGGTAGACTGATAATTGAATGCAGAAATACATTAGTGTAGAAGTACTTGACTAAAAGTGTCAGTCCTCAGAAGACGATTCAAGTAAGAATCTAGATCTAGATAGATAGATCGAGATGGATAGATAGCTGAGCCCCGATAGATAGATAGATAGATAGATAGATAGATAGATAGATAGATAGATAGATAGATAGATAGATAGATAGATAGATAGATAGATAGATAGATAGATAGATAGATAGATAGATAGATAGATAGATAGATAGATAGATAGATAGATAGATAGATAGATAGATAGATAGATAGATAGATAGATAGATAGATAGATAGATAGATAGATAGATAGATAGATAGATAGAGGCACATATTTCATATAATGTTACATTGAAAACATTCGATATAAAATCTGTCTCATAATAACCAAAAATTAAAGTCTTTCTTTTTCACCCCGCATTTCTCCCCTCAGCTAAATAATCAGATACGAGGAGTGAATTAAACCAGTGATAGTGATCATGTGTGTGTTTTCATTCATCAGCAGTTCATCCCACACTAAAGGCTAGACTTCCTGTTTTGGTGGCAGGATTACCCAGGATGCTCTGCTCAACCCCCATCAGTGCATGATCCTTCCACCTACCGCAGGCGCCTATTAACTGTTGTTTGATATCTATAGAATAAACCGATTCAGATCCACTGCTTGGAGATTTTCAGACCCTCTCGGCTGTGCAGCCTAAAGATTCACTTCCTCGATTTATGCGTGAAGTATGTGAGATGAGCCCTGAGCTCTGGATTCGACTAAAACCCCCTGCAATCCTGCTGGGTTTATGAAAGCACAGTGTCAACAAGACAATGTCAGTGTGAGGTTTCCCCTTTAGGGAAGTGATAAACAAACTGAAACATTTATTAAGTTAAACATTGACATCACCAAGTGGAAGCTTTTCTGGGGGACAGTAGAAACTTTACAAATTACACAGTAGATAAAGAATCGCTAGGACATGAAAAGACCACAATAAATCAGACCAAGACTACAAACCCTCTACAGATCTGTGGGAAGACTGTTGAATCAAAGCCAAACTTTAATTCAAAACATGCAGGCGTTCCTCTATTTATCAGTCCAGCACTTGAAAAGGAGAATTAGAAAATATTATTATTTACTGATGTTTATCATGGAGCCACTCCCTCATTAATTCAACAGGCATCTGTCGTCCTCCCTTAATCAACCTTTTATTTTCCCTTTTTCTTCAAAGACTGAATAATTTCCTTTCCTCCCCGCACGTCTGCCTCACACGCTCGATCCTAAAGGGAACAAAATAATCTGGTGAGAAATGAAAGTAAAGGTCTTTGAAAAAAAGTACCTCGATAATGTACTTCAGGACACACTTGGAATCAGAGACTGGAGTCTCAAATAAACTAACAATCTGTTTAGGTCTACCTCTCAACTGTACTCAGCCTTAGTACATTAGATCAACGCTGTTTCACTCTGTTCTAATGCAGTTCTAATATGTACTCAAGCAGTCAGGAACTCAGTACCCAAAGACTGTAAAAGATGCATCTTCAAAGCGAAGCAGATGTTTCTGTGACCTTCTGTATTTTAAAGCATCAGAGACGTCATACATGGATGTGCACACCTGGACTATCTGGCTGTGCACAAATGGCAAATAAAATGTCTTGATTCTTTCAGAGTCACAGGGTCTGTTGCTGTCTACCTCAGCCTTGAAGTCAGCAGTTCACCTAAACATGCATGTTTTTTGACTGGGTGCAGAAACTGGAGAAAACTCACACACACATAGGGAGAACATGCAAACTCCACCCAGAAACTGACGTAATCAGGACATAATCTTGCATCTTTCTTCCACCTTATCTGCTCATGTTCTCAATTCTTTATTCTACACATCAGTCAAATTAGAAGTGGCTTCAAGATGAAATGAAATTTGTCGGGCTTCCCGGACATCACACACACATCACTTTAGCCATAATCTTCCTCTCTTCTCTTCACTGTCGCCCCGAGGTAACAGTTGCTGGCAGACACACGCTCCTTGTCACAGGGAAACGCAAGCTTTAAAGGCCTAATAAATTCCTGCACACGCACTCTTCTGTCGGACGCCAGGAAGTGCCAACTGTCATCTACAAACCGTGAGCCCCTCCAGACTGAGAGCATTCCCCTGGAAGCATCTCAGCATTCATGATGCAGACAAAGCTCTGTGTGTTTCACACACACACACACAGACACACACACACACACACACACACACACAGACATACACACAACCCCCCCCCCCCTTACCAAAGGATCTGAGTGGCCTGGCTCTCCTCATGGGGGGCATTAAGGGTTTTAAGAAGCTGCTACCAAGAGCAAACACTCCCCAGCAGGGAGCAGCAGGGAATCTGCACTCTAACTTTCACACACACACACACACACACACACACACACACACACACCTTTGCAGGGACTAGTGGCAGTGGCGGGACACAGATGTAAAGCAGGCCTCAGCCGGGTGGTAAGGGGGGTTGGGGGGTGGTGCTTTTCCGGCAGATGAAAACTAGTGTGTAATGTGTGTGTTTTTCTCCACTTTGAAGTGGGCGAGGAGAAGAAAAGGCTAGCGATGATCATTAAGACTGTGGTGGAGGAGGGAACGAGCTGGCAGCATTAACCAGCGGGGAGCAGAGGAACAGAAGTGACGGCACAGACCCAGGAGCCGACACGAACTTGCCACATGCTAAGAACATACATGTTTATGGCTTTCTTTGGTCCGGGATCTTGACAGTCTCTCAATTTTATGGCAGGACAAACTATTACAAGCTGATATTAACAGTTATATCACTATACAAACACCCCATGCACATAACGTTTGTTGCAAAAGTTTAATCGATTGAGGCTCTATCTATCTATCTATCTATCTATCTATCTATCTATCTATCTATCTATCTATCTATCTATCTATCTATCTATCTATCTATCTATCTATCTATCTATCTATCTATCTATCTATCTATCTATCTATCTATCTATCTATCTATCTATCTATCTATCTATCTATCTATCTATCTATCTATCTATCTATCTATCTATCTATCTATCTATCTATCCATTTTTGAACCCAGTTCTCCACAGTTTTCTTGCAATGTTCTTTAGCTTTAATTGCTACCAGAGCAGAGCTCGGGGCTGTTTTTTTGACATTGAAACTAATTCACAATGTCTAGACAGCGCTGTCACATTCAAGAATTGAAAATGAAAAAAAAAGAAAAAGATCCATCAACACTCATCAGTGGAAACAAAGTTTTCCAGCTGAAGACGTATGTCTTCATGAGCGAAATTGTTGTAAGAGAGGAAGAAGATTCTGGAGGTCAGAGATAGGTTGTTTGGTTTCACTGGAGAGGGAGGGAGCAGCTGACACTTTTATGTGCCATTAATCCAACATTAATGGAAACCCACAAAGGCGCTGGTAATTGATTGGCAGTGAAAATAGAGACACGACTTCCAAGTGTCAAAACACTGTCACTTCTATTTGGCTCAGTGTGAAAGGAATATGTCAATGTCTCCGCAGATCAGGGGGCATCAAACAGTGAGACACAAACCGCAAAACGGCCTCAGGGCGGCTTCTTAACCGGTCACGACGAGTGTCGCTGGAAACGTGACTGTGGGAAAACACTGACCTCACCGAACTCCTCAGAGAGTAGCTTTAATGGTCTATTTTAATACCATGACTACAAATTTAACACATCTACAGAGATTTGCTTTGTTAGCTCTGGAAACTGCTCTTGATACAAGCTCATTTCCAGAAAGTCAAACAGCATTTTCACGGTTTCATGACCAAGTGACGCCGGTTTTAAATATCATATGATGCCTTTCAGATATTTCTGAATAAGAATCGGCCCATATGTGACCTTAATATAGAGACTACAGCAGCTGAGTTCACTTGGAATAACAAGGCGAGTAATCTGTTCTAATGGGACGCGAGACTCTGCACACACACACAGACACACACACACACACACACACTGATGACCGCCTCATTATCTGACTGGCTGTTTTCCTGCAAGATTTTTCCAGTCCACCTCTGAGAGGAAACAGCAGGAGGAAAAGCAGCGGCTGCAGCTGATGGGGACAGAGTGGGACGGCACAGGTGGTCCCTCCATTCGCCCGGGGGTGGAAAACCCAAACTACAAAAGCACATGGAGAGTTTTCTGTTTTTGTTATGATGTTGACTGAATTCATTGCCCAGTGTGCAATCGTGACCTTTCACCTGGCCTGAAACAAACCTTCATTACAGTCCCACATTCAAAGGCTTAAACTTAAATTGTTTCAGTTCGTCTATAGTTGCATTGATCACGTCTGATAAATAACAAAACAAAAAGGAGTCCAGAGATGCATCTTTTCTCTCCTGGCAGGAACACTTCTCGACTTATGGTTCTAAACACACAGGGAGTGAGTGACTGAATCCTGTTTTGTGCTATTCAACAGTAAACCTCGGAACAGCAATAAAAAGGCTATACAAAAAGAAACTGGGACCATAGCTAGAATAGATGTCCGCATTATTTGAAAACTTTACATGAAAACATGTTTGCCACACAGTAGCAGTATACTATATCAGTATACTGTCTGTCTGGCGAACGAGAATAAAATACTACCCTCTAGCTGCCACTAGGGGCACTGTTACACTCATCTGAATCAACTGAAGAAAGAGACGTATCGAACACAATATATCATGATGTTTTTGATTAAATGGAAATGTTCCCATTGATATTAAGGGTGAGGTGTATTAAAGTTTCAAAATATAAATCTGAGTGTAATATCTAATATGAACAATATGAACAAGATGATTAAGTGCTGGAATTCTGGACTTGATTCTCAGAAAAAAGTGGATGTAATGGAGCAACCGTGGCCACTTTAGACCCGGCACAGAAGCCCTTCAGTCACCTGTTGTGACTTTTATGGCACATGCTCAGTCAGTAGAACAGCTTCACGCTGGCATAAAAATTGCAGTTACAGATATTTATCCATCCATTCCACTCATTCTCTTCCTCACTCAGCACCCAACGGTGTTGCACTGGTGACTATAGGCAGCACATATAGAGTGACGGACAGTTCAATCCATCATAGGACACACACACACACACACCATTCACTCTCACACACACCAAGAGGCGATTTAGAGTCTCTATTCAATCTGAACATGAATGTTTTTGTTCAGTGGGAGCAAACCCACGCATCCACAAACAAAGACACGGTACAATGAGTCAAACTTGACCCAAATCCACCATGTTCAAACAATCTACTCATCCGTGTAGGTGAGTATTGACTTATTTTGTAAAATCCTGCAGCCACATGACATTGTACAAGCTGGTTCGTTGACCTTTGACGACCGCAGTGTTTGCGCAGCGTTCTAGTGCATGAGAAGAGTCATTTGACATGGGCCTGACATTTAGCACGTCTTCTCTACAGAAGTATCCATCCACACAGGCCTGGAAACATGCAAGAGGAAAGGTCTTTGTGTGTGACTGTGTGTGTTATGTCAGTTAGAGTGACTAAGCCTCTCTTTCACTTACTTTGTTTGTTCCTGTTTACGGTCGGAGCTGCTCCAAAGTGCAGACCATTAAGAGCAGACTTAGTCGTTACATAATTCAAGAAAACAAGATAAAAACCTGTCTGAAATCATAGAGCTGCTTTGCTTTCCTTTTGAGAAAAAGCCTGTTTTCATTAAAAGCACAACAGCACTCTGAGACCTTTTAAAGAGGCAGTCACAGCGGCGGCAGGATTACAAAGCAAAAGTGGGCTGAGAGTCCACGATTCCCAGAGGTCATCTGCTAATCAACGTGCAGCCAGGGCTTTAAAGGGTTTCACTACTTTAGCTGCTTCTTCCCTTACTGTCAATGATAGGATAATACATCTTGTAGAAGTCAGACAGTTTTACAGAAAACTTTGATGTTAGAGCTGGAAAAGGAGAGTGAGCTCATCTTCTAGTAGCTTCTATGTGAATACGTCTTCCATTCAAATCAGACTGATTAAACAGTGAGATTTATCTGCGCTGGTAATTTGTGACCGACTTTGAATCCATTAACTTTTACGTGAGTAATAACTCTTGGCACCTTTGTGAACGGCTGGATTTAAAACGCTTCTTCAGCTGCTGCTGGTTTGCACGTGGGTGAGAGCAATCACAATTAAATACCACGAGAAGAAGTTGAATGAATGGAACCAGGAAACCCATTTGTGGTTGTTTACCAGAGACAGTGACGGATCAGAAAAAAAAGTCAGGAAATAGCGTCTCTTGGGCACTGGAGCCTTTTACATCCTGCCAGTCATCATATCAGCTGACCTACTTCCTTTCATTAACACTCAGCTCCCTCTGAAGAGTATTGTTGCCTAACCCAGTTTCCAGACAGGGATACGACCCATACTGGTTTAAACAAGAACAGGAACAATAGATTTATAGCAGGTCCAAACACATCCATGTCTTCATTCATTATATTAACTGAAGCTAAGAAAAATTAATAGCAGCTATATGTATAACTATATAGCCCCACACTTCCAAATTACTCTGCCAAAGTACAGGTGCATGAGTAAAGAGTTAAGGAGAAGTTTGGTGACATTTCTGGTGAAACGCCTGGACATGCTCCTGGTTCTTCCTCAGGATTCCTCCTCTGACTCTGCCTCATACGTACAAGCTTTATGCGCTTCATTTGCCGCTTGGTTCAGGAAAAAGTTGCAAAGGGTTGTTCAGCACGGAGCGTAACATTACGTGATCATTCCAAGGCCACTTGAAGCATGAGAGGGCAGCAGGTCTGTGCAGAAATCGACCATTATGTTTCCCCACACCCAAAGAGAGGATCGTAAAAGGGCTTATAAAAAAGCATGTGAGGCATTTCTGATGAAACGTCCCACAGTTTCTATGTTAAGACCAGAGAGCGAGACTCTAGGCCTCTCAGCACCGTTGAAACTTTGCCCAAAGACAGAGAAAGTGAAGTCACTTCTTCTTTCTTGCCATGTCATCAGGTCGTGCTGTCAGTGAGTCATCGGGACGTGTCGCCCTGTTCACCTCACCTAAGCGCTTGCCAAGCTCGGGGGTGCGCTTACGTAAGCTCCCCCACTTTGCATGAATCAAGTTGAAAGCGCAGGAATCCTTGAAGAGGAAGAGGTTTCCAGCGCTGGCAGCCTTCCAGACACTTCCTAAGCCTTGGGGAAGGAGGAGGTAACAGTGACTTCTTATCCTTTCACTTGATGTTTCTGCATTTGATGTTGAAGAGGATGCGCTTCTTTGCCCGTAGAAACTTTTTTTTTTTCTTAACGAGCCATTTTTGCCAGTTTCAAAAACACATCCATCAAGCTGCTGATGAGAAACATTTGCATTTGTCATGGTTGGACTGGGGAGAAAGCACAAAGCCGGAGAAAAAAATCTGTCCCAGCTTTTTATGTCTTTATAATCTCAGTCCTCATTCTGGGTGTGATGTACAGTCACCAGCAGACTTGACAAAGTGCTTTGACCTACGCGTTCCTCTGCTCGGGTTCTTGGGATATCACTTACAGCTGATGAATGCACCCCCTATCCTCCACAACCTCCACTGGAGCCCCGGCCACCTTTCCCACAGGGATTACTATATCTGTGTGTATGTGTGTGTGTGTGTGTGTGTGTGTGTGTGTGTGTGTGTGCGTGTGTGTGTGTGTGTGTGTGTGTGTGTGTGTGCGTGTTGGCTGTATGTGGCTGACAACATGGCTGAGTTATCTCCAAGGTAACAGCAGAGGACTTCTGGAGAAGACGTCCTAATTGCGAGGTGAATGATGTGAGGCGACTGACAGATGCAGTGCTCCTTCACATTCATCTTCCTGCAAAGGAGCCATAGAAGAAGAAGGAAGAAGAGGTGGGTGAAATGAGTCAATACCGAGTTTGTGTTGTATTATGACTGGGCGAGAAATGTGGTCATCGGTGACTAACGTGAGCCTGTTGACATTACCTCAGCGTTTTGTTTCTTTTATAAATAACGAGAGGAGACATTCTGCGAGATTCACGTTCTCGTTTGATAAGTCAGAGCTGAGGTATTGTGCACAGCTGGGAACCGGATCAAACAATGAGTTAACCAGTGAAGGATTCTCAAAGACAGACCTTAAATAGACTTCAGCTTGGTACACACTCTATGGGGTCTGAGAGAGTACTGCCTCAGTGGTTGGTGATGTTTTGTAGACAAAGTTGACTGTTTAATTTTAAACCCATGTTAATTATGTGTGTGTATATACTTATATATGTAGGTGTGGGTTACTCTGTTCATACATGTATAATATGTATGTAGAAGTAGCAGCCTGATTGCTTAGGGGATAGCACTGTCACCCATAGGAAGAAGGTCACTGGGACACTCAACCTATATGAGAGACACATTCGGCACAAAGCGCATACGTTAAGAATTAATGAATGTATGTAGATGCATGCTTATGTATTTCTATATATTTCGCCTCTTTGTAAGTTCTATGCATTTGGATTTGACTGCATTTGATTATGATTCTGACTCAACCAGAAGTGCATTTATTACCAGTGACCCTCTGCAGATTATAATTCTGTTTATCTAGCTTATTAACATTTTGTCTTAGATATGAGTAAGAACACGACCTCTCTGTGGAATGAGTCACAGCTATAAAACCTCTGGATTGAGGAGGTAAACAGCCACTTCCTGTCCCCTCTGTCACACATGTTTTCTCAGTCAGTCAGGTTGACTCTGTGAATGAGATCTACATACACACACACACACGCACCAACTGTCACCTCTGCTGACTGTCGTCCAAGGAAACCTGCCCACAGTCACACGCGATTCCCGTCAGGCAAAGCTGTGTCCAGGGGCTCCTAGGGGGCCCTAGCACCCACCTCAGATGTTCTCTGGTTCCAAGGATGTGTGGGTGCTCCAAGCCTCACACTCCATCAGACGTAAGCGGACGTCCTCTACAGCGGCCGATGATGACTGACAGGGGAGACGCCCACCGGTGTCTCTACTCACCGCCCACCGGTGTCACTTTACTCATGTTGTATCTTCCTGGGGTTCAGAGCCTGATTGACTAAACATATCGCTGTGGTGCGGATTTCAAAACTTAAATCTGCAGAAGAAATCTGCAGAGATTTATTTTCGACAAAGACAGATCCTCAGATATAATAGATCTGAGCCACGCCTTTTGTCATTATATGAGCGGACGTAATTTCACAAGAACACTAGTATTAAGACTTTCTGAAACCTCGCTCAGCCATAAAAACAGCCGGAGCAAATCTCGGAAGAATGTCTCTCAGATTCTCATCTCTTCACACATAAAAAGGATGAGGAGGAAAATGTTTTTGGCTCAAAGGTACTTTGGAAGATTGTTTTGAGGGTTTTTCCCTTCATTACTGCCAAATGAAATATGTATAATTTCAAAATTTAAAGGCTGATTTCAAGATGGCTCATTATATACGAGCTGAAGAAATATGGACAGAGTTGAAACATTTACTACACTTTGTATTGGATAGTTTTTAATATCATTAGCTAAATGCACAGATCGCTGTAGGAAAACAATCAGGAATTTATAAGAATGTAGAGTTGATGCGTGATTTACCCCAGGCTGCTAAGAATAATCTCCCCTGGAGATCATGAAACAGTGAGAGATCTGATATTTGAGGTGTTCCAGCAACCCAACACTGTGGATATGAGTGGCGGCTGCTGCCTGACAGCTACTTCCTTCCAGGAGCCGGACAGACCTCCCATTTACACTGCAGCGCTCCACGGAGAGCGGCCCGGGCCCAGGAACATCCTCCCTGCCCTCCAGGCCAATATCCTGCCGCACTAAGGTTTCCTGTGAACGCTGCTCCCCGGGAGCGGTGGAGGAGGCCTCGCTAGGAAGCGTTTGGAACAAACTAATAACCGGCAAAACAGAGAAATGAAACTATTCCAAACAGTCGTGCCTCTCACAGGCCCGTCCTCTGTCTCCTGCATTCACCCTGCAGAGCCACGACCTTCCTGACCGAGACGCTCAAGCAGCTCCAAGGTCACGTACCAATACCGGCGCCGGAATCTCCAGCATTCCAGAGGAAAGATAAAACGCTCTATTGGCCGTCAAACGCAAAAGCAGAGTCAGGTCTGCTTTTGTGTTTGGAGCTTAAAATGACTGAATGATTAAGTCTTATCCATATTGCATTCAGTAACATCTAGTATAGTGAATATGAAGTTCATTTGTGAAGGTAAGTGCTTTACAATCAGACTTTAATGATGAAATACTGGCTGTAATGACTAGAGTTTGAGTACTGACAAAGGGGTACAACAAAAGTATTTTGTTGTTCTTTTCTAACAGTAAATAGGTGCTGCAGTGATATAATTGCAGTATTAGTTCAGTGAGATGATGCAAACTGTGAACATCACCTGACTAAACTATCCTGACGCGCCTTCAGAGCCTGATTAAAGAACATTGCATCAAACACGCTGCTTCATCTGACCTCCTTCTGTCTCCGTTCCACCTTCTCCTCACGTCCTCCTCCTCTTCCTCCCCCTTTCCTCCCCCTTTCCTCCCCCTTTCCTCCCTGCATCCTCTCTCAGGGGCAACGACCTCAACCACAACTTTGCCGGGAAGTTTTCAGTTTTTTTCTCATCTAGCGCTGATGTGTAAAGGACTCCTGGATTGAATTTGTTTTTTATCACATCGTGGCATCGTTTCTGACCAAACATAGTCATTCCAGTCCCTGTAGATGTCGTCTCTGACCATTCATGCTTTAAAAAAACAATCTCTTTCCCCGGTCTGGCCAGAGTTTCTCACATGATTCACCCTGTTTGTCCTCCTTTATTACATCCTTGAGGAGTTTGCTGCAAGGGGGAGCAATTGCATGAACAATGGAATTTAGATTAAGTGACACAATTTTCTCCATTTGCCGTACAGTGAGTAAGATGCTTCCTGTGGAGCTCTGCCATAGCAACCCAGACAAACATACTCCTGCCAGTAGAAGAAGACATCGGGTTTCATGGGACCTCTACCTTCTCTACGCACAGAAATGAACATAATAGTGAAATATGTCTGTGCATGTCAAGTTGTTGTAAAGTTTCCCGGAGAGAGCTCGACACTGGCAGCCTTATCAGGCTGTGACGTGGTGTTTCTGTAATGGCACAAAGCTGCAGACATATGGTCCACTTGAAATGAACCTGAGCACCTCTTGGATTACTCATTTAATGGGCCAGTAATTTTCAATGGGCTGGCAGCCAAACCCACAGTACAGTGGGTTCTAATGCAATGTCTTATTAGTCAAAAGCAAATTCAAGGATATACTGGAAGAATGAGCTGCGTGTTAATGTTACAAACTGTTCAAATTAAGTGGGATTTTGTTTTGTGGAGATTTGTGGAATGGAAAAGGTTGCCCCTGGAAATGTAACTCTGGTGTTATTCTGCTTGATTTGTGCAAAACAAGCAGCAGTAGCTGCACAATGTGGTTTCAGACTGGCTCCAAAGATTAATGTTGTGTGTTGTTTCTAAGTTTCACATGGATATTATTCTTGATTCGTACAGGATGAAAACTGGTGGATAGCAAGGTTTCTGGATTGAAGCTGGTCAGCCCGAGGGCCTCTGTGTGGAGTCTACACAGGTTTTCCCCATGTTCTCTCAGGTTTCCTCACACAGTCCAAAAACATGCATTTAACGATTTGAGAATGTAAAATTTCCCCTACGTATGAGTGAGTGTCAATGGGCCAGGTGGAGAAAGGCTAGTGCTTTGTAGCTGTTACCTCACAGCAAGAAGATCTCGGCCATTTATGTGTGTAGTTTGGATGTGGGATCTCCTGAGAAGTCCAGTTTCCTCCCAGTCCAAAAGTGTTTGTGTGTGTGTCCCCTGTGATGGACTTGAGACCTCTCCTGGGTGTATTCTCTGCCTTCACCTCATGTGGGTGGAGATAGGGAGTAAAAATAATGAATGAATGAGTAAACCCACCTCAATAAAAGAGTGTAGGTGGTCATGAATGTCACGTTGCTTCTATTGATCAGGAATGAAGGTCTAAAAGGGTCCCTCAGAGCGTCATCCATCCGACCATGTTTCACCACTAATTATTCTGGCTCCATTACCCTCGGTCCAGCCAGTCTCCTTTAAAGGTAGAGCATCAAAGTGGTGGCATTAACTAGCGCTTAAAGAAAAGAGCTCTCTGATGGCTAATTACAGGTCAGATAAGGTCGGCAGGCGATAACGGTCAGAGACGTGCTGGTGGGAAAAGGCAAACTGGAAAGAGAAGCACAAGCCTGCACAGGAAAGCTGCAGCCTTCGGTGAGGGGCTTTCCACTGTTGCTATGACACTAATGGCCACAAATATGCTTTGACCCCAGAGAGGTGACTAAGTGTGTGTGTGTGTGTGTGTGTGTGTGTGTGTGTGTGTGTGTGTGTGTGTGTGTGTGTGTCTGTGTCTGTGTGTGTGAGATGGAGGAAATGACACATTAGATATGACCTATGTCCAGAGCCCAGAACAGCAAAAAAGAACTTTGGACCTATAAAATTAAGCTCTTCAGGCATCTCCAGCACTTTTGCACCTCTGTGTGTGTGCGTGTTAATAGAACATACATGCGTGACTGGTTTTCATGCACAGCTCTTGTCCTCCACACCCAGCTGAGTCAGCGTTTATCCTCTGACCCAGCGTGGGTTGATGCAACAGTTTGGGGGTCTGCCCGTGTGAATACGATGAATATAATACTGATATTTCACTGCTGCTCCTCAGACGAGAACTTAATGAGTTTTCAGGACGATGACCCAGCACAATAAATCAGACCCTGTCCCAGGAACAAATCAGAGCTAAGATCCCCTATTTTTATGCCAATTAAAGATGAAAGATGGGGAACATTTGGAAATTTGTCTTAAAAAAGCAAAACTATAATTTTCTGGAGATAAAAGCAATATTTCTTTAAAAAGAAAAAGAAAGAAAGAAAAAGCAAATAACAAGAAAGGTCTTGGGAAAGCGTTTGACATTTGTGGGCAAAGTGAAACCTCCCAGGGGACTTCAAAGCCACAATGGCACAAAAATACAAGAATGTCCGGAACTTTTACTGCTGGGACTTTTACCCCCACAGCTAAACATTGAGGCCTATTTGGCATCAGTCAACATATGCAGAAAAAATATTAAGTAATGCTCACATGCTGCATTTGAAATGCCTGACTTTTGCATGCTTCTTTACTCTTACCTACTGCTTCTACTATAATTTCTACACAATATTCACAAAATGTAGGTTTAAGAATCAGAGTTAGATGTGCAGTGCATGCTACATTATTCAGTTTACATTCACAATTAAGTATCTCACAGTAAATACACCCTTCACATTTTTGCAAGTATTCTGCTCTATCTTCTAATGGGGCAGGAGAGATTCACTGGACTCTGGAAATAACATCACAGTTTGACAAGCTCAAAATATGGTGAGATACAATTATGTTACAGATAGCATACTTACTTCTAGAGTAACGAGGCTGCTAATGAGTCTATAACCCGTCTAAACACAGTGAATCTGAAAAGGTAGAGCAGCTGCAGAGTCACTGCAGAGCAAAGTCCACATGTGAAGGCTTAATAATTCAGAGCTTCGTTTTTCTCACCTCTCCACGGAGACCACCGGCGAGGTCGCCACCGGGCAGCCGCAGCGCTGCCGCTCTCTCTGCGCCTCGCCTCGTCCGCTTGTGTGTTTAGGGAGAACGGGAAGTTAATGCCAGCAGCTCACAGAGCCACATGGTCGCAGCCTCCCGCCAGATGAACAAAGCTGGGTTAGAAGCACAGGCTAGAAGTTACAGCTGGCCAATGCTGCGCCGCCTAGACAAGAGAAATTCTTATTTTTTCTGCACGTATTGTGGAGCCAATGTAAATAAAGGTCTGTTTTCATCCTTTCATCCAGGACAACACCATTCCATCCAAGTGTTCTTAAAGGGGACTGATCATTGTGAAAAGTGGGACAATAGTTATAGAAATGCCTACCTAGATGCTATTTTACAGCCATTTCACAATCTTTTATTTAGGGGAGGGGTGCTATGGTCTGTCTCTGCACAGATCTGGTGCCCTTTAATGCTAATCTGTCAACTAAGCAGAGTAATCTATCAATCTATCAATCTGGTGACTACATGAGGGCTTTTCAGTAATTGGGTGTCTCTTCTGCCATTCTGTTTCTTAGGTTTTGCAACTCTTTGGCAATAAAAGTCTTGAATGTATGGAAAGCATACACATCCAGCCCTTGCTGTGGGTACATGCAAACAGTTCTGCAGCTACCTAGGGACGTATGGTTTGCATCACACTATGTGGTACTTAACATCACATTATATTTCAGTATAGAAAATGTATAAATGGATCAGGTCGTGGTGATGTTTCAGGACCCGTGTGCATCTATGGCTTGGAACAGACAAATCAGCACAGGCAAGTTAGCAGTGGTTTTCATTCTTTGTCCCCTGAACATCTGAGTTCCTGTGGGAGAGCAGTTGTTGTCTTTGTGTGTTGTCCTCCTAACACTGTTCACACAGATCTCTGTGTGCTTCTGCAGGTTTTGTTTGACATGCATGACAGTTCCTGTTTGCAAGGAGAGTTTTCTGTGAAAACTGCCTCGCCAATATTGAGAGCACAGACAAGCAAATTAAGGGCTTTCGGGAACTGGCTGTGGGCTGCATCTTAATTCTGTTAAGTCTCTTGCTCAGAGATACCCGCAATACTTTCATTTCTAACCAACGAGGCAGATTATCACACTGAATTACACATTTCTGCATCGATATTATCAAAACCAGCTCTTCCAGTACAAAAATAGCCCATATCTGACTTTTGAGCGTGATTATCTGTTGAGAAGAGTCCATGTGTTTGTCACATCAGTGAAAAAGGCGGATTCGGGCGGGCAGATTAAATAAAAACCAGGCAGTTTGCTGGCAGATACTCTTGGGTGGTATTCAATGCTCTGCGAACACTTAAGAGTTACTGGCTGTCTGCAGACAACACAGCACAACATACTGAAGCACTTCCAAATGGAGTCGCATGGACAAAAACACAACTGTAAACAGCAACTCTGCAGATTCCATTTCAGAAAACAAGAAGTCACAATTTCAGTGGAAGAGAGGAAGCAGGGATGAAAAACAAAGCCATGCCACGTCCATTTTTCACCTCTGGCTTCCTAAAATTGGAGCAGAGAAGAAGAATTAACTGTGTCTCGAGTCTGATACTAAAATAGTGAGTGGGGGTGCTGGGAGGTGGGGGATTGCCTGGATAAGTATCTCCAATTTGTGCATTGCTGTCATGTAATGTTTTATGCAGCTCAGGGATTTGAGGATTTAAAACTCACAGAGGGAATTAGCTAGAAATCGCTTCCCTTGCAATTCTGACATAATCCAACATAACAATCGTAACTTTTTTTTTTTTTGCAGTGAACAAAAGCGATGCCGCCATTATACGACGACAGCCCAGAGAGTCTTTCTTCATCCAAATCCACCATTTGGGCTCAACATATGCATCCTCACATCTGTCCAGCCTCTCGTGCTCTAAATCAGACGGGATAATGTCACTTCAGTACCAGGAGAGGGAGCCACATTCCAGGATAAACTGTCCTCCGGAATATTCTCAATAATTTACTGTTGACGCCAGAACGAGCATTTACAATTAGTCTCACAGACACTTGGGTTCACACGGAAGCATTCTGGTCCAGCTTGCAGGGATGCACAATGGTCTGTTTAAACTGTTACCCATTAGGCATTGACCAATTTTACAGCGCTGGTCAGACATTAGTCTTTAACCATCTGTGAATGCTGTTATTTTCTGGTCACTAAGCTGCTTCTGCTCACAAGGCCGTGAGATGAATCATCTGGGCTGATCTGCACAGTATCAGCTGTTCCCATATCCTGCACATGTGCTAATAAATTTCCTCCCAACATTAACACAGATGCACAATGGGGGAAAAATAACATGGGGAGATGTGAGGATGACTCACACCCCGGAGAGAATCGAGAGAGGAGAAGCTTCAGTAGCAGGAGCGAGAGAGAGGAGGCATAACAAACACAGAGCAGGATGAAAGGAGGAAGGATGGAGATGTGGAGAAACTGAGAGGCTGATGGAGAGCCCTTGTATCGATGAGTCAGATTCATTATCTGATGAAAAAGGGAGAGAGGGAGGGAGCGAGGGAGGAGGAGAGAACGAGGTGAGTGCAGGAGTAGGGGGAGAAGAAATGAGGGTGATGACTCAGAGCAGCGGAGAGAGAGAGAGAGAAGGGGAGGAAGGGATCAGAGGGGGCCAAGAGTTGATGTTAAAAAAGGAATAAAACACTCATTAAAGGAAGGAGAGTGTCAGAAAGTTTTTTTGTTTTTTTTTGTGGGCAAAGTGGAAAAAAGTGAAGCGAGGAAGGTGATTAGCTCGGCAGAGATCGGAGTAGGAGAAGCCAAGAGATGAGAAAGGGGACACCAGGAGTTCCTCAGCAGGACCTGTGATGGGATGACTGAATGAGAGCGGGGATGAAGAGATCGATCCCATAACAGCAGAGATGTCTACCTACCTGGCTTTAAGATGCATGTTCACCAGCAGAAATGTGGGAATCTCAGAGAATATCTGGAAGAGAAATTTTGAAGAAACCTTTGAAGAGACCTTCCACCTATGATCTTATCTGATTTGTACCTTCACGGTGTCACCCCGACTCCAATAGATCTAAGCATGCATGTTTTGGACTGTGGATAACCCATGCTGACATGAGGACGACAAAGCTGTGGCCCGGGAGTCAAACTTAGGTCCTCATTGCATCTGATGGACTAAATTAGGACTTTGAAGGAACTCCAATGTGCAGTTGTTTGGGTCTCAGAGAGCTGCTTGCTCTTCAGTTCTCTGTAAAGTTGCAGAGGTTTCACACTGCGCACCTCCCTCTACTGGCTGCAAACCCATAATTAATGGCCTGCACTCAGTTCCCATATAGGTGTAAGTGGAAGAGTCTTGAAAATATGCAAAGACGCCACGGAACCTCAAGATAGTAGTTGTATATAATATATAATAACTTGCACAGCCATCGTTATCATAACTAATTGTCATTTGTGGTTTCACCACTTCTGTTGACTGTGGGGATTTCCTCCTGCCTCTTCCTATCCTACAATCCTACCAAAGGAGTTGAGTTTAAATAAACTTTTTAAAGAAGTTAGTGTTGCATAATGTGAAAATTTATGGTTTTGTTGTTTTGTTTTTTTTACAGGTTGTCACTCAACATGAATGCAACGCCAACAATCTCCACTTGGTGGAGATACAAATCTGTTATTTTGATGCTGATACTTTGTGAGTGGAGAGGCAAAGTAAGAGATGTAGAGTTGACAATCATTTTGAGCTCTGGTCTCCAAACTAGAACATAATAATTCATTTGTAATTGCTTTAAGGAAAACTGCATAGTTAATGCAACATCCCAAACTTCAATTTACAGCTATGACTGCTTTTAATTCTTAGATGACAGCTCATAAAAGATGTGAAACATGAACTGTGACATACAATAGTTTGATGTATGGCTATGTGTCTGTCTGAACATGTGTTCAGAGTGTGTGTGTGTGTGTGTGTGTGTGTGTGTGTGACTGAGTGTTCCAGTCATCTTATCATGTCCTTTCAAGCCCGAGCCTGTGACGACGCCCACTCAGGCATTTATTGGGTAACACGGTGTGATATTAACAGGTCACCAGAGTTCATGCTCAATCTGTGCACGCTACTGCCATTGGCTGGCCCCGCCTGCACTCAGTGCCAGCATACGATTAGCCTTTAGGCCGAGACTGTCTTAGTGCAGTGGGCATAAGGTGGCCCAAGATTAGTGGTAAGTCGTTTGCGAGGAGGACAGTGCCGGGGCAGACTGGAGATTCATGTGTCTTAAACTTGAGGAAGTGCAGCTGAGCTGGGACAGTGTCTGGTCACAAAGGGGTTAAACGGATTCTGAAACCTTCAGTTCAGTGTTTCTCACTATAAGGCTTTATATATGTGTAAGATCAGATATTTCAACTGAGCTGAGCAAGTCTACTTTTGCTGGAAACTGAGGAAGAGCAAACCACAAATATGTCATTTCTACATGCATTTGGTCAAAAGATTTTTCAAGCGGATAAAATCTATAATAATTATGTTTTGCAGCACATCAGACATATGTATGTGTATATACAAGCTTATAGATGTATTTGTGATAGAATACCACCTCTAATCCTTCTGCCCACTGTATAATTACAAATGGAGGCAGAGACAAAGGTTCATATCATGTTAACACTGCATCGGGATGCAGATTTTGTTTCCTTCCCTCATGTACCAGAGCGAAACAGCCCTTGTCTCCAGTCTTAATGCTAAACGCCTGGCTCTGGTTTTATTTTTAATGCATTTATATGAGAGCATTAGCTGCACCAAGTAATCCTGGTAGGAGAGCAAAGAAGCATATTCCCCCGGAAAATGTTGAACTGTCCCTTTATGAGGGAATAAAACTCATCAACAGCAGCTGAGGATGAGGAATTTAGGATGATTTGAAATTAAACTTTCAGAACAATATCAGATGCAGTGTCAGACTGTTACCGCTGCAGGAAATGTGTGTTACACACACACACACACACACGCTGTGCGGCTCCAACTATTGAGACACAGAACAAAGATGAGGGGCTGATGGAGACTCCACTGGAGAGGCTCTACAGCAGTGAATAGGAAGTTGGATGAATAGGATTTGGAGGGGTGACAAATCGAACGGGGGATTAGGTGTGTGTGTGTGTGTGTGTGTGCGTGTGTGTGTGTGTGAGCTACGCCAGCTGGCTGAGTCCTCCCTCCCATTAACTGAGGAGGTGTGTGCGTGTGTGTATGGATGTTTGTGTGTTTGTATGTAAAAAATAAAATAAAAAATACAATGTAATAAAAAAGAAATCTAACCTTCCATCATCCTAAAATAAAACAAAAACAAGCATTTCATCATCATTTTGTACACGGTTTTACAGCCGGAGCAGAGCATACCTGCCATCCACATGTTCAGGACCTGGCTGTGGACCAAACATCCTGCCAGAGAGAAGGAAAGCTCTGTTTATGGCTAAACATGCCGACAATACCCGCCCGCCTTTGCTTGACTGAGCAATAACCGGCGTGTTAATCTTAGTAACGGCATAATAATGCTGGGTCACCTTCAAATAAAGCAGAATTAATAACCTGAATGAACAGATTTGAAAGCCTGAGCTTCCTCTGCATACACTTAGTGGTTCCCGGCAGAAGCCTAAAAAAAGCAGAGAGAGTGGGTGCTGTCATGGTTGCAGGCTATGGAACATGCATGTTGTCGAGGCTCTGGTGCCAAGCGGTGTGGGCGCAACTGAGCAAAAGAGAACTTTCTGTCTCCACAAATAGATTTACACTCGCTCAAACCCTCATGGTGTGTGTTTAGAATCTGGTTTGTGGTACGTGAATGGAGGCCGTGTCTGCAAGCACTCTCTTGTTTTACGAGCCAATAAAAGAGGGAAAAAAGAAGCAGAATTCATCTCACCTTTTTTCGCTTTTTCACGGCAGACATTTGAACGTGTCGCAGCAGGACAGACAGGTGCAATTAGCACAACAACGTGCAATAGCTGCGAATGCAGCAAGAGCTGCAGGGCATTTTGTGTGAACAGCATTCGTAGACTCACTTTTGGTTCTTTGCTTTTCTTTTTAAGAACGTCTCCCCTCCAGTTACAGTCAATGTCACACAAACACACACACACACACACACACACACACACACACACACACACACACAGATAACCCTCGTGTGTCTCACAATCGCAGTAACACTGTGCTGGCTTCTGTATTCTTTGACCATAATTGCATTCACAAATGTATCCAAAGCAACAAAACAATTATCTCTGCTATAATTGTCCCAGTAGGGCTTCATGTGAAAACTCAGCTCGTCATTGACTGACCATTGACTGGCTGGATTCAACCTTCTGGCGAATTGCTTTTCAGAAAACCGTTTTCTCCTTGCATTGATTTTTAATGGAGGGCGTCAATAACAGATGAGTGGTTTGCAGCGTTTGCAGCTCACAGTTGTCCAAGGTTGTGTTTCTGTTATCAGTATGAAGAGGAAGGTTGAATAAAATCAAATGAAATGTGTCATATGCTATTTTATTGTCTCTTTAGAGGCCCTTTTTTCTCTGGTGAGGGAATATGATGGTCCATTTCTGCACAAATCAAATCTAGCATCCACACCTAGGCTTTAGATAGATGGACAGGCAGGCAGACAGGTATACAGACAGACAAACAGGCATGTAGACAGGCAGACAGACAGACAGACTGGAGGGCAGATTTGTCAGAAGTGGCTTTCCTCTGATTGGTTGTCTTGCCTGCTACTCACATGAATGATCATGTGTCCGTCTCTGACCAGTTTTGCCTGTTGAACAAGGACATGATAGATAACATAGACAGTTACTCAACAAAGCATTTTTTTATATTTCATAGGTCCGCTTTAAATGGTGTTGTTTCATGTGTAATCAGCAGCTGATACAATCAGTGAGTGACAGAGCTGATGTTGATGTCAGTGAAAGAAATTGTTGCGATAAAGATGGAGGAACTATTTAAAAAGGAGCTGTTTGACAGGCTGAGTTTGAAATGGTGTTGTGAGTTGTGGTTGTGTGAGACTGTGTGACTTGTGTGAAACTGCAGGTGGATACCAGAAGGTCGGCTGGAGAAGAACCACTCTGGACATCTGAAACGGATACTGAACGCATGCGAAATTTTCAGATTAAATCCACAGAATTCACAGAATGTGGAGCAGGCAGTGGGAAGTACCTGACAAATTTAACATGGACAATAAAAGGCCTTCTTTGTGATGTAACACACGCACACTCCTGTGTGTCTCTGCGCACACACACTCCCCCTGCTCCCTCCCTTTTAGCTGCCCGTGCTCTGGCTTCAAGAGGAGTTCTGTTGCCGGATAAGAGGAGGGAGGCGGCGAGGCAGGTGCTGCTGCAGGGGAACAGTGGGCCACTTGTGGCTCTTTTGAGTGTCTCTCCACACTCCTCCATCTCTCTGCGACCCCCCCCCCCCACAGTCACTTCATCTCACACTGTCTCTCCCCCACCATCATCACAAACAGGTGTGAGCGTGGTTCGCTACCTCCTGTCATGTCATTTCTCTTATGCACGACCGGGTGTTCACCTCGGTTTCTAACAATTCAGAGAATAATTACAACAGTGCAAGCTTTACCTGCAGACGTGGAGGAAGTAGATATTTTTTTTGCTCATTCTGAAACTTCAGTTTCAGAACTTTCACTGTTTTTATCCATTTTCTTCACCACTCAATGGACTCCATCTGCAACTGCAAAACAATTGTAATAAAACAAAACAAAACAAAATAAAACACTGGTATTCAGAATGAAAGTGTACCACCCAGTATCTGATCAATGAATCAGGTCTGATCTGCTGTTCATTTACATACGTGCATCTAAACTGATGGGCAGAGTCTAATAATTTCAATTCCTGGACCACGTGGAAGTGTCAGATCCCGAGCTGCTGTGTAACCTATGTGTGACTCAGCGAGTGTTTCGCCACGAGTTCGATGCCTTATCATGGCAGCCACGTTTTCACGCTCACTGCAGCTTGGCTGTTTGCAAGATGCAGCATGAGACACAACGCAAGCTAAAAATATCTCTGAAATGGTTTTAAGCCATGGTGTTTAGGGCAGGCAGAAATCAGCCAGCTGAACACTCAAACACGCTCCATGAACAGGAAGAGAACCTGCTCTGCAGATGAATCTCCCACCGCCGTGATGATTCTCTCAAGGGTAATGGGCTCTGAAAGAGGTGATGAACTATTAAGAAGTGATCAAACTGCCATTTGGGCCATCAGCGCAGCTCATCTGTCCTCGCTCTCTCTCCTGCACAGATGGGTGACTCCGCCAAAACAAAACCCGTGTAAACTTCACCTTCCAGCTCCGCCACCCAGGCTTGTTTTTCTTCCTCCCGCAAAGCGTTGCTTGACATTTTAACTCCGGCAAATCAATATCACATCCATTTTGTGCGGTAAGGTATTTATTCGACTTCAGACGACCTTCAGATAATGATTGTAAACACACGCACACAAACACTCACCCATAGCTGCACCTCACACCCGTACTTTACTATGCATGGATACGTCTGAACACCTGAGCAACGACCCGTGTCCTGATAACGGTCTGCTGTGTAAAGTTGCATTACTGTTCTGTGTCGGACAAAAACAAGAACATTCAGTGCTAACTGAATGTTGTTCATGTCTGACTCCATCTCCTTGTTACAATATAGAAATAGCTTTGTCCGGACTTTGGAGGACTGCGTTTGGCGGGATTCAAAAATAGAAATGGATGTTTCATCATGTGGGTTTGTACAATTAAGGGCCTGTTTCTCCAGCCCGCGCGCTGCTGCTGCGCCGACCGTAGTTTCACCCCATGATGACTCACACTACAGTAATTTCAAGGTTGTTTTCCATTGAGGAGAATTGACGATAACCGGCATGACAGAGCGAGGGAGCACGTCCATGAATGCATGGGCCCCTTTCTCAGGCCCAACCCTGCGGCCCTGAATCAAACGCCCTCTCATCTCTGGCGACCAGACGCAATCAATTTCTCATTCTCTTCTCATTGTTGACACTCTGTCATTGCCGGGCCTCGCTGCCTAGCAACAAAATCCAGGCAGACGTTTTTCCAATCTCCTGTCAGGGGTGGAGGCTCCGCCCCCGTCCGTCCCCGGAGGAATGATTGAAAGGTCACCTCACTCCTCGCCTTGTCTGACAGCACGCAGATTGTCTTTTCTGAAAACTCTGAAGAGTCTATGTCTATATGGGAAGTGGTTGGGGAGGGGTCTGGGTGATGGAGTTGGGGGGGGCAGGTGGGTACAAAACACTCAGTGATGAGTGGGCAGAGCAGTTTGCTCTCTACAGACCCAGTGATCGAAGCGGTGAGGAAGTGAAGGGGGAGGTGGGGGTGTGTTTGGAGGGGAGGGGGGGTTTCTACCAGATCGATGATGCCACACTTTCCTCGGCACAGGCTGAGTGTGAACCCCTTCGGACCGCTCCATTGTTGTTCTTCGAGGAGTCAGAGGCCCCGCAGAGCGGTATTAAAGAGAAAAGCCTATTTCTTTTGTGTGCCGGCGTGTTACAAACTGGGTCATTGTATTTTTGCCCATCTTTCAGATAAGACTTTTGCAAAGGTTTTTACTCACTGCTGTGAGATGAGAGAACATGCTGACTGCTCTTGAAACGGCTTCACAGCGGAGCCCCCGGGACAACCCACATAAGAGGCATGCCGGGTCTGAGGGCAAATATAGAAAGTCTGAACTTGGTGTTCCCAAAATAATTGTTATCGTATATGACTAATGCTGTTTTGCACTGAACTTATCAAAGAGACAAGGGAGTGAAAGGCCTACAACTGTACATATTGGAGATGTTGGCATACATATTTATGAACACAAGTCAAGTCTAGTACTGCTACTCAAGAGTCCATCCAGTAGTCCCATAACAGGCAGATATCACTGTAACCAGAGATACTCAATATTATTGTATTGTTATGACTATTATCGACTGATATTGGGCAAAAAAGGCCTCATAACAATGTATTTGATGACCTTTTTTGCCAGAAACTAATTAGCCAACATTGCATTGATTTGCATAATATGCATGATTCCATGTATTGGCCTCATAACTGTCCTCTTTTACATTATTTTGGTAAGTCAGAGGTAGAGCTGTAACGTTAAATTCATCTTTAATAAATCGTTCTTTACCTCAGTTGTGTATATTAACTATTAAAAAATGTTCTGTGCATCCCTAATGGTGACAGTGGTCATTATTAAATATGGGGTCCCATTATCAATCCATTTGATGGACTGACGGCTTCTAGCTCTAACAAACAAAGTAAAATCAGTTTTGCTTTACAAATCTGCTGGGTTTTACATCACAACCTGAGTTTCATTATTTTTGGGAACAGGAGTGGGGTGAGTCATTTGTTGCGAAAGCGATGGGGGAGGAAAATTAAAACAAAATGAGCTGTGTGTTTGTGTTGTGCAGATCCAATCTGGGACACAACATCGAGCTGTGCTGCGTTCCCTCTCCGAGCACGGGCAGGGGAGGATGGTGGGAGCGGGGAGAGCTCGGTGCAGGTGGAGAGCGACATGATTATTCAACTGAAGGAGTCTGAGACTGCACGACAGGCGATGTGACCAAACTCCCAACCGGCCACGGGTCTGATTGGATTGATACGGCGCAGCGTTCCTCTCTGGGAGCTCAGGCATGGACAAACGTCGAATGTCACACAGTGCGAGATGCCTCCAAAATATAAAACAGCACGCAGGTGTTTTCTGGGTCATTCCAGATTGGCTGGTTTGTAACAAGTGAAGGTCTACACACACAATAGAAGTACTGCATTGGATTGTGTTGACCATGCAAACACCCTGAGATGCAGAGGAGGCTTCTGCTATGTCTTTCTCACAATAAAAGCTTTTGATCATTTTCTATTCTACAAAGTACATTCAGACCAATGCTGATGTGGATAAAACTTCCATGTTTGTGTTATATCCTCCATCCATCCATCACCTTGGCTGTTTAATGCTTTAACAGTGTCACAGGAGTTCATTTAGAGTTCAACAAGACATGAGAGAAAGGTATATTTCAGTATTTGTAGTCACAATAACTTCAAGATAGCCCATTCATCCATTAGTTTAGATTTGTAATTGAACAGTGTTGCACGGTCCTTGCCATCACATAGGAAATACACACACACAAATACACACACGCACCATTCACTTTCACACCTTGGGGGAAAATTGTCATGCATCTGTTGGGGCGCCTGTGGTCGTCTACGGATTGGAAGGTCGGCGGTTCAATCCCAGCCCATGCAGTCGATGTGTTGAAGTGTCCTTGGGAGAGATGCTGAACCCCAAATTGCCTCTGATGCTTCGTCATTGGGTGGGAATGTGAGTGGGTGGTTAAAGCAGATGGGCTGTGCAGGGTAGTCCCACCACTTGCGTATGGATGGGTGTGAATGTGATCTGTAAAGAGCTTGGAGTGGTCATGAAGACGAGATAAGAAACGGTCCATTTTCCATTTATGACATACCAATCAATTTCAGCCAATAACATGACACGCTTTCAGCAGCACAGAGCCAAGATTCATGAGAAATCAACGCTTGTCCCTGTGACAACACTGAGAATAAAGCATGTAAGATGATGGATGAATGGATGAGTAGGACACTGTGTGACTTTGGCTTAAGGTCAAACAAGTTCTGAATAAAGCTTAAAAGCACTAAAAACACTGTCTTGTCAGTTGAACAAAGGGACCTCATGCAAGGCTTAAATTATCAATTGCCCACTGTGAACAAAGGGAAAAACATGCGTTTTGGACTGAAGATTTCATTATGTCGACTCACAAAGGGAGCAACAGTGTTTTCACCACGTCAGGGTTTTCCCTCAATCTCATCCACCTTTCTGACCTGATCAATAATGCCCGTTCATTATTACCAGACAAAGAGAGACAGACAGATGCAGGTATAGGCATCCTTGAAGGCTCAGCCCTCTGGACACATAATGGAAGAGCACTAAAGGGTCCGTCGCTCATTAACATTCCTCAGTCACCTTCAACAATGCATTTGCATGACTGCGAGTGGCAGCACTCAGAGGGGAGATGGATTTCACTGTTCTCGTGTCAGAATATTTTAATGCGTCATCAAAGTGGCAGCTTCATTTCTGGCACAGTGAAACACTAAGCCCGAGCCAAACACTGGAACAAGGAGTCTGTCTGAGGGATAATATTAGCATACCGCCGCGGCGGTGTGCAAGGCGACAACCAACTCAGACGAGTCTTTATTGACTCGCAGGCGAGCTGAATGGCGCTGTGATTGTGGACCTTTGTGCCGGCGGCGTGGAGCAGAGATTGCAGCACAGGTAGAGGCTGCAGCGAGCTGCCAGGCTCCCGTCTCTGAGTCAAGCTGAGCACAGAGCAGTTCCTTCAAATCCTGGTTCTGTTTACACACAGAACCTGGCACACCAGGCACAGACTCCTCACAGCGTCCAAAACACAAGCTCTTCCTTAGTTTTCAAAAAAAACAAATGAAAGGAGAAAAATAGCTGAATCCATGATTTGACATTTTAAGACATGCTTTGCCATGTCCACCTTCCTCACAATGAGATGACAAGGTTGATATTTGTGTTCTCAGATGTCTGATTATTCAGATAGAAGTCCTTTTGTTCCACTGTGTTGTTCCTTGTGGATGAAGGACATTCTTTATTTTGCTGAGTTAGACAGAAATCAGAGAAAATATATGCTGAATGGTCCAATCTGGAAATTAAACAATGCTCAGTGCAAGGACTGGTGTTTGTAGCCATCCCTGAGAAACTGTTTTAACATACTTTCACATACATTTATTTTTGTACTTTTGGTAGGTTTGGAATGTTGCCTATTCATTATTCTTGTACAATGATAACCACCATCTTTCATATATTAACGGGTGACCAATATGTGCAGACAGTATTCAGATTTTTCTCATAAAAATGTGTTTGTTCCGATTTTTTTTTACTTTAGATAATTTTGAAATATTATTCTAAACTTGGAAATTATGTTATTTCACAAACAACAGGAACGGAAACTGCCCGGTAACTCTAACTGGTTCCATTCAAAAGCTGCAAGTTATTTAATGAGTGTTTTCAACCTTGAACAAGATGTTGAGGTTTTTGTCTCATGTTTCTCATATTACGCCACATAACGAAGCAACAAGCCAGAGGTAACAAAAGAGACCTAAAACGCTTGTTTCACAACCGCAGATGAAAAAAAATGAATAATTCAATCAGTCTGGACTTCTTCAGGCAGAGCAGAGGCGCAGAGGACAAGGTTGGAACTGCAGACTGTGTTCTCCACAAACTTAAGCACTAAAAATGTATAATATAAAAGAGGTTTCACTGTCTAGGTGAGATGATTAACAGGCACAACCTTATTGCTGTACACATCAATCACACAACGCAAAGAGAGAGGGAAATGTTCTGACATTTAAACATGTTGACATATCTCTAAAATTAGATCAACCTTCCAATCAAACACTCGGTAGAAATTGCCAGCTGGGAAGAGGTGGCGGAGCTCTAAAATAACACTTTGATATTTGATTCATCAGGTATAGCAGCTCCAGATTAATTTTTTTTTCTTTCATCTGCGTGATGTAAATAGACAACCACTTTTTCAGTTTGACTTTCATAGGTAATAATAAATAAGTGAAGACTGACCATATTCTCTCCTACTTCTCTGCAGAGAGATTACATTTCCAGAGATGTTCCATCAAGTGGCTACAGTCTTCGTGCTAATGTTATAGAACTATAGGGGTGAGATTTTCACCTCAGCCACAGTGGTGCACTTTGCCTCTGTGCACCACAGCGTTCAGGAAGACACCACCTCCACCTGTGGTTTAACAGCCCCCATTAGCAGCCCTTCGCCCTCAGCTTTCTGTGAACTACCGCCACAGACACGCCACTTGTTCTGAGCTGCTACAGCTTTGCACCTCGCCGTCCACAGGCCTGGGTGACTCATTTCCTGTGCAAAAAGGCTTCAGCCGCACTTCACACAGCCTGCAGAGAGAGGCAGGGCTGCACTGGCTGCGGTCGTCTCACAGCCACAAACCAGAGCTCTCTTGCCTTCATCCTGGTTTAAAACTGAAGGGAATGTTGGTTGGACGCATTCATCTGTGTCCTCTGGAGTGGACATGGACGCTATGAAACATTTGTTTCATCAGAGAACACTGGTGTGATTTTACGAGCTCTTTGAAAATCCTATTTTGGGTGTGGGCATATTACAGTCCATTTCTGCACAGCTCTTTGCACTGATTGACATTACAATAGTATTGTTCAGCCCTGTTCCTTGAGAATCACTGTTTAAATGTTTCTGGTCCAACACACCTGACTGAAATTATGGGCCAATCATTTCACTCAGGTGTGTTGGTGCAGGAACCATCTAAAACACACCACTAGAATGATCATGTGACCCTAGGCTCCTTTCCAAACTAACTTGCTTGCCAATTGTTGCCTGAATTAAGTGGTAACTGCAGCTATGCACACACAGCCTTTTGTGTTTGAGCTTGGATCAGATATTGCAGAAGACCCAGGAGCAGGGACACTGACATTTCATTGGAAACTTCACCAAACCGCTGCCTGCGCCTGCCTGTCTTCATGCACTTCATGTTGCTGAACACGGGAAATTATTCTGGAGGTAGGGGTTTAGAATGATTTTTTTCACAGGTGTGTTTACTATCACATTCTGTCTTTTTTAAATGCCATTCAAGATCTGAATCATTTATATACAAATGAAGACATGATGATGCATTTAGTGCCATGTATCAGCCAGGCGAGGACTTTAACTATTCAACAAAGCCATGATAAAGTCTTTCTAAGTCTCTTCTAAAGCGTGTAAGTGTGCGTGCTGTCCCCCTGTTCGTGCCTGCTTGGCAGAGCGGCGTCACCTTTCATGGAAACAGACTGTCAGTCCATCAGCAGGGACCGAACCGCAGCCCCTGGCCTTGCAGCTGCTGTCTGAGAGTGCAGAGAGACACATGGTGCCAGGCTGCGATAACGGCCTGGACCTCTGCCCACTGCCCCCCCCTCCCCCACACACACACACATACATCCTCAACACGACATGCGATCCAGTGGTGGCCAACAGCTGCACCATGTTCCTGGCCCCGCCACACCGTCAGATCTCCCCATTTGCCCCGGATGCAGGAATTTATTGTACTTTTTTTGGGTGTAAACGGATTTGGTGAAGTCTTCCTGATGGTAACATGACCCGAAAACTGGGTATTAGCATCACACATACTTGGTTTGAGTAACAGAGAAAATTATAGGGGGCTAAAATAAAAACTATGGCAGTTATGACTTTCATTAAGATGCATAGCACCTCCTAACACACATCTCCTCATTCACGTTGCCTACATATTTCTTTTATTGAAATGAGACTTAAATGGTGAACAGTGACAGAATGTGACCTAAATTAAATGTGACACTTGTTTTTTTTACATTTCTGGTGAAACGGCATTAAGCCCTCACTCCTGGGTCTTCATCATTGTTTGTCTCCTCCTCTTATTCTGGTTCCAAGATATGAAGGGCCATTTATGCTCGGCACACAACAATGCATGAAGTGCCTTTTGTCCAGCTTTGTGTGGTTTTGTAGATTTAGTAGATTTCATGCATAATTTGGTTCGCTCTCTGCGTGCTTACAGAGGCGTCCACATGCATGAAGACGGAGTTAGTCAGCCATCAGAAATCATTGTGGCTGCTGTAGGTGACGTGGGCAGACAGGAACAAAGAAGAAGAAGAAAAAGAAAAAGAACAAATTAATTTAATTTAATGACTGCACAGACCAACACCATCACTTGACCTGCCTTTGTTTGGATCTAATTTGAAGAGCCTACATAATCATGACTTCTCCCACTGTCGCCATGTTCGCTTGGGCGCGGACCGTACTCTGAACTCAGTGCTGCCCCCAGTGGATAAATTACTTCACTACCACACCAAGGCAAAGGACATACCGGTTTCGTACATAGTTTTGACGTCTGTAGGGCATCTTAAAACAGGACTTAAAAAGTGCTTGTAGAATGGCATCTGAGGCATCTCTGATGAAACCAAAGTCCCAAGGCTTCCATGTTAGTGCCGGAGAACAAGGCTAAATACTCCATTCAACCATTCTAGCTTCCATTTAAGATGGGAGAAAGAGTAACTGCAGACTCTTTTCGCACAGTGGGGAAATGTGCGGTGAATTTAATGGGAAAATTCCAAGATATGAGCTGGTATCTTCCCCAGACGACGTCAGTGATTTATTTCCACCAAGCTACTGTTAACGCCCAGAAAAGTTGATGAGAAAAACAACTTTATTTCTGGTGGCTCAGTGCAGTAATGAGAGTTCGCGTGGCAGGGTAAACGCCCACCGAGCGCTGGGCCAGCTGTCTCACTGCTGAGTGATTTCTCCTCTGCAGCATAAATAATCTAGGGCTGAATGATGCTGGCAGCAGGGCAAAAACTGAGAAAAAAACTCAGAGTAATTTGGCCCCTCATGAAAAAGTGATATTTATACAGCTGAGCTGCTACAGGGGGATTTGTGTTTGTGAGGTTTTATTCCCCCTAAACACTGAAACAGAATAAGCTGTGAAGTGTGTCCTGAACTGGACTCACATCTTGATAAATCTACATTTCCCTACTTACCTGTGCAGTCGTAAATGTTATCCACTTAAAGGAATCCAGTGGTGGATCCAGGCATAGATACATATAGAAAGCTAGATGTATCACGGCGGAGTGAACCTCTGCACAGGTCGGCCACCTTATGACGGTGAAGCTTCCCAGCAGAATCAGTAAAACCTGATCTAAACAGAGGCAAGGTCAGTGACCTGCAAAAAAGTTCCTGCTCTTATCTTGCTGAAATTTTGACGGATTTACAAACGTTTATAAATGCGTACATACAATCTCTTTTTTAGGACATGACATTCTACACAACTATGCAGTATCATATGTACATATTTGATATTTATAACAAACCAAACCGTTTGAAAATTGGTTGAAATTTGAGCAAGTTATGCATCTAAAAGGTACATGCACCAGTACCAACACAATGTAACGGGTGAGTGAGCTGCCTGGGGCAAGATGGCCGCCATGTGCGGACGTTCGCCTCTGTAACGACCCTGCGTTGCATGTGTACACACGACTCACTCCCTCATTTAGGGTCATTTATGGTCTCCAATAGACTTAAATGCAATATAATTATCTTTTTAGTGTGTTATGAAATGAAAGTATGTATCACTGTGTTAATTGGTGTAGTTATGTTAACCCTAACCCTGAGACTTAGATTTTGTTCCCTCAACACCTAGAATCAAAATAACGAATAGAAACTCTCATTTCCCACTATTCTCACCTCTGCATCTTTTCAGCTCATTTTCCTCAGCTTTTCTCTTTGCAGCTCCTTTTACAGCTCTTTTCTCTCCTCACTATCCAGCAAAGTTTCTGCAGCTCTTGATGAAAAGTGCAGGACGTTCACACAATGACAGACAGCACTTTCAGTCAAACCAGTTACAGACGTGTGTGTGTGCGTGTGCGTCAGCTCTTGTTCAGTGGAGCTTGAGTGATTTCAGTCACTGATTTAGAAACAGACAATTTTATGATAACAAATGGCTTCGATGGCCAATATTTCACAAGCCTCTGTATGTAAATGCATGAGCCCAACTGAAATAACGGCTTTCGTTTGACATCTCTCTGATTTATGCCTCCATCCAGAGACAATAGTGGGTGTACGGGAGTTTTGTGTGGCGCTCACAGCAGTGAAAAGATGACATTTAACATGCTGTAAACAGTTTTGGCAGAGAGCATTTTTTTTTCTTGGCCGGCTGACGTGACTTCCTGGAGCTTGCCTGGCAGACTCACAATTACAGTAAGTCTTCAGGAAACGGGCGTAGAACTGGGCCTAGCCAGGACTGACTCCCACGCAGAACTCCAGGTGATATCACTAAGTGTTGTTTTAACAATTATGTTCCTTTTACAAAATCAACCACCGAGATGAAACCTGTTAAATAGTGAACTCTTTGAAGAGATCAATGAGATGAAAAGAACCTCATGTCCACTCATCTACTATGAAGCTGCAGTTAGCAGCTTCTTTGCATAGTTGGTGTAACAACAATCCTGACAGGGTCTACAGGTGGGAGAATCACTCCGTTAGCCCCTCTGAAGGTCACAAACACGTTTGGTAACAGTTTGGTAAAGCTCTTGCTTCCATAGGGGATTTAGTGCCAGACTAGACATCCCCTGCCAGTTTATGCTAAGCTACAACTGCTGGCTCATGTTTCATATTTTCTCTGATCCCTCTTCAGAATACACATCCAGGCCCAGTCTATTCCATTTGTAAGGTTCAGACTGTAAAAACAAATCTAGATGCTGTCTCCTCAAAACATTGATGCACTGAGGGAGCTGTTGTGAACTGACATAGAAGAACAGACTCAAGAGTGACTGGTTCATCAACATTTTCAGTATTTCTGACCTTGATATGATGTACAGATGCGGAGATTGAAGACACGGAGTCCAAATGTTTCACATTTAATGCCCTGGGCTTTATTGTCTTATTTTAGTGAGAGTTCTGTCACATTTTTTTAGTCTTTTCAGCCTCCAGGTGGGACAAGTAAACCTCAAGGATATATCCTGCCATTGGACTGGGCATTCATATTCTGACAAAGACGAGAAGCACTACTAAGTAATGCTGCCTTTGTGCCTAACTCTTCACAGAAGAGAGTACATAAAATTCCCCAAAGGAAGGCACCCAATACTTGTGGTTTTTGGCCTTGCAGCCGTCTGGAGATTCTTTTTTCAAAGAAAAAAACAAAAATAAAGAAAAAGGAGAAGCGAGGGGGTGGGGGAGAAGACTGCTGTTTTCTCACAAACTCATCGTCCCCCTCATTAGCATTTTTTGTTATTACAAACTGGAATGATGAAACACGTACAGCGATTTACTGCTCATTCACCTCCCTTATCACCTATGCATGAACAAGTAACAAATGAACAAAAGAATGAAGTCTTTCAAATAAATGAAAAGCTTACAATCAAGTTTACCACAAGAAAAGAAAATACAAAAATAACTCGTTTTACAAAAATGTTTGTGGGAGAAAAAAACGGATAGAGGGAAGGGGGATTCTGTTTGCATGAAAATGAAGAACAGCCCCTTTAAAAAAGAAAAACAAAACAAAATACAAAAGCAGCATTGATATTTATCAAAACCATGAACAAAAAAACATCACAAAAAATAGTGCTTTAATCAGAAGCAGCAGAGGCTTCTGGGAAGAGACTTCATCCCTGTTTTGTTACTTGTGTTTGGGACAATGGTAATGAAAGCTCCCAGGAAGAGAGGAGCGCCTCTCTTCAAGTGAGCTGCAGTCACCTGCCAACACACGGCCAATGCCTCCTCCTCCTCCTCTTCATCCTCCTCCTCCTCCTCCTGGCTCTCCTGGTCTGTATGTATGTCACTATTGATTTTCACATGATCCACAGAGAGAAAGCACAGGGACCCAAAATAAACGTGGTGGTGGTGTTGGTGGGTGGGTGGGTGGGTTGGGGTTGAGGGGTTTGGGGGGGACCTGCTTTGTGTTCACAATATACAAAAATACCCAGGAGTCCGTAGCTACCTAACATTTACTACAGCACAGGAACCAACAAAGGTACAGTGTACAAATAAAAAAAAAAAAAACAACAAAACAAACCAAAAAAAGAAAAAGAAAACTGTAAACACAGCACAATAAATAGATTAAAAACAGCAGGCTCCGCACCATGCACATGATGTGATAAAACTCTTCTCTATACAACTCCCACATCTCACACTCGCCACAAGTTACTTGGCTTTCTTTTTTTTCCTTTTAAGTTTGACTCCCAAGTGCAAAAAACATCACAAATGGACAGTTCTGTATTCAAGTAATATATATACAAGGGGGTTTGGGGGACTGGAGAGGGGATGTTATACAAATATGTAGTTACTGTACAGATACTAATTTTTGCCATATTCATAATTTACAGATGTCAATTTTTGTACTTTTAACAGTAACAAAAAGAACGAAATGGAAAGGAAAAAAAAGCTTTTCAAAAAGTATGAGAGATGAGAATTGCGTCGTTCTGTCTGTCCATCCATCGTCAGAGTCCTGCTGTCCCTTTTGCATTCCCGATGCTACGATGCACAGCACCTAGAGAGTGGACTCCCGCCGCTGGCTGCACCTGCTACTACGTCACCTCCATGGCCACTGTGTTGTCTGCTATACTGTTCAGTGCTGGCTTGTCTTCTTCGTGATTATCCCTGCAGATGAGGACAAAAACATACGTTATCTCTGGTCTTATTTTAGCAAAAACTTGGATCCTGGATCCAAGCTCAGTCTTCTTCTGGACAGATCTGTACAGACTCAGCCCCGTTACCTGCCAGTGTGTTGCTGGGTCCAACAAAATACCACGTCCACATATCGGGACTGTGCCCTCTAACTGAATTCGTGTTGTGTCTGCAACACAGGGGCGTCGTTAGAGGAACCAAACCATCGTCTGACCGCCCACATCTATGGAAGCTTCAAGTCTGAGCAGCTAATTAAAGCCTTTGGCTGAACGTTCCTATTCTGTGCTCAGTCAATCAAAACCGAGTCAATCAAAACAAGGATCTCTTCTGACGTTTTTATGTGTGGGAAATTTTATATCATTGACACAGGCGCAATGCCAGGCACATTACGAAACAACGTGAGAAGGTCTGAGTCACTGAAAACAAAAGAACCCCTGGTGTCCACGTGCTTGGTATGGAGCTGGCGGCTTTGCATATCAAGTGGAAACCACACACACCTGGCGGGCTGGAGGTGAGAGAACCAGCCCATTAGCTCCTCTAAAGGTCACAAATAAACACTTCACACTCTGAATACAGAATTAGGTGTGCTTTCAAAGGGATGTTGTGCCAAAGTAGCTAGTACAACTCCCTTCTTCTGAATGCATATCCTTCATTATATATGTAAACACTACTGCACAACCCATTAGCTTAGCATAATAGCGCAATATTAACCCTTTGAGGAGGTTCTCATATTTGCTATACTTAATTGGACGCAAAAAATATATCTCAAGCTGTTATTAAAATATGCATTAATATTATATTCTATATTCAGGCGAGGCGTCACCTTGAGCCCAGGTCCATGGATGACGCTCCGGAGACTTTGGGCATCTGCAGGTTGGTGGTGGTGGACAGCTTTAAGGCAGAGGCCGGCACGTTGCCGAGGGTCCGGGGAATGTGGCGGCCGGCCAGGCTGGCGGCCGACGGCACGCTCAGACAGATGTTGTTCCCGATGAGGACCTGAGTGGTGGCGGGGGTGGCGTTGGCGGCGCCGCATCCCAGGATCCCCAGCGCTGCCGCCGCGTGGGCGTTGGGGGCCGAGGCCAGGGAGGTGGGGACGGCGTTGGCAGAAGGGGGCGTGGCCGAGTTGGAGGAGGGCGAGAGGATGGTCGGGGCCGCGGAGGTGGTAGTGTGTGTCGACTGGTTGGTCTGGTGAAGGGCGGCGGTGGTGCTGGAGAGGTGCAGGCCTTTGAAAACACCTGGAGAGCAAGAGGAGGGAAGGGGTATAGGCGTTAGAGGAGGATCTACAATGGCTGAATCCAGCATCGTCCTTATTTTCTGGTCATTACATAGATACACTGGTTGCATCTGAAATGCCTCCGAGGCTGCCTCCTTTTCATTCTTATCTGGTGGTTCTGAGCTAAATGATCATGCATGTTTTCATTCCTAGCTTAAGATCTTTTCAAGACTCAATTTCACCAGAAACTTCACCAAACTACTGCCGCAGTCTTACATCTTCATATACACATACTGTTGGAGGTAAGGGAGGTAATGGTTCACATCCATATTGTATATTAAGCCACATTCCAAGCCTGATGAGATTTCTAGGCTCCAAAATGTATGCGTTGTGATGCTTAAGGACCTGGTGCCTCCCATCACAGGCAGGGAATAGATTGTTTTTATTCAACAAAGCCGAGGTATGAAACATTTTCCCCTTTAATGGAAGAAAAACAGATTTAAAGCGAACAAATCACTCCGCCATTCTTCCCTTTTCCTTTGCGTGAAGTGTTCAAAGAGGCGCTGCGTTTATGAGGTGCGGCCCAGCCCGGTCTAATGCAATCCAACACAACAGCTGTGCAACGTCTCTGTGAAGCTTTAACGTGTTGGGGCTTTGTTGACAGTCGCTGAGGTGTTGATGCAACACTCGAGTAAATCTTTAAAAACAGTCGGTAATGGTGCTGGCGGAATAACCCCACACATAAAATAGTTTGACAGTTTCTTTCACCTCCATTTACATACACGGAGGAGGCTTAAATTGTTGTTGAAGTCTTCTCGGCCCTTACTGACAAAGCCTAACGTGAACTGGGAGAGATTTTCCATCCTCGGATCCTTGGATTATTTACAGGATTTTAGACGAGGACATTTGTCTTTCCTTATCCAATTCGTCATCTGGTCTCCCACAGTTCACAACTTGGAGATAAATGGACCACTTAGCCATTAATTGCTGGGTTTAGGCCTTTGGGGATGTTCTAATATTTGCTACACTCCAAAAACACATTTCATAAAGTTGCTATAAAAGATGTGACAGAATTTTTAAAAAATATTTCATTACTTTCACTGAGCTAGTTTTGTCACCTACTTGGGAGCAAAGTGAATGGCTTTCAAAGGCACATATTTCCACACAGCATCCTCAGGCTAACAATGGTTTGTTTGCAGTGTACACAGCCACAGTGATCAGAAAACAATCTGTAGAACAGTCAGCAGACAGTCACCTGTGCCTGTCAGGACCCCGTTGACTCCGCTCGCCACCACCAGCTCCTCTTTGGACTTGAGCGCCAGCAGCTGGTCCGTGGTGACGAGGGCTGAAGCAGCAAACTGGGCGCTGGCCTGGTCCAACGTCTTGGCCACAATAGCCTAGAGACAGAAACCCCAGGGAGACGACGTTAAACGTACCACTTCTGCTACAACATATAAAGAGAAGAAAATATCTGCTGAGCTCAGCAGTCATGCTGCCAAACAGGAACTCGGCCAGTGGCGTTAACGCTGCTCGTGGGAATGAGGATGTGTCCTATTTCCTAAGGATGGCTGAACCGACCTTCAACTGTGAGTGATTTCCATATCTGTGGACTGTGATATAGCTCGACTGCGCTTTAACTCACTTCAATTAGACGATCAACACACAAACAGGACGCTAATAGCAGCAATTCAGGCTGGAGTGAGGTGGAAAGGAGCCCATGAGGCTGTCTGACACCAGGCATGCCTCCTCACCTGTGTGTGGGGTGTTGCAGTGCTGTTGGTGTTGCAGTGCTGCTGCACATGGCTCTGCTCCAGCTGCTGCTTCTGCATCTGGGCCAGCTGCTCCTGGTGCTGCTGGTACTGCTCAGCCGTGTACACTGTTGAAACGCCATCAGAAAAGGGCAGCTCAGCATCTTAGGACATTGTTCCACTGTTCTGGACTGTAGTGAAGACTCAGCAGCCGGGGTTCATTTCCAGACTGACCAGGCGCCAAAAATAACAGTAAACGTTAACACTTGTGGAGCGCCTGGATCGTGTTTCATGCTCAACATGATGTTGATGATTGTGGTGGTGATCGTCATGCTGTGTTTGAGATAACTGGACCAGATATTCAGTTTATTTTGGAGCCTATCGTAGGTTTGTTTGAATCAACAGTGAACTCCTGCCATGACTAACACTAAGCATCACAGCAAGAAGATGCTGAGCTCAAGATCCAATGGCAGGATGCTGAAGCTACTATGGCTAAGGCTAATGCTAACACAAAACCTCAAGTTTTCATTCTTTAAAATCTTTTCTTGACTGATGCAGATGGTGCAGTGAAACAGTAATGACTACTTGTTTTGAGCCCTGAATGTTGCGGTTTTTGCTGGGATGACAACACTAGTGACGTCAGTTACATAATTCTGATGGTCATACAATGGGCTATAATGTTAACCTCGACTACATCAACTACATCTTTCTTTACCTCAGGTGTGAACATGAACTATGAAAAGATGTTGTCAGTATTGCTTACGAGAGCCGCAGGACATCAGTAGAAAATAATACTTATCCTGCATCATCTTTGAACTTTCACCACCACAAATCAGCCAACAGCTGATATTTGGAGCAGATATTCAACATGTTTTCAACAGCTTAGAGCAGATATGACCATTTCTCAAAAGCTTGAGAAATATTAAAACAAACAACAGTCAGATAAAGCCGTAAGGCTGCAACAGCAATGTTCTGAGACAAGTCAACCACCCTGGTCTCATCCAGTTCATGCATAACAGTCCCTGGACACAAAATCATCTACTCAGTAATGGGTAGAGACAAAAAAAGCAATGCCTCAGTGAAGTTTCAGACATAACAACACAAAGGGAGTCTAGCTGTTGAATGTGTGTTACTGAATAGGTTTAAAGTCAAGAAAAGGTAAGTGAGGAGGTCTATCTCTGAAGGCTAATGAAAACACACCATCTTTCATTTTATCTTTCATCATCCGTTTTGGGACCAAACCCACCAGACACTGGGAGAAAATGTCAAGTCTACAGTGAGGCTGAAACCCCGGACCTCCTTGCTGTGAGGCGACACCACGCTCCACCGTGTTGCCTCATGTTCTAACCATAATTCTGCTAAATATGGTCTAAGAGCAAAGTTCTCACATGGCTGCTTGCTTAAAACAAACATGGCTACTTTTTGATTGTTTATAATTCTCAAAATAGGCAATCTTTGAAAGGAACTGCCATTTTGGTATTGAGATGTTTCTGTCCAAAGTCACGTCGGACTCCATCTCAGCATCCACATGATGAGGCAACTTAATGACACTGATTGCACCATTCCACTGTAGCAGGGTCACCCCAGCCACTGTCAAGTGTCTACAGACCCAGCAGTACACTCTTTGGAGGTACCAGCCAGTATTTGTTCAAATTACTGGATGGCAAATCATCTAATATCCATCATAAACAATTGTGCCCTGCCTCACTCCAGCACATCATGAATCCAGTTATACAAGATTTATCAGCAGAGTAGAAATGACTCCATCACAATATACAGAGCCCAATGGGTTGAATGTGTGTGCATTACACAAGCCGCAGCCCTACACTACACTACACACTGCACTGGCTTTTAATGTCCAACTATATTTTTCTCATCATTGAATATTCACATGCACAAAATCAATTAAACAGCAGCAATTTCCGGCATAATTTTATGCATGGAGACACTTTTCAATTACTCCCCTCCTCTCTGTGTGCACGCTACAAAGGAAACAACCCGCACTTTCCTGTTCTGAGAGATGAAGAGAAGAGTTGAGGAGCCTTTTAATGGTCAGAGGAATCACATCACGTCATCTGCTTCAGCTACATGCTAAGATCAACATCCACCCATCCATCTGTCCGTTACCTTACTCTTTGTGTAATCAGTGTCTGAGCAGATCATGTGGATCAAGGCAGGGAGACACCCTGGACAGACCAATCATCACACGACACACAAACACATACCCAGGGGCAATTCTGCATCTCCAGTAGACTTAAACAGGCATGTTTTTGGACTGAGGGAGGAAGAAAGCACACCTTTGGAAAAGATGAACACCTGAAGACCAACAAACATGTCAAGGATGGTCAAAGGCCGTTGTCAGCCTGATGAACTTCAACTGGATGCGTTGGATTTGAGATGACCATTTTAGGTGGACAGAGGGCCTTTGTGTGCATTTCCACCCTCCCAAAGTCCCCAAACACATGCAGGTTTAGCTTGTCGAATGGAGACTACACTGTCCCGAGGCGAGCATCCTGTCCTGCCCTGGCCCTCTGTGAGCCTGAGATAAGCAGCAGCAGATCAGACCACAACACCGCTGGCTACACACAAGGTGAGATAAGAGCAAAATCCAAAACCCTGGAAGACCTCTGAGGGACAGTGCATCACCTCAGCAGCACAACAGACTTTATTGTAATGGGAATCTAATTCATTCTAAACCTTGTTGATATAAACTGCTGCAAAATCAGCTAAAAGTTAACTTAACAGCCCGACCAGCTTTTATGACGTCTTCAATTACAGCACAGAGGTAGAATCACCAACAACTTATCAAGAAAATGTAAAAATAGAATCAAATTCCTTGCAATACCACAAAATTGAGGCACTTGAGAGACGAATGAATGAACATGCTGTAGGGATGCTGAAGACGAGAACCAGAGCAATGAGCAGACAGGAGGAGGAGGAAGAAGAGGAGGAAAGGACTGACTCACCATTGACAGGAAGCTGGGCTGGGCCGGTGCGGTTCTGGGAGCCGGCTCCTCCAGACAGGGTCCGAGTTAGTCCCGACGCCGTGCGGCTATAATCCCTAAATCCTCTGTGCGACACGTCTCCTCCACCCAAGGGGTGATGGGATAGCGTCCGTGGTCTGAAGTGCCTCCAGCGGCAAGATTTAATGTTCAATAGGATCTGGCTGAGGTCCATGGGTGTCTGCAACATCAACGAAGACGAGGACGACAACAGGGGCGAAGAGGCGGGGGCAGGGTGGCTGGAGGAGCTGGTTGGATCCGAGGTATTGGTTTCTGAGGTACTGCTGTTGAAGTTACGGAGCGGAGAACTGGGAAGTGGTGCTGCGAGTGGTGAGGGCTCCGGGTCAGAGTCCAGGCTTTGACAAATGGCGTCTAGGTCTGTGTGCGCTCTGTCCAACAAGATCCTGAAACCAAAGCAAAAAAAAAAAACATGTTAAGATAAATCATCCTGGAGTCGTTTGAGGTCAGAGGAAGTGGGAGAAAAACATGCCGGAGTCATTATCAATCCATGTCAACATCCACGGTCGTTTGATTATGACCAGTGTGTTGCACAACTGTGGTTATTCCCTGCACACCATACGTGTAATTACGCCCTCTGCCAAATATAGAGCCAGAACTGCACACAAACGGAGAGTTATGCCTCGAGTACAGTGCAGGACACTTATGTAATGAAACAAAACCCAAAGTTTACAGTCGTGCACACGGCTGCCGAGCCTGTCCCTGTATTTTTAGTTCACGCCTGGGGGACGGTACCGGAGAGTAAAGGTCGTTTAGTTAACTAAATCAAAACCGTCCAGCGACATTTTTAGAATCGCATTATGTTGGGTCGCACGATTGAAAAATTGAGCATGACTTGATTAAATGCGAGGGAATAACCCGAGTCATAAGGACATACTTATGCGCCGTCTGGATTAAATTTCATAGGAATCTGGAGATGTTTAACCCTGGACTCAGAGAAGAACAGTGGGTCCCTGCAGGCACAACGCTAACAAACATGCTCCACTCCATGGTTTCTACCACGATAGCATCAAATAGTGCTATCATAAGCACACATCATAGTGAGCACAAGTCCTTTACTCTGCCTCCAGGCAGCTGATAAGGCTGTTTGTCAACAGAAACTGAATGTTGTTCATCGATTTGTGGATTATCAGTCTGAGCTCAGGTTTCAAAATAGCAGAGGCTCTGTTGTCTGACTTGTCCAGGTGGAACCCCCACCCCACCCCACCCCCTGAAAAAAAACAACAAAATTGGGACTTTGTCATGTGCATGGTCTGAGCAGCCAGCTTGATATTTATAATACGGTGTAGCCGCCAAATGATTGCTGGGAGGCTGCCAGAGAGCGAGTATGGTAAACAACCTCGGCGGCTGCAGCCAACACTTGGCCACCTTCCCCCTGCTTAGCAACGGCTCCTGGCAGCATTCCTACACACATTTCATTTGGGTTTTTTTCCTGACTTTGTTTTCTTAACCAAATTTGATGATTTTTATGATATCATGGAAATGATGACTGCACACACACGAAAGGCACCTGGGGAACAAGCCGATCCTATCACATCTATTACTGTTTACATTACAAACAATAGGACAGGAAATGAAAGCTTTGCTGAAATATGAAGTCATGCATTTTTTTGGTGATTCCACAAACTATTTCAGGAGATGGAAAGGAGCCATTCCCCCTTTCTTTCATTTTACTCATGCACCTGCACAAGAATCAAGAGTTCCCACACTGCTCTTGACAAAACCTAAAACATTTGCATTTTCTCATATGGAATGAAGCAGTGAGAGAAGACATATGTTCCTAGGACATTTTGCCCCATTTACTACAACTGGGAAACTGGTCACCAGTGGTCAGTGGGGCTCACCTGCCACCTCTGCCCACGCGGCGTCGGGCCAGGCCTATGCAGCGTCGAGGCATGTTGAGCGAGGTCAGGCTGTAGCGGAAGCGTGCGTCTCCGAGGCCGCCCTCCGACGGATTCACCCAGGGCCAGCTGCCACTCTGGTCTGGACGAGACTGTGGGAGGATGAAGATGACATCAGATTAGGATTAGGAAAAAAAAAGAAAAGAAAGAAAAAAAAAAAAAAGAAAGTGTTCCTTATTGCTGTGTTCTGTCCAGCCGAGTACAGCCCGGATAGATGAGCCCGCTGCTGGGGCTATAAATAGACATGGCAGCAGAGTCACAGGAGGCCACTCACAGCGTAGTACTGACAGCCGGCCTTCCTCCTGAACGCATAGCAGCCATCTGGGTCATTCTCCTCCTCTGCCTCCGAGGAACCTGAATGAATCTAAACAATAACAACAAATGTTAAGCACATGGAAAATCTTTTGACTGGAGCAGCCACAAAATCATGAGTCACAGCAGATGAAACTGACTTGAAGTAATCACATTCTACATAGATATTGTACTACAATGCCATGAGACACAGGTCCCTTTACCGTCTTATTTTGAGAGACTTCAAAAAAATAAGAGAGTTCAACAGGAATAAATCTCACTTTCAGCAGTTGAACATTCTTGGAGACTCACACCTCAGACAACTTGTGTAGAGATAACTACTTGATTTGACTTGAATATGCACTTTTTCCCTTATTTATTTTATCACCTTCAATTTTAATTTGTTACCCAATTTTGAACCAAATATTTTCTCACTGGGTTTATGTCTGTGATTAATGCTCACTTTCTCCAATAAATACAATATATATATAAAAAAAGATTGTGCTAAAAATTACCTGAGAGAAGGGCTCTTCGTCTGAGCTGGGGAAGTCATACTGGTTGAGGTCCTTGGGATTGAACACTGAGGGCCCTGAATGTTGAGGCGCAGACAGAGGGGGGATCTTGGGTTTCTTTTCGTATTTCCTTTTGGTTCGAACTGCCTCTGTCTTCTCCGGCTGTGAAGAGAAAACCGTCAGTGTTTACACCACCAGTCTGCATCATCAAAAAAGCACTGGGAGCTGCGTGGCGATACTGTTGGCGGGTTATCGTCTCGTGTTGGTGGTCTGTGTGTGTACAGGCGGGGCAGCGAGTGGGTGCAGAAACAACAGTGAGTAAAAGAGCCATTGATATGCAGATGGCAGCATGTGCCAGATGCTGCTGCCTAGCCAGATGGCTCCCCCCCACCAACCCTACCCCCACCCCACTCCTCCTCCTCCTCAATCCAACCCGTGCCACCGCTCACCCCAACTTCCCAGTGGAACGACCCCTCCCTGTTGGAACAGACTCCAACTCTGCTAGGATTAGTCAGATCCTATTCAGCCCTTAGACGTAGGAGGGGGGAGCAAAGCAAACAGAGAGGCAGGGGACACTGCTGTGTCAAATCAAAGCGAGTAGTGAGGTTAGGGGCATGAGGAAGGAGGAAGGGCGGTTAGGGTTAAACCAAAATAAGTGACTGTCAACAAAAGGGAAAAGTCAACCAGCTGGTGGAGGGGAAAATAGGGGGGGAAAGAGTTGCCTCCCTGCAAGCCAGGGGGACAGTTGTCAGCCACTGGAGATAATGAAGTTGTAATGAGGAGAGGTGACGCAGAGTTCAAGGCAGTGCCTTGTAATGAAGTGCGACATTATCGAAGCATATGGCAACTTGGCTTTAAGTCTGAGATTCGCAGTTTGAAGCAAATGGCACGGCCTGTGAGACACGAATCTAACAGCCATGAATGGAGTGATGCCTCCTCCAACTACGTAATTCTGTTGGATACACGTTTACCTTTAAAATGCTCATTCAATTTAGCTTTTCACCAGACTTCATGAGGGAAGCTGACTTTCCACAACAGCCGTGACATATTTCTTACCAGAAATCAGTTTCGCTTGGCAACATTTTCCAATGACTCATTACTAGTTGCCATTAGTTACCTTTCAACTGGAAAAAAGAAACCCTCAAGGTTTCATGTGTTCTTGCCCATGTTCAATACAAAATACACTATACAGCACTGTCACAGTGCTAACAGACTCGAGCGAAGGACGAATGTGAATAACATTTTTCTGCAGACATTTTGTTCCTACGCCCACAGTCATCAAGAGCCAGAAAGGATGGAAATCATTTTTCCAGTCTGTTCCTGACATTACTGAGAAGGAAGTGAACACATTTGTGTGTGCGTGTGAAAGAGACGATGTTGTCTTACTTTCTTGTAGTCCTTCATATCCAAATGGTCCTGGTGTCTGTACTGGTTGCTGTTGGACAAGGGAATGATGGGGATGGTGTAGACGGGCTTCACCAGGGCTCGCTGAGCAAGTGCCTCAGCCATCACCTCACTGCCAAAGTCTGGCATGGCATTCCTGGTGAGAGACAGAGGAGAGGGTCGGTGAGCATTTAAGGAGATAAATCCTGAGATCTCTGGTGAAACTGATACACCGTTTTGCACGGCCCTCTGAACTGCAACTTGAGCATTCTGCATTCTGCTTCCTTTATAAACATGTGCCACCAAGAACTACAAAAAAAAAAAAGTACAATAGGATTTTTCTGTCATTTCATCACGGTGAAACACCTGCTGGACAGGCACTTGGCCCACTACAGGTTCCACATCGAAAGGCCAGTTTATCAATACATTTGCTAAACAATGCCTGTCAAGAGGCACAGCTGCCCCTCACACACTTCTATTTCTTTGAATCAAACAAAATCAAACAAATCAAACAAAAAATCCAGAACACCATTTCTTTAAATGAACCTCAACTTCATTGCACAGAAAAGAGTCTGCAACACACTAGAGTCAGACACTGCTGAGAGCACCTGGGTCACTCTACCCTGGTGCACTACCATGAAGTGGGCCGGAGGAGCCATCTACAGAAAACAGCGCGCGGGGAACGCCGGCTTTGATGCGCAGGCAGAAACCAGGCACAGGATAACAGGAGGAAATTGAAATGTCACTACAAATCAAAAGCACTTCAAGGAGAAGGGCCCCAATTTAAGCTCACACTGACAGCTACTTTCAGAGCAAATTCATTCCATTTGGATGTCATGTTTAGATGGATCGCTAAAACTCCACTGGAGAGAGAACAATTCACAATGCAGCTTGTAAAAAAAAATCCAAATATGACAAACACACTAGCATTTCATGTGGACCAAAGAAAAGACTCCAGCAGCAGGAGAGAAGTCAATAAGCTAATGTGGTCCTGACATTATTGAGGAAGAGGATGAACTCTAAATTGATAATGCATCCACAGGCCGTGTACATGCCCGTGCCCCTAATTAACAGAGGCAGCCAAGCCTGACTGGAGGAGAAATATGTGGCTGACTTACACCATCAGGCCAACATCCCAGCATCCTCTTCTTGGGGTTTAATCTTGACAACTAAACAAAAGCCTAATCACACTTGTGAGTTTCGCTTAGCAGCCACCGCATGCAGTAGAAGCTCTGACGGGCTACTTCTCAGCTGCTGGGAGCTTGAGAGAACTTTGTCTGAACGCGTTCCCAAAACGCCCTTGGAAAAACAAGAAGCTGCACAGCTGCAAGACAAAACACTGCCCAGAGATGAATCTGTTTGAGTCACTGAATCAGCCCAGTGAAGCATGCTTTAATCAAACCAGCCCTAACCCATCGTAAATCTCATTGTAATAAGCTCCTGATAGTTGGCACTGGACAACTCTTGCACTGTGCTCTTACCTCTTCTCCACAATCTCCAGCGTGAGATGCAGCAGCTCCCTCTTGCTCTTTTCCCTCCTCTTGATCATCTCAAGGATGGTCACGGCTCGGCTCAGGTCCCTGCGAAGCTTCAGCATCTTCTCGTACGACGCCTCATCGTTCTTTCGGTTCTGAAACGAAGCAGGCACATAGGTGTAAGGTGTATTTAGAGGACAAATCGAGGACAACTCTGTAGATTCTTTGTCATGAAACGGATTCCTCTCATGGTCTGGATTATTACCTTCCTGGTCTGCATCTTCTCCGTCCGTCGGCGGAAGGCCACATAAGGGTCGCTGGTGCTCGAGCCATCTCTCTTCTCCTGTTTGACGTTGGGGATGAGGGAGCCTCCCTTGCAGGTTTTCCTCTTGCGGCTCCAGTAGTCAAACACCTCCTTGATCAGCTCGTCGTCCTCCTTGAGCAGCAGTTTGGCTTCCTGGAGGCTGACGAGCTGCGGGATGCAAATTTCCATTAGATGCTGGGTTGTAGACGGTGCATATTTAACCAGGATTCATGTGTCATATGCATAACAAAGTTATAATGTAAACAAGCTGTAGCCAGATTGTATATTAACAGGCATAAACAGCACAAACTAATCTTTTCCATTTGTGTTACTGCCTATGTGCCTTCTTGTACACATTTTACAATGAAAAGTTAAACAGCTGTTTGAATTTAAGTAGCATCAGCTCCAAAAACAAAAGGCAATGCTAGTGTTCAGAGTTTTTCACCCCGCACACAGGCAGACAAATACCTGCTGTCCGCTGCCTTTCTCCAGCCGGTCTATCATTTCTTCAAACTGCAGGGCTGTGATTTCCATTTTCTTCTTCAGCTTATTCACAAACGTCTCATCCTCTGAATCTAGGTCGTAGTCTGGCTGCTCTGTATCCAAACTGAAAGCTGAAAGAGATCAGAGAGAGTGAGAGAGAGTTTGTTACTGAAGAGACAAGACACAGACCTATTGATTCAAAGGCATCTCATCGGAGCGGGAGCGCCCGGAGCAGACAACAGCACTCCTGTGAACACTCACGATTCAGCATGCTGTGAACTCTGTATCAAACCTGGCATCTTCTGGTCAAATAACAGTGGCACGGGTGAACTGTTCATCTTTTTCAATGCTCAGCGAAACTGAAATCCAAACTTATGAGCAGGCATACTCGCAATTTACACAACTACTCTCTGGGAAAGAAGGAATAAGTAATCTTAATGTGTGTGTGAGTGAGTGGGAGAAAGACAGCTTATCCCTTCAACTCAGCAGATTCAAGACAGAAGTTTGTTTAAGAATTAAAGCAGAAAAAAATGAAGTTGTAGTCGTTTCTGGTCACGAATTCTAAACACGGAGGAGAAAAATTGGCGACTGCTGCTAAATTCTCAAGACAAACAGCGTTTTATCATAACAAAGCACGGTGCTTGTGTTTGAACCAACCACTGCCTGAGGGGTAGAGGGTTCTCTTTATTTATTATTATTTTTGCCCAACCAGTTGGTCTGGTCAGCATCTGCAGCCATGGCAAAAAAAAAAAAAAACATTCATATTTGGTGAAATGGGGAAGTGGCTGCCTGTTGTAATCTGTCTGTAATCTGTTGAAATGTAAAAGAACATTTACTGCGCTGTCACTGCTATAATCAACACATAAACCTGTCAAAACCTGAAGCATTTGGAAAGGTGTGCTGCCCTCCCTCATGTTAAGTCACCAGACAGCAGATAAACAAGAGCTGTATGCTGGAGTCTTTTCGGAGTATGCTGATAACTCCTGCGGGCTGCCATCAGTCGGTAGTGAAGCTCATACCTCTATTGTGAAACACTTCTTCATTGCTGACTTCTGCTCTGCCATTCAACCACTATCTGTCCAGATCACGGAACTTAGTCGTTGTTTCAGGAACATGGTAACATGACACGGTTGAGCAGATGCTGGCAGCTACGGCTCGGGGTGTGTGCTCGTGAAGTATTTGCACAGAGGGATGTGTGTAATCTTAGACCAGCACACTGGGGTTGTGGCCCTGCTTCAACATTTCTTCACTCGGTGCCAACATGCCAACTCGATTCTGAATGGAGTGTCCTGTCAATACCATTTATTTCTCCACCAGTCACCTGGTATCGCTTTGTCTATATCTCAGCAATAGGATATGTTTTGGACTTAAACTTACAAGCAGCCAGGGCACATTTTCTTTCTGCCTGGACACAAAATCATCATCTTGACACAACCTGGAAAATTTTCAAGTGCATTTCTTGGGGCAATCAAGTTGTGAGTTCTTGGTCTCCTGTAAGTTAGTGGCTTTAATGCCTGAACCACCATCGAGAAAATACAGCTCTAATACTTTCAAGTATCTGTATTTCCAGCTGGTGATACAGAGCCGTTTTGACAACATGGGGTTTAGACAACATTTAGGCCCACATATGTCTGGCCACACTGTGCAACAAAAACTCACAAGCTGTCATTGGAAAGGACTGAATCTGAAGTCAAACCTATGTATTCTCTAAGAGGAGTTTGTTTGTCTTGAAAGCTTGGAAATAATCAAAACTGAAGCTCATTTGTGCTTTCAATTTAGAACTTCTGGACATTATGTTGTTGAAATTCTGGACTTCTGGTCAGATTTATGACATGACTGCAAGAGACTTTTTTGGAGGTCTTGGTGCAGTACTTAAGCTTCCTGAATTTCATTTGCCTGAGACAAACTAATATCTAAACATCAGACCACATGTGTGTGCCATGTAAGAAATTTCGGTCCCCAAGTACACACTGTCAGTCAGACCTTCAGGGGTCAGGACAGAGCATGTCAAAGTAGGCGGACAGATGTGCCTTTCTCCTGCTGCTACTTTGATTCTTTCAGCTTGTTGTCTGACACAAACGAGGCCTGCTTTGTTAGGAGCCAATTGGACTGACATCAAATCCTCTATAATACCAGACTGCTCCACAAAACCTAAAAACTTAAACGCACAAATCGCTCCATCAGCAGTATAACCCGGCGCCCGCCAACAACATCACCACGTGCTGGAGCGGACCACTAGCGCTGCTAAGAGGATAATCCCGTTGTGAGCGGGCCCCGCTACTCACGCTGTATGTGAATAAGCTGCTTTGGCATCTTGAACTCCCCAGGGTAGAGGGACTCATAGTGTGTGATGTTGCGCTCCGCCTCGGGGACGGGGATAACCATGTTGTCCCGCTTCTCTCCGTACACCTGCTGTGCCGAGATGGCCCGCTGGAGATGATGTTCCTGGAAGAGAGGGAGAGAAACCAGCCGTCAAAGAGCAGCCCATAGCTGACTGCAGGAGCCCTTCAGCACAACGTTTTTACGGTGGAGGATGTTGGTCCACACACACACACACACACACACACTTAGCGCAGCAACAGTGAATATCTCATTTATCAACCGGTAGACAAAAACTGCTTCTCGTAAGTATCACTTCATTACATGGACATGCATCATGGAACGAGTACACTAGCGTGTAATGGGATGGGAATAAAATAAGCAAGATTGATTAAGTTGTCGAAAAGTGAAAAACTGCAGCTAAGAACTTTTAATGACTTTACAATTTGTTCCTAGATAAAAATCAAGAAGGAAACCTGCTTCAGTGAGGACCAGCAACCCACTGAACAAGCAGATATTACAGAGAACCAATATTTATGTGCAGGAGAGACCAGGCTTTTGCCTTATCCCCTACACTATCACAGGGAGATGACTATTTTTGGAGTCAGGGTTAAATATGAGGAAATATAATCATTCCAACAGTTCATAGAGCTTCTGAAAAACAGAAATCCACACTTTTGTATCTGTCTATTGGGATTATCCCCATTTTCCTTCCACCTGTCTGAGCAGAGCCTCTCTGAGCCACCTATTTTATAGCATTGGTTTTGACTGTATGTTGTGAAATACTTCACATATTATTACAGTAAAGGTGTAAATGTATTATTATCATTATTAAAGCATGTTGTGCCTGCACATTCCATTACAGTCCTTCATGGCGTTCAGAAATGAGCCAGACATCTTGGCTTGGAGGTGTTGACTGTGGCCTGTCAGATAAACGCACACATCAGTGTGCTCACAGGTAAGACTGCTCAGTGGGCTCATCGGGTACACTCCAGAGCATGTCCTCACTGGCGTAGATGTCATCTTAAGCCTTCAATGGTAACCGATGCCTCCGCTTATCACAACAACAGCACATTGTTTTTCCATCTGTGCTAAAACTTCTAGCCAAGACAAAAACCAAATTCACAAAATTTGCAGGAAAGGAAAACAGAATCCCCCCCACAAGTTTGTGAGGACTTGAGTCACATGCGCATGAAAACATGAAATCTGAGTTTCTCCAGCCTAAATTTTTGTATTTGCACAAGAACGTTGGTAAGTGAGTCACTCTGACTCTTGAACTCATGTGCACAGTATTTTACATTATGTAATTGGACACACTCGCCTCAAAAATGTAATGCCTGCAATGTTTTCTTATAAAACAAGTGGCTGCATAACGTATGCCCCTGTCACCGCCAAAGGAATGGAAGTGCAGACCTATTTTAAGTCACTGGAATAACATTGGTCTGAAAGACATTGCATTTTATTGCAAATGTGACGCTTGCTGTGTAGTAGTGGTTGATGCAACAGATGGCCAATCCAGTCCGAATGACTAAGGCCCATCATGCTCTAACAGGGCTCCTACTCATTTTGCACATCACACTTCTCTTCTTTCCCTATCCGTCACAGCTACACACTGTGGATCTTCAGATATAGGTCAGCGTTCACTGACTTAACTGACTGACTTGTGGTGGGCAAGTTTTGGGCCTCAAGGAAACTCAAAATGTCCTTGCCCGTTACCCAAAAACACTGCATGACATGTGAGGCACTTCCACAATTGCGTGGGAGTTTTAAGTGGTTTGGGCCTTAAGTATAATCCAAGCTCTGCATGAACTCTATTGGGAGGTTCATATCAGAGCTGGGAGCTGGCATGGGAGAGGACGCAGCGTGTGTCCTGAGCTGAACCATCTGCCCCTGGTAAGCTTATCAACAAGCCCAGTGTTGTACACTCTCTCCACCACTGACACAAAAAGAAAAAGACTTCCTCTGTTCACCAGACTACTGTCAATTTGGCTTTCAGAAGAGATTCGGGTGACATCCATGACTACATGCCTTCTATCGGCACTGTCTTACCTACCTGAGCCAGTAAAATGATAGCATCACACCAATGGCAAGTTTATGTAAAGAAAGACATTACACAGGCTGTCCTAGTCTTGTTCTCTGGCCACAAACACACAACCACCTGCAATCAGTCAACACCAACAACCTCATCCCTTGCTCATGCCAAGTCTGTGGCTCTGCCCCCTATCTAAGCACGTCAAACCATAACAAAACGCTGTCTACACATACTGGAGCACTCCTGCAATTCCCTCACTTGTAAATCTGATAACTGTGAGCACAGCAAAAATCAAGTGAATTTGGCACATGCTACCAGCCAAACTACAGATTACGAGGAAAAAGGAACTGTACATCTATGCTCAAGACAAGTTCCACCTTCATAGAGAGAAAGGCTGAGATTTGACAACCCTCGAGGACATTCTTCACACGGAAATGCCAGCCACTGAAGCCACTTTAAAAATGTGCTTCATCAGCATTAAGCTGCGGCATGAACACCCCCATATTTATTCAATCTGTTGCTTAAGGAAGTAAAATTGGGCTTCTCTGCCCTCTACCAGTGTCTCCAATTCCATTTGCACGAATCTGTCGCTTCCCGACAAAAACAACCAATCATAGTCAAGATAAACTGTCTTCTTCAGAGCGATGGCAGAAAGACAGGCCCAAGCACAAAAGTCAGTTACTGAGAGTTACTGTCTGCAGCTATAATGCTGTATGCATTACCCAGGAACAGACACGTGGCATCACAGTTCAGGCATTTGGGAACTTCACAATAGACTGTTGCTTCGTCAAGGTGTTGCCAGACAACATGGCATGACCTCACTGTAAAGTCTGTGAGCTGATGTTTAATCAACACGGTGCACGGTTTGCTCTGCCAAACACGTCCTCAAAAAGTTGCCCTCCGTGAACCCCCAGGTCTGACACGCTGATGAACCCCGAGCTTTGCGGGTCGAGCAAATCTGCATAAACAGCGAGCATGGGGAACCAATTAAAAGGGAGCCAGGCCCAGACCTGCCGCTGCACGCTTCTGGAGGGAATATCAGCGGGGCAGATTGCAGCAGGCTACCCTGAGCCGCCTCTGACCTAAAGATATCCTGATCTTTTGCAGCTGTGATCCTCAGCACCATGGTTCACAGCCTGGGATTTCCTCTGCTGAGGAATTGGGTGAGTGGGGATAAAGGGCTTTTGTGAATGGCACATGAGATGGAGAACTATCAGCAACTCTGGGAAGTCTAGAAAAAGCCTGTGGCAAAACGGGAACTGAAATGTTCATAAAATATGTTTGAGTGTAGGTTTTTATCGGTTGTTCAAGCAAAAAATCCAGCAGTGTCTTTCTTGTTCTTTCCACATCAATGGAAAATGGAAAGAGACAAGAGTTTGAGGACACTTGACATTCCTTCCAGTTACAGAATAATTTCTAACCGCACTCGCCAGTATCGAAAGTCCAACTCTCGTTCTTTCTGCATAAAATGTGGGACTTTCACAGTGGCAGCGCTACTTCCTGGCAGACAGAGCACCAACGACAAATGAAAATCTATTTTTTTCCCACTGTGCCACGCATTCCCTTCCATTAAATGTTACTGAGAAAAAAAAACATAAATGACGCCAATAAAAGCTGCCATGGCAACAGAAGCATGGCAGCAGGTGTTTTTCAGCCGACCGGGTTTGATGAAAAGCAACCTGCTTCATCCCAAGCATTCACACTGTATCCAACTAAAAACTAGAAACCACTGCATCCCCATCGCATCCAACAAATCGATGTGGCAGCGTGCCACGACCTCAGCAGCTGTGATGGGCTGTGTGCTCTTGTACCAAGGCTGCTGAACAAGAATAAACATTATATACATTTCAGAGAAGCTCTGCCTCTCTCTGAGCACAACTCTGTAATTGAAGGGCATGAATGGCTGAAATTTGCAAAGATTCATTATGAGAACCTCTTTACAAAAGACACTTGAATAGAAAACCTTGAAATAGGGCATAAATGATTGATGGAAAAAGCCACAGGAGCAGATAAAAGCTTTTTCTGTTAACAGTTGAGAACATTATGAATACAAACATTATTTAAGACTAATGGACCGTTGCAACAACACAAATTGAGCTTTTAGACTTTAACTATTTCTGCCATGTTTGATAACATGAATACTATTGAGGCAAACGTAAAAAAGAAGTTGTGTTCGATAAGAAAAACATAGTTATAAAATATCATGTGTGTTCTATCAGTAAACTGCACCACGCTGGGGGACAACCCGTCAACAGGTTGCAAAAAATAAACTCCTGTGTGTGGCCGCTCAGGGCAGCATCCACCGGGGCTTATTTGCTTCATAAATGGAAACAGCTCTCAGGCTGGCACAATAGCGCTCCATTGTTGCTGGACAGGATGTGGGTCAGGGAGCTAAGCCATGTGCAGCCTTGTAGTAAAACTGTCCCCTTTATCTCCTCTGTCACTCTGTTATGTAATGCCGCTGTGTGCATGTATACAGTAGGTGGTGGGGTGAGGGAGGGAGGGGGAGGGCCATGGGGGGGTGTTAGGATTTCTGCTGACTTTGCGGGCCAATGTATTTGCTTTCCTTGTGTTTGTGTCTGCCGAGATGCCTCGCCAGACACGGCAGTGGGTTCCCTGCTGATGAGGCGGTGGCGGCTGGACAGAAATTCAGGGGTTACAAGCACTACGTGACACACTAACCTTTCTCTGACTGAAAATAAATCTGTATCACTTAAGACAACATAATGTCCATACATAATCCAACAAACTGTATGTACATTAGACAAGCCGGTTTGACAAAGTGTCCTGTATGGACTTAAGCAAAAATAACATTACCAATATTATCAAACCAACACTGATGCTCCAAGTTAAAACCCAGAAGGGCTAAAATAATATCACAAACAAAACAGACAGCTTAAAACTAACGGATAGGGTGTCCACTCTGCTTCCCGGGATCGAAAATAAGTTACAAATCAACCTGGTACAATGAAGTCCTGGACGAGATGAAACGTTTTCAAGAATCTACAAGTGCAGCTGCCAAGACTTGCAACTCCTTGGACTGCAATGACTGGACAAATGAATCTCCACAGATGTACTGTCAACTCCATCCATCCATTAACTTATCCACTTTGTACTATAACAGCGTTGCAGGAACATGCTGAAGCCTCTCTTCAGCGAACACCATTTTTGAAAGCAACTGTCACAAAACTGAGTTCTCCGCCATAACTTAGCAGGGCACGTACCAACACACACCTTTCACTCTCTCATTCAACACTGCATGTCTTTGAAACCGTGCAGTTAGTTAACATGCAAACTCAAACACAAAATTGTCAGAACATGAACAAAACAACCTACTTGCTGGGTGTTAATCTCGTCACCTCCTGATGCTTTTAAATGAACTTTAAATAAAGGTAACATTGTGATTGTGTACACAGTAAAGGGCTGTGAGACAAAAGCAGTCACAACGAACTCGTCAAACCTATAGTTAGTCAAAACGCTATTAGAATAGACGATGAATGAACCATCGCAATCAGATTCAAACAACTCAATACTGAGCAATTCTGCAGCTGCATGTTATGATTAAAACGAACAACGAAATGGTTTTACTTGCTGCCCCCTCTTCTAGTGTGTGGAGCACACATGGCAGACCTGAAGCTGTCAACACGCACCAGCTTGGCTGTCAAACCGCGGAGGGAGTGTGCTCAGTGTCTCCCCCTGGAGTCAGATCGTTGACGGTACATACACCGTCCGCGGCCTGTTCCCGCTCGTCTTCACCGACCAGAAAGTCAACAAAATGGAGGCGCAGACACGGGTCACGTGACTTCTTTGTGCTTTCAGCGGCGGTTTAAAGCAAAACAAATAAACACAATCCGGCTTCTGAACTCAATATCGCAGCGTTGAGACCTTATAAACACGCATAAAGTGGAGTTTGTGGGCTAAATTCCGAATTCATCGAGATCCGTCGTGTGCACGAAAGAGCAGACATGGCCGCCATTTTGCACCAGCCTGCGCAGGCAACATTAGCAGCTCCCTCGGTGTGAAAATACGGATAAAAAGACCCCGAAACGGCCAGCTAGCAATAAAAAACATACCGATTCCTCCTCTTTTTCCATCCCGGTCGGCATCTGCGGGACTGCCCGGTTGATGGAGGCATATTCGTGCAGGTCCGGCAAATCCTCGCAGCGGAAGACGGGTAGAGGCTTGCTAGCATCCAGCGCCCGAGCCCGAAACGACAATTTACTCATTTTTATAAGAAAAGACGCAGCATAAATGTACTCGGTCTGCTCGGAATAACAGCAGTTCTGCCTCGAGTTCTCATGGATGGATCTGTGGTATGTGTTCGTCTAGAAGTCCAGGGGTCCGGTATGTGGCGCGATCAGAGCCGGGGCAGGCCCGGGTCTCGGTGTCTCTCCGTCGGTGTGTTTTCCTCCGAGGCTCCGCTGTTCTCCCCGGTTCAGTACGCCATGGCCAACATGGCGGACATTACAAACTCATGCAGCTCTCCGCTCGTTGCGCGTGGCCCCGCCCCCGAAATCACACCAACAGCCATTCCCACGCAGCTCCGCGCGCCTGCGCGCTCCCAAGACCCTTGGGGTACGAGGAGGAGAGGGAGGGGGTGTTTAGAAAGGGTGGGGGAAAGATGCTGGATGCTGATGGAAGGGATGTAAACTTCCCAGGCTGACGTACAAAAGTAGTATTTTTAAACAGTATACGTAATGATATTACGTATATAGTATAATAATACATATATAAATAAACAATTTAAATTGTGTTAGATTAATAATTACTAAAAATACAAATTCAAAATATACAATAAATAAATAATACATCCACATAAACACTAATTATACAAATACATAAAAATCAAAAATTTAAGCAGCACTGTGTCACAGCAAGGTTGTGCAATGTTTATAACTACTTCATAACAGATTCACATATTGCATCTGGTGGAGATTGTCGGAAAGGTTCTTCATTAGCACTCAACTGAGTTCTTATTTAGGCTTCTCGGTCCAATTTTATACATTATGATATATTGTATAGTATCTATAAAGCATATCAATGTATCTTTAGTTTTTGTGTGTGACCTATGAAGGATTGGTGACAAGTTAAGGGAGTATTCACAATTTTAGTGCTGAAGATAAGCACTAACACACCCCACAACACTGTTCAGCATGTCTTAGATGTTTTCAGGCAATCATCAAGCTCTGCAGAATCCTGATGATGAGGCACTTATTTGAATCATGTCAGTTGGAACAGGAAACAACTAAAGGCAAGCAGGACTGCATAACAGGGTTGAAAAACACTGCTATCGAGTACAATAACGAATGGATAATGAAAAAAACTGAACTTTTGGTTGTCTCAGCTCTGCTTTAAAAAAAAGAACATCCATCAGTGAGATAATGTGACCAACACTATGGGAGTTACGGCCTTGGCAGACTTACACATGTAAACTTAAATAACTTGCATTATGTTCAAAGTCACTGTAGAATCAAACATTTCTAAATTGCAATTTTGCAACATGTGCTCCTAAGACCTTTAGGGTACAAGAGCCAGATGAGTGAGGGTTGGGCAAGAAGCTAAAATAGAGTAGAATATGCATATATTCATCCAACACCTAAATCTGAGGTGCTGCAGCAGCCTGGGAACAATTGGGAAGAGGCGCCTTGCGCAGGGGCACTTTAGCTGTGGGAGCTAATATGTTGGAAGCAAAAGTGTACGTACACATAATATATACATATAACTAACAATATATTATTATATAAACCATGTAAAAACACATAAATCATTTACATACAGAAAAAATAGGAACATAGTAGCTTTAACCAGTCACGTATATTCACATACTGATGTCACAGCATCAGAGGTCGTTCGGAGTTCAGTATCTTGCCCAAGATTTATCGACATGTAGTCTGCAGGGGACCGGGATCAAGCCACCGTCATCCATGGCTGACCACGCTGCTTCTGAGCCACAGACACCCCCATATTAGGGTCCGTTTGAGGCTCTAAATTACTCCTTAGTGTGAATAGGAGTGTGTAGTGTGTGTATGGGAGTGTTGCGAAGGACTGGAGACGTGTCCAAGTTGTATTCCCTGCCTCTGTCCTCATATGACACACTAGTAGACCCCTGAGATGCTGTCAAGACCAACAGGGCAAGAAATGGAGAACCCAAAACTGCATTTTTATATGTGGTAGTTCTGCTTTAAAAACAGAAAAATTATCGTTAAGTTATCATAAACGCTGTGATGATGTTGGATTTACCCTTTCAAGGATGCACACTGCCCAACTTGTGTAGCATGTTTAAAATTAATGGAACGAAAAATAGAACAGACGTTTGACTGATTAGATTCATTGTTTTGGAAATGTCGCCACCATGTGGCAGAATAACAGAAACACTACAATCAGTGACTGATTCCTATTCCAGCTGTACATTTCTATTGATCTTAACTTCTAAAGCAGCTCAGACTGAGATCGAGATGCTGCTCTCAAGTTAATTTATTACTGCAGAGCAGTCCACCCAAAACTCTGAAAAGGACTAAGAAGCCTAAACAAGAGCATAGTCCAGCACCATATAAGGAGTTAATAATGCTCTTTGGTAATATTATTTGCTATAAGACTTATGATGCAAAGTTGAAATGTGTGAAATGGTCCTTCCATCATGTACTGACCACATCAACCATAGGTTGGGTCCACAGATTTCAGGTCTTCCCAAGCAACAAAAATGAAGATACACTCAAACAAGTAACATTGTTTAATGTGTCAACTTCATCCCAGTGTAGCTTCATATTCTTGTTTACAGTCTTCTGCATCTTGACGGGTCCTTCTGTACATTACCCATGAATGTTATTTCCATGTGACCACCTGTTAGGCGAGACATCTCATCTTCCCCGCTTTCATCAATCTGCTATTTTCCCCACCAGACTGCTGCAAGTGTTTATTCAAAACAAACCACTGTTTGCCTCACACCATGTCCAGAGCTGATCATTTATGAAATGCTGACGGTGATGTTGCAATTGATGATATACAGATGAAATACATACACACTAATAACCCACATACACATCTGAGCAACACTAACTGTTGCTATCTGACCTCTTAGTGTATGTAGAACATAATTCAATGGTGTGAGAATACAGAATGAGGAAAGGTAAGAAATGCAAACAACCTGCAGGGATGGGTGAGAATTCCTGTGGGCATGAGTGAATGATGGATGTGGGACGCAGACGTGATGACCATCATCCGTTTGGGAGCAATAGGCTCACATCTGTAGTCCATAATGGAGACCTGTGAAACAGAGAGCACCAATAATGATACAAACTAATACAAAACACATCATAAACAGAGTCTTATCTGTCCAAAATGCCACTGTTATAGAATAAGTTGACAGCTAAAGACAGGTCCTATTCTCTCTCGACTGTTAACTCACTAATAATCAATCACATGACAGGTGGATCGGGTGCTAGCTGGTTTAATGGTTTGTCTACAATCCAACCCTCACCTATTGGCATGGCCTTTAGATAATGACTGAAAGACTGAGGTATTGGGTGTGAGTAGCTAAAATGAGTTTTCTCTTTTCTCTTCTTAGACTACATAGACATCCAGAAGGAGCTCAGAGTCAATAAGAGGTTGTTATGTCTGTTCCAGGCATCTGGGAGGAGCCCCAAGTTATCCTGGAGAGATGATATCTCTCAGTGGATTGGGAACACCTGGGGATCCTCCCAGGGGACCTGGGAACTGGTGGGGAGTGGCTTGGGAGAGGAGAGCCTGGCTTTTCATGCTGAAACTGTGTCCAAGACTCACATAAGTGTCTGATGACGAAATGAGACAATTACCTACATTACATTCATCTAATGCAAGATCATGGGGGAGGAGTTTTGGAAGATTAGGCAAGAATTAACAATGATTCACAACACGCCCACATTCCCATCTCCAAATCTTTCTACTCTACAGTTGCTTTTCTTTATATTGTATTCATTTGACACATATTCTCCGGTGGATTTTCTGTTATAACACTGCTACACCGATACACACGATACCGTTAAGTACACATTACTGAAAATCCACATATGGAGGAGCTGAGGAGGTAAAAGCAAGAGAACACGACTGTGAAAAAACATAGAAATCCCCCAGAGAGTGACGACGACAAGCCATATAACGCTGGGAATAAATCGGATTGTTGATCGGTCTCCAAATGGTTGTTTGGGAGCTGAGAAGATCTCGTATAAACAGCTGTGTTTGCACCGAGGCTACCGTTAGCCTAGCCTAGCTCCCCACTGACCCTGCGCCATTTAGCAGCACTGACAACACTTTGATTACAACTCGAAACTAACTTGCAAGACGATCTCACCTGTGAAAGGGGCAACATGGGGTAAACCTGCCAGGAGGTGCAACTTACCTGCTGGTAGAGGAGCCACAGGGGAGGAGCAGGAGGCGGAGGGAGAGGAGGAGGGGGAGGATGGTGGTGGTGGCAGCTCTTCTCCTCCGGGTTGTCATGCTAGCCCGATGCTAACGCAGGTTAGCTCCGCTCTTCAGAAAGAAAACCCTTGTTTTGGGAGGTTTTCAGGTTTTATGGAAGCGGCTTTCAACTCACTGTGGTAGGTCTCTGGAAATACAGGCTGTAGAGGGGGGCGTGCAGACAGGAGTAAAGCTGTCTCAGAGGGCAAAGTTGTCAGTTCGTTCAGGTTTGTTCGATTAGAAACAAGAGAAAAAGAAACAGATCCAAACTGACCACCGAGACACTTTGTGATTGGACGATGGCTTCAACCAATCACCTGTGGAGGATGAGCTCATTAGTCCCGCCCCTCCCACAATCAATAACAACAGGAACAGAAATATTTATAATACAACAATATAGTCATAATGATACTGACAATGATAATGTCTGTAATAACATTATTATTATTTAAGTAAAACGCCATAAGTTGGGGGGGGGGGCATATAAATTCATAAGGACAGCAGTAGTACAAAAGTGCATATATAATGTATTTGTAGGGTAGCGAAACCATACTTAACAAACAAACATAGAAACAAACAAGGCAGTCACTTACAAAATGGAATTATTTTTTTAATACATTTACTCATATTAAGATGCAACAACCACTGTGTATATTTCAGTGCAGCATTTGTTATGTAACAGTCTGGTCAACTCCCTCTACCCCCCCCCCCCCCCCCCCCCCCCCCCCCACACACACACACACACACACAACCCCACCCCCCACATCCACCCCCGTAACATTCTTGTCGCAGAGTAAGCTGAGCAGAGCTGCATCTGCCTGTGCTGCCCCCTCTGAAAGCTGTGATACTTGCGCCACACGTTTTTTTTTGTTTTTTTTTGTGTGATCACACTCACATGAAAGAGAATGCTGCATAGTGGAAGCATATGGAGTCATTTTCTCTGATGCTGCACCACCACCTCCCACTAGCTGTTAAAGCTGCATGCACTCCTGCCCAGTGGCTCTGGGAGTGGAGGAGGCATCGCTATGATTAATATTGCTTTGCTTGACTCTCCCAGCAAGGTCATCAGCAGCCATCTGTAGGCAGTGGAAAAACCCTAATATCCATTTAGATTTGAACATCCCATTGTTTCTCTACGCTTACAGGATTCAGCCTGATGCACATACACTGGCTACATTTTTAAAGTTGTACATACAATGCACCATATCAACGCAGGGGTATGCAGGATTCACAGCTCTCTGTTATAATACAAAGGAGCTATGAGCCTGTGTTTCATGCTTATGTCCAAAATAGAAGCCTCTCCCACCGTAGCAAAATTTAAATGGATAAGTGAAGCAGCTTCATCATCTCCAGCGGGATGATCATTTATGGTTCTCTCATCTAGAGGGCAGTGGAGCCCCATGTAAAGACACACACCTCCACTGAGATCACAGGGCATAATGCAGAATGCTCACCTCACTATATCTTGTCTACTGAGACCCAAGTTACACAGCTGAGCCAAACGTCAGCACATATTGGAGATTTTCCTTGAATGTAGTTTCAAAAAATGCACTATGATAAACTTTGTAGGTTCCGATAAACTAGGGTATTGGTGTGGTGTGTGTCTTGGCTCAAGAAACACTATATGTGAAAGTGTGTGCATGTACTTCTTAGAGGGAAGGGAAAGATTGGAGACTGCCTCTATGGGGTTGCATATTGAGATCAAAGGGGAAGCAGACATCAACATCCGCACCCTCTGGCCGAATAAGTTGGACCCATTTCTGACAACATTTCAGATGAAGGATGTTGTTTCATTGTGCTTCACAGCAGGCATCCTGATTGAAGAGGAGATATCTTTCGATGGTTGTTATCAGTGGTCTTTATACTTGGGGTTGATAGTGGTTGTGATGGCACTCTTGTAGATGGGGTTGTCCCTCTGAAACAAATTTGAAACAAATGTCACCCTTCATGGTCATTCTCAAATATCTATTTTGTGTCTCTTTAATAACAGGCACAAAAGAGGCACATGTTCAGTTGTTATCTTGCCTTAATGCAGCTGGTGTGACATGCACACAATTCAATGTTTTTATTTTACAGAAAAATGTTTACTCTTTTCTGAATGAGTCTCCATGCCTTTTCAGATTTTTGACAAATTCCTGCAGTTATTGTGCAGCCTTTGAGTGACAGGCACTGACAGAATGGTTTGTTTTGGCAGGACTCACCCTGTTCCAGCGCCTTTGCTCTAGCTCTCTCTGGAAGTGGGCAAACTCCCTGCGGTCATGGATGGTGGTGAGTAGTTTCCATAGCAGCAACATAGCCACACCCAGCACCACAACAGCAGCTGATAGTGCTGCAGTGATCAAGATCACGCTGGTACCTGATGGGCATTCTTGGGAGACGGAGGAAGGCAAAGCCCTTATCATTAACACAGTCACACAAATTGGTGGAATGAATAAGCTTGTTAAATCTCATTGGGGTAAATGGTGAATGGACTGATTCTCATGTAGCAATTTTTTAGTCATGTACTGCAGCAGAGGCTATACGATGCTGTCTGTCTGCTTAATCAGTAGATTTTAACCATTCACATACATTCACATCCCAGTGATACAATATCATTATCATGCTAAAGGATACTTAGACAACAATGTTGAATAGACTCAAACATGTTGCCTCAGAGCAATTTAAATTATTTTAGATCAACCGCACATAATCCACTAATAACTACCAAAACAAATCTTTTCATGGGTGTAGAAAACACATTTCAGAAGGACACATTCAAGAGGTAAAGATGAGAGTCTGGCTTCCCTACCTCGCTCAAGAGCTACTTGAGCATGGACTAAGTTTTCTTTTTGTCTGGTCCACAGCAGGAAGTGTACTCTGCAGCCCTCCGTGTCCAGTTCCATACACCTGTGAATGCCTGGGCCTGGAGGCACTGCTGCTAACACACCAGTATGACCCGCTAGAGTGAGGTTGAGGTGGGCACACCTGGTCTCACACACCTTTGGATTCAGGCCGAGTGAAAAAGCCCTGCATAGGATGCAATCTCTGCGGGGAACAAAACAGCAACAACGAAAAAAACTAAAGGATCTCTTGTATCTTCTTTGCCACTACATATCAAGCAAATACTAAAAACATCTATTTGAAATTCAGTAAGATCACGGAACTTGTGGAGGTTGCAGACGTCGGGGCAGGAAGGGCAAAGCTCACAAGTCGGGCCACGGAAGCGCTTGTCATGGCAAATACAGGTGCCACAGTGACAGTCCCCTCTGCCCGCACAAATCTGTTTATCCTGAGAAAGACAAGACTCCAAGCTGAGAGGGCACTGGCACGCTCGGCCTCGGAATGCTGGGAGACAAACACACGCCCCACAGATGCACCTGCCTTGCCCTGGGTGACAGAGAAAACATGACAGAAGACTTATTTTAATGTGAGATACAATCACTTCTCAGAATATGTGACATATTGGGAAATGTAAAAAAAAAAAGCCCCTATCTTTGCTAGCTTTGTTGAATAAGGTACCTGACCAGTGATTTATGACAAGTCCAGTAACATCATTATATAGATTTTGTTTATTCAAAAACAAAATCACGTGATCATTCATGTGACTGACCAATCAGTGTGAATCCTACAATGGCATGACATGGTTCCAGATCTGTGCAGAAATGCACTGTAATATTCCTACACCTAAAACAGAAGTGTATCAAAGATTTTGTCAAATAGCATCAGAGGCATTTATGATAAAATCAATAAAAAAAAATCCCATAGCTTCTATGTTAAAATTAGAAACTCCATTGACTCCATTGAACCACTCCAGGTGCCCCATTCCAGGTGCTGTTCAAGCCTTACAGTACCTGCACACTGGAGTCCTCGATACTGATCGCAGTTGAAATCACTGCATTCGCAGAACTTCCCGTAGTAAGTGTGACTCAGCTTCCTGCTGCTCTTGTGGCAAATACACTTCCCACAAACACAGTCCCCGTGTCCGCTGCACACTTCAGACGCATTAGCATGCCGACACAGGTGAGAGTCCGGTGCCTCCCTCGAGCCTTCTCCGTCACATTCACACATTGTTCCCTGTCTGCTCTCCCGGCACCTGGAAACGCAGGTAGCACAAATAGCCAAAGTTTGGTTCCACGTAATGTGACATTAATGAAAGCTGATTTCACAGAGAGACTTTGCTTACCTGCATGTGCCACACTCCAGAGTGCCATTGCCATGGCTACACAAAGGACTGCGTGGGACCGCTGTCTTTTGACATGAGCATCCGCATATTGGGCTCAGCAGCACTGCCACCTCTTCACTGTAGCCTTGGGGCTTAATAATAACACGATGCGTTCTTTGTGAGGCAGTCACGCACCGAGGCGCCGTAATGCTTACATTAAAGCTCACCTGGAGGGATAGGTGAGAATTCCCTGAGCACGGTTTTAATGCTTCATTAATGAGGTAATCATAATTAGCATTAGCATCAGGGGCCACAAACTAACAGCAGCACCTAACATGCCGTGCCACACAGCGAGCCTGCCACTCGACTAGACACACCTGGTCACCCATGTAGATGCCGGAGCACCTTCTCCCTTGCTCGCTGCGCCTCAGCTTGTGATCCTTGCAGTGTGAAGTATAGGAGATGTGATAGCCCGGTGGCAGTTTGCTGTTCTCTATGACGACCTCCGAGGTCAGCGCCTGTTGTTGATAGGGTTCACAGTTAGCTGCTTAGAGATGAGGAGGTGTCAGCAGCAAACATGTTCAAAATTCAGAATCCAATTGAGAAGGATTCTTGAATTTCAGGGCAGCTCATGCATTTGTAGTTGGGCTGCTGTCAAGGCAGCAAACAAGATGTATAATTTAATTTTGAGTGCAAGGAAGGAAGGGAGGATCTGTGTACAAGATAGTTTTGAAAACAATGCTGGAATGAAAAACTTGTAAACATTAAACATCATTAACAAATGTATTCCCTAAACAAATGCTTGAACCAAAAATCTTTTAGAGTCGCCAGTTGATGTGAGCAAACATATTTTGGACTGTGGGAGGAAACCAAACACCCAGAAAATTCCAGGGCCTGTCTAAAGTGTATTTCCCGCCTTTACCCAAAGACTCTATGGACCACTTGCATGGTAGTGTGACGTACTTCCACTTTACATGGTTATGGCTTCTTTGCTTCCGCCTGTCACCTGTGCAGCATTTGCTTGTGTTTTCGTCTGACCTGAAAGTCTTGAGTTATGACTTTATATCAGTTAGTTAAGTTAAGCTGTTTGGGTCTCAAGGAATTCTAGATGTAAATAAACATGCAAGATGTAAACAAATGTGGCAAACCGTATTATTAGGTTTCGTCCTTTCTTCAATACAACCCCATGTCATCCTCTGTGGTCAATAAATGTGGAAACTCACTGTCTCAAGCCAAGCATGAAGTTTAATTGAATCATGTAAACCAGCCATATTCTTGCCTCACATTAGAATATGAAAATATGATATCTTGACATGACTTCACATTATGGAAACTTTATAGGGGTGAAACGCTGAATGATCAGTGTCTCTCCTTGTGGAGGCTCAATGCTCCTCAATATATTTCAACATGAAATGAATAAATAAAATAAAAATCAAGCAAAACTAAAATAAAGTTCTCAAAGAGTTTTTGAAATGTGTGTGAGAATTGTTTAATGATGTGATTTAAAAAACCAAAAAACAAGTTATTTCTGTTCTGTCCTTTTCAAATTAACAATCATGTAGATGTAATTCGTCAAATTCAAAAACATGCATTGAATGAAGACCAATTCTAGATGCACTTACATTATATGCCTCAACTATTATCTGTCGGATGTTGTGGGAGTTGTTGGACAGAGTTCCGACTGCACATTTTGGGAAGATGCCTCTCAGGCCCTGCAGAACAGCAGCAATATCCTCAGACAAATTAATGACACAGACAAATTAATATGCCTATTGACAGTCTGCCAGCTGATTTATATGTCACTCCGGCAACCTTTTCTTTATGAGGGCATAGACAAACTGAATGCAGTGTCAAAGCATGAAATTGATCACCGTTGGAAATCACGTCCTTTGATGGATGGAGACATGATGGAGTCCCTAAGAAGGAAGATGAATTTGACTGTGACTCCCACTAAAAATCTACAAATGTTTCCAATTATGACTGACGTATATGGATATGTGAACATATTGCCTGATGTTGTCAATAAGCCACACCATTGCACCAATAGCGTGTAGTTCAGAATATTTTTCAGATTTGTTCTCACTTTATATGATTAGGACAATTAGAAAAAATATATATACTTGTTAACATATTGGAGGGGTGAGCAAAGAGGATGATTCAGGTCAGGCTTTAGTTGAAGCTATCATGGCAGTGGCACCTTTTAACCTCTTTTAATGGAAAATTGTTGTAAAACGAAAAACCACTGTACCTCATACAAGTGTGCGACTTCTTCTGAGACAGCAAAGACGATCTGGATATTCTTCTGCTTGAGTGTCTCTGCGATGTGAGCCACCGAAGGATAGTCCTGACAGAGCCGAGTCAAAGAGCATGCAAAACACAATCCATAACAGTCAGCTGAGAATATATACGCCCATGGGTAATCAGTAGTTAAGCGCCCTTTCTCTCTCTTCCTCTTCCGTCTATCACCGTCCTCCCTTCTCCCCACCCATTTACAACTTTCTATCACTCATTTCATTCACGCTCTCTGACAGACATTCCATCTCCTCTGAATCGATAAATAAGTACCATTCAGAGAGGAGCAACAACGCTCATCTATTTTCAGCATTGGGTGGTCATTTATCCAGACAGAAATAGATTAATAATATAGGCTATCTATATCAACTCCACCTGTCCTCTGCCTGGAGTGCAATGAGGTCAAGACACATTACATTCTGATGGACCTAATGAGAGAGCTATATGGATGTTTAAAACACACAGGGATTAATAAATCAGCAGACACTGATGTTCTAGCACCACCCACCTGGCCATCTATACACAAACACTGTAAGATTAAGAGATGAAAGCTTTAGTTCAGACTTCTCTACCAACTCTCCAGCTGTTTCCCATCAGGGTGCGCCTGTCAGTATTTTCTTTACCCGGGAAACTGTGCTGTTGATTCTGACCTTTAAATCACTGTCTTTGACTTCCATCTGAAGCCACCTGGACCTCTATTTCACTGCTAGGATTGCAGACGGGAATCAATTCTGCATGCTCTGCAATATCTGCTCCATAGCATAAACACTGGATGCTCCTTGGGACCCTGGCTACTCAGCGGAAACATCTACACAGGCTGTCCAGCTGTGCTAAAGCTCAAGAAATCTCAGGGAATCCTGATATATATATTTTTCTAAAAGGTCTAATCTTAAAATGTCCAAAACCCATATCTCTAAGTGTTCTGCAGAGGTGCAGCTCTTAACGATCATTTTCCATGGGTTTGTCATTATGATATGGCTGTTTTTACAGGGTTATTTTGTAAATTAAAAAATAAAATGAAATACCGTCTAGGTCGAATTCCAAACCTGAGAATTTCCTCTGGTGTACATGTTTTCATACAGATGACACTTTCCATCATTGGGAAGTACGATGCCACCCAGTTTGCCATCTCCAGCGATGTGGAAGCCGGCATCGGTGGAGAACACCAGCAGGCGAGTCACATTTCTCCAGCCAATCTGCTCCTGCAAGTCAACAGTCAAAGAGCTGCTAATTTGGCAGCAAAGGAAGTGCTGTGACTCGTGAGTATTTCTTACTGGCTTTGTGAAAAGAATTACCTTTCCCCTTTTGCATGTTATCAAATGCCTGCGAGTGAGTCATACCTCATGCCTTCATGCTCTTCAAAAGCTCTGAGCTTTCCATGTGTTCCAGTCAAAGCAGTCATTATGAAATCATTAAAGTCATATTTTCACATATGAAAACTCATAACGAGTTTAAAACACAACCCAAAAAGTGACTGGTGCAGTTTTCCAAAAGAGGAAGCTTAGTCTCATCTATTGTGTGCAGGGTTTCCTCTTCCTCCACATCACGCCCACTCCCATATAAAAACACACCAATCTCTGCAATGCAGCCCCGCTCCCTGCTGGGCTTCCTTACATTACCTCACACACGGCGGCCTGCATCAGGGCGTCCAGCCCCCCCTCTGGTAAATCCAGGTTCGCCGAGACTCGCTGCTCCCCCACTAGCTCTGTGAAGAGGCTTCCATTGGTGGTGAGGCTCAGGACGTGGTGGTATGTGAAGGGGGGAGTGCAGGGCCACGGCTCAGTCCTCTTACAGGGATTTTTCAGCTTGTCCTCAGCTGTGCTGATGTAAGGCATCACCGTCTTGTCCACAAATGCCCCAAAGCCTTTTTGGAGAGGGAACAAATGAAGAGAAGTAAGAAGAAACAAAAAAGTTTCGAGAAAGTGAATAACTAATTCTCTCCCCTCTCTCAGAAGCTACCAGCTGTCCTTGAGCAAAGCGCATAATCCCCAGTCGCTCAGCGGCTGAAAGTCAGATTATGAATGCACCGAGCAGCTCCCCGATGTGTAAATGTGTGTATGTGGCTCAAGGGCTCATACCCTAAAGAAGAAGTGTGTAGGTATGAAAAGTTTGGAGGAAGTGGAAACTTAAGTAGACACACCTATTCTGAAGTCACTTGTGATGTTCCTCATCTCTTCCATGAGGTCTGCTCCTAATTTCTTGACATTGGGAAGATCATCCTCCATGGAAAAAGACAGATCCATCAGGTAGTACAGGTCCACAGGGTAGTCCTCCACACGCTTTAGCTTCACCTCGAAGCTCTGGGGTTCACCTACACACATGAGGAATGTATTCGCTTTTATCTCCAAACATAAATCCACAGCTGTAACACTGAGTGTGTGTGAGGGTGGAAAACACTGTTTTAATGATGAAGGCCTCTTGCCATTAAGCACAAATCACACACAATGACATTTTTTAAAGTTGATTCTAACATTTACCTTATATTTTACCACTAAAATAGTGTTGGATATGATCCCAGATTTATAGGGATTAGCCTGTACTGTAGTTCTACTACAGGGGTATTAAGGGGCTGTTTTGGAAAATGGTCATTTGAGTTAGATATAGTCAAACATGTTTTCTTGTCAATGCAAGGAGGAGGTCCTGTTCCACAGAATCCATCGTAAAAACAGCTTGTTTTTCATGTGAGTGAGTTCAATGATGCGGATATGCAATGATGAACAATGTCTCAATGTCACTTAATGGGGAATAAGAGAAGCACACCTGGCCTGAGGTGCAGCAGGACAGCCTGAGGCTGGAGCTGGGTGACTGGACTGTCCTGCCTGACCTGTCTACGGGAGGTGATCCTCCGGTTCTTCAGAAGGACAGTAGAACCTCTGGGGTTCTCCAGGCGATGGGAAGGACAGCCTCTCCTCAGCAGCGCCCCAGCTGTGTCGCAGCGCTCCCACGCGTGCTGGCCTACTTCTAGAAAATTCTTGCCAGAGGTTTAGTTCGAAATGAGACCCTTATATAAACACTTAGCCAAAAGCTACATCATTTTAAAAAAGAAAGGAGCTGCTAAGGCCAAACGACTCTCAATAAATTATAGTGAGAAACAGTCATTTACATAAAAAAATCTGACAGATGTAGTTGAATTTGAGCAGGAGAGAGGGTATGTGTACGATAATGAAAAACAATATGTGTGTGTGTGTGTGACAGATAGTCTGGAACTGGTAAATTTCAACATTTACTTTTAGGCGTTTATGTGGAAACAAAAAACTGGGATGCTGTAACAGTGGACATATGGTTTTCAAGATGTGATATCTGTTTCATTTATATCACAGCTGCTTCGCTTAATGCATAGATAATTGAGGGGATATTTCTGTACGTTACAACACTGAAGTGAAATTGCAATTTTCAAAATGGCAAGATGAGATGACTGCTGAAAAACAACATTCGAATAACAAGGAAATAAATGTCAATAAAAATAGAAATTGTGGTATATGGTGTTTGGCATCCATTAAGTGTTCAGTGGACATAGTTTGAAGGTATTCATTTGCAACTCTATAATTCTAAACATCACATCTGTTTGTCATAATATAAATATATTATGAATAGACATAAATACAAATATTTCTGTATGTTGTGCGAATTGAATGAAATGGAAAGAATCCATACCTCTGTGCATGACAATAAGGCCCTGTTCACATGACAATGTTGTGTTTAATTTCCATTCACTTTTTTAAAGTAGTTACTTATGCGGATGCCAATGTTTGAATATAATCTCCATGCACACAAGATCGCAGAAATGCTGCAGTGCTGGCGCCAGGTCAATAGATGGCAGTGTGATTTTGAGATGACCCAAAAATGCAAGTGAGCTCCACAAAACTGTCAAGATGCTGTGTTTTCTACGTCTCCAAGAACAACCTGGAGCCAGGTTTTGCATTGTTTCATTTCCAGGCATAGCAAAAGCCATTTCCATGAGGTAAAATGGCCAAAGAACTTTGTCAAGTGAATGATTCTACTTCTGTGATGTGTCAGCAGTTTTTACTTGTAAGTTTTTGATCTCTTTTAACTTTCCCTCTTTCAACGATGCTTTATTTATCACTGTTTTTGAACATGAAGAAGTTATGGGATCAAGATGACTGAAAAGTTTTAGATATTAACTAACTTTTGAACATCCTGGAAACACTTGAGATCTATTTCGAGTCCTCGTCATTTTTCATGGTCGAATAAAGTACCGATGACACTTTGAACACAGAGAATAAATTCCCGAAGAGGTCAGAGCCTTTTACCGTATGCAGCAGTAACTGAACAGGTTGCACTGAGATGTCTCTTGACGGTCCCAAAGTGTGCACAGGTTTACATTAACAGAGATGGAGTAGAAGAAGGTCACTCACCTCCTCAGTGCACCAGGCGCAGTGTGGCCCTGCTGCCAGACACTCTGCACAGCTCCCGACCTGATGACGTCGGCACTCGTGATTGGAATGGTCTGTAGGTGGAACAGAAACTAAAGGGGAGCTGCACTTTTCCACTTCAAAGGTTATTTTATCTTTTCTCAGCCTGGTTTGGTGTGTATGGGCTCACCTCTGGAGCCAATGCAGTTCTACTCAGTTTGGATCCATTGTCCTCTAAAATTTGCTCCTTAACAATACTATTGAGATGTAAATAAGCCATAACTACAATTCATTAATGGCTTTTTTTGTTGTCAGTTTCCTAGCAACAGCGCAGTCTGAAAATTCATGTATATCCTCCCTTTGACTCTCCATATTCAGAAACACGAGCTCAGAAACAGCATTTAAAGGCTTCTATAACACTTCACATACAAAAAGAACATATCTGTGGGAATACAGATTTATCTCATCCATTCTCAGGTCTTAAGTCACCATAAAGCCTATTATACCTCCAGGATTTTATGGATACTCCAGCTGCTTTTATATGTTTTCATCAGCAGAAGTCACTGATGAATATTATAATTATTATTTCCTGTCTTCACTTTTTGTGTGTGTTATCCTTCAGGAATGAATAAAGCTCTCATGCTATCTTGTATATTATTGTCAATTTGTATTAGTATAAATTATCAATCCAATTTATTGTTTCACTTAAATGTCCCAAGCTAAAATATCCTCAAATCCACTCAAATATACAAAGATGTGCCAAAATACAAACAAATTTGCATTATGGGATGGATGTGGGTGAGGGTTATTTCAGGAGGTTATTATTACATAATAATACGTACCTGGAATTTGCATATATTACACCTGCCACCTTTTATCTGAGAGACCAACCAATCACATGCTTTCAAAAACATTCTCGTCTAAATATCTGTAAGAAATCACAAGAGTGAACTTCCCCAAATATCAAGCTATTCCCTTTTCCACAACTTATTCAAACTCAAGCTGTTTTATTTCTCTGTAATGCCTGGCGGCTGTGAGCGCATGCCTGCTCGCCGTCTCATCATTACATTTAAAGGAGAGCCACGCAGCCCTGCGGAGATGACAAGTGCACATTTTAAGTGGCAAACAACTGGTGGGATCCAGGCTACAATCTAAATGAGATTTTTCTGAGTGGGAAGAATAATGAGACGGTTTACTTTTATTGCATCCGCAATGAGAAAAGTATTGACCCACCTTGTGTTCCTGTGGTGTCGTATCTGCAGCACAATAACAGGATGGCGCCAAACAGCTGGCTCATCTGGACAACAAAAAAAGAGGAGGAGAAAAGCAATTTGGTCGCTAAAAATGTGGACATTCTCTCCTCTGGAATCATTAAAGTGGAGTGGAGCTGTAATTGCTGTTTAAGGAAAATAATCTCTACCATGAGCAGCTATTTGGTATCTGATCCACTAGGTGTTTGCTTTACACAAGAGTAATAAGAAACACTTACCTTGAACCATTCATGTGAGTGGAGACTCTGCGAAGTGGAAGATGGGGGATGTGTCCTCAGGAGGAGGGACCAGATAGTTCCTCTATACATCCTGTTGCAGCACACGAGCCAGGGGACTCCACCATGACCACCCTCCTACGTTATCCGCTTTCTCACTGCAGCCACAAGTGGATCTGCCAGATTATGTTTCAGGGTCCTGAACAGCAAATGATCTCTTCAGGCTTTCTGCTGAGAACAGCTGAAAGAAAAAAAAAGACGCTTCTGTCATCACTCATACAGCACAAGGTTAGTGGAGAGCAAGTGCTATCACCAACAATTTGCTTTTTCGCTGCTGTGCTCATCTCAATTGGCCATCGTCACTGACCACTTTAACAGACTAAAGCCGCACAATCTTACACACAAGCTGAGTGAGTTTTAAGAATTTCTATCCTTCCTGTATGTCACCTGCTGTGGTCACAGTGGTGTTTTAATAGTTTTCCGGTGTCTATCTCCAACACACATTGGATACACTAGGTTTCTTTGTCGTCCTAGATGTGAATGACTGCTGATGAAGTATGGGGTCCAAATGTCACATAAAGAGTCCAGTATGGGAATACACACATGCTCCACATGGATAGGCTAGTGATCCAAGCAGGATTCAAACGAGGGACTTTCGTTTTGTGAGGCATCGATAAAGATTCATGACGCCACTGTGACGTTTCAAGACCTTTTTCTATCCAAAGCTTGAAAATTTCACCTCTGCGCTCAGATTCAGTGAACAGGTGAGTGAGTCAGGAGGGTAACACGAATGCTGACTTATGCCCGACGACCCATTTATTTCCAATCTTCTGGTACAATGGCAGTTTCATCCAACATGTAAAATAAACCTGGTGATCACAAAGCATTAGAGCATTAGAGAAATAATACAAGGATTATCTGTTTGAAATCCGAAAGTAAATATGTGGTGGGTTTTCTTTGCGAATCACCACTGCTAACTGCAGAGGATAATGAATTAGTCAGTGCACTGAGACAGACAATACAGAAGTTGCAGTTGGGTTGTTATTCCCATTTGAAAGGTAAAGGCATTGAGACCAAAAGACAAAAAGACTATTATCAGTGACTTCATTTTGTTTTGAGTCACTTGAAACTTCTTAATCACAGTGGAAGATTAAAATAAAACTGCATTTACAAATGCGTCCTTGAGACCGTTCAGTCAAACTTCACTCATTACCCAGGACATACCACACAAACAGTTCAGCAAAAGATATCTGGTGGTTATTCTACAAACAGATGAGTCCATGTCGCCTAATGTGCGAAAAAGTTACTGCGAGTACATGAAGTTCTAATTAAAGTGCAAAGACACGAAACCATGCGCTGTTAACCGCAGTAATTCAAAGAGATTCCCTCTTCACACTGCATTGCTCTTTCACTATTTCTGTTTGCTGACACGTTGGTTCCAAAATGCGCCGGCATCTCTCGTCTCCTTCCCCGAGGGACATTGATCTCAGGTCACTGAGTATAAGCAGCCATTGGAAGACATTAACAACTCTCCAATGCGCCCTGCTGGAGAAATAATGCATGAGTCCCTGCAAAATGACATCATACATATTCACAATCTAGCAAGGCACAAAATGTAGACTTGCTCTGTCTGTGACATTAAAGCGTTTGCTCGCTTTAAATGGTGACCAAGCAAACTGCAAATGCAATCCAGTCCAGTCCATAACCTTGACTTATGTTTCACTTTCTCTTTCTTTATTCAACAAGACATTCTGGAAAAAATAAAAAATAAAAAAATAAAAATGGGAAATTTTTCCAACTTTTACCTTGAAGTACAGGGTCAAAACAAATATGCATTGTGAAAAATAGTAACACGTAGTCACATATAATCATGCATTATCAGTTTAAGTCACATACAGGAAAGACACATACAGTAATGTACTCTAATGGTTGGTGACATGAAGTCACAGACAGTCACATATAATGATGGTCATGTATATTGTAACATATAGGTTTAGGTATGTATAATCAGCTTAAATCACCTTAAGTTATGGAGAGTCACAAAAGGCACATATACAGTATTAATGAACAGTCAGGTAAGTCATGTACGGTCACAAGAAGTCATGTATTGTCGTGAAAAGTCACATACAATCATGTGAAGTCATCTATAGTCTAGTATCATACGGTATAGTCACGGTTAGTCATACAAAGTCACATATACTTCCCCAAAGTCATGTAAAGATTCATAATTTCACAAAAGCATGAAACATGTACAACTCATTAGATACCTGATTGCACAACCCAGGCAATAAATCAAAGTTATTTCTAGTGTCACACATGGGCAGAGCAATTGTGCTGTTAGATGAAAGGAGCACTGTGTCTTTTTCCTCTCCTTCTTCGTTCCCCTTCTGTTCCCACATTTGGTTTCCAGAGTTTATTGTAGATCCAATTCACGACAGTGCAATACATGACCAATGATCTGCAACTGAAAGCATTAATCATAAATGATTAGGAGGGGAAAAAACTGCAGAAAAAAGAGCACCATACATAATGTGCTAACAGGGTCTGAACTTCATTGGAATTGATTTGCATCCTACTTGCAGTTTAATGTGCTTTCAAAAACTATTTCTGCGCCACACGGTTGTATTACCATTTTAATTCAAAACTTCTCACTGGAAAAGGGTGATTTTGAAAATGGAGATGTTTACAGCTTACATTATGTATCAGAGGAGAGAAGAGAGCTCTTTACAACTACAGTTTTGTTTTAACTTGATGGACATCAGTCACCAAATCACAATCCTGGTTACACAGGACTGCATGCTGGAAGACTCACATCGAAAAAGAAAAGACTGCAGAGTCTGTGATTCTTTCTGCCTCCAAATGTTTTAAAACGGTAAATCTACCAGCTGTTTGGTGGTTCAAATTCTGGTCCAAAACAGGTGATTGTAACACGTTTGTAAGACGTTTTCTTCCACTTTATCATTTGGTTGCTCAGATTTGCTCCCATTCCTCAACATGATAAATTTCTCGTTTTTGGAAATTAACCTTCACAGGCAAGTGATGTGGTGAGTCATAATGTTGCAGATGAGACCTTTGAGCTATTAGTGTGAGCTGTGTGAATAACCCGGAGGCGGAGACCTTGTGGAGGTGGACAGATCCATCTCAGAATAAGTCTGGACCTCAGTCACAACGGGAAGGATGGAGCTCAGCCTTTCCTTAAGGGCACCTCAGTTCCTGAATGGAGCTCCTGATACCTCAACCCACATTTGTTTACTTGTGTCATCCAGCTTTGACTACGAAAGGTAGCAGCAAACAAGCTCTCAGACTCATGCTGTCATGACATTTTTGGCAGCCATTTTGAAGATTTTTGGTGAGAGAATGAAATTAAAAGAAGGGGTCAGCTGGTCCCCTCCCCTCATTGACCTCCTCATTTATCTGGAGCCTCAGCTGAGCAGCATTGGTGGTGCTCTGGTGCTCTTCTGGGTGGACGGATGGAGCACAGCTCTCTGAGGCTGACTCAGTCCAGATGCTCTGCCTCCCTGTGCCTCCTGGTGCTGGCGTCCTCGTCCCAGGCTGTGGGAGTCACTCGCCGTTCTGCTCGGACACCGCGAAGAGCTGCGCGACGTCCGCTGTCTCAGATTCTGGGAGATGGATCGATGGAGGTTCCTCATGGAGGAACTGGCTGCCATGGTGAGCACCCATGGGTGACGGGCGGCCTGGCCAGCTGTCAGGCGGGCGTCCGGGTCCAACAGCAGCAGGCGCTGGATGAAGTCCTTGGCCAGGCTGGACACCGAGTGCCAAGGCTGCACAACAGAATAGAGCAAGCAGAGCAGAGAGGTTCCCTCACTGTTGGTATAAAACAAAACACTCACCCTGGAAGGAATCTGCCTGACCTACACACTCAAAAACAGTTAGAGCCCCCTAAAAGTGCCGGCTGGGTTTCCAGACAAGGCGCCTGCACAGATTCAAAGCCTCTTCAAAGTGGGATGCAAGATTTCATTCCAAAGCAATAAAACTGTGATCCCTGCGCTCTGCGAGCCTAACAAGCAGAACTAAACTCAAAGGAAAGCTAAATGTCACTGGGCAAAGGGAGACAGCAGTCTGGGTCCGAAAGAATACGAAGCCTGGGAGGTAGGACAGCCTTGGATTTGGCCGCGTGTTTATTCTTAGCCCGCATTAGTGCCACAATACAGGCAGCCACAGATGAAGCTCTCTGGGATCTCTCTGCTTTCTTTGTTAATTCGAAGAGCGAATGCATCCCCTTTCGCCAAGACCCAAAGCTCACATTCAAGGGTGCTTTGAGATCTGCAATGCCATCTTTTTTAAAAGAGAGAGACCAGAATCGTTATTATAATTCAGAATCGCTCAATTATTCATTGCTTCACATGACTGTGCGGAGAGGCCTGCCTCAGGAAATTGATAACCTTTGTGGTTGTGTCTGATTTTAAATAAAACATTACTGGCACAGACAGATTGATGTGGCATTGGATTAAATAAAGATGATGGGATACAACAGGGCATGAAGAGCGGAGCAAAACAAGATGACTTTTAGTTTTTGAAATCGAGGGGTGATTTAAGTCAAACACAAACTATTTCATTGACACTTTTTCATCCCATTAACCCTGGGGGATGATTCATCCTTTTGGGACGCTCCCTTTGGAAAATGTTTGATGATGAAGCTGCTGAGGAGCAATCAGGGTGAGATGCCTTGCTCTAGGGCACCACAGCCAGGGGAGGGATACAAACCTGTGACCTTTGGGTGACAAATCAAGGTCCTCAACCACAATTAGCGCAGATGTTCTGTCCGAGTCCCATCTGTGTGCGCAGCATTACCTCGTTCTTCACACAGACTAAATCTCGCTCTTTAGGGAGGTCTCGCTAAAACGCATTTCTCTCTCCTTTTTTTGTCTCTCGCCGAGTTAATCAAGCATGAAATTGACAACCGCAAAGACTGTTGCCAGCGAGAGGAATTCAAAGAAGCGGGGACCGCGGGTCCTTATTCTCAGTGCTTTGAGTGGAGTGAAGTGTGTGCGAACCAGTCATAGAAATGCTCCTCACTGCAACTTTCTTCTCATTGCGCTGTCATTTCACACCTGAGAGGCAGGCAGAGTGACACCCGCTTCTCCCACGAAGGAGAGAGAGCATGTGACTGAGCTCCCACACCTAACAAGTCTGGCTTCTCCTCTTTATGTGGCACCAACAGTGATTTGCCGAGGCTCCTTATTACCATGCTGTGAAATGCATGTTTGATAGCAGCCATGGTAGCAGATGCCTTTCGTCCGTGATCAGAAAAGATGGGAAAGCTTTCGATTCATCTTGCTTTGGACAATAGGTAAAGCCTGTGCTTCGAAAAGCATCTTTGAGAAAGACAATAAAAAGTTTTTCACCCTCCTGCTGTCATCAAAGAAGAAGAGACATAACTGTGTTGTTTTCCTGGGATGCAGCCACCTGCAGGAGCTTTATCTCCCTGGTTTATTTTCAACATTTTTCATGTCAAAATACACAAAGGCTTTATTCTGTTTGGTGGAGGGTGGCGTGAGTATACATCACTGTGGAAGAGAGAGCTGAGCTGGAGAGGAGGAGTGGTGTGTGGATGTCGCATAAGTAGTGGGGAAACTTACAGGCGTTGGCTTACAGAGTTGTTAGAGTGAATGAGAAGCACCGCCGACTGTGTGTGAACTTTTGTGTAATGAACTGCTCCACATGATAGTCTCCACTAACTAATTCACCTGGAAACATCTTCTACAGGAAACAAAGCCGAGTTTCAATCTGCCTTGTCATTATGACTTCTGAATGGGTGTAGTGTCTTTATGTTAATCCAGGGAGCACTCCATCAGCTGAACCACACTAATCGAAATATCAATACCTGCATACTGGATAAATTGTGCTGTCATGTACAATACATTCAAAGTAGATGTTGGATGAGTTCTCAGGGCGCTCACTAGGGGGCAGGCTGGGCCAGCTGTTACCCAGCATGCCCTGCAGCAGCTGCTGCTGAGGGATGCAGATGTTTGGGTTGGGCCAGCAAAGTGTGTCTGGAGCGAGCAGCAGAATGCAGAGGAGTCTACCAGGCTGCTGCCTCGCCTCCACTAACAGGTTTACATACAGATGAAGGACACACACACACAAACACACACACACACACACACACACTCCAAGACACACACAAATCCACTTACATGCTCATACACGTCAGATGAGATGGACTGATTTGATGCGAGGGGGAAGCAACAAACGGATTGAGTGATAAGGTGTGAAAAGCCCCCCAGGCTATGCCCAGCTCTTCCTCTGTCCCCTCCGATCCACCCCCCCCCCCCCCAATCCTGTCCTCCCTCCCTCCTAAACATGTCAGTGTGAGCCTGCATTACAGGTCCTTAGGATGTTGCACCTGTGGGGCGTAATGTGTAATGGCATCTTAGTGTGAGGGGAAGGGGGGTGCTGCTAAGGATACTGAGGGTTCTGTTTAGTGGGCAGGTGCCAGAGGGCGTTTGCATTTCTTAGTGATTCTCTCATCCGTCTGACTGCGTAAATCCCCAGACCACCCACCCACACACACACACCCACACACACACACACACACTGCCTTCCAGCATCTCCCTGCTCGGCTGCTCTAAAGGTTCCTGAAACGTTGGAGAAATGTCTGTGGTTGCAGACTGTGAGCATTGATCTGTGAGCGCAGACAGGTTGAGCGACTCTCAAAATCTTTGCACATCCGTGAACGAATCACAATTCTGTTTCTCCATGCATACCAAAACTGATGTATTACTTAACACAGAAAAAGCTGATGGATGACCCGGGTAGAGCAGGACTCTCACACTCAAAAATGAGTAACTCACAATCAATACCAGGTGTGTTTGAAGGATATTCATGACAGGCAAGTAATCAAAATAATATTGGAGCTCAAGAGAAATGTAATGTGTGTGCAATTTCTCTACAAAAGAAAATTGCAACATTTGGGTTACGTGTTGCGCCTTGCTTTTCAAAGCAGTTCCTGCTCGGCTATTACATTCATTAAACTACATCATTTATTTCCATGTGAAGCCAAATTGCACAAAACTTACTAATACAGCCAGCGAATTCAGGTAATAGCCAATTATTTCTGCATGTCCTCTTCACTCTAAAAAGACACAGGCCAACTGCTCACATTTCAGTGAGCTTTTTTACCATATTTTAAGCTTTTACAAGAACTTTCTTATGTGCTCCCATCGTTTTTCATCCTGCTTGATATGCTGCCTGCGCTGATGACATTTTGACATCACAGCAGTGTAAATAACACATCTAAGCGATGGCAGGAATCTGATTACCTGCTTCAGTCTCGGGGCTCTGGGTTTGTGTTTGTATGCTCTGTGTAGCACTGTCGTGGCTGACAGGGACAGTTAAACAGAACAGAGCCGCTGTTAATGTTATTAGTAACAGCTGCGCTTTTTACGACTCTGCTGTGAAAGAGACACATTGTGTCGGCATCTTATAACGCTGACATGTCATATATTTAGTCAGATGCTTATTTCACACAAAACACACTGACATTTTATTTCACTTGTATTAAGAAAACATTTTCATATAACTTCACCGGGTGTGTTATGGTTGGTCTTAAGTACTATTCCAGCATTCTACTGAAGTACAGATAACCAGTCTTTTCTTCATTGCACTGCTATTCACTGCTATGAAAGCTAACGTGCATTATGAGTGTCCCTGTGTCACTACAATGAGTTGACGGCTAGATTCAGATGAATCTCTCCAAGTCGAGTTAAATACGTGGGGGGCATCGCTTCGGCAGCTGCCACGGTTCTTGTTCCAGACAGAAGCACCCTCCAGACTGACACCAAGGACCCTTATAGTGGCAGAGGTCTGCATTTCCCACCCACTGATGTACCTTCATCAGCACAATACACCATCATTATCAGTGTGAGAGTGTGTGAGTTGGTGGCTGTCTATCCGGGAAGGCTGAGCATTGAACATGTTGCTGAATTAGTGTCTTGTCAAGCTGGAGATGTGATTGATGGCCGATCGAGCAGGCGCTGGACTGGCTCCCTCTCAGCCGTCATCACGCTGCCATCATGTGAATTTACAGACTGACGTCTTCACTGCATCCGCGAGCCGTTACGATGTTACATCTGTGGCTTTCCAGAGGTTTTTCTTCCACTGGTGTGGCCCTGCGTTAAAAAGCCACCATGGAAAAATGTGAAATAAGCCCCTTGCATAAACTCTAGAAGGATTTTGTGCTATTGTTCAGTTGGTGGTCAGTGCAGCGGTAAACACAGGGATAATAGTCCAGGGCCAATGTAAGGGAGCCTCTTGTATGCCAGACTAAATGTCAGGCTGCATCCCTAAGAATCAAGCCAGGCTTAAAGCCCAGTGAATAATCCAGCCTTGGGTGTAATCAGCGTGAAAGAACAAGCCCAAACTCACCACTGAGCTTGACAGAACAGGCTGTTAAAAATACCCACGTCTACGAAAAAACATGCAACGCCGCCTTTCCCCCTCCAGCAAGCAGAAACTCCAGACATCATAACAAACTTCCATGTATCCATTCCCGAGCTTAACAAACCAGGCGAGGATGGAATAATGCAAGTATTTCAGGCAGTGCTAATAGCATGATGATTAACGAGTCAAGAAGATGTAACAGCTATATGTGAACGGATGTTCTGAGAGGGTTGCACAAAGCGAGTCTGTAACACAACAAGAAACTAGATTGTGTTCTCTGGGAAAAAGGAACAATGCCAAAATAGAAACTGCACATGGCAGCTATGTTTTGAAACTTGCTTGTTTTATTTTTCAGACAGAGATATTCTAGTTGCAGAAATATTCACTGGGATAAACCTAAGCCTGTCAAAGAAACACAACTGACTTGAGAACTACAGTTTAGTGTTTCAACAAGTTCAGCTGGTTCACTAATGCGAAATTATCTGCCGTTCGAGTTGATCAGTGAGGAACGATGCCCCCTCAAGAGGGCTGTTTTCGTCCTTTCGTTGGTACAACCACATGCATTTTAAAAATCCTTCCTAGACTCACACTGATAACAGCCTCATCCACTGCACTCAATATCTGTACAATCTCACCATGTCTCAAGCCTTTAGAGCAGAATCTAACTGAATCGCGCAAAAAGCCTTGTTCTTTTTATTTCACTATGCCAGTTTATCTTTCTATACTGTGAACGAAGGCTATGTTATCGCCACTCTTCAAGATATGATGATTCCACATTGTGACTTGCAAGTATCATATCTTGATACAATGTGATAATTTCACATGAAAATATATCTTGAAATTGAGTGATAATGTGAGGTGAAAAGGTATTGTTAAAACATGAAAACAATATTGTTAAAACCAGCAACGTTTGACATAATTAAGCGATACTTAATGTCATAATTGCTCCTTTTCTTTTTTAGTGTGACTGCAACATACTGTACACACATGTCTACTTCTTGAGCAGGTAAAGGGATTCTTTGGCTCTTGGGCTGAGGAATCCAGTAAACTCACATCTCCATGGTGGCTGTATTTCCCTCTCAGGATGGATCTGTAGAGCCGCGTGCGACTGTCGTCTTCAAACGGCATCGAGCCGCTCAGCACGATGTAGGTGATCACCCCCAGGGCCCACATGTCCACTGCGCACGAGTAGGGTCTCCTCAGCAGCACCTCTGGGGCCAAGTACTCAGGTGTTCCACAGGTCGTTCTGAGGGACCAGGTCCTGTCTGCTTCGGGATGATCTCCTTGATCAGATGCTGCAGCCACACCCCCAAAACTGGCCAGTCCAAAGTCAGTGACCAGCAGCCTGGAGTCAGCTCCAGGGTGGTAGTACAGCAGGTTCTCAGGCTTCAGGTCTCTGTGGGTGATTCCCAGGTGGTGCAGGTACTCCACCCCGGCCAGGACCATGCGGAGCGCCTGGGTGGCGTCTCGCTCTGTGAAGTGACCCCGGCTGACCACGCGGTCAAGCAGCTCCCCGCCTGTGGCCAGCTCCAGCACCATGTAGACCCTGGTGTGGGACTGGAACACCTCCATCAGCTGGATGACGTTAGGGTGGCGGACACGCCGCAGCACCGCCAGCTCTGAGGAGCACACCTCCCGCCCCTCCGGGGCCTCCACCTCCATCATTTTGATGGCAAAGGGCTGGCGAGTGGCCCGGTGCTCCACACGCACCACGCGGCTGAAGCTGCCCCGGCCGATCAGAGCTTTGATGTCGTATCTGACGGGGCAGAAGGGAAATGGTGACTCATTACAGTTTAACTGTCTGCTGGAGCACTGCTGCAGCCGCAGCTTTGATGAAAGGGTGACAGAGTGTTGTTGTACAGACCTCCGCACCAAAGTCAAACAACCAAACTCATAGAGATCAGTCGAAGGACCTCACTTCTTCCCAGTCCTCACTAACCCTTTTCACTTCAACTGAATTAAAAACAAAACAGGTGCTATTTCCACTTTATTCTGTAGCCCCCAATCTTTAGAACAACCTCCCCTGAAGCATGAGCTCCCTGGATTTGGTCTACTCCTTCAAAATGCATCTAAAAACCTTCCTGTTCAGGCAGATTTAATAATTAACTTATTTTATCGAATCAAATAAAAAGTTGTATAGCATTTTTTATATGAAGTTATAATTAGCTTTACATACACAATGACATGCAATGAAAACTTTAAAAACTGATGAAAACAATGTTGTTGTGTCAAAAAATCAAGAGCCAGGCAGCTAACCCTTAAAATGAAATAAAATAAAATGAAAAGTAATTCATTCCATAAGTATTTTCACCTTGGTTGGAAGCGAAAATGATATTTTTTGAATATATGTTGATAATTGGCAGCGGACAGGCTTGAGGTGGTATAATTTATTTACAAAGCAGACTCAGTTTATATGCATTTATTCCATTTCTTACAGAGAGAGTTAAATGGTTCAAAATTGGATAGATTGAAGTGGGTCATTAATCACAGATAGTTCTACCAATACATTTTCCCCCAAAAAATCACAATTTACACAATTTCATTTGATCCTGCTTCATATTTTTTCTGTATTTGACTTGAATAATTGCATTTCCCTATCGCTGAGCTTGCTGTAAACACAATTAAGAACAATCCAACTGCAAAAATTACATTTGTGCATTTAAACCAAATTTTAGTTTTTTTTTTCTTTAGGCATTACTGAAGTGTCAAACCTTGCTGTCACACGAGAGTCAAACTTGTCCTTGTATGTTGCAACTTTGTCCACGTTCCTTGGGTCTCCCAGTGTCTCCTGGTGGATGTTGGATGCTGGTTGAAGAGTCTTTGCTCTGGTGTTAAACCACACACCTCGTGGCTTCTCCTTACACATCTTGGACCCGTCCCCATCATCATCGTCCTTTGCTCTGCTGAAGGCCACCAGCGACTGCACCACGCTGACGTAGCCCTTCTTGGAGGGCAGCACTTTACTGCTCCCACAACCCATCGCTCAGAGACATCTGAGCATCTCCCTGACCAACTCCTGCATCTGCTCCCGCCGTCTACTGGAAACTGACTGGAGCCTGGGAATGAAAACACACAGCTCCATGGCAGCAGATTGCCAGTCAGATTAACATCAGGCAGGTGCCCCACCTCCCTTGGTGGCATACATACACACCCTCTCACTCACCTACGTGATAAAAGTATCAGGTAAACTGAAGAGACTGCTTGAAGCTATTGTTCCATTGTTTCTCTTAAAGTGATCCCAGCTTAAAGTGGGACCCTTCACTGTGCCTCTACAGAACATTAAAATGACTGAATTAATCATCTAATTCAGAACAATCTTCATTTTATATTGATATGTATCACATTAAGACACATCATAATATGTATGTAATGTAATTTATGTTATAGTATTATCATCAGCAAGATGATAATTATATCATAATATGCCAAATATTTATACAATAATATACAAAACAATACTGTTTCTCAAAATTATATTTATGCTGCCATGATACAAGTCATATCATCAATCATAAATCTTGTTGCGACATCCTTATTGCAGGAAGGAAAATGAAATTATATTACCATTGCAGGAAGGTCTCTGTCAGACCATGTGACTTTATACTTGACTATATGTAACTAAACGTGACTTTTCTGCTTTGTTAATGTGTCTTGAAGCTGTTTTCTGAGGTGTATGTGGGTTTTTCCCTGGTACTTTGGTTTCCTCCCTCAGCCCAAAATCACAAATTAAGATTGACTGGAGACCATAGGTCCCCGTAGGTGTGAGTGAACTGTGGTTGTGCCCTGCGATAGATTGGTGGGACGTATTCCCTGCCTTATATAACCCAAACATCCAATGATTGTCAGAAATGAGTTTTAGACAACTGCAGAAACTGTAATTACCTGGGAGATTTATTTAGTACTGTGCATTCAAATCAATATCTCTCCAAAGGAAATGCAATCAAAGCCAAATTATTCTGCTTTTTGCCCCTCATGAGGTTCACCAACCAAACATTCTCCAACCTGCACTAAACTATGTAATTTAGATGACTGATTTTTGTCCCAACTGCAGATTGAGTCCTATTATGTCAGGAACTTATGTAGACATGTTCATCGTATGGTTTGTTATTCCTCAGCAGAGGACGTGTGATGCACTGTTCCTGTCAGGCCTCTGTCTACCTCTGAGATACGTTTTCTATTTTCTGCACTTCAGCTGTCATCATGTGTCCATAATCTTTAGAGAATGCTGTGTGTGTGTGTGTGTGTGTGTGTGTGTGTGTGTGTGTGTGTGTGTGTACATGTGTGTGTGTGTGTGCGTGTGTGTGTGTACTCTTCCTGCTTGTCTTTTTTTTGTCTCCATCCTGGCGCATTGTTTAAAAGAGCTAAACCTTGCAGAAACTGAAGACACGCCACGGAAAACATGCACATATTTATTCATGTGAGAAAGCGGAGAGGGAAGGGAAGGGATCAGAGGAGGCATGAGCACCTTTTTAAGCACGAGTTGCGCGCTGTACTTTAAATTATTCTTTTTCATTTGAACTGCACAGAAATAATGCGGTTGTGGAAGGTTTGTATAATGAGTTCATGTTTATGAATACACTCTGCAGTGTGATTTTTGTATTTAGGAAGGACTTGGACCCTGCTTCCACATTTTGAAATGATCACAGTGGATGTGAAATGTTTATTTACTGCAGTTTCTGGGACATGTTGTGCCGTGATGCTAAATTAAAACTCCTGTTTCCTTAATTGTCCGTTGTCAAAGTTACTGAAATCAGTGTCATGCGACTGGAAGCAACTGCTGTTCCCAGAAACTCATTTCCTTCCTTTTAATTTTCTTGTTTTATTTAGAGCTGAGAAGAAAGAGAAAAAAAAGCACCATTTCCTGGACGCCAGGAGGATTATTCCTCCTAAAGGCCTGAGCAGATGCTGCGCGTTAAGAGGCAAAAGAGGCAAATGCTTTACTAAATGAGTAGAGGTTTAATCGCTTTTGTTCTATACCCATCGGCAGTTATGAGTGGGGGAATGTTTACTGCGGCTATTATACTTTGCAGCGTCTTTTCAAAAAGGTGTAAACTGTGTTGTCACCGAGCGGAGAGATGCAGAGATGCATCATCGGTTGCTCGTCTCCTGCAGGTTTTTTTTTATCTCTTCTTTCCAGGGAGCTAGAGGGGAGCCTGGGCCAATCACTGTCTATGTCCGCTCAGAGGTCTGCAGACAGACACACACACACACACACATACACAAAAAGCCAAAGGAGGATAGACATCACATCAGCGCTGAGGTGGTAAATCGCCCTTCAGAAGCTTTCCTCGAGGGAGTCAGCAGTTCAGCGTTTATCGAACCACTATCTGATTACTAAAAGGCTGTCCTCAGTTATAAATGAACCCACAACACGTGTGGTATTGGTAACGCTGGGGCCCTGGGAGTAAAAGCCATTGTGGGCTGCTGAGAGTGGGTTCAGGCCCCAGGAGCGGTCAGAGCTCAGCCACCACTTGTCAGTCAGTTCATTACTGCTGTTATTGTAGTCGCAGGATGACGTGTGTGTGTGTGTGTATGTGTATAGGTCAGTGTGCTGCAGCAAGTAGAGCAGTAAAAAAGGCTGCAGTGGACCTGCTGTTCACAGGATGAAATGGTGATAATGATAAAAGATAATGTTTCAATGGATACTTGAACCTCTAGAAGTGACATGTAGCTGGGTGAGATGGTACTATGATGTAGCACTTCTAACAAAGTACTGTTGAAGTAGGGCTGATCAGAAATTTAAAGGGGGCCTAGAATGAATAAACACTTCCCCTTTTTTTTCAATATTGACAGTCTATTCCTGGCCACTGATGTACAACAGGTCCTGAAGCATCATCAGGTCCTTGTTCATGTATTAAGTACAGATATTGAGATGGCAGATGAAAAACAAGAGACTCTACACAGAAACAGAATGTGACGCAAACGATCAATTCCATCAATGTTTGCAGGTGAGGCATGTGACTATGAGTCAAGAGTTTGGAGATATTTCATTGCCTCTATAAGCACCATTAATAAAGAACATATGATCATTCACATGGAGGCCAGGCAAGACAGACAATCCTGATGCCTGAAACCTGACAATAGGATCTTAAAATGGCATCCGATGCCTGAAATAAAGACTAAATTCTCCATTCACACAAATTTAAAATGACTTGTTGGAAGCCTCAGCTATTCCAAATAGCATACTTTAAAACATGGAAAACCCCAAAGCAGCTGTTTAATTCTACCTGTTCATTTATGTTTAGACATTAGAAGGTTTCCAGCTTGGCACCCTCACAATAACAACACTGTATCTCTCTGGGCACAGAGGCAGCTATGTAATGAAATGGTTTGCCTATCTTCGCAGTGGAAGGACGGGACAGTTGTGAGATGGAAAACATTGCTCTGATGAATTGGAGCATCCGCAGCGAGCCTCAGCTTATCAAACAACATCGGTCCCGACTTCCCTAATGGTCGAATCCTTCCAAAATCCAGCAGGAAGCTTTTCAGAGGGCAGGAAGGATCAGCAGATTAATGCCCATGGTTCTGGATCAAGACATTCAACACTCACACATGGCACCCTAGTGCTCTCCACCTGCTGCCTAATGGAGAGACTCTAGAGGTTTCAGAGGAATCATAACGGGGCAGTAGAGGGAGCCCTGAATCTGGGGAATCTGGACTTTTAGGTTTCTTGACTGCATCCAGTAATTTTAATTTGGATGCAGCACAGCCAGTCTTCAGTCTGCGATAACCACACAGACATAACCAGCTGTTACCTGGCAACCCAGGCCTGACATGTCATCACTTCACTTCATCACAGAGTGAGATGACAGGTGTTTTCAAATCTATTTTCATCTCTGTGCTGAATTTTATTTCTCTTGGTGACCCCGAAAGCAGGGAGCTTAAAAACTTGCAAAATCACATGTCACTCTACAAAAGATGAAAATTGAAAATACAAAATTGAATTTGTTGAGAATGTTTTGTCACCTGATGCAAGATCCAAACAAACCTTTTCGGGTAGATTAGCTTTACGAACTTCTGAGTAAAGTGTTGGAAAGTAAATAAGAAAGTGCTAAAAGGAACATCTGGAAGGAGTTTTAATCTTTGCTTTCTGGTGTTAGAAGTGATGGAACTCTGGTTTCTTCAGAAATGCCTCAGATACTATTTTATGCCCATTTAAATTCATATTTAATCTGCGGAATTATTAGCATCTCCACAGATCTAGTGCAATCTTATGCTTATCTGGCAACCCGCTTTACTGAATGGCTATGGCAGGTATGGGGTGCGGACACATCCAGCATTATATGCTGGAATCAGGATTGTTTTTTACACCACATTTTTACATCCCATCCACATTCAAATCAGCTATTTAAAAAATGCATTTAAAAGCCTGAAATGAATGGATAAACTAATAATGGAATCAAAATGTGATGATGTTGGAGGACATCTTCGGGCCAGGAACATCCTGTTACCCAACAAAGCCAGTACATCAGCGGCCACCTGATGCCCTAGATATCCTTTACTTGCCTGTGTATTGCTCTTTTCCTCTGTTATTTTTTTTCTTCGATCTGAGGTCTGAAAATCCTCTGAACACCAGATTAGTCCCTGCAGAGTAACCACAAAATGACATTGCTGCTGTTGATCACTCTTTTTGCTCTCCCATCTGTGATGCCCCCCCCCCCCCCCCCCCCCCCCCCCCCCTCCACAGTGACCCCCTTCATCCAGCCTCATCCAGCCGCCATGCTGTGTCATCCAGCTGATTATTCAAACCCATCCACAGCTCATCAATGGAACACCAGCCTGCAATCGTTGTATTGGGGAGAGGTACAAATAAGTGGACACAAGAGGAATGTTTATTTGTTACAAGCTGTTGAGAAACCCATGCTGGGGGAAAATGGTTGGTTGTTGTTGGTTCACTTAAACACAGCCTGCTTAAATGCAACGCTGTGGAATGAGGCCTGATGCAGCCGTGCAGCAATAAAGCAGGGCTGGCTGAGGACAATGGGAGCAAAACAAAACTAATTACAGTGACAAGTGAGGCGGGCGCCAGGTCTGTCAGCAGAGGGGGGAGGAGGAGGAGGGATGAGGATGCTACATCTCCCATAGGCGGGACCCTTTGGGACGGCTGACGGATACTCTAATTTTCTTTTCTGCGGAAAAGCTGGGAGGTGGCCGGGGGACGAGGCAGCGGCGCGCCGGACAAATTGTCTGTGACGTCTTGATTGAACAAATCACGAACGTGACGCGAGTCGAGCAAAAATTGGATTCAGATGACGGAGTAACCTGCCAGCAAGGCCGGCTATGATGTCTCGCCAGGAACTCCAATTAATGAACTGCTCCTCTAATTACTCTTTAGTAGAAACAGAGACAAAGAAAACAAGCAAGGCAGGGTCAAGTGCTCTAATAACTGGATTTGAAGAGCAAGTCATAGCCACAGGAGAGACTCCTGCAGAAATGCTCCTGAAATCCTAATTATGTGAGTAATTAGGTGGAGCCTTTAACCATTGCTTGATTAAACTCTGCAGACATTTGTCATCATCTGGAAGAGAAGTTTTTTTTTTCTTTTACACATATTTTAGCTCTTTTCAAATCTACAAACTTGACCCGTGTAAAAAGTTAACCTTCAAAGGCTCTTAGCTCAGAAACTGGTGACTGGAGACTTGACCTCAAAAATCACCTGGTGAAGAAGGCGAAACATTGAGAAGTCTCCTGTCCGACACAAAAACCATCTGCTCTCACCTGGTAAGTGACCTGAAACATCAACCTAAGATCAGGCTGGTGGGTCTTCCCAAAGAGTTGATCGGCTACTGTTTTAACGTAATGTGTGGAGAAATTTTACCTTCATGAATGAGTCCATCCATCCACCTGTCTAATTCCCTAAACTACGTTTTACAACACACATATGGAAAATATATTCAAGGCAAACATTCACAAACTCTCACAATCTTTCCATCACTATGGATGGATCATCCATCCACTCATCCATCCATCATCCAACCTGCTTTGTACCCGATGATGTTGACCCAGTGATCTCCTCACTGTTCACCAAGCCAGTATGTCTTCATTATCTTTCTCACTTTGTCCCTTTATAGTGTCCTGGGGGTCTGCTGGGGCCTACAGTCACGTAAAGTTATGTGGTCCATTAGGATTTAAACCTGGGACCTTCTTGCCATGATAATACATATATGTACTATGTAAATAAGTGACTTTATTCCTTCTTACCTCTTGCTGTAGGGTGCAATATGAATATCAGAACTTCATAATATCAAAAGCTTATGAATAATCTATAATTCTATCATCTATATTTTAGCATCGATAGATTTTTCTGTTCAGAGATATTTGGCAAATTATGGGGATGTCAAAAAATATTACAGTCTTAAGAATATGGATGATGGTTTGTCTGATGATAAAACGTCAACATACCAAAAGGATGTGTGCTCGCACGTCTAAATGTGTCACACACGTTAGAAATAAATGCTGGAGTGAGAGTGAGTGATTTTGAGGGTGAGTGATTTCCTGCTCACAGAACACTTCCGCTGTTGGAGATAGACTCATCCACACTTCTGAAATATTGACTGATGAATTTGAGGCAGCAACACTTTTCTCAAACAGATATATTGCTTTTTTATGGGAAGAAGTCTTCAATTATTTAGTCGCCCAGTGGCAGAAACTTCGGAGTTTGAAGTGATGGAAATCTAATATCTGTATCACATCCATCAGGCTGTGAGGGAAGTTATTCATACGGAGGATTGACTTCCAAGAGATGAGCGTACGCACTCCTCTCATCGTGAACGGCAAAATTTAATTTGAAAATGGGCAGAAGGATTATTCCCATTATCCTGCTCCCAGACACTCATTTTTAAATGACAGACAGAAATGTGCAAGTGGTTGTAATTATATTGTGAGCACTGAAAGGCTTCCCCCCCCCCACCATCCTTGGACTGCTCCACACTTGGTACTTGAAACCTTGTTCTTGTTCGGTCACTGTACCAGAGTTCAATCCAAACAAGGTTCATTTACATATCAGCTCCTAGGAACAATACAAACAAAGGTCAGAATGTGGGGTGAGTATTGGTGAGGCCAGCTTTTCATGTTAAGGTCTCTAAATGTAGATTTGGAGCCAGAGCCTCCAGTTACAAAGTTTCAGTCAGTTTCAGTCCTGGAGGCTGACACCCTTTCTACATTTATAACCATCCTTTTTGACAAATCTAATGGTTAGACATGTCATTGACCTGGGACTTTTAGCATGAACCTCTCATATTATTACAGATTCTGTCCTACATACACTTCTATTGCAACCCAACCCATCTATGCTGGCTCTGTTTTCTCACCGTTTAAGGGAGTTCTTTCCTTGCCATTGTTGCTGCAGCATGATCATGGGGTCTTGTTTAGTTTTGTTGGATTCTGCTGTGTATATGTCGCTTGTTATTTTGTTCATGTAAAGAGATAATGTTGTTATGAACTGACACTTTAGAACTGAAGTTGAAGTTGAAAGTTCATCCAGACACAACACAAACTTTCCCACCAAGAGAGTTATCGGAGGAGTGATCAGACTGAGATGCTCTCCAGCTCTGCTGATATAATCCCTGTAAAAGTGCGAAGGGATGCTGCGCTGTGTTGTTGCCATAGTGACGGGGGCCTGGGAGCGTTTCCATAATCGTTCCTACTTTCAATTGTTTCATTACTTAGAGGGAGAATTTTCCCAGACAGCACATATGTGTTTCAAGATCCGTCTAAAAGGTAACGAAAGCCCTGGGGACGAGCACTAAATGGAAAGTTTTATTTGTGTGAACTTTTGAATTTGGAACACTCACTCCCAGTTGGTACCTGCTGTATTCACCACCGCATCACTGCGATATAAACATACAGCGACTCAAACAATAGGAAGGACAACAGAGTCACGTAGGATTAAAAGTGAACAGTTATTGTCAAATTGTCGTTGTAAATATCTGTTACATTGGTATCTGCTGAGTTGTATTTACCTTTATTTTCAAACTCAAAGATGTGTTCGGATCAGTGTTTCCATCTTTGAGTTTGGGACCAGAGCGGAGACAGGTAGGTTAAATCTGAGGAATCAGGACATGATCAACAAGACAGGAAAGGAGTCAGTCCATCAGCTGTGTATAAACAAAAATATCATGGATTATCATGAAGTTACAGATACAGGTGCAGATATTAATGGTGCTGAGGGTGAATATGCAGAGTCCCTCTTTATTACACAAGCAGCGTGTGAATTTATCAGTAATTTGTTGAGAGTCAAACTTGATGTCTCTGGTCTGTCACAATGGGGACATCATCAGTTAACATTTTTAAGTTTCTGAGTGAATTAAACCTATGATGTCTTCCCCTAATGTTAATTAGCCAATGTTTTACCTCCAAAATCTTTCAAACCTTTCAATTACTACCAATATATGGCATTAACCATTAATACTATTTCACTTTTTAAAGTCCAAGAACGTAGAAAGTAGGGTTGAAATGGTCAAAATACAACTCCAATATTAACAAGCTGAATTTCGAAATGTTTGCAGCTGTGAGAATGATCATCTTTTCAGCTACTTGGCTGCTTTCTGACTGTCTGGTATGTCTCCCCTGCGCATTGCATCTTCGAGGTCAAACACCATGAAGCAACTGGGAAGAAACACCACTGGGCTTCAGCATTGCTCCCATGCAGTGATGCACTTGATAAAGTTGGTCTGAGTCTGAACCTTGGTCAGTTTGAACCCTTCTGAGGGAGTGAAATAGAGCAAGATAACAACTTCTTTTATGTTGTGCAGGTGTTTTCATTTCAAGTTTTGACCATTTTAGGAAAAAAAAAGTGGGACGACTGTGCTGCATGGTTTGGCTGGAACATGCAGAAGTCCTCGCTGTGATTAGGGCACTTTTGCAGATGATGGTGCCCACAATGCCTGGCTGTCCCTATCACCACTCAGCAATGCTGTCAAACCTATAATCACAGTAATGAATGCCCTCTCAGGTGCTATAACACACCATACCTAAAGCCGTTATCTCTCCACATTCTTATCATCCTCCCAGCAACTCTACCGTGGAATATATGCCTTCAGGGAAGGGAAAAAAATGGACTCATGCAGTCAAGCGACTTATTATCTAGTGAAATCACTGCCACCCACTCAGCCAGCACAGGGTGTCAATATGGAGTCTGGCGGCAACATCTATCTTGACGGAGGGGCGCTTTCAGGTTCTGAGGTTGTGTATGTGTTTGAGTGTGAGGTAAGGCAACATACGTTTCCTCAGGTGTGAGGCTGGAATCAAGCATCCCATTCCAAAGCTGCGACTGTGCCTGAAAGTTAGAGTCTGAGAGAAGCCGGAGCAGCGATTGAGTAGTCAAGGTGCACTCATTTCATTCAGGTTAGCTGGACCTTAGAAGACTGAAGGCTGGAGAATTTGAGGTCCATAAAATCCCTGTATGGATTTGGCACTTCTCATGTGAAAAAAAAGTTTAAATCTGAATAATAGCATTGAAAGAGGAATAAGCCTCTGAGGTTAATTAACTGCATTTTTGCCACTGGGTCACTCTATCAATAGCTCTGTCTGAACCATTCTCTCCACTGCTTCCTCCCTTGCTACACACAGCCTGAGCTAGAGAGCCAGTAACAGAGAAATCATCACCTCTTGCAATGGGTCCTTAGTAGAAACCTTTGTCCATCCACTTGTCTACACATGTATGAAGCCTAGACTGCAGGTACCAATACTCTTTGATGGAGATGAGTGAAGTTGTGTTAAAATGGCTTTATTTTAGAAGATTTTCTTAAAATTTCATGATTTGGGCTAGATTCTCTATATTGTGATCCAGCTCAAAAACACGTATCACTCAGTAAACACAAAGCGGAGTTTGTCCTGAACATTTTAGAAATAACACTGTTGTTTACAAATATCTTGAAAGTCAAATTTAAAGTGTATAATTACAACAAAATACACAAAGAGACATCAAACAACTCATCATCATAGCAAGTATCATAGCAAGGCTTTTATCTTCATTTGCTTCCAAAGTTTCGCCGCATGTGAGTTACATATGGCTAGTTCCTCCAGGAGGTATCAAAGAATGTCCTCCAGATACCTCTGACCTGCTACCATGCTAATTATCAAGCTTCAAATCCTCCTTGCACCAGCTGTCACATCTGTCACTGTTGGTCCCATTCACGGCAGACTCGACTGTCAGAAATCCCAACAGTTTAATCGGCTTCTGGCCGTAATTGTGGCTCACTGATTGATAAATGTTTTGATTGACGCGCTGCGAGACACTAATTGGGACCTTCTGGAGTTATCCGAGGAATTAGAGGTTGTCTTTGTTGCCCTGTTCCCTCAGACTTTGATCATCATGATGCATGGCAGGTTGATTGACAGACATGAATGGAGGCTGTCAGTGTGACTCAAGTCTGCCAAGATACAATCACGTGTGCTCCTGCACATGCAAATATCAGCAGTGAAGAAAAAGTTTTCCATTAATGATATTTACGGAGTCACAGGATTAAAACGCACGCTAATGCTAACACTACAGTACCACCAGCACATTTAAGTACCTAACTGCACTTAATGTCTGACACACACATCATTTTAATATAGGGTGACATCCTGCAGCACACACACACACACACCACATACACACTGCTCTACTGTCACTCTCATGACATAAACAGAGGATCACCTGTTTACCATAGCTCGGGGTTAAAGACAGAAAATACTGGCAACCCTTCACTCTGTCTCTGTCTGACCACAGGGACAGTCTTTTTCTACCTCCTGATTATTGACGAATACAACTAAATGATTTTAGCTTTTCCAGAAATTCAAAGATGAGAAACAACACAGTACGTGATAATGAAACCAGCCAAAGCTGAAAAGTCACTGAACAGCAAATGAAAAATGGTTGCGAGACACATTTTTATTACTGTGATAATTTATGAAGTCAAAAGCGTCAAGCAAAGGAGAGAGTGAAGTTTGACATCTCTTACAGTTAATCAGACACGAACACACTGACACTTTATTCATGATCTACGTTAACTTCATTGTCAAGGTGATTAGCACATCACAATCTCTCACTGAGAAATTGGAGGAACTGAGCAAACTTTCACTGGCTCCTGTGTGCTGAACAATAAACGGAGAAGTATCATTGAAGAGTCTGACTCTGGGACTTGAAGATGGAAATATTGAATTGACTGGCAGTCATTTATAAGGCTTGCCACAGGGGCAAATAGGCAGCTGTGTGGTACTTATCACTCATCTTACTCGAGACTCTGTTTCCTGTATGTGTTGGCTTGTGGTTCACAGACGCAGCTTTCTAAGAGATGACACAAAACACACAGAATAACACGTGACGTGAGTAGAAACAAGTCCTCACAGCTTGAACAGAGATTGTTGTGTTTCTGCACTGATCATATCACTGCCACTCTTCAGGTTTGTGATAAAAGATGACATGTATAGGACTTGAAATTTAATTGCGTTTCACCATATGAGACCCAAATCAATCTCTACCTGAGGTAAAATCAGTGCAGCTGTTGGGCACTGACAGTGTAAAGTAACAAAACCCCAGAAGATGAACAATAATTCAGAGATAAATTGATACTCTAGGCTGTGAAGGTCATAAACCCTCAGGATTAAATACACAGCAGCTCTTGTGTTTGTTGATTGATTCTAGTTTTTGGTCATTTTTCTTTTGTGAGCCCTGACCTGCTGTGCTTTAACAGCACACTCAGAGCCACAGGAAATAGTAGATGTTGAAGAGCAAAAATCACTTTCAGATTCAGCTGTGATCCTGAGAGCACCTGAGGGCAGAGGGATGCACCTGTCTGTCTGCCTGTCTGTCTGCCTTTCTGTCTATCCATCTACTACATAATACTATCTACTACTTTAAATTACATATCAGTCTACTACAGTACATGAAATAAAGATTAAGAATAAAAGCAATGCATCTTTTTTTTGAATTAGCACACTACTTTTTACTTTTCTACTGTCAAATTCAATTCGATTGAGGAGAAAAGTTGAATGGGTTGACATTAGCATGTTTGTATCTTAAACCCCACTGATTAATGAGATTAATGAAGTTGGACACAAGTTTTTCACTCCTTAATTGATTCCTATGTGAGCTCCTCTAACCCGGATGGAGTTGGGACTTACTGCTCCCATACTTTAAAAGTTTCATTACAGTTCAGAGCCGAGGGGGGAACAGAATCCACACAAAACACCTCCTACAACACCATCTCCATCTTTGCTAATCAGTCAAGCGTTTTCCAATTACAGCTCTACAGTCAGCAGGCCCATTCACAATTACTGGAGTAGGCACAAACAAGAAGATTAAGAATGAGTGATATCACATGCAATCGCATCTCTAACCAGACTATGACAGAGTGAACCAGCACTGCCTGACTCCTCTTAAAAACTGGGAAAATGGAAAATCTTCTCAGAAGGACAATGTGGTGGAAAGGTGCAACAAAGGAAAAAAGAAAAAAAGAAAAATAAATTTGTGGGGACGATGGGATGTTGTTGTGATTGATTATATGTGATATAGAGCAATTACAAGAAATTAACAATTTGCATTTTAATAACATTATTATCATCAGTTAAATGAATTCATTAGTCTTGATTAGTTGGGTATCGCTATGACAAGTGCAGCTCAATAGAGCGTGATGACGCTAATAGAAGGCTCAGGGACTGAGACTGAGCCAGGGATGGAGGTTTGAGCTGTAAATCAGAGCAAATTAGGGAGGGTAAATCAGAGCAAATCAGAGTGGAAAAAATCAGTGCTACAGCCTGATTAGCCAAGAAAATATACAGATGGAAAAGGAGTTTTGATCTGAGAAACTCACTATGCAGATGCAGTCGCACACAGTGTGTGATCTCAGTAGTTTCCTGATGTTAAATGTGACCATGTGGGTATTTTCAGATCATTTCAAACAGGATAGATCTAAAAAGACATATGACCTACCAACCTACCCACCTTGAGGAATGGAAAAGTAAATCGGTTCTGAGTTGGTTCCATATTGAACTGACTGTTACCAGCAGGAGCAGAAAAGGGCTATGTGTGGTATGTACATGTCCTCCATGTGTCTGTTTCTCAGAATACTCAGTTTTTTCTTTAGAAAATAGATGTAAGGATGGATATATCTCCATAAACCACTATGATTAAATCTCATTGAATCTCATGAACAAGAACATTGACTTTTCCTGGGCTCAAAAGCATTTTTACTCTTCCTTCAGTGCAGCATAGAATGTAGTGCTAGTTAACATTTACTTATTATCAAGGATATAAATTATTGTCCCTGACACCAATCAGAAGAAGTAATCAGTCATTCAAAGCCCCTGGAATATCTTGTTGAACCTGTGAGTGATCTCTATAATTAGCTGATATTACGCTCTCGAAGGGAGGTAAAAGGAATTTTCTCTTTAATCTGTCGATCAGCATCTGCATGTCCCTCCTGCTCTTAGTAATTAACACAATTACTTTGCGAGTCCAGCTCCTTTTTGTGCTCTCTACGTGGATTTACATGTTGCATAAAAACCTCAGCCTGAAATCTAACAGACGTTTTCTTCTCCGGCTGAGGACAAACATTCGTCTTTGCAAAGCTTTGTGCATTTCTTGGATGTTTCCCTGAGTGCCCAAGCTTATAGACAATTAATTAAGTCCAAAGCAAGGCAACGCTAATTCTCTTTGCTGATTATCATCAATTAATTAATGGTTACATGAAGAGATAAGAAGGCAGTAGCCTCTGTACGGAGTATTAATCCAATGATTATTTAACCGAAGCCTGGAACTTCTGAAAATAGTCGTCCCACTCATGGGAGCTGTGTTAACAGCTCCAATATGCCTGGGCTCAAGCACAGTATGTGCTGCCTGAGTGAACTGTGACATGTTTGATTCTAGTCAAACTCATAAGGTTTGATCCAGCAGTCTGATGAATTACATGATCAAAGAACAAATCATTTGTTTGTGACCAAATAATTGCTTGTTTTTCTATCTCACATCGTAGATCTGGAAGAATTTCATGAACAGGCAGCAGAACAGAAAATATAGCACTTACAGTACAGCGGGCTACATTGTGTGCATCACAAAGCACGTTGCTATTGTGTTTGAAAGTGTCCCACTATAGATCCATGAAATTATCTCTCTGACATTTTCTTTCTGTTCTTTCTGATGTGACACTGGGTAAAAGGCTCAAAAGTCACTGCACATGACTGTAGGAATACCTTATACAAGGCAGGCTGTCTGCTGCCATGGTGAATGTGAGCGAATCTATAAGCTGCTGCGTATCTCTGTCTTTTATTTCTTGTGAAAGGGTGTGTGTGTGTGTGTGTGTGCTGGTGTGCTGGTGTGCTGGCGCGCTCCTGGCCTGGATCTGCTGTTGACCGTGTGGGTGGATGGCTGTGTGATGTTGATCAGTAGTGACTGTCTGTGCAGAGAGGTCTCCCTCTAAAATGGGAAGAAGCACAAGACTGGGAATACCTTTCTTCTAGGATCAATAAACAGCTTAACCAAGTATTTCACCGTTTCTCCTGGGACGGGGGGGCTGGTGGGCTGGTGGTGCTTCTGCTTCCTCCCCTTTTTAAAAACCATCCCAACTTCCTTTGATGAAACCAAATGGACACACAGGAGCAAGATCTCTATTCATTTGTGCTGTTGTTTACATCATTATTGCCATTCTGGAGCCTGGGAAGCCTGAAGCAGTCGCTCCAGAGTAAATAGATTTCACTGGCTCGAAGAAATTGAATGGATACATTCAGTGATAGGTTTGTGACAGGAGGAAATATTGAGCCAAATCAGGCTAAAATTTCCTCTGGGGCGGTGTTTGTGTTTGTGTTTTGTGTGCCAGGGAGAAGGTTTTATGGCCAAGGATGCACATATCTTACCTGGAATGGTGCTGGGCAGAAAGGCATTTTGTGTGTTATGTTTTTTATGACATCTACTTCTTCCTAATCGGCCACAACACACAACAGCTGAAACCGAAGCACACACAGGTTCATTTGGATGAGCGAATTAGACCCAAGAGCTGACAGGTGCCGGTAATGCACCGCTAATGGCGAAAGAGAGTGCCAGTTTGCAATTTCCTCCCTCCGACTCATGACTCAGTTCCACTCCCCCAGCTGGGCGTCCTCAGGTATTCCAAATGGTAATCAGAGATCATCATAAACAAACCTTTTTCTCCTGTCATAACTCTATGCTGAAATCTTCCATGTCTAAATGCTCCTTTAATGAGGTCTGGTCCCCTCCTCATCTCGCAAATTAAAAACCTCTCCTCTCTCCTCCCAGGAGTTTGCCACATGCAGCCGGGTGTCAGACAGGACTCACAGGCGACCTGAGGACCTTTATCGGAGTCAAATATAGATACCAGAGTGTCTGTAATTGATGATTATGCCATGATAGACTTCAATTATCTTGTGAATCAAACTGGTTTTAATAATGTTCCAGTTTGGGGTGTCCTTCAGTGGGAATTCCCAGAAACACTCGATAACAGACATGATGAATGGCACGTTAATTGTGCTTGACTTGATTTGGTCAATCTCATGAGGAGGTAATCTGAGCTAGAGTGTGCAAGGGTCTGTGTGTGTGTGTGTGTGTGTGTGTGTAGGCAATAAGAAGAACAGAACGAAGGAGAACTAGAATGGCAGTATGGAGTTTTTCTTTGCTCTGTGGTTTTATTGTAGAAGCTATGGAACATTGGACTAATCAGAAATGCATCAGATGCTTTCCTACAGCGTTTCACCTTTTCAGATGTGGGAATATTACACTAAGTTTCTGCACGGATTAACTGTCAAATGACTTTATATATTTATCAAGGCCAAAGTAAAAGTGTCTCTTCATTCTACATGTCCATTAAAACAAAGGACTCCAGGACCTCTGGTCATACAAAGACATTTCTTTAATCCACATCCACGAATGACCAGCTTGGCCTGTTATACAATCATTTGGACCGGGGACCTCTCGACCTGGAGGACAGCTCCTAATTGCTGCAAAAGCATTATCACTGAGCAGCCTCTGATTTCTCTCCCATTACATCTGACCAGAGTCAGCTTCACAGGGCTGAGGATGACTCTTAAAGACAGGCTTGACGAAACCTTTGGATGTGGAGGAAATCGCCTTCGCTTGTGCATCAAAAAGTGCAATTTATAATCTAGATGACAACTTTCCCCATCGCTCACCAGTGGCCTCGCTCTGCATATTGCGAGTCAAAAGCGTTTAATGTTGAGAGGTAACTTTCCCTTCTCTTCCCATTGATCAAGAGGCAGAGCCTGCAACTCCCATGAGCCGCACACATTAAGGCCGTTGACAAGCGGAAAACATTACAAACGAGCTTGAGCAAATTTGCAAGGCAGCGTCACCTCTTTGATGCATAGATAAGTGGATGCTGGCTTCCTCCTCTCCTCCCTGCTAGTCCCCTTCACTCACAGCGCTCAGCTTTATCCATCTCCCCCTCTCCCACTGCCACTCTCCCTTCCTCCGCCCTCGGATTAAACAAAAGTGATGCCTGGGAGAAGTCACTGTGATGAACACGTCGTCGCCCTGATGAGGCCGAGGTTGAGCGTGTCATAAATCATGCCCCTGGAGCGTGATGCTGCTGGTAGTGGTGGGATGCAGAGTGGGGGGGCAGTACTATGATAAATATTGAAAGGTGGAATGAGCAATAGTTTAGTCACAACGCGGAGGCGTCCACATCCTCCCCTTCACTATGAAATGTGGCTGTGTGATGGGGCCTGGGCCCAGCCTGAGCTGGGAGCTGTGATTCAGGCAGCTACAGTCCAGGATGCTGTTTGAAGCCACACGTATCAGGGACACAAAAGACAAGAGATAAATTGATATTTGAGCTGCCAGACTTGGGAGATGAGTAACTTAGAGGGAACCTGCAAACAAAGCTAATGATTTCCCTCCCACTCTACATACCTTTCTTGCAGGCTGTTGTCTAGCATGCGGTCACATGGTCATACAACTTTCACAGAGCACAGCTCAATGTCTGTGACCCCCCTCACACACTCACTCCGAGACTTAATGTTGAGACTGAAATAGAAGTCGGTGTCTCCGCTCCCAGATAATCTCACGCTGTGTTGGACCGGGATGATGTTTGGCATGAAACATAAAAGCCTGGAGGGGATTTTCTCTACACATAAAAGTTACATTAACAGTCGTAGCAAAGAAAAAAAAAAACTTCCATGTAGAAATAACAGTGGTGAGAAAACAGCTTGGTTCAAGACTTCACAAGGTAATAGGTATGTTTCTGGCACCCATAGAAATATGCAAAACATAAATTTCACAATGAAAAATGGCAATAGAAACACTTAGAACACTTAAAATATTGTTCAATGGAAACCTAAATATCTGCTTTATTTTGTGAAAAACTATGATGGACATGCAGCCATTGTCTTTGGGAAAAATATATGAAGCTTTGATACTCCTGATTAACAATTCATGATGAGAACCAGATTCATGATGAGAACCACCTTGCATGTTTTCATTTTGATCTCATCACACCAGATGGATCAAACATAAGGTAGTGACACACACACGCACGCATGCACGCACGCGCACACACACACACACACACACACACACACACACACACACCAATAGATCTGAGAAGAGAAATAGATAATGGTGAGGCAGAGGCACACTTTTTCCTTTCATACCCTCAAAATCTGGTGTGAACTCGTCCTCAGGCTCAGGAATTTCACCAAATGGCAGGAAATGCCAGTTACCATTCCTGATCCTCTAATCTCCTCTGACACATGCACCGTGTAAGCAGGGCTCAGCTAATACCTTCCAGATCTGAATCTTTAAACCAAACAGCTGAAAGTGTGGCTCTGCAAACACCAGACAACAAGTCTGAGAGGACACAAAAGTGATATCTGCATGCAACATCTGGAGAGTATTTTATACCTGGGATTAATAAGAATTCCCAGCCCTTCTTCTCTGTGATTACATCTCATAAACTGTTGTTCAGGTGTGCGGGGAGAGGTGCACTCTTATTTTCTGCTCGTACATGCAGCAAGTGCAATGTAATCTGTCGGGAAGAAGATGCAGAAATAGGCAATTTTCCAACTTGCTGCTCAGGTTTCTGTTTGTATTTGCACATGGAATGGAGCAGATCAGAGCTCCAGCCTCCAGATGTGCTCTGATAACATCCCTTATGCAGACTGAATGTTAATACTAGGTGCAAATGGAGGTTTTCCCTCTCAGCCTCATCCATGAAATCTGCCATCTGCATAGGAAGCACAGGGTGTACTTAAGGACCTAATGATGCCACAGCAGTTTCCACAATGCCCAGATAATTAGATGGTCTGTGCAGAGGACAACAACTCCTGACAAACAAATAAACAAGCTCCGTTCTGCTATTGGTTCAGCCAGTCATTGTATGATTACTCGGGTCAAACAGGGTCCAACGCCACAAATGATTTGTCACCAGTGTGTGGATGCTCTAAAGTGCTGACTGGAAAAGCTCCACATAGACTCGATTCAATGCATTTACTCAGCTAATTCATTGAAACACTGGAACGGATTGAATCATTCAACCCATGCAAACTGCTTCTCAGAGACAAGTAAAAAGGTAAGGAAACATGCAAACATGTTTTGGGAATGGGACAGAAGCTAAACCAGCTCTGCCTTTAACCCTCTCCATACCATTAGTCGGTTATCAAAGTGTTGTATAAGGGTTTGGGATTTTAGCTCTTCGGGCCCTTAAATCAGCTGCAAATCAGTTGCAACTAGGTCAGCGAATGGTGGACTAGCAAACACATACACACTGGTCCCCTGCCTAATGAATCTCATTCAAATCATATTTCATTATTTGCATCTTGGTGCAAAACATGACCCTCACTGTTAGGAATAACTTTGAAAACATTTCTGTGATAGAGGCAGGCGGTTTGTTCCCACTCTTTTGATCCCCTGCAAACAGCCACGGCGTGCATAAAGAGCAGTGTCGGCTGTCACAGTGTCTCTGACAGACAGTGAACTCTGACGGAGCTTCAACGCTCAGTCACTGAGAGTCGGCTCGGTACGGCATCTGCCTGACAGTGTCAAAGCACGAATCTGCATAACTGTACATCTGTTTAAACAGTCTGCACAGCGTTACTTATACTGTATACGTCAGTCCTGGTATCATTAGCACCTGTCTGCAGCTGTGCTAGTGTGTTAAGTGCTTATTTGTTGTCGTTGACACTGAGCTGACGTCTCATTGTGACACCTGTGAACTTCAAAAAGTATCCTGTTCATTAACAGTCATTTCTAGACTCTCTGGTCAGTGTCATCACAGGGCCTCCCTGTCCATCCAAATGTTAATGTTCCTACAAGCAAGTGTAGAAGTCTGTCTGCCGATGTTCTTTGCAAGAAAGGATGATAGAAATGTCAAATTTACTGTTGTCTTCATTTTGCTTTTCACACTTCTTGCTCTAATCATGTACCACACTCATTACTCTAATTAATATTCCTCATTTGTATGGCACCTTTAATGTAGGAATTGCAACAGCAACAGCAAAATAAATGATAAAAACCTCACAATGAAAGTAAACAGAGGGATATAAGATTGGAAAAAACACAAACTAAACAAGTAATGTGCACAACAGCAAGATAAGAGCAGGAGCAGTGGCTTATTGTTGGTCCTGATTTTACTTTTTAACAAGAATGAATACTAAGCGAATAGTAAGTGTGCTGCTGTGCATGAGTGCAAGGCAACGGCTGGAATTGTCAGGGTGAATATTGAGAGAGTTGTGGCTTGTTAAAGATTAAGGTAAAGAGAGAAGTTTTCAGGTTTCCTCTGAACGTATTTACTGAGCTGGCTTCACTGATACAGGCAGTGTGCTGCACAGCCCGGGGCATCATTGACAAGAGGCTGCACCCCTGATTTCCCTCCAACAACAACGAGTGAAGAAGACAAGTGTGTTATTGTGAAACTGATCTTTGTGCATTTTATGTCTGATATTTGTTAACAGCAACATCTGTCTCTCCAATAATTAAACGCAGGCCGTGTCTGATGTTTAGTTTTTACACGTGTCACAGCTGTAAAGCTGCTCAAGTGAGCGCAAAACACAATCTTGCTGTAAATAATATGAACCATATTTAACTGCATGGAAAGCAATTAACAGAGGCATTGCAAGGATACTTCTAATAAAGACCTAACAAGCTGATTTGACTGTGACAAGCGCATTTTCTCAGCAGGAATAGTTTTTTTTCTGTCTGGAGAGTTCCTCCCTATGACTGCACTGCATCTGCTGACCGCAGCACTCACACCGCTCTCTTACTTAGTGCCGCAGCAATCACGCAGTCCGATGTGCTGGATTTGACCTGACAAAGGAGTCTTATTACCCTTCCATGATTGGAAACACCTCGCGAGGTGGTGGCACAACATCATGATTCTGTTTACAATATTTACAACTCAATAAACATTTGGTTTCATCCCCTGTCCTTCATGCCTGTGAGTTCCAGATAACACAGAGGTTAAAGAGAACACTAAATATAAATTGGCTCAAAGCAGAGCATATGGGAGTGAGGACTGAAGGAGCCCTTTGAGATTGCCACTGCTATATCTTAGCATTACTGCCAAACGATATTGGGTGTGAGGCTTGAATTAGCACTGAAATCATGCGTGGGATACAATCAGGCTTTTGGAGAGTGTGGAGCTGCTGTGGACTTGTTGGAATATCCATGGACTGAGTCAGAGGAGAGCTGAACACGGGCCATGTTACGTGTTATCCTACAAGCTTCTCTGTTTGCAGCTCGAACACGTCGAACAGTGGGAATTTACCAAAAGGGAAACACTCCGGAACTGTTAAGATGACAGAGGCCGATTGCGTTCATGCAAAATTAAACTGTCTGAGTCAACATGCAGATACATTAGGGGAAAAAAGTTGGAAACTCATTTATTTAAAGCTGCATTAATTATGTTTTCATGTCAGCCATGGGTCAAATTAAAAGCCGTAATAATAGTGCTGAACACAGAGAATCAGTTTTAGGGTCTCTCTGCTCTTTTTCTTTGAAATCATCACCTGCAAATGTGCTTCAGTCTCAGCAGCCTCAACCCAGTTTTTATTGGTAAAATGATCATTAACCCACCATGTAGTGCCTGGAAAACACCAAACCCCAAACACCAGCTAAAACAGCAGAAAAATCGAAGCTAAACTGTAAAATGTGAGCATGGTGCAACATTTAGCTGCTAAGCAGGCAGCTCTGTTACCTCAGGCAGTTTCACGCACAGTCATGAATTAAACACTCAAAGTGTTTGTGTTTCTCTCTTTAATGGTGATCAGTAGTCAGGTAATGAGGCAGTGCGTGTCCTCCAGGAGCAGGGTGGAATCATCAGGGGAAACAAGACAGGAGCGAACATCCATTTGTACCCACTGGTGTTACTGGACTCTGGTGGAGCCTGCAGCTTTCCTGCTGTTCCTACGCCTCAGAGCTCTCCCCACATCCTGCTCTGAGAGTCATACCAACGCCAGGTTCCCCGTGTTAGCTTTAGCAGCCATGCTAGCAGAAGCAGTGCTCCCACTAGTGAAGGTTCCATGGCAGCCCGCTGCCGTTGTCCACTCTAGCTAAACCCAAACTTTATTTATAAAACACATTTAAAACAACTAAAGTTGAACAATTGTTGAAAGAAAACATCAGTATAATAACGTAAAAGAATAAGATATTTAAAAATGTAAATGTACAAGGTGCTTGTAATACTGCATAGCTCATCCCATACTGCAGGTGCACATAACTGGAGAACATGATATGCACGTATAAGATGTAAAAATAACAGTATGGATGCACATGTTCTTCCCCTGTTGCAATCCCGTATTTCCTCACATACACAGGCTGAACCCCTGGTGTTTTCACTGCAGTGAGGGAGCAGCACTGTGCAGAAATGAGGGACTTCTGCTGTGGAGGTTGTTCACTACATTAGCATCTGCTGGGCCATACGATCACAGATAAATCCGAAACAGGCGTGATGCATCTTCATTAAAGTCACCACTAACCACCTCTCACCCAGAGTGCCAAAGTGTCTCCACAGCCAGATGCTGCATTGGAGCTTTGTTTTCCATGCTTCTCGACTAAAAAAAAAAAGAAAGGCATTCTGACATGGACAGGGCGAGCGGTAAATTCAGACATCAATCTTACTTAAACGATTACATGCTAAGACAGTAATTTACACAGAGCTTATTGGCAATGGTGAATAAGTGGAGAAGGGGCTCAGTATCCTGCAGCTGTGACCCATTAGTAACCGGTCTGGACAATTCTTCCTCCATATTATTCTCTCAAGCTAAATTAGTATACTGTGGTGGAAAGAGCGGACAAACAAGGTGCAGAAACGTCAGCTTTCTTTCACTGCACTAAATAAGGACGGGGGCGTGAGCTGCGTCAGGCACACAGTGTTAAAGCCTCAAAACATGACCACAGTCATGATCTGTACATAGGAGGTTGCTGTACATGGCCACAGTACGTACACAGTGTGGAGAGCACTGTGTGGAGGAGGAGGAGGACATGATTCAGGCTCTAAGTCTTAATGTTGCTGCTGGAAATGAAACACAGAAATACTTCTTTTGTTTCTGAAAAAAGGCAGAAATGGGTCTTTACTTTCTCCTCTCAAGTAACATTTTCTTGCCTTGGTGGTGAATCAGGATATCATAAAGATCTGAGGAAGCTGAGGCTAAAACCTCAGAGAGTTGTGAATGGGGACATACAATGTGTTTCTTTATAGGTTTCATTTTTGACTTTCAGTCGTGTTGGGCAAGTTTCTTTCAAAATGTAGTATATTAAACTTATTCATTCCTGTCATTTGAAAGTACAAACTCTCGTGAGTTTGCATTACTTTTGAATTTATTTCACAAAAGTAGTCACGCAAGTGAGACTAGATATTCTATCATGTTAAATTGGACGCTGGATATGAAAGAGTCTGTATGACACTACTCAGTGTTATACAGTTAAACTTGTCATTATTTACAGTGGCACCCCATTCTCAGCAACACTCTCTGTAGCTTTGTAGCTCAGTCTTTCCTACTCTCTTCTGGTTTGCTTGTTGTTAGCATAGCATTGGTCCAATTGTCTCTTCAGTTTAGTGCTGAATTCCAGAATAGATCACATATTATATCAACACAGTTTTATTGTTATATATCATATGACTGCCTCACGTCAATGAAAAGCAAAAGACACACTGCAATGGTGTAACTTTTGCAGTATGTAACTCCAGGCAATGCCTTTCGGTCACCTCTGTGAACTGATCAAGGAACGTCCCTATTGTCAGATGATTTTCTTCAGAGGGAGCTTTCTCTGCCCCTCTCTCCCTCTGGACGTGCTGCCTCTCTCCAGTGACATTTCCTCTACGTGTTGGAATGATTAATGCACCTTGGTATTCATTTTGTGTGGGTGGGGGAGGAAGGTTGCTGGTGTTTGTCCTCTAAGATTATCTTGAACCCTCGTGAAACATGAAGGGATGATAAAGACCACTGACTACGATCCTGGCCTTTTAACCCACGTTTGCATCTTCAACTGAGGAAGGGAAAATGAGATGACTTGAAACACAGGAACTTCTCTGCTAGACACAATCAGATTAATTTATTAACTGGACAAGTTTTGTCTTGAGCTCATCTGTATAGATTTCTGTCTGTAGATTTCTTTCTGTTCTTTGCTGAGCCATGGTGACAGCTGCTGCTAGTCTATATTTTTACATGAACAGAAGGTTTAATGTGTGAAAGAGGATGCCTGAAACATTGTTTCAATTCAGTTCAAGAGCTCTGGTTCACTTTCAGCTTTGTTTCATGTAAAAAGCAGCAAACAAAGAAGCCATAAATAATTCACCCTCTGCTGCCTGTCCTGCACTACAGATGAGAGACAGATGTGGGAACAAAACACAATGGTAGAGACCAAAACAGGGCAAAAAGAACCACTTTCATTTCCCAAAAATGTGGTGATTTTTCAATATTTGACAGTAACAAATAAGAAAAAGAACATTAGTGTAGAATTTAAGACTATAAGGATTGCTTGGGTAGTTCTGTGCCCATTCAAAGTCTTCACTAACTTTAGCAACTTTACTTGAGAATCCAATTTAGTTGAAAAGGCACAATATAGTTGAGACATATGGGTGAAAACAATGCTGCCATTTTTAATGTCATGCCACAAGGTGTTCTTCACTCTGTTGTTTTTATGTTTGTTTTTTCCAGATGAAGAGAATGTTGACAGAAGAGAAACAAACCCAAAAACAGTGAATTTACTCAAAGTCAAGGTGCTGTTTTCTAGCCTCTGTTCTTGACTTGAGCGTCTGGTCTATGCACTACACATGCAGTTCAGCATCCCAATAACATCAGATAATGATTTCAGTGGTCGATAATTTCACCACACACACATAACACTCCAGCATGTGACGGATTGAACTGATGTGTGGCTGATGCGAACAAGGTCACACACACCCTGCTCAAACACACTTGAAATCAATCACGTAAATTCGATAAAAGCTCGCAATTTAGCAGTGTTCTCAAATGAGGATCTGAAAGACTGGAAAAAATAGAGCAAGCACAGTTCAAGTTCAAAGCCAAAGGCTCATCTCTCATCCCCTGGCACCGAGGGACACGTCGGGAATGCCATCGCAACAATGATCTGTCAGAGTTAATGAGTGATGAGGCGTGATTTACTCCTGCTGCGGTGCTGCGCTCATCATCTCATAACCCCCCTTCTAGAATATTCCCTGTTATGACAGAGATACTTATATGAGTATTTATGAAGGGGTTGAGAGACGCTCGTAACCAAATTACTGTTTAGTTGTTGGAGGGTGGATGATTTCTAAGGATTTACAAAAGAGTCTTTTAGAAGGGACATTTATTCTAATTGCATTATATTGGAGAGTGTATTATATCATACTTTACATGTCTGAGGCCACTAACACTTCTTCACTGAGGATAATTTACTTATCTTTTCATTTACATTTGTTTACAGAACTTTCCTCTATGCTGTTGTGTGGAATCTAGGAGGGACAGGGAATACAATTTTGCATTTTTCCTGATTGAATTTACCCAGAGTTTTGTATACTGTGCTCAGCCAGATAGTGTGATCTTTAGTCTCATAAAGATGTTATTTATTAAATGATCTGATGAGTTTTTTTCTGAAAGAGAAAAGAGAGTAAATTCTACTTTCATGAGAAGCAAAATCTATTCATTGTGTGCCATGACCCCTTGTTTTCATTTCCAATTGCAAATGCCATACAAGTATACAAACAATGCAAGTGTTCTGTCTGCATATTTTTGAGGATTTATCTGCAAAGGTTAACAAGACCTAATTAAAACGCACAATACTGAATCATTGGAATCATTTTGTTAATAACAGCAAATGTAGACAATGCAAAATAAACACAGGAGGCCTGAGAACACCTCCTAGGGCAACTTGAGCATCACAGCTGCCGTTTTGGTCTATTTTTTTAGCTGGGGAAATCAAAATGCACACAACGCATCAGAATCTCCCAGAGTGCTGTCGCCCTCAACAGAAACAAGAGGCTGAAGAAGCATAGCGGCGTTGTGATTCCACACACTTCTCAGTGATTACGTGTCACTCAGACTGTTTCCCGTGCAGCTGGAGTTGGTGTTACACCATCCCTCACTCACCCATATCTCAGCCGTCCTGCTTCACACATTGGTTTACCGTTGTTTTCCGCATGTACTGAAGAAACTGGAGGTGATACAGGAGCGATCCTGAGGTGGAAGTTTCGCTTCAGGGACGTGCTGACTGATATTGTTTCACATCCATTTCTTCTCTGATAGCTAGAGCGAGAGAGAGAGAACCATGGCCACTGCTCTAAAGTCCAGCCATCTTACCTGCCTTATATCTAATAGTGTTCTGGGTCTGCTGTTGGCTAACTCCATGCCCGCTCTAAAATCAAGAAATAACAGTGGTTTGAAAGTAATGAATTACAATCGAGAGAAAAAAAATTGAGAAAAATAGTTGTAATAACTTAAAAGATGAGATGAGATGAGATGAGATCGGATGAGATGAGATGAAATGAGATGGGATGGGTTGGGATGAAATTTCCAGAGTTGCAGCTGCAAAGTCGATAGTGAAAAACTACATAGATAAGTTAAGTGAAAAAATTCAAATAAACGGACGAGCAACAATTAAAAACCTATGACTGGATATTTTAAAAGACTAAAAAGCAGTTGCTTCTGTGTTTCTTCTATCACTGACTTCTATCCCCACAATCTAACATGTGGCTTTTCAAACCACATACACAAAAAACCCAGCCCCAATCATCAAATCGATGATCCTCTGAGTCTCATTTGCTACCTTAAATAAAGTTTGGGTAGTGGTTGATCATTTGGGATGAAAAATAGCTCACAAGATGATGACAGCTTCAAAGTAAAAGTGAAAAGCAAAGATGCAACCGATGTCTACAGGGCGATGGAGAGCAGCTGCTGGAGCTGCTGCTGGAAATGATGCTCGTCACCACACAGTCCTCCCCACAGATGAAATCATTTATCCCATTATCTTCCTCCGCCTGACAAACGTACTCCTTCACTCCACTCTCCTCTGCAACTGAGGGGGAATGAAATCAAATGTGGGAGGAAAATTGTCCTCATTAACCTTCAATGGAATCTCAGATGCAGCGACAGACTGTGAGTCGGGCTTGTTCAATTAAAAACCTGTTCAGTCGGACTGGAGGAGTCTCCACCGAGTGATTTTGTTTATTTCATTTCATTGCGGTCGGGATGACTTCAGCAGCTCAACCATCAATATCACAAAGTGTTGTGATGCTCAAAGGCCCGTGGAACTGCTGATGGCTATCTTACTTCCACCTTTTTATCCTTTTAATAGGCAGCAGCACACTTAAGCTCCAGGCAGGCCCTTTACCCTTATCTTGACTTCCATACTGTCCCTGCTCAATGAAGTCCAAGCTTTTACAACTCCATAAAGGAAGAGAACCTCATAAAGATAAGTATCCGTGCAAATATTAGTTTTTTTTTTTGACCCCACTTGTCTCATAGCCACAAGGCATCGGCTGATATTACACACTGGGAGAGACGCTTTGCATTCAAAGGCATGACGTGCTGTTTCTGGTTGATGTGTGATGTGTGCACAAGGACGTTCACAATCTGATAGGTAACGTAATGTCCGTGCATGGTGACGCTGATGAAGTCTGTGCCACTGTTTTTCATTTGCACATGCAGATATCAGCAGACGGGGGATGTGTCCTAGCATGGGAGCTCTCCTCTTTATGTTGCTGTAGACGCCCGAGGACGAGACAGGGACAGAATGAAGTGCAGCCATATGCGTGGAAATATGGCAACTGATCATTTCTATCATATCATCCTCTGGGCACAGGTCTGTGAATATGTGACATGTCTCAGCTTCACTGGATAGGCGGCGTTCCTGGCTAAATGAATGATGAAATGAAGCCAGATGGGGAAAAGAAAGAATGAAATAGCTTACAGAGAAAAAAAAACACATGGAGAAGGAGAGAAAGAAAAAACAAAGTGCTGTGAATGTCAAGCAAAGTCACAGGAGAGTGCACCATTTCATACAATAGCGATCTCAATCCCACAAAGAAGAAAGAGGAGAGAGGAGAGGGGAAGTTACACTCCAGTGGCTGTGAAACTATTGATTTCATGGAGAAAATCTGCTGGAAAAGCAAGCACGACTTCTCTGGATGCAGACAAGTCTGGGGCTGTCGTTGTTTACTGGCGATCTAGCCTATTTCATCCTGTTGTCTTCATATCTGTGTGACACACATCTCCCCATGCCCTGTTCTCACAGCTTGACTTCACACTTTGAAAAACAGATCGATTTCCTGTTTATTTATGATTTCATATTCCCTGATTAGTCCCACATTGGGGAAATATGGGGAGATGTCTTGGTCAGGCGCACTTCAGCCATGCAGGGATATGAGTCTAGTAGTAACGAAAATAAAATAAAATGGAAAGAACAAACTCTCAGATTGAAAAAAACAACTACAAAACTAACACAAACATGCTTACATGTGTAACCTCCAAATCAGCATCAGGACCTACAGTGTAGCTTCAGTCAACTTTTGCATTATTGTTCTTTGGGTTTGTTTCATTTATGGTTGGCTTTACAACCTGCGCTTGTACACCATATGTGACTCTGCATGCCACAGCACTGTTGCATGTGATCAATGACAGCAGGTCACAGGGGTCACTCAGGCCTTGTACCTGCCACAGCTGATATGTAGATGGACCAGCGAGCCTCATGTAGTGTCATTTCTGTCTCATCAGATTGTGATTGATGGAGCTGGTTGACCAAGGTCAGGATGGTGATATTTGACCTCCACTGTGAACACGTCTCAATGAGATTAACACACCTCAATAAACCAGTCACAGAGGCCCCATTATGCAGCCTGACACGCAGTCTCAGAGGTTAATGTGCATCTTTGCAAAGCGTGGCCCACACTGTTTGTCAACTGGTTGGGGTTAGCTGGAAGGAGCATGCTTGCGTGACAGAACTGCACGAAGACACAAGGACACGTTCACTCTCCATCGTGTCTCCAGTCCTTCACATGCCATAAAACACGCTGTCGATCCCCACGAGGATCACAGGTCGCTGGCGTGTCTTTAGCATAGAGGCTAGTGGCCTCTCTCAGCAACATGCAGCAGAGCTCTAGAAACTCAGAAATCAGTGTGGGAGACACAAAGGTCAACTGCTGACAGGATGGAGGAATATTATGCCCCGAGGAGATCCTCAGACTGAGCAACTCACTGATTTCACCATTCTCAGCTTGCACAAAAAAAAAATCACCATTAGCATTCGAGGAAGGCAGCCTTGCTTCCAAAGTCGTTTGAACGGGGTGAAATCCCTTTGGCTTTCAGGCTTCGTTAGGGAAAATTGCTGCAGGCGAGAACATATTATGAGCTCATTGCTGCTGCTTGGCGATGGAGTGTTGGAGACGTTGTTGTCGGGACATCGATCGAGCTACAGGACTTTCAGAAAAGAAATCAATATGTGTGCGAAGAAAAGGATCATTCGCCTTTCAAGCAAATGTCTTGATTTACAATGAATGACAACAAAGAAACCTCAACCGAGTCTAACCCTATGTAACTACCATCTAACAGCAGAATTATTCAACTAGATAACTAGCTTACATGACACTTATTTCTCCATTTTGGTTCATTTTATTTTCAAGCAAGAAGCTGTGTGTGTGCTGGGGGTGAAGAACAAGTTTTTGCTCATCTTCTTTTTCGCCATTCATTTCTTATGGGGATTTTTTGCACTTTAAATATTTTTTGAACAATATTCTGATTTGAGGTTTTTAAGTATGTCTCAATTTTTGAGTCCACTATGCCAGAAAATGTTACTGAGATGAAGACAAAAAGACCTTCTTCAGACCTTAGTGTAACAGGTATTAACACTTTCTACTGTTTTTGTGTCACTGTAACTGATCGATTAATCGAGAACACCATTTATTGCAGCCCTAAACAAAAACTGTTTGACACTGTACCACTAATAATAAAGATAACGGTACCATGTGATGATGTAAAGTCAAAGCCTTCTTGTTCAAGCATTTATCAGATACTCTCATCCATTGAGGACAAACTTTGTTGCATTGCTCATTCAGCCGTGCTTACGAGAACACTTAAGCTTAGTCTCTGAAAACACCTCACAATATGTCCACATGATTAATACGAGAGGGAGAAATACACAGACAGAAACACATGCTTGGCTGCTCATAAATACATACTCTGAGATGCACACACACACACACACACACACACACACACACACACACACACACACACACACACACACACACACACACACACACACACACACACACACACACACACACTAATAATGTGGTGATTCATGAGCCCAGATGTTCCAGGAAAGGAAAGGTGTGTTCACACAGAGCGGCGGGTTTCATCAGCCCGGGCCCAGTCTGCTGCTGTGTGTCAGGACGCCTGAGGGGGGAGCAAATGAGATGAGACGTAGGCGCTGCTGGTTTTCTCTGTGTGTGACGAGAGAGCGAGTGAGGTGAGGAAGAAACCGGGACAGAGAGGAAGGGAGAGGAAGACGAGGAGAGGGAGAGGGAGAGGGGGAGAGCAGCGTATAGCAGGTCGAGGTGAAAGAGGCAGAGTGGCTCAGACGTCCACAGACAGATTGCTGCTAAGTGAGCGATTGCGGCGTGAGCATTATCAGAGCATTACCAGACGTGACATTTAGGATTTTAAATGAAGAGCAGCGTCGTGTTCAGCCTCTCAGCTTTTTAGGAAAAAAAAAAGAAGAAGAAGAAGTCTGGTTTGGCATCTGTGGAAGGTGGAATTAAAAAAGATCAGTCAGTGGTGAGAGCAGCAGTCAGGGTGTTCTCTCTCAGCTACTTTTCTTAGTTACTCTGGAACCAGGAAAAACCAAAACACCAACAGCTCCTGTGTTACACATCTATCCAAACAATGCTGTTGTTTTTCTAGATCTGAGCCTCTGTCTAAAAGCTGTCTAAATAAAGGATTTTGGTTTCATTGCTCTATGAACACAACATTTATGAACAAACTCAGCAGCTAGTTTGTGCTAAACACCTTCAAGAGCTAATCACAAATGTTTCGGGCTTAAATCTCAAATCTCAGGCATTACAAATGAATAAACTGAAATCCAAATGATGAGATGGGTTTTTTTCTTCTGACAGTATTTTTCTACACGTGACTTACTGTTTTTCCCATCTTAACCATTTAATTATAGATGAATAAACTACTTCTACTTCTACTACTACTAGCATCACTGAGAGAGAAGTGACCTGTGGTGGGGGTCCAGCTCTGGATCACGCTCAGCATTAGATCCCCAGTTTATAAAGAGGAAGGGATAAAGAGGATTGTGACACTTTTAGCTCCAGTGTAAACGCAGCTTTGGCAAACACGCTCACTGTGGTGAGACGCTAAATGTGTTTGGAAAACACAGCAGCGAGGAGACAGCGGGAGTCACACAGCAGTGTTTTCTGTTCAAACATCGTGACTCGCTCTTCGTTACGCCCTCGGCTCGCTCGCCTCCGAGTCGCTGATTGTGTTTCCATTCCTACGTCGTCCTCCAGTCAGGACTGTTTTCCCCCAACGCCCCGTGAGCCCAGCCCCGCTGAGACGCTGATTCCCCAAATGTTGTTGGTGTCACAGTTCCTGGGAGTCGCATCCCACTGCAGAAAACAGACATGATTCTCTTTCCCAACAGCGCTAATGGCTCCTGTTTTCTCCCTGTTGCAGCTTCGGTCTTTAAAGTTTCTCTTTAGGGAATCTTTTCTTCTCGGGCTGCTTGCTGCAGTGGGAATGTGGAGATGTTAAGAGTTTTGCATCTCAGACTGCACATCCAGCCTGTGATGGATGCCATGTTTCCTCTGGAGCATTTTGTTTATGACAGTCACTATCCATTTCAGTGCGTATCGCCACTGCACAGTGTGCTGTTATGTAATGGCCCTGTTGTTTTACACTGAATTGATTTATACACCTTTCTGTAATGGAATTTTTTGTCCCTTCTGTGTTTGGTTTAAGGCACTTGCTCATTTTCGACTCTGACCTCAAGTTTTAATGTGGAATGAGATGTTATCCCCAAACATAATGAAATGCCTGGAATAGCTTGCCAACCTGTGACACGTCTGTTGAGGGTTTTACCTCTGGGTTACAGAAATTCACTGTGAGGAGAAGCTGTTAGAGGACAGCAAATGTCGTCCCGCAAGACTCCACTTTGAGGAATAATAGACATTTTGATGTTGTTTGATGTTTAGACCATTTTTTGATTGTGATATTTAGATTTTAGTGGATTTCTAATGGTGATGGAAACCCAGTATCAATTATTGCCTGTCATTATGAGGACAGCAGCAACTCATTCATCAAAACTTGCCCAAACTGACTGCTGTTAAATCGATGAAATGACTGTTGGTGTTTTAGAATTCACATTGCGAATTGCAGTGTTAATTGCTTTGTATATGCAAAATACAGAGAAACATCTCCAGGCACCGTTTTTGAAACTAACAGGATTCTGTGTGTGGGGAGTTCTTAAATTTATTGTGGTTTAATGTGGGTTAAAGACACAGCTGGGTTTTCATAAACTTTGAGAGACTTTGAGAACTGCATCTCTTATTTAACAAGAGGAGTTGCAGAGCCTCAGTTCAGACAAATAAATACATCAAAAATTGTTGTTGCTTTGGAGACAGTGTGTCATTAATTTGGATTTTCAGTCATTTATCAAGCTCCACTTTACTGGAGATGCTCATGGCGCCTGATTGCTAGCTCTAACCAAATCTGGTGGTGCCTTGGCCCAGAACACCATCGTGAATGTAGAAATAGAACTGCATTATGGAGACTGGGCCCCTGTTCATTCTCATCTGTGCTGCTCAGTTGCATATGAAGCCAAAAAAGCCACATCTGCCTTTAAGGAATTAACCAGATGAGTGCACAACAGATCTCCGGGGTGAGTTGGCCAATGTCCAGTTTTTAGGCCTGCACTTATATAAAACTGGGTAAAATAAATAACGTATGCACTTTGAGACTGTCTGGTTCTTCTTGGGTCAAAAAGGATAAAAATTCTGACCTGAAATAAGTCGTTTTGTCGAGGTTGTGACCACTCCACTGTGCTGCAGCCATATCTGTCACAGTATAAGTCTATGAAGAAAAAAAGCCTTTTCAGACCCCTTATTCATAATGTGACATTATGATTACATGGTCAGTATGTCAAATTGACTTCAAAGACTGGCACGCTTCCTGGAGGCTTGAGCTCTAAAGAATGTAAAAGCATGGAGAGTTAAATAGGACTCGTTCTCTCCTCTCCTCCTGCCTGTACCTGCAAAACCTCATGCTTTTTTTATTTATGCTTTACAACAACAGTAATCACTTCCATGCTCACTGCTACAATTACACACTACTATAAACTGCAAATGACTTGTTTCCAATCATTTGGTTCAATTACCTGCTGCTTTACAGCCTTTTTCCCTGGTTTTGATCATGAATCATGTGCATGGAGCAGGAAAGTTAGTGTAATAGATAATGTTGTTGCCTCTGTAATTGGAACAAGATCTACAATATTCCCAGTTCTTAATCTGCAAAAATTCACAAGAGGCCGTTTGCCTTAGCTCCTTTAGTTCCCTCTGTTGGTCATAGCGACTGATTCTTCTTTCTTTCCTCAGTCTTTTGTCTTTGGAATTTCCCTTCCTTTCTCTTCCTTGTGAGATCCATATTTATATACATAGGCTGTGGCTTGCATCTTAACCCATGTTGTTGTTGTTGTAGATTTTAAATCTGGAACCCATATGTTGGAGGAGAATGTGTACTGAGATACTTGAGCAAAGAGAAGAGACTCAGAGCTCTACAGTGATGTTATGTCATTTCAGTGATGTCAGCGTGTTTCCACAGGACAATATCCAACCTCTGAGTTTTGTCTCCTCTCGCTATGTAAACAATTCTCTGAAACAGAAAGCCATAACGTTATCAAAGCACCTCCTGCTCTCCCTGAAAGAAGTAGATAAATGTGTTTGTTGTCTCAATGAGAGGATGATGTCTCACTGCAGAGACTTGGTACAGTCACATACCCCTTAGTGGGGCTAGTTCAGGGTCTGCTTAACTTGAAACCTTTTTTTTTTGTTTCAACAGACAAAGAACCTGCTTCAGAGTTACAGCACTTTGTTTCTGTTTCGGTATGTCAGAGGCGGCTTGCAGGTTATTGAAATTAATAGAAACAACAAGTGAGCAAGAAAGAAAGCACGTACTTGACGAGACGGCAGAGACAGAAAAAAGGAACTTGGGCAAAGCAACAATGTGCTGCCAAGGAGAGATGATTGAACTGATTGTGAATCAGCGGCAGCACTGAATGTGCTTTGTTAGAAAAAGGGCAACAATGACTTTAATGCCAATGTGTGACACATCACATTTCCCAAACATTGGTGGGGTTGAATAACTGGGCAAAGTAGTTAATTACAAAAGGCCTCTCGACAGGCCTCCAACAAGGCTCCATGTGTGATCACACTATCAGAGAGACAACGGGATTGCGACAGGGCCGCTTTGAACATGCACTAGTTCCAAGTACACGCTGAGAGGAGACAATAAATAGCGGAGGCCGGTGGCTGATGTTCGCCTGTGAGGAACAGGGTGGGAAGGTGCCACGTCCAACACCAGCAGTAGGCACAGTGGGGTAATCACAGTGCTGACACAGTGATGAATATTTCCTGCTCTGCATGAGCATCACAGAGACGACAACAGAGCTTAAACTCTGCCTGTCTGCTTAAACTGCAGACACCCCCCACCCCCCAGTCTGCATGAAAACAGCAAGATGCACCTGCCCATCAGGCCTCTATCTGCACCGTGGGCTCTCGCAGACCTGCGGATCTGCAGCCGATGGAGTTGTCAGTCTCCACTGCATCACACTTGATGTGGCGTGAATGCAGATGAGCCGCTGACAAATTGCTTTTTGCCCACCAGGTTCACCCAGAGGTAAGAGCGCACGCCGCACGCAGCAGAAGTGGGTGGAGTGATTTATAAAGAGGTAGAGACACATCTTTGTCAGGCGTCTGGCATTGACAGGCGCTCCTTCAGCGTCCAGATTGGGTTTCATGGTCAACTAGAAGGCTCTGATGCAGCAAGGAGAAGGTGGCATCCCCTTGATTCACTCCCTGTGCTCTGCAGGGCTTAATGATGTTTCTGACTGGAAAACTCATGGCATCCAGCTATGGAACATATAGACTCATCAAGAGGAGGGGATGTTATATTTCCATCTTGTGCACCCATTTCCATAACCAGCTTCATGTCTAACTGGACAGATCAAAACTTCACCGCTGGATGCACTCAATCACACCAAGGGACAATTTATCGTCTCCACTCAACCTAACCATTTATAAATCTGGATTGTGGGAGAAAACCAGGGCAAACACGGAGAGAATCTACACAGACATGGGGAGCAAATGTCAGGAACTGCACAGAGCAGCCCTCAGTCCCACCCAGGAGACAACATTAACCACACACCTGCCATTTTGCGATACAGTGATACTAGTGTTTCTTCTTCTTCCCTATCCTTTTTTTTTAAATTTGTTTTATTGTAAGAGATAAGATAGAGGGAGAGATGAAAAGGCAGAGTTTGTATCTACTCTGCAGCAGTGTCCCCTCTGTGACCCAGAGCCAGATAAGTAGCTGATAACAAGACTAGACATTCTGGCTCCCTAATATATTTCTTTGCTAATTTCTAATTATCTGCTTCTGACTTGCATTAAACGGCTAATTTCCCTTTGTATTTACTACTATCAGCGAGGACTCAAACAAATTTATTCCTTTTTATTGAGTTTGTTTGAGCTTTCTAATGAAGCTGCCGAGCGGAATTCACACCACATACACCAGTCGCTTTGTTTTGAGTTTATTTTCACCAAAATAAATCACTCTTAATAAAGGTTTCTTCTTTGTTCGGTTGCATCACTGTTGGTCAATTACACCCTACTCGCAAAAAGGGAAAAATACACTGGCAAACAGAACAAGTAAAATTTGAAGCTGTAGCAAATCAAGATACAAGATCATGAGGATCTTCTGTATTCTCATTAGTGGAATAAATTACTTGTTGCCTTTAATGTTTGCATTTCATTAGTTTGTCATGAAAAGATCTGTCAAAATAAACCACAAGGAAAAAAAAAACAATGACGACCATGGATTTAAAAGAGATTTGGTGTCATGATGGCGTTCTCTGAGCCAAATGGTATCTAAGACTGGGATCTTAGACTAAAACATGACGCTAATGGAGATGAGTGATATCCATAAAACGGCTGATCATCTTTATCAGCTCACTTCCCGCTGCGAGGATCGAGGTTTCGTTGGGAAAGAAGCTCTCGAAGGCTGCACAGTTTAGGTCCCTGTGCGTTGGGGAAGGATATTAGAGTCTTTGTTAATAGAGGAGTGTGAATCATAATGAACAAAGGGAAAGTAATGATTATCATTAATGGGCTATGGGGAGGACAGAGAGTCAATGGGAATGCTTTTCATCGGCCTCTTTAGGGCCGCTGAAGAGTGATGCGTCTCTCAGTAGACTGTTGTTAATGCGCCATCAGGGGCTTCTACAAAGCTACTGCAATGAATAATACGTTTAATGATGTTTGTTCTCTGTGATGACACACATCTACAGTGCTGGGTAACCACACAGTATTAAACCACCACTCCACTGCAGGCACCCAGCCACTTACACTGCACTCTGCATTTGTTATTCACAGTGGTGCGTGGGAATATATTTAATGCTACGATGTTTCTGTCAAAAATTGATTCTTTCTCACCCCCCCAAAAAATTATGGATGATTACGAACATTTCTCACTCACTCTCGCTATCTTTCCTTTTTTTCTGTGAGGAACTAGGCGGTGCAAGAATAAATGGATTCTCATTTCATTCAAAGTGTGTAGAAACTGAAATAATATGACCTTTTTAATATGCTATCCCATTCCACCGCTGCATGATGGTCCAGCAGGTTTGTGAAAGGTGCAATTGACAGGTGGCCACAATCTGCCTCAGTCCGAACAGGCACTTCTTCATTGAAATCACCGTTTGAATGAGAATGAGCCCGAGACCTCAAACGTCCTCCTCCATTAACATCACAACACGCAGATTGATGAAATCTCAAATATCAGTCATTAACTTGTTTATGGAGAATAATCGCATGTAGAAACGTTTTTATTTTCAACTCTGGTGGAAGTGTTTCATCTTCACAATGGCGTCAGAGACACACACACACACACACACACACACACACACACACACACCAGGAGCACCTGAGCACCTCTTGTATCTTTGGCTTGATGTGGCTTCTATGTCCCTGTTATTTACTATATCTAAAACATTAAAAAAGAGCAGGAATAAAAACAGGTGCCTGAGACCGCAAGATTAATTTTAATGAGAAAAAAAACAGGTGCTCATGTTAATGACCAAACACTCAGCTCATAAAATCCTATAATCAATGATCTTTTATTAACAAAGCCATAAGCAATAATAAAAAGATCCAGAGCGATATGGTTTTATGAGCTGCGGCCACAGTGGCTAACACACACACTTGTGCTTTATCTTTCTGAACTGAACAAAGAAATAAACATGCCAGGTTGAAAGTTTTACTAATTAATAGCCTGAAAGGAACATGTTCTTGTGCTAATCTTTGTTGACACATTCTCAGTATTTAACGTTAAGGACATTTTTACTTATCATTTGTGTTGCCCATATCTGCTCTTTCTGAATTTTAATTCACCTAATATCCAGTTTATTTCAGAATCTGCATTGCACTATACGGACATCAATTAATTATAAGCAGGTTGCACATACTGTGGTTAATGTATGAGAAACAAACCCACTAAGTGTGAATTTTCTTTGACTCCTTGACCGCAATTCTCAGGGGATTCAACTTAAACCAATTACAAGAAAAGTTATGAAACTGGAGAACTGAGCAACAAAAAAATGAGTTAGCTTTCAGGACGAGGACGGAGTTGTGCTCATTGAAGTTGAAAGTGTACATTCACTTACAGCTTCCACATCATTACATTCCTCAACTCTGCACTGCTCTCTCTCCCTCTCTCTCTCTCTCTCTCTCTCTCTCTCTCTCTCTCTCTCTCTCTCTCTGTCTCTATCTCTCTCTGTTTCTACTCAATTTGTCCTTCAAATAGTATCTTTCAGTGCGGGTAAAATAAGAAAATAAAAGTTCAAGAGTTGAGTATGTGCACATTTCATGCAACTCTGCCAAGCCAGACATGCACATGCCACACTTTAATGATCTGTTGGTTCGGCTGAAACAATGAACGCCACGGGGGCTATGTGTGGCTGTGGCCGCATACTGTCCCCGTAGCTCCATCGCCATGGCGACGACGGCTCAGATGGAGCCATCAGCGTTTAGTCGAAGGGAAGGAAACGACAAGAAGAACGGAAAACAAAAGGGTCGCCTCAATTAACCCTGTGCATGTGCTTACCATGCTGGAGTTTCCGTAGACGCCTGAGTGAGCAAGAGGTTTTATATAATACGCTCACGTTAGAAGCTTAAAGGGCCACTGTGGAAGTGCTGTGTAAACATGGAATTACATGCTAATTAATTGAATCTGCTAATTTCAATTACATGGGAAAAATGGATTTGTACGGTTAGAGCCTCTCTTAAGGGGGACCTACAGTAGAATAATACTAAAGTTAGTTTTACTGAATAATGACAGTTTATACTCAATCATATATGTACAGCAGGTCTTAAAACATCATCATCATGTTTGTATTTAAATACTGGATGTTTTATTATGCAAGTGTGAAAAGACGTGTGAAAAGACTAAAATATGAGTGTGATGTGAATGATACCATCTTCTACCTTCATAATGGCAGACAGCAGTTTGTTGAAGAGTCTCTTCTTCTTTCGCAGTATTTCCAACATTTATGGCTCCTGAGCTGCACTGCTTCAGATTCCATGTAGTTTGTAAAACTTGTTTAACAAGACAAGATAGCTATCAAGCATTAAACGTCCTACATTCACTGTAACATTATCATCAAGATAATGTTAATAATTTGATCTGAGGAAATTTATTTTTCATGATCCATTGAAAGGGCATAAATTGATATTTCATCTTTTGAGATGAGAAAACGTTTTACTTTTCAATGATGGCTACAAAGAGTTCATCCCGTTCATGTGTGGGAAAACCTAGTGAGCCTCCACATCCCCAAACTATTCTATTTTCATCAATCAGAACAATGACTCATGACTCATTTTATCTTCTCATTAGTCTTTTTCCACTGGCTTTTTCTGTGCATTAATCAAAATAAAGCACTGCTGCTAATTATGCAGGGGCACAAGTCATTGGGTGTACGTGCCAGTTTATTAAAAGTGCAAAATATTTCACCATATTCATACTGATTGATGAATCAGCATTCCCCCGCTCACAGATCCTGTCACACTGTGTTTCCTCATGCTAGTGAGGATCGACCGTGAGCTCCATGAAGCAGAACCCCCTCAGAACAGCTCAGCGCTGGGAGCGCATGTGTTTACATGGCTCCTAGCTGGAGATGACATTGTGTCAACAGACTGACTCACTGTAAGCGCTGAGAAGTAAATATCCAACGCCCTGTCGGCCTGACCAGTGGGAAAAATGAACGTTTAATAAAAAGCTGTCTGGCGAGTCGTTGGAGTGTTGTCGGAGCCCCGTGGGAGCTGTAGTTAAAAACTGGTGCTTCATCTTCAATGTAAGATGATTTCACTGTCAAATCCAACACAATTAGAAACGCAGCTAATGTAATTGTTTATAAATCAATTTAGCAAGTGTTTTAGGGAGTTCCTGAGCTCATGTAATACCACTGTTTTTCTGCATCATGTTTTCACAACATGCTAAAGCTCCTTTCATACCCAGTCATAATCCTCTCACCTGATGGTTAGGACCAGGTTACCTGTAGAATAACCTGTAGAATAACTCAGCCCATGGTATTCCAGCTTGAAGAGTAGGACCCAATCTGAATTTTGTGGCAACAGAGCTCTGAAGTCTGAGCCTAACTTATGTGTTACAGGTCTTGGAACTAAAAAAGGTCCTTGAGTGGTACAAGCTTTTGCTGGACCAGGATAAAGAACTGCTTACATCAGAGGCTGGGGTCCAGGTTCTTGACACCAACCAAGAAATCTAGGACCCAGAAGTACCAGACAGTATGAATTAGTTTGTTCAGAGTGGGGTTATCAGAGTGGGATACTTTTCTCTAGCTCCTGAACTACTACTGCCGTTGTTACTACTATTACTTGTGCGTTTGATTGTGCAGGCTAAGCAGAGCCTGCTTCTTTAACTGTTCATTTTGCCATTTGTTTCTGTCACCAGCAACAATCAGACAGCAAAGAAGTAGATGTTTCTGTTTATATTCAGCACTCACTCAGATGCATTCTACGTATGCTTGTATAGAATAAATATATTTCCTGCTGTGTAGAAACATTTATTGACTAGATGTGCTAAACATTAAAAGTCTGAAATGGAGCAGACGCCTCTTCCTTGCCTGTTCAGGCCCACTAGTGCATTTCTTGCAGCCATCTGTCGATCATGGATTAATGTGGAAACACTGGCAGGACTGTGCACTGCATCACCCGCCCATGCATGGCGCTGCGTGCATGGGGAAGACAAAATGGCAACAAGCATGTTTATGTCTGGGCTAGCTGAAGCTATCGAGCAGACAGGCTGCATTCTGGCTGTCTGGTCTTCGTGCAAATGTGTGTTCAGTCTGTCATCTTAGCTCGTGGCTAGCTGTGATAACAGCCAAAAATGTGTTACTTAGTTTAGCAGCACTGTGGAGTCAGAGAAAACAAGCAGCATCAGCAGGTGCTAACACTAAACTAACCAGGAGAGAGAAACAATGTGGGAAAGAGAAAGTAACAAAATAAAGCTGTGTTGAAGATTTGGTCCCACTGTCAACAGCAGAACTGTCAGCTTTTCAAACTGAGTGTCAGTGCTATGTATGCCCATGCTATGTACTGTGTATTTATTACAAATAGCAACGTAAACAACAGAATGACCTTTATTTAGCCTGCACTGAGCTGCTGTAAAGTACATTTTAGCCTTTTACAATGTCTGTTTGAATTGCAGTACAAGGAATTACCCTTTAAAGAGGAAAATATCACAATATAACAACATACATTTAATTAACAGTACATTGGTGGTGATATCTTGAAATGTCATGTAATCTGTTATCAGGTTTGTGAATATGGAGGAAAAGGAAACATGTCATTATGTGTTTGCAGCTTTTCAACAAGGTTTCACTGTTTGCTGTGATGAATCAATATATGGGAATAAAGTAATCCCAGTGCACTGCAGAGCTGGCATACACACAAACACGTCTCCTGTGAGCGTTGTCTCTGGTTTAGTTTAATCCTCCAGAGGCTGATAATGGGAGCCGGGTGCTTTTAGTGGTGAACAGATTAGTTCGGTTTGATATTCATCTACACTATTCCCATCATCCAAAGCCAAACTGGACAAAGCACTCTGAATGCTAACATGCTGGGGCCACATCTAGACCCCAGATCTTTCATGAAATCAAGTTCAAGTGAATCCCATATGATTTGCCCTTCATAATGTTTCACATAGATGTTGTGCATGTTTGACTTTTGATAGTCTGGGATCCATGGAAGAGCCTTGGAGCATGCTCGAGCACAGCATCACACAGATAGAGAGGGAGGACATGTAAAATGCATGATCTGTTTAATAAAAGCACACACACATACACACACACCTGAGACAAGGCTGTCAGTCATCAAGCAGTTGATGGAGATAAATTGTGGGCTTTTAAAAATAATGATTATCCTTATGCAAGCGCGTCTACTGTTTTTTCGTCACCTTGGAACCAATTTCCATAAGTCTTGGAGAATTCACTCAGCTGGGATTTTTTATACCGATTAAAAAAAGCTCAACATTAATGACAAAAGCGTCTTCTTGACAGCGATTCTGACGAACCCGGCAGCTTTCATGAACTCTCACTCGCACTATTGTGTTCTGTGTTCTTGCAAGCTCATGCATCTCATACATAGTCATAAATGTTATGCATTTCCTTCTGTTATATTTTCGTGTCAGCTGTCAAAGTTCAAAGGCTTTGCAATATTTCCCCAAGTCTCTTTGAAGAAATGTAAATTTTACATGCCTTGTTGATTTAAATGCAATCAGACAGAATATGGCTGCGTTTGCACAACAAAGGGAGAGCTGTTACATGTCAAGTAAATACAGTATACATCCACAAAACAAGAGAAGTAAGTCAAAATAATTTTCACTTGAATTATTCATGATTTAGCAACACCTTACGCATCTCACATGGCCGGTGGTGAGACCTGGAGGTTTTTGCACGAGTGCTGTTACGTTGTTGTCTTGAGTTGAAAGGCAGAGCGTTGACAGCTCAAGCATGATTGTTATTCCTCAGAATTGGCTCCATAACATCTCCTCCACCAGTGCCAACCCCTCATTTGTCACACCTTATTATAATCCGTCTCAGTTTGCGCCGTGGCTGGGGACTTTTTGGGGCTGATAGGTTGGGAAGCGATGGGAAGACAGGTAGAGATAATGTTTCAGAGCTGTGACACACAGAACAGACACGCACACGGCACGTGGCCTGAAGGCTGCTCGCATGCTCTTCATTAAAACGTCTGCCATCAAAGTGTGTTGTACCTACATGCTACCGACGGCTGCAGATGGAGGGTGAACCGCGTACTATAAGATGCCCCGGGCAACTGTGTCCAAACTCATAATAAAGTGAAAGAAAGAAATAAACACGCACACACACACATATACATATCAAAGACCTGCACACAATCTTCAAACAGACAAGCCAGACACACACAGGCTGTAATCCCTGCCTCTTAGCCTGCTGTTGTTTTCCTCCTCGTTTTCGGAGGTCTAAATGCTTGGGCCTATCTCTGCAGCAGATGGGGGGGCACAGCTGGTCTTCCTCTGGTGCCACACGTGGGGTGCCAGTGGAGATGGATGTTGAGGCCTAATGTATGCAGGCACACAAAAGGAATCACACTTTTCAGACTCATCCTCGGCGCTGTTTGGCAGCGAGCGTGGAGGTGTGTGCGGCCCCAGATTAGGAGGCTGCTTTGTTCTGAATCATGTTGAATGACATAAGGTGCCTCGTGCACCCACAACAAACATGTGTCCTTTCTATTTTGTTTCTGAATTCCTTCATACCAAAATTTTTGTAACACTATTATATTCCACTATTTATAAAGCAAAGATTTTTTTTCCAACCCTCATTCAGTTGGATTTAGCTCCTTGACTGGCTGGATGGGATGTACTCATGATAAGGTTAATACTGTAAATCTGGTCCCACTTCAATCCAGCTTTTGTCAGCTGGATATTTTTTCTTTGCTTCACTCCCAGTGAAATGCACATTTCTTGTCTTTATCATTTACAGTACATAGAGGAGATAGAGGAGACACCCAGCTCAAATTGTCCATAAGACCATATTCCATTAGAGCTGTGACAAAATCTCTTCATATGTGTCCCAGACTGATATATGATGTGGACCAGGCCGAGCTGCAGAAAATGGACAGACTGGTTCATAGCTCCACAGCGATTGTTCACTGTCACAACAGGCTGACATTTCAGCTTGTCAGAGGCAGAAACACCACAGGTGCCACTCCATTGTCCCATGATCTAATGCCACGATCAGCTCAGCACATCACCAGGACCAGGCTGCAGGCCACGGGGGACCTCTACACCCAGCAGAGCAGGAATACATCCAACAGGACCTTCAAAAGAACCTAAACCACAAACTGCTCTCCCTGCTGTCATCTGGCAAACACCACCACAGACTCATTACATAACTTCTATACCTGCGCATGCACCTATCCACATCTGTATACACCTCATACCGTCTCATATTTATCAAATGCTATACACTTGGTGTGTATGGACATCACCATCATCGTTATCATTATTATTATCATGTTAAGAGAGAAATAAAAAGTAATCTAAATACATGTGGTTTGGTCTCTCTCAGGCCTCCAGGAGTTACACCTTCCTCTTAAGAAGCAGGTAAGAATGTGCCAGCCTCTACTGATGAAATGCCTGCGCTAAGTGCCCAGGTGAAATCACACCCTTTGCTTCTGTGTGTGTGTGTGAGAGAGAGAGAGAGAGAGAGAGGAAGAGACCAGCTGGTGTCTTACGACGCTGCCATCTCCTCTGGCCTCTCTCCCAGCCTCTCAGGCCGAGGACGAGGCTGCTGAAAGGTATTTGAACCTACAGCTTCTCCTCATCACGGCTCATGAGGCAAAACACTGTTCCCTCTTTGATCGAGTCGAGACCCAGCTGCCTCCCATCCACCCAGAGGGCCAGTTGATGTTAATCAGATAATCGAAGCTGTGAGCAGACAGTGCAGTTAGACAGAGACTCATAGGGACAGTCTGTGAATGCAGGGGGGCAACAGATTACACACCAGATACACAAGATGTTAATTAGTGCTGAGTAAGTTACAGCAGTGGCTCTGAGGATGATTGTGGCTATTGTGATATTTTGTGAAAATGACAAAAAAATGGTGGTGACATGGATGACATTGTCTAGACATACACAAGTACTTTAATCTGTACTTTAAGTAAGTACTTTAATTTTCTTCACAGCAAATTTAATAATCAAAGGGAGTTTTATCGATAAGTCTCCCTAGATCACTGAGTTACAACTTCACTGAAACCCAGTGTTAGTTTAGTTTTCACTCCTTTATTTTTGCTTCTATATATATATATAGAAACAACATCTCCTCTTTGGTTCTCCATTAATCAGTCAAGTTTACACACTGATTTGTCTTTGAGTGTGTGTACCATAAGAGGCAGAATGAGGTGCTTGTCAATCACTAGCCTGCTGCTGTTTGCACAGATCCAGGATATTGGAGCCACTCATATTAGTCTAGAAGGGTTTCAATTCTGCTCAAGTTTGTTTTCCGTATTTCTGTTTTTCCATCATCATTTTTTATTGTGTCTCTGAGCTGAGTGGTTTTCTAAACAGGGAGTGCATTTTATTCCACTGTTTTTCCTGTCAATCAGCACTTGATGGAATCAAAACAAGTTTGTTTTTCTTTTATTTCCAGAAATATAAATTTCCAAAATGTTTTTTGACATGCTTTTTGCAGCCCAACCACATTAAAACCATAACCTTAAAAGCTGCATTTTATTTTCCTTGTTTAGTGTTTCACTTCCTCTGCTCACAGTATTGACCTGATGTCAACTGTTCTTGGTCTTAATTTGAAACGTTCTGGAAATGAGGGCAGCAACGATTACTTGAGTTTTTCAAATAACCTGCCTCATGAATTAAAGCTTCCTTTAATTATTGTCTCAGTATTCTCAATATACGACCTGCTCTGTTTTACACAGACCTTCATGACTGACGCACAGTAAAGCAAGCTGAGGCTTGATGTAAAGCAGTGTGACATGAACACGTTTATTAAATGTGATTTCCTATCAAGATGGATGCTAGAAAGAGGTAGCGTCACTCTGATTATTACCAATCAAGAGTTAAGAGCATTGGTTGGTAATGATGCATTACCTTTAATTTGTTGTGCGTGAGTCATCGTGATTGACAACCTAAAACACACACACACACACACACACACACACACACACACACACACACACACACACACACATTTGAATCTCAGTTATGGCATCAAATAGACCCACTGGATACACGAAAACATCGGTTGATTCAATTGATTACAGACTGCAGTCAGATATATAATTATTAGGCACATGTAGTACAACATAATGATTTTCTAATTCTTTAAAACTGTATCTTTGTTCCAACAGAGTGGATAATGGACAGTTTTATCCAGACAGAACATCATGTTAATCTGAACAAGCTGCTGATTTTATAGGAAGTGTTTAAATATGCTTGTAACTGCTATATTTGATGTAAATGTGTTCAGGAATAAAGGCCATGTCATTTTCAAAGACATAACTTTTTTTTTTGTTCTTGTAGAGTTCACTTTCATTGTCATACAACATTTATTCTATTACTCGATTAATTGATAGAATTACCACTAGAAATGTAAGTTCTCAGTGGGAGTCCATCACAGTCAGGAGGGTTCATGCCACAGAGTCTGAGGCTGTTTCTACCAAAGAGTGCGGAAAATTAATCAGTCCTAAATATACTTTCTTCTGCTCAATAACTGGTATACTAATACCAGCTTATAAGTGTATTTCCATTATTATAGTCATATTTTCCTCCCTGCACTCACTTTGAAGTTGACTCTTTGAAAGGCACTTTAATCTGGACCGGTTTCAGCAAAGCATGTTTCACTGTGAGAAATAGCTGTGATAAAAAAGGGGAAAGAGCCCTTTGAAGCCCGGTTGACTTCCACATGGATTCAGACCCAAATAAGATGATAATCCAGCCCCCCTTGCTCTCTCCTCTCTCTCTCTTCTCTTTGCAAAAAGTTAAAATGGTGGTTACGTAATATTGGAGGTCCGAAAAACACAGCAAACAGAGATGTAGAAAAATTCTGAATTTTTTATGCGTGTGTTGAAAATACATATATAACTTTGAACATTCCACTACATTTCCATTTTTTTTTCAGATTTTTCCCCTGATTATAAAGATCTCTCTTGCGCTCTATTTCTATTCAAATGGACACGAGAACTGTTAATGAGACGAAAAACAAATCCTCCCTTTCCAAGGAAAGATAGTGATAATTATGCAGATCAAAAAGCTTTTAATATCTTAGTCTGTCACTCCCTCCAACCTGAAATGTGAAACTTAAATAATAATAAGTAAACAAGACATGCTCTGAATAATTTGTACACCATAACATCTGCATGTGCTAAATTTGGGGATAAGACCTCTTGCTTTTTTTTTCTTCTCTTGGTCCTTATAGTCTTTCTTTAGCTGCTGTCTGTTTCTCTCTAGGTCTGTTTCATGTGGTCTTGTTTTCTTGGTCTCAATAACTCTGCTCCCAGCCTCTGACATCAGCAGCTCTTACTTCTGGCACAGCAAAGAAGCGGTGCCACTCTGGATTGGAGAACCAGTTCTTTGTCTGCTGAAACAGAAAAAAAGAAAAACAGTTCCAACAGTCAAACTGCATAGGGTCATCAGGCTCAGAGGACCCTATAGGCCTGCTAGGCAGCAACTTGGACAAAGACAGGCTGCAGCACAGTTGCCCTTGACCTGTTCTGCTATATTTTTATTGGGGGGAGAGATCCTGGATGGGAGGTTCATAGGGAGTCACCACAGGGAGGATGGGGGGATATAGTGGTTCTAATATTGTTACTTGACTGCAGAAATGACTCCTGTCTTTCTTATCTCGTCTTTGTATCTACTTGTACTCACTGTGTGGGAAGGGGAATGAGGAGGGACAAACTTTGCATGTGATGTGAATTTTCTGGGACATCAGAGGAGAGAAAGGTGCAGGGCTATACTATCACCGCAGCATAATGTCCTTTCTTTTGTTGTCTGGAGTCTCTTTGCAACAATGAACACAGCTGATCTGTGGTAATTAGATGAGAGATTGGATCAGTATGTTATTTTTTTTTCCCATTGTGAGCTTGTCACTCCAGCCTAGCGACGCCCACTTAAACACTCACAGGGGAACAGATCCTGCTAAGAATAATCAGGCTGCCTGTGGTTTGTAGTCCTGAGAGCTGGTTTGAGTAAAGACAATGTGTTTTGGGGGTTAATGTGGTAGAAATACTCTGATCTCCTACTCACTTCATCACACAAAGGCCGTGGTTGGACTTGGCAGCTCACAGGTGTAAATGCGAGAATGATGAGCCCACACAGGTGTTTTTAGTAATTACTTACTGCAATTAGAGCGCAACTCTGCTCTGTGAGGGATTATGTAGACTGCAAACTCTGTCTGAATGTAAACTAAGCAGTATACACCAGAGGCCTGGCAAAGACAGACATAAAACACAGTTTGTAAAAGTGGGTTATAACTGTGTATTTAACAGAATACTTTATTTTAGCAGATTCTAGCAAAGTCTAATCCCATGACATCCCATAATATCTGTAAAATCTAACCCAGCAAGACTTTGAGGAAAAAGGACATCCAGAACATTTTGTGTTCTAAAAAATTTCTCACTCCATACAGTACTACACCTTCTTGTCCAAAGTGAACTGGTCATGTGACTTCTATCAGTGTTTCTGTCACACTTTCACAATAAAATACCACATCAACAGGTCTGAAAAAAACAACTCACATGAGCGTAAATATGTTTCAATGATATTTGAGAATATTTTGTTTTTTATGAAGTATGTACCAGGTTTTTTATTGCCATATTTTACATTTACTTATGAGTTTATGAGGTAATTTATGAGGTAATGGAAAAGATCTGTCTAAATTCATGTTGGATCCAAATCCATGTTGGATTGCATATCTTAAATACAAATACATCTTTAAGGAGGAAATACATAATGTAGACCTGGTGATGAGTGTACAGAATATAGAGTAGCAAACATGAGAGAGTTGAAAGATTAAACTGGACTTTCATTGAACCAATGAAACTCTAGTTAATGAGCCACTGGTCTTGGATCTGGTCAATGAATGGAAATCACAGTCGCTAGGAAGCTTGTTCATGTTCATTTGATCTTTAAATTGAATGCTCAATCCATTACAGCGACATATGAAAGGAAAAATAAAGACAATCAACATCCAAAACATGCATTGCTTCTTTGTTAGCTTTGTCTGCAGGCGTAAGTTTGGTTGTAATTGGACAGTTTGTGGTTAATCAGATTTCATGGATTTCAGTTTGATAGATGGGAAGAACCCATTCTACAAACTGTTTTTCAGGGGAATCTCTCATCTGTGTCTTCAGCAGCCTTTATAAATCCATATACGTGGTCTCATATGACAGGCGAGCACCACATTAAACTAATTGCCCATCCCTGAATGTCCACACAGCAGGTTTGAAAAATCATTACATTTATGAGATTATGCATTGCTAATTTCATTGGGAGGACTGGGCTTTAGCACACAAATAAGCTTAACTCAGCAGCCTGACAAAAGGGACAGATTAAGGATGCTGTGGAGGAAAACAGCAGGGAAAAAAAGAGAGCAATGATTAATAGTTGTGGTCTCAAGAAGGCCAGGCTTGAGGTAAAGTTGTTTACCACTCTCCATCCTCTCCAGATCGAATTCTCCTGTCACTCATGGAGCTCATTCACGGTAGTGATGCACTGCGGAAAATTTGCATTTTAACCAGTAATTTAATCTTGCATTGAGTCCTAAAAATCTGAGATGTCTTTGATAAAGTGGAAGTGGCCTCCTGCTCTGACACTCAGCAGCATCCCGCACACTGTGGCACGTTGTTGTGACAGGCTCCATTTTTCATAATTCTGCCGTTTGATTACAACTGCGTCATGATTGATGAAGCCCCGCTGGTTGACTTTAACGCATCGCGCCGGGTCTGGAGCTGCTTCAGCAAACTGACATGAGGAAGTGGAGCGAAAGCTGTGCAACTCTACAGTCTACGGTGAATGGCAGCCGGTAATTTAATTCCTTTAAATCAGTTAAATCAATACGAAAAGTCACATCAAAGCCTTTCTTTCTTTCTGTCTGAGAACATTTTCTGGATATTTTCCACAAAGTGAGTTAATTATTCAAGTGGTTAAAATTTCAGCAGATCTATGAACTTCAAAGCTATTTTTGTGTCACAAAAAAAAGTGCAGTGTGAATTTTATGCAAAAAAAAAAGGATTTTCAAATGCCACAGTCCTGAATAATAGCAATAAAGCACTAAAAAAAAAAGCATGTGAAATGGGTCCAGAGGGTAAACAAATGCTCAGCTCCTCCATTACTATGTCACAGGAGGAGGTGAGAGTGCACAACAAATTGATCTTGACCCAGTACCAAAAACGACTGACCCTTTTTGTCACATGTCCCTCTGCTGATGGCTGGAGCATGACCTTGTTATGGTGCACCTTCAACTTGTGAAGTTATTTGTGTGGGAAGATTATTACAGGCATTAATTCACATCTGTGGACTCCCAGGGTCTCTAGAGAGCATATCTAGCATTTTTTTCTCTCTTGGTTTCTCAGAAAATGCGGGAGTGCAGGGTCTGCTCTGAAAATTCGTTGCATGCCTGGATGAAAAGAAGAATGAGTCTCATTTCATCTCACACAGATGTCCTGCACTGACAAGCAGGAAAGAAAGCAGCGAGAATCAATGGCTTTGGAGACCTATCTACCTACCTATCTATCACAAACATTTACAACACAAACATGAAATTTATGACTGTGCATATTTTTGCAGTGATGCTCTTCAGGTAAGACACGTTAAAAACACCGGGCCTCGCTGTCTCAGTCTGCTTCTTTTATTCATCAGAGATGCCGGGTGGATGACTTTGACTCTGCATTTGATTTAGGAAAACAAATCTAAAATTCTGATTTACTTTTAATATCCAAAAGTCATCACATGCAGAATACATGAAAAGGGATTTGGTGCTGGTTACAGATTAAATATTTGTGAGTCAAAGTTTTAGTGGAGCTAAACTTTTGACTTATTGGCATTACAACGAGGCCTATAGTGATGCATAATTAAGGAGAAGGGTGTCTGAGCGCCTGCTAAGTCACTGGGATTCAGCATGTCCAGCCAAACACCTCTAAACATTTTTGTATTTGCCAGGAGCTGGGTGGAATCAGGCACTGCCAACATGGTGGGGTCCAGCATCGCCAAGGGGAAAAAAAAAAAAACACTGAAAAAAATAAACAGTTATTGTGCATACCTAAACTTATGGTGATGGGGTCCGTCGTGTACTGTAACTCTTATTTCTACTTATTTTCTTTTCTACGCCATCTCTTTCACAAGCCTGCAGTCATTCTAACATTACTATTATGAACAGCATGTACTATTTCTCCTCTGCTAAGCGGCCACTCATAAAACATTCACAGAGCAACGATGCATTCCCTCAAAACGATTGTTGATGAAAAAGATGTTCTGAGCAGAGCTAGTTACATAGCATTTGCTTTTTTTATTTCCCTCTCAGCATTTCAACCTTTCCCCTGCAGGCAGGCAGGAAGGTCTTTGGCTTTGGAGGAGAACATCAGTGTCAGCAGTGTTCAGTCACCCTGCCCCTGCTTATCAACTTACCCTTTTCCCATTCCTACCTTATCAAAAACAATTATCTATTCCTGGGGTTTCTTACGCCTTAGTATTATTTATTTTTTTATTTTTTATTCCCACCATAGCCCGTTATCACATGTTGACCGGCACGTGAGGATTTATGTCATTTATCGGCATCCTAACGCAACACAGCACAATATGGTTTATTTCTCAGTCGCTCTTGCAGACTAGTGATCTCCGGCTCTGTTATGGAGCCTCCTGGCTGCTCTACAGATACCGCAGGACGCAGCAATTCAAAGGCTAAGAAGCTAAGATACTCATAGTGTGTGTGTGGGAGAGTTATTCGTTCTGCTCTTTAACAGATGATCAGATATTGAAAATCAGAGGCTGCTTGTTTTGGGTTTTTTTTTTATCCCACTAATGAGCTCAGAGAGGATAAAACTACACCGGAAACACTCAAGGACATATAGTTCCTTTTTTTCTAACATGACGTTTTTCTGTTTTACTGTTGTTTAGTGGTTCAGTGTGAAACCACAGCAATCGAGCAATAGTATTTGTAACTTTTATCAATACTTGACAGAACTCAAATGTTTGCCCCCCTGAGAATGTTTAATGCGGAGCAGAGTTCAAGGGAAAAATTGTTTTTGGGAGCTGCAAAACACTGACATGATATTGATGGTAATGATGCAACTGTTGCAGTAGTTTGTGCTAGGAAGAATTCACAATAGCAAAACACCGATCAAATTACTTTTTATGCGTTGGAGTTTCAAGCTTGTTGTCTGCCATTCACAGACATCTTCAAAACTGTTTGTTTCAGTTAAGGTTTGTTTGGAGTGGCTGGCCATGTTTTAACGGTACTTTCACAGAAATGAAAAGTACAGTTCTCCACCATTCCCTCTGTACTGTGCATGAACTAAATAAAGTCAGAAAGGACGTGTCAGACTTATTGTTATCTTTCAGTTAATGGAAATGTCATTACGTGAACCTCACAGTGACATGATTTGCTGCAAATGGCGAAAGGCAAGCCCATTCATGATAATGGTCTCTCACTTGAAAATGAGATGGCCTATATCCAGTGACCGCTGGCTGAAAGATTACATTCGTTCTGTGATGAGAAAAGTGAAATGTGTCTTCCTCTCTCTCTCCCTTTCTGAAGAGCCACATCCTGTAGATACAGTATAGTGCAGCCTGACATATATCTCTCTTTCATGCCTGACAAAAATCTGCCCAGGAAGCATGCCATTCCTATTGTCACACTGGGAACTGCAGTTTATAGCTCAATAATGCAGTCATCACTCATGCTGTCGCTGACCATCACGTGCTTCACATTTGCTCCAAGTCTGACACTGATTTATTCCAACTCTCTCTCTGGAAAAAATCAAAAAACAAAATAAAAAAAATAAACAAAATAGGAAAATCTAGTCAGCATCTGTTGTGCCTAACTGTCCTCCGCTGACTTTGCATTGCCTTTATATTTTAGGCTTAAGATCTCACAAACCTCAACCTCAGTTTTTGTACACATTCTCTATCTTTCTGGTTTTTTTTCTTCAATTTGCTCTAACTTACGGACCAGTGGAGATGCTCCCTTTTTGACCCACACCTAAATGCTTTTTGGCAGATAGTGAACAGCCGTGTATCCTTAAATCAACTGTATAAGTCTGGGACGTTGCTGTACCCATCTGCTGTGGAATACCCTTAAATAATGGGTGAAAAAAATGCAGCTTGGTACACTCCTAGGCCTGCTCATTTGACCTTTGGACAAAGAGAAACCCAACAAAAACAAACAACTCCCCTTGACACAAGGGCACAATCTAATTTGGTGCAGAGAGGCTGAAGCAAGGCTTTTCCATTTCAGAGTCTTTCAGGGGATCTGAGTCCAGCTCAGCATAGCCACATCAAGACTGGCACATGGAGGCCTGAAAAGAAATCAATGGCAAGGGGTTTAACAGGCGAGCCATAATTGGACTTATAGTCTAGATCCACTGTGGTCTTTACCAGTTTTGTAAATACCAACAGAGAATAACAATCCTGCAGTCCTGGTGACTCTCTGGATGCGACTCATTGATTTCTCTTTTTTTTATGGTTTTATCAGTTATTTCTTTGCTGTTTTGTGAGTGTTGCAGAGGATCCGGCAAAGATGGAAGCAACAGATAGAGAAGCTTAGTTGGGCAAAATGTGTAATTGTGTGCAGAGCCAAACATTATTGGATTATCTGAACTGCCAGGACATTATCTTTTACATTTAGAGACATTTAGCGCTGTCCAAGTACATCGGCCTCGCCATCGTTATATGTGATGTCTAGCAACAGAATGTGTGAGGAAAACAATTAAAAGCTGTGATTAAACAGCAGAATTGAGGCTTTTGTCTTGCTTGGAGAGTATGGAGTTGTACCACAGGGACTGGAGCAGAACAAAAGACTTCCAATACTGTGCTGAAGACGTGAGAATAATGTGGATGCAGGGATTTTGCCAGTGGACCTCAGACCCTGTACGGGGGTCCAGGCGAATCCTCTGCAATGATAAAATCCATGGATGCTGACAGACAGCCCGCTGCTGAGTGAGACGAGCTTTGCTGAGGCATCAGCACAAAACACAACATCACTGATCCTCCAGTCACGAGCAGCAGCAGCAAATATTCTGGGCTCTTCGTGAAGCTGCTACTGTGTCTGTAATTCATGGAAAACAGGGACATTCAGGAATTTACTGGGAGATTCAAGTCATCAAGATGCCTCACAAACAACAAGAGATTGGAATGACTTTAGGCTCCAAATCTTTTTATCTAACATCAAATAAACCAGAGATCTGAGATTCATCTTATGAATTTACACTATGCAACCATGAATATGAGGACACCCACATGCTCAAATACTTGGACATAATACATTTGTAGTTTGGTTTGAAGGCTGTTTTTAAAGGTTTCAGGACTGTAAAGCCTGAGGGAACCAAAATGCTACAGCATGCTCTTCTGTGACATTTCAGAAAATAGTTGCTCCCACGATGCAGCAAAACTTTGGGAAAGGCCTCCTGTATCATAGAAATACATTCCTCTGTGTACAAAGCCCGCAAGGAAATGCTTTTTCCCCAGTTTGCCGTGGAAGAACTAAACTAGGCTGCACAGATCTCTGACCTCAATCCTATACTTTAACACTTTTGGGATAAAGTGCTGGACCCAAAAAGTCAGGCTTGAGAAAACTATGAGATAAACATCAAAATGCGGTGTGTCACTTCCTTCCAGAACGTTTCACATAAGCGCACTGCGATCTGGGGCTGTAATGTCGATAATATCTTTGGTGAGGTCCAGGCTCAGAAAGCATTTGACCAGATGATGGTCTTAGTTAAAGGCCATGAAGGTCAGGGAACTTTCATTTCTGCTCTATCACAGCATTTATTTATTGACACTTGTTGGAGGGTGAGATAATGGATGGTGGGAAAATGTACTAAAAAAGTAAAGCAATTGGAAAAACCTGCTTTCTCTCACAAAGACTATTATTGCTTGCAAAGACTGATGTAGTGTTGCAGCATCCATCTGTAACTACTGTTGCCACAATTTCCTATTTGTTTGATTAAATATTTATGAACATGCTACCTGTTTTTGTCTGGAATCACTATAACAAACATGAATTTCTAATTTCTTCTGAATTTCCTAATTGACTTACCGCAGCTCAGGAGACAGCTGGAGTGGCCACACAACAATCTATTGCTCCAATTGCAAACTATTGTTCACTTAATATGACATATGCGAGACCCCACTCTATTCTGATTGACTGCATAGACTGTAATCGAACTGGAAAACTGACCAGAAGTCATCAATAGATTTACATCACACTGTTAATTATGTTTACACACACACGCTCAACAGGCTTGATTAATGAATCCTCCGTAATCATTTTGTGCAGTAATTACCCATCCATTTACAATGCTAAATAGCTCTGCTTGGCTGTATTAACAGTAAAATAGATTATGCTGGGATGGAACAACAACAACAACAAAAAAATAAAGAGTAAAAGTCTTTGTTGTTTTTACATCAATGCTCACACAGATAAATTACCTATGGACAAGAGCTACATTTTAATCGAGCAGTCCCACTTGCTCTCTGAGCAGCTGGAGCATCGTGGCTGTTAATCAGCGTTAGAGGCAGTACAGCCCAGGAGGACAATGTGTTTTCATAGGCCGACGTGCACCGAGTCCCAAAAGAGGACGTGAGTGGGCCATGTAATCCTCACAAGAGCCGTCCTCTCAAAAGTGAGAAACTGCAGAAAAATGTGGAGTGTGTTTTGGTGTTGAATCGTCACTTGCTTGAAAAAGAGTCAATAGATGAGAGAATGGGGAGAAGTGAGGGTGAAGTCCTTGGGTGAAGACAGGGATAGCGGTGATGGAACAGCTGCAGGCATCAGAGGGAACAGGTGAGCAGACACTGCTCTGGAAGATGGTGGTGATGATAGTGATGATCCCTGAATTAGTTTCCAGGTGGCGTTTCTCTCCCAAAATGCATCATATAGACATCCAGAGAGCTCTGGCTCAAACCCAGAGGGAGGTGCTGCACTGCTGGAAGGTGTAATCAATCACGCCTGATTACTGGGTGACTGATCGCACCTGTGTGATTGAGTGCTGAGATTTAAATAAGGTCCTAGCACAGGTTCTGTGCTCGTCAGTATGCTATATTTAGTTGTGGAAGTATTTGGTTCAGTGCAGTTGAACTACCTGGTCATTTGAGGTGAAAACAGATTAATGCTGAGGTGTTTGCACAGAAAACACTCCCAGCAGCTTGTCAACTTTTTTGTGGTGTCACAAACAAAACTCAATAACAATATTCATGGTTTGATCCAAATATCCTTTTTTTTCTTACATTTCCTGCTCTCTACTTATCTTAAACCACTTAAAAACAGCTATTGTTTTTCAACCAATTACCACCTTCACCACTTGTCTCCATCCATCCATAGATCCCTCCATCTCCAATGCACATATGGTCAGGAATACAAGCTGGATAACATGCAGTCCATTGCAGGGTGCACACACACACTTAGCACCGATTTGCAGGTGTCCAACCAGTGCACCTAGATGAACTAACACAGACTTACAAAGCAGCTCAGAACCTTCTTTTGTTGGTCTCAATAACCACACACTCCATCTGTGATGTTACAATTTAACATCAGAAGCTGAGGTTTCTGATTTTTGGCCCAGGTGTCAGTTCTTTGGCCGTTGAAACAGAAAAAAAACTGTTCCAGATTAAATGTTTGACCTGTACAGATCAGCACTGGAACTGCTTTGCTGGAAAAGCACATCAAATGCATTTTGCATCTTAACATTAATGGTACTCTAAAGTCTGACATATTCAATTCCTCTATGGCCCTGCAGTGCACACAGGTGTTATTATGGTTGATGAGACCTCAGCTTGAGATGTCAATCATATGCAATGTGTGTGAACGCACACAGTCCATAGGGGCCAATCAGTCTAAATAAAAGTGAAAGCATATACTGTATGTGTGGCAGCAGTATCTACTGTACCACTGCCTGTGCACATAAACACGATGCTTTGACCTCTTTACATGTGATGCTTTCTGAACTGTTGGCAGTCAAAGCACATCAAGTTGGAATTGGATTCAAGTGTGCAAAGAGGACAGGGTTTTAATCAGTTTTGCTGCTCAGGTTTAGAACTTTATTGAGCTATTTAGGGAATTGTATCATATGCATTGCACATGTTATTTATTTATGTATGGATATGATTCTAAATTCATCAATTCACTTTGTCATACATGCATGAAAGATGAAGTTCGTCAAGCTTATTTTCCTGACAGATCTCAGCAGTTCTTATCAATCTCACCTGTACAGGTACAGGACTTCCTGCTGGGGTCACATCATCTTATTGAGCCTCCTTTTTATGCAGAATCATACAGTGACTTAACCATGCATACTGATAGCTTTTCTGTTCCTTTTCTCTTCTCTTTTTTGCTAAGTTCCTCTTAGATTTCCATTTAGCCTGACAAGACACTTAATCACTGGTCATGTGGAATACAGCGTGTTGCCTCAGCATGCAGAGTACTTACAGAGGTTTCCGTACCAACCACCAGTGAAGTATGAAATACAGCGTCAGCTCTGCGCAGTGAACGACTTGTTCTGACTGCTCAGATTATCACATCTCTGTCTCGACTGAAATGCAATTTGTATTCTGTCTCGAAAAAGAAAAGAAACAGAGAAGAGCAATATGGCGAGCAGCAACTTGGTGGCTTATTAGAATGCAAATGTGCTCCGGGGACTGAGATTTTGCAACCGTTATCAGTCGCCATCACGGGGAGGAAGAGTCACCGCTGTGACTCATTCTGAGAAACATGACATTTCGGAGATAATCGGTCTGTCTTTTTGCAGTTGTTGTCCAACTTTTTAGCAACGTGAAACCCTCTCGTGCTCCTTCAGGGATGATCGGAGCTGCAGAGCATCCTGTCCTCTGCAATGGCTTCGCTGATACAAGGGGGAGAGAGTGCGATGTGAGCATGTGACTGATATCCATAACAAAGTGGTTTTGGTTTCCAATGTACAGTGTGTTTCCTGACAGTGTCAGCAAGTACATGTTGACCCCTAATGATCAGGCAATCAGAGAAACACTCAGGGAAGCACAAAGAGGGATGAGGAGTAGATGCACACATTGGGGAAACATATTTTGGCAGGTCTTAAGTTGAATCCATGCCTGTTATTTAAGCCTTGTGCTCTCATCAAAATGTTCTTACTTTAAATGTACATGCACAAAAATACAGCTACTAAGTCATCAAATATCATTATTTTTATAAATACCTTTTGCATAAATCTTTCAAAACTTTTGCTCAAAACGTTGCTGATCTTTAGCATATCCAAACCTCTAATCGTCACAAAAGTTAAAATTTTATGAAGTGTTTGATACCTTTTAATTTAGGTACTGAAATACTCAAAATATACATACAGGTTATTTCGCAGACACAGAGCATTTTTTTTATTCCTTTTTGCAGTAGATGGGGTGGTAAATTTAGTTTATCACTGTGTCAAATATATTTCCAAGAAGATTTTCTAGCCCAGCTGCAAAATGTGACTTGCTCTTCGAAAGACAGAGAGCTCCCCCTCACCCTGTGAGCATTATACCCAGACAGTTTGTGCTGCATAATTTAACTCCATCTGTGAAGAAATGCGTTGCTAGAGGAGAAGAAAGGCCTGGAGAATCTGGTCTCCTGTGTTCTTGGTGCCACTTCTCATACTGAAGCTGGGTGGTAAAATAACATTATCTATCAGTGACAGACAGGCTTTTAAGCTAAAGAGAGGCATGGGATGGTGTTCAAAATCCTGTTGGATTTTTTTAAATACAGAGAAGTGCAGCTCTTTCCTGCTCTTTTACTTCACAAAAGCTTTTTTTGGGTTGGTGTTCTAACACTCTTTCCCTCTTTAAGTGGCACTAACAGCAATGTTTTCAAATGCTTGAAAAAATATTGGAAGTGAATCACTGATTTCTTGGCACAGAATGCAGAGACTGGATCTAAATGAGACTTCACATTCTGAAAGAAATCTTGCTTATAAAAAGCACAAAGCGAATTTGTTCCCCTCCAAATGCACCAGTAGACAGAGAGCAGGGGTGAAATCAACAGCCTCCTGGCCACAAAGCCGCCTTTTTCACCTTAGAGGAGACCTGGAGTGACAGGAAAAACATTTCAACCTTGGCTCAGTCGAGCAAGGTTTAAAACACCACCATTTCTGAAAGAGATGAAATCTAAACAGAGACAGAATATCTTATAAAATACAGATGCGATGCAAAGCATTTTTGTTCCGACTTCCAAGTCTACGGTGAAATGGCTGTTCATTTGTTCTGAACTGAGCTGGATGTGTACATGCTCCATAGCTGTGTCAACGCTCCAGTTACCATTAAGATCAGAACAAGGCTTCAAGGTCCTAAGTTCCAAGTTAGCAAGTAATATGAAGTCATGCGATCGTTCAAATGAGTGGCAGGTACAGCAGATCTATGCAGAAATGTACTGTTATAGTTCAACAGAATCATGGAAAGTCAATGTGTAAAAGTCAATGTGTAAAATTGAGGCATTTCTGATAAAATCAATTATCTCCCTTTCAAATAATGTGCTGAGAGGTTCCTCAGCCAAGTACCTCTAAGCTATTAAGAGCTACAGTACTTCTGAGGTATTTCAGAGGTATTTCTGATGAAACCAATGATAAATATTCTCAGCCGTTCGACCATTCTACGTTCCCTTTAAAGGTGTTGAAAAGTCACGCTTACATATTGGAAATCAATATAAAGTTTTTCTGAAATAAAAACAGTGAAATGAACAGTCAACCTGCAATGAGGTTTAATCATTTAAAAACATGAGCAAATCCACCTTGTTTATCATTAGTCTTCTGAGCATAGTGCTTCCTGACCACCTGCGGATTACGGAAACAATAGAAAAACAAACTCAGGAGTCAAAAAAAAAGCTATCCAAAAATAAAAACCGTTAAGTGGGATTTGAGGACTTGGCCTCTGCTGCCTGTGAGTCACCTGTAAACCACAGCAGCAGGTGAGCTGGGTGAGAGCACTAACAGCTGCACTAATTAAAGCTTGCTCAGCCCACCAATACCTCCAGTTGTGAGTGTGCATAAAGGCCGGGGTTGTAGCTGGGGTTGAAGCCCAGCTAATGAGGTTTGCTGGGGCAGCAACTGCACTATAGCATGAGGCTGTTTCCACGTTTTTTTTTTTTTTCATACAGCAACGCTTTTCCGTTGACCGCGGCTCATTATCGCCCATGAGAAGCGGGGACAGCAGTGCTCTGACCCCCGCGGTCCGATTCATTACCCTGCGTCCTGTACCCGGCCCCCGTCCCTCCTGGGGATGCAGCGCTTTCACCGATTCAAGGTGACGATGAGAGAAAAAAAAAGCAAGTGAGGAAAATGAGCGGGTGAGAAGAAGAGAAATGAGGATGCAGGAGAGGCCGAGAGGAGCCGCACTTCAGTGAAGGGTCTGATTAACCAACATCCTTAATTTGCGACGCATCCATGAAATATCGTCTCGACTGGGATTCGTTGAAGGACACGCTAATTAGAGAGCTAAAAACTTTGTTGTCTGCTGAATGCAAAACACTCGCAATGCACAGCCTCTTCCACCTACGACTAATTGATAATAGAATTGTTGATACGCTGGAATTTGAGAAGCTTTCAACACAAAAAATGAGACAAACAGCGGAAAAGAAAGAGCCGGCAGGTTTGAAGCTGTCTTGCATGGGAGTGTAATTACATCAGTGTCTCTGCACCCAGAGTCACAGTGAGGTGTTGAAAGCCTGACACATCATCTCTCTGCAGCGCTAAATTAACTTTTGGAAGTGTCATGTTGGGGTTGTTGGACTCATCCTCAGCAGGAACACCCCCCTCCCTCCTACACCCCTCTCCTCCATCCCAGCCGACCTGTCAGCTCCCATATCTCTGCTGCGGTGTCAGACGAGGCCTCTCACCCTGCAGAGCATCGTAGGAGCCCCTGCCGTGGCAGCCTGTCACCTGGATACACCCCATCCCATCACTCCCTCCCTCTCCTTGTCTCCTTAGTTCACATTTCCCTCTCATTTCCTCAGTGCAGAGATTTGTTTTTTCTTCTTATATGCAAGTCAGAGGAGCAAGGAGATGACCTGTAGGCCTTGCTCACACAGTTAGTCATTTCCTCTTTCTCTCTTCTTGGTTCCATCGGCTTGGATGTTTTTTTCAGTCACAAACACCAGTGTCATCACGTGTTTGACACCACAGACTGAGGTGTGATCAATCCTGCTGGAGAGCTCCACCTCACCAATCTATGAATCCCTGAGTGCACTGATATTTCTCTTAAAGTCTGTGCTTCAATGGTTTAATCAGATTTTTTTTTTCATGTGATCTGTGTCACATTCACTGATGTATAAATGTGATACACTTCTATGACATGTCTGAAAAAGCAGCCATTTTCATCCCATGTTTTTTTTTTTTGTAATTTCCAGGTTTTGCACATTTCAAGGAGTAATGGAAACCCAGTCAATGAGTAGCAGTAAATACCATCTTTCCCTGTCTTTTCCTTGTCTTACAAGTTGGATTTTTCTAGTTCTTGCCTTCCATTTCGAGGAACTTAAGTTGAATTTAATTGCGGGAACTGCAGTCACAGCGACAGGGATGAAACACATCCTGAGATGGTCTGTAAACAAACCCCTGGTTTTGGACTCTGTTTTACACCAGCGACTTTTGGAGAAGTGCTTATTTGCTTCTTTTCTAAGAGTTACATGAAAAGATCAGTTGCATTATGCTGAAGTGGGTTGGCCAAGCTTAGCATGGAGATCAGACAGAGGCAGAAACACTTGTACTTGTTAACTATGCTAAACCCTAATTGGTCAAAATCATAAAGAAGTGTATAAACAAGTTGTGGCTTTAATTTTCTTTTTTGAAATGAGAAACTTTTCTTCAATCAAGCAGTGAAATCAACATTCGTGCCTTCAGCTCATCACATCTTAATGCAAATAATCATTTCAACTGTCTTAAAACCGCAGGGGCGGGATGACCCCTTGCACTGAGTGTTATTCATGTCAAATTCACTTTTAGATCACAGCAATTACGTTTTTGGAGTTTTGTCACAGCTGACAGACACTTGAAGTATCTGAGTTCCATAAACCCAAATTATCCTTCAAATACTTTGTACTTTATACTTTGTTTCCCAGAGTGCAGTTGCTCCTAACGCTTTTAGTTTTTTGATGACAAAATATGCTTCATGGTTTCTGGAGGCACCTCAGGCTCTGGTGTTTGAGCAAAGTGACTTCATCTTTGCACTCAATTTGAACCCTGGCATCTAAATGGAGATGAGTTTTACCTTCATCCTCTTCTCTTTCTTCTCTGTGGTCCCTGCACTGTTTCGCCTCTCCTGTGTGTCGCATGGATAAACACCTCCTGGTCAAGGCCAGAGTAGGAGGTGGCTGCAGGAGTGAGCCGCACTAAACCAGGTTTTTTTTGCAGCTTTTGCTGTAATGAGGAGGCAAGATGCTGAAGAGAAGCTGTGGAAGGAGAAGTGTGAGTTAATGGTTTGCTTTCTCTTCCTCTAATGGGCTGCTGCGTGCCAGGTAAATGAGTGTACGCTGCCTGGCCGGGGTCCAACTCCGCCTCCGCTACTGGAATCATTGTGTTCATTATTTTATTTAGCTCCAGGGTCAACAAGAACAACACATACCATGCCTTTTTTATATTTTATTTTGCCAGTGTTAATAAAGGCAATGTTTCCTGTACCTCTCCCTCCTTTTTGATGACTCTCAAGGGATTTTATACCATCTAGTATTGTCGGTGGCAATGAAATGATGGGTCTGTGGGGGCAGTGGGGAGGGCAGGGATCAAAGCTGGCCTGTCCTGCAGTTGATCAAGGGAGTAATCCCGCAGGTGGCTGACTGCTGCCTGTCTCAGGAGGAATGGCTGAAGGCGAGAGATCCACACAGGAGGGGTGAAATGATGATGATCATCATCGTTCCTAGGTGGAGTCCTCCACAAAATGTGGATTTTTCTCCTCTGACTCAGTCTGACTAATGTTATTATATTAATGTATTGAGAGAGAAGAAAAGAGGAGACTTTTTTGTACCGGGTCTTAGATGTGGGGATATTTCCCCTGGGTTGACTCCATTACCTGGAGTGCCTGGCAGTCAGAGCCACAAATGGAGATCCCAGTCGCTCTTTATCATAAGTCTGACATTCAATATTAAAGATACATTCAAGCTTGATTGAATGTTTGATGATGTTATTCTTAGACTGATCTAGGTGTCTGGCAGCCACATATATTGGAGGAGCAGTGAATTTGCAGAGGCAAACATATAACTTTGTATTTTTACTCCAGAGGAATTTATTCAGCTTTCTCTCCCTGTTTCAGCATCATACTGACAAACATCTCACTTTTATGACTGTAGGTAAGAAAAAAGCATTAGACGAAAGTCCAATATGACTCACACATCGTCTGCAGCTGAACTGCTCTCTTGCATTGTCTCTGCATCTCATCATCTAATCATGGACCTCGGGGACAGAACATGTCAGTGGATGTTGACCCCACGTCTCCTCCCTATATCGAACAAGAAACCTGCACACGAAAACATCAGATAAGAGATGTCTGTCATCCAGCCACTTAGCACCAATTGTGACCTACGGTTTAAATTAAGCATACTGGGAAATGGCTGCAGCCTTTCATAAATGTATGCTGTCAGTGAGACGCGGGGGACAGGTAGCAATCTCTCCAGGGATTTAGCTCCACTTCCAGTGTCCAGATCAAATGAAAAATGAATCATTCTACAGAGGGAGAAATATGATGCATGACTAAAGGGGGGGTGGGGGGGAGCAGTGTAGTGTAAACAGTAACAGCTGGAGGATGAACATGAGCTAACACAGGGCACAACATTCAAAGAAGAAGAAACGTGCTGTCACAACCTTAATTATCCTGTTACACTTTCAGACATCCGTCACATCAGCTTTTCACCAGATGTCTTTTTGACACTCATACAAACATACAAACATGGGCACATTTTAAGTGACGTGCTGCATGTTTTACATCATGTACCCTCACCTGCAGTGCAAATCCACACCAGCCAAGTCATTCCTTTGACTATTCATCTTTGCTTTAAAACTGAAAATGTTCAGCTCTTGTTTTGCACTGTAAACCATCATATAGCAGATTGAACTTGCCCTATGGAAACAAAACTGAAGATGGAGCTGAGACCTTGTGCACCTCATGTTAGGTTTATCCTAACAACTCTTATGGCCAAGAATAAACTCGCAACCTTATTGTGATATGTTTTCAGTTCCATCAGCACACAGTAAATAGAGATTGAACACAAATAAGAAATTCCCAGAGGGTCCTCACATTTGACTGTGATGCATGTTGTGGTGGTTCTAAACATGCCACGCCCTATCTAAACTCTCTGATGAGATGCATGCTCTGATATTGTAATGTTGCATCAATATTTAAATCCGTTAATGGATTACTTCATGGCGTTAAGCTGCACATCCAAGGAGATTCCTGGATCACACGCATTTTTCCAAGGGGCTTTTATTGCAAAGGTCTCTTGATCTCCTGAGTCCTTATCCTTTGATTTTCTTTCTTTTTTTAAGTTGCTTCTCCAGTCTTCAGGTAGAGCTGTAACATTTAAAAGAGGTGATTTGTGGTGCAAAGTATCTCAAGTGAAAAAAAAAGGAAATTAACAGCTGTTTAAGGGGTTCCTATGTTTATTCTTGTTCTCTGATGTTATGGTATGGAAAATGGCTTTTATCAGAAAGACCTCAGATCCTATTTTGCAAGCATTTTCACAATACTATAGTTTGACATGGGGGTGTTACAGTTTTGCACATACCTGGCAAACTGTCACGCTTATCTGGCAACCACATGCACCGGTTGTACTCTAATTGGCTGTCTTGCCTGTCGTAGACAAGATTAATTACATGGTCTTTCACTCCTTGACCTGTACGTAGGCAGGCATAGACCAATTATTTTGGATGGCATACGGGTTTGTGTCACATTTTGCATTTTACGTTGTATTCTGTCTCATAATATCCAGCTGTTATTCATCCGTTTTTAAGTCATTTCAACACCTGAAATTTTAAATGTGTAAATGTGTTTATTTGTCTGTTCTTTTTCCACTCCCCTTAAGAGTTCAGACTTCTTCTAGAATCCTAAGTTCGTCCATTAGAACATGAACCTGAGTCAACTCTCTGAATGTTGAACAGAACAGAGAGCATACACTCATGTTTTTGGTGAATACCTGAGACATACAGTGTATTGTTCATGACTGTGGAGAGACTGTGTCTCCCTGGCAGCGTCCAGAGGATTTTTTTCCATGTTTGACTGCAGGTTTGCTGCCAACATAATGACCGCAGTCAAACATGGCTGATGGTGTTGTATCTTCCTCTGGCAGCAGCTGGAATAATGAGCTGCTGATGAGTCACACCGTGACAGCGGCGCAACTCAATTACCCAGCAACAACAAACACAGGCGTGAAGAAGTGCGGTTTGATGATCCCGAAGACAAACAAACGTCTTGTTCGTCTGTCTGGCAGCTCCCAGCTTTTGTTTGAGCACCCTTTTTTTCATCAACTCTGCTGGTTTGCTGCCGTGTCAGCCCAGGTCTGCCTACTCCATTCATTTCATATTCATGAAAAATTGCAGGGTTAAACAACTCAGTTGTGTCGAGCCTCTCGTCTCCTCACAGAGAACAAAGAGAAAGAAAGTGCATTCTTTGGACACTTAAATAAACAAGATGTTGACATCTTCCGATGAATCTGAGATGTTAACATAAAGTTTAAGATGCTGTCACAGGGATACAGCTGATTTTTGTTTTCCTGTGCTACTTTGATATCTCACAAAGAATAACTATGTATTTCTAAAATTTCAGGAGACCCTCAAACAAGCACCCTGGAACTGCAGGTGATGATGAAACTGACGATAGACAAAGATCTGAGTTGAAAATCACTCAATCATTGCTGTTATATAGCAGTTTCTATACATCCTTTGGCTTCTGTTCTGTTCTGTTCCACACAGCTTTTATTATTGAATACAGCTTTTTTGCCCTTTGTTTGAAGTGACCTCCAGTCACTTTATTGTGTATTTGGATCCTGAAGAAACATTAAATCCTGACAAAAAAGACCAAACCGTTGGCACAGTGAAAGCTTAATGGTACACTAACAATCCCACTTCCACTGAAGAGGGCGAGGGTGGCTCTTGTATGCAGCAGAAAGTGTGGTGGGTGTTGATTAATACGGGGCATCATATTCAAGTTGGCAGCCCCAGAAAAATGAACAGTCAACACTTTAATTAACTCTGCAGAAGAAAGAGTATGACTAAGTCAATATTTATCACGTCTGGCGATGGAGTCCCACGCCAGCACCCCCCCACCAGGCCCCTGTGCTAATTACCTGGAGGCCAACGGGAGCGCTGCTCAGAAATGATGAGACGTACACTGGATTGTTTTATTTTTATTTTTTTATTTTACTTCCCCAGCAGCCAGGTGTAACAAAAGCCATTTGCTCTACAGAAAAGACACACACACACACACACACACCTTTGAGGTAATTGGCTCTAAAGTATGAACAGATAAAGAGATGCATGATTAAAGAGAACAACAAGTTTGTGCTACAACAGAGACAGAGTGGCTACACAAGACGACTCCGTGCCTGTTCCTGCTCCTGATGGGAGAGGCTGTGCTGGGTTGATTGGGAGCAACACTTTGAACTGTCACAAACACACAAAGTTCAGAGTAAATCCTCCTTCTTCATTATGTTTGCTCGTTTCTGCTCTGATGGTGATGATATGGCATGAAAATCAAAGGTAGGTGGCACTGCACACTAGGACAAATACTGTGAAAGGCTGCAGGTGAATTTGAGGCCGAAACTCCTCTCGATGACGCGTTCACGTGCCGAGTTTAACAGGGTCAGAGTGATCCTGCTGAGAGGACAATGAGGCACAAAAACCTATCGCATTTCTTCTTCACAGCATGAGGACGCGGCTTATCCATGGGAAAAAAACAAAAAAAAAACACATCTTTAAAGGAGTAATTTTAATTAACTCACCCATTCAGTATCTTTTCCCTCTCTTGCTCCTCTCAACATTTCCTTATGCTTTTTCTTTCTCTCGCTTTTCCTCTGATATGAAATGGTTTTAGGCAAAACTTGCTTGGTGTAATTGTCTCAAATGGTGCTATGAAGGTCGAAGCTGAGTAAGGGGTCATTTGAATAATTTGATTATCGCACTTTTTTTTTTTCTTTAACCTACAAAGCTCTTAATCCTGTGGCGGCCGGGGAATGTTAATGAGTCACCTGCCTTGTTGAGGGAACATTATGGTTTTCACTTTGTTTTGGAGAGAAAATCCAGCTCCAATGCGTCTGAGTCACTGAGCACATACACACACAACTCTAATGCTGCGCTGAGCTCTTTAGGGTATTATTTCCAACCAAACCGTAATGGCCCCCAGCTGTTTCACATATGTACAGCGATAACTCACAAGCAATTAATGAGACAATGTGACCCCAGCAGATAGAGTGGAGCTTCACTCTCATCAGTTATCAGCTTCCTAGCACTGCTCAAAGAGCCGAAATGGAGCTTATATCACACACTGCGTTATCCAATTTATATTCCTCAACATTTTTGGGGCCCTGAAATTCAGGGAGTACCTACAAAAAGGGCAAAATCTTGCTTTTCAGCGGGAAATTAGTTTTTTTGGGGCGGTAAAAGGAAATAAGGGCACTCCCTCAAGATGTAAAACTGGGGCAAGGCCATTTTAAAAAAAGAAGTGGACTGAACATCACAGTGGCAGTCTGAGACTGTGAAGACTGAAAGCAATTTCTTTCCTTCCACTGACTGTTATTAAATAATCTTAGCTTTATCTCACAAGATGCTTCATCGTATATCAAAAACTTTCCTGTGCTGCTCTCCAGGAGGATCAGATCGCCTGTGCACTCACCTTTTTATAAGTTTAGTCGGCAGCCTGATTTCACACTTTGTTAATTTGTATTCATTGTGAAGGCGAGAGACAGACCCGCATTGAAATTTCTTTCTGAAATATTCATCACAATCCCGCAGGGCTTGTACCATTGAGGAGCTGGTGTAACAGAGAATGCAAATAACATCCAAACCAAATTCATTCAGGGTAAACATTTTGCCCTTCCAAACAAGTCACAATTACAGAGACTAAAGAGCTGCTTTCTCACGGTGTCGATTTTCCATCTGTGAAGGGAGACAGAGAAACAGAGAGAAATCTTTTCTTTCACTTCAATTAGGAACAGTTTTTATGACAGTCTGGGATGACGAATGCATGCTAATGCTTGCTGCTAATGCAAATGCATACTAATGTTCTCAACACACTTGTGTATTTTTATTTTCATCTCATCAAGCTTGCAGCAAATATACAGTGTGCTGAAGACAAAAGGATGATTGCTCCAGCAGAGGAACCACAGTAGTAGAGAAAAAAAGAGCTCTTTCTATGTTTTGTATGTATTACACATTTCACACATTTCTTCTCTGGTCACGGAATGGTGTAGCACTGATTAAGTATAGTGAGCAGTTGCTGCTTGTCATGCAAATACAACAAGTTTGCGAGCAAGTTTCAGCTGCCTCTGCTCCTCTTAGACTCGTTGTAACGTTCATGTTTTGGCTGTCTCTGCCTCTCTTGTCTCCCAGAAGTTAGTCACCATAAATATACTGCCAGAGCCTGCATGCGCAGCACAGCTGGTGGCGTATTTATCACAGTGTCTTGGTGTTGTGCCGCCCCCGTGTCGAGCGCTGCTCTCATCCATACAGAGTTCAGCGCAGCGCAAGAAGAGTTTGCTTTAAACTCTGTCACTGTACATTTATTTTTATTTGTCAATTTCAATTTTTACTGAAACAAACGAATAACTCACCAAATGAATGAATCGCTGACATCAAACTGAATTTAGCTTGAACACCCCCTGGAACTGGGTTTAACTTTTACTTTTACTCAAACCCTGCTTTAGATTTCCCTCTCAGACGGTCTGTCACCAAGGTCGCTGCAGCTAGAGCTGTGAAGTCAGGCAACGTTCCTCCTGAGAAGTGGTCAGAAGTTGGCACAAACTCTCTGAACCTGGTATTTCTTGATTCTATTCTTTGGGAGGAAAGCCAGCTTTGTGAACTCCATTCATCCACCAGGCAGTTTTGCATTAGCATACCAATGCCACTAGTTAAAATATTGCAATGTATATGATGTTGAAGATGAGGAAATAGCTCATTAAGATGGACTCTTGCCACCAAATGATTTGCCAGTGTCAACTCTCTTGTGCAGGTGGTCCCTGCGGTTGTTAACTCAGTGTCTGTCACAATGATGGATGACCTATCATTTCTTCTTCTATCATCAGTAAAAAATCAGTAAATGATGGGAAATGATTGTTTAATGTGACCATTTGCTGGGATGCTCTATTGCTGATCGAGTGACATACAGTTTCCAAATGGCCTCATTGTTTCCTGAGTGCACCAGAATGGAAGAATACTGAAAGCATACTTGATCATGTTTGTCTCTATGTGACAGTATGAATGTATGGCTACATTTGAGCCCCAATCCCGATGTGCATCGTCACCTGCAGCAATGATCTGAGACTCATTCATACACATTTATTTGATTTGCACATGTGGTTCCAAACTGGACCCTGAGGCAGTCAAATCTGCAAACATCTCCATGATAGGACATACATTTTGTAAAATTAACCTGAGAAATGTGTTGTGATTTTTTTTCTCTTTTTGACCTGTGGCAGATTGATTCTCATTCATTTTTCTCCAAACTTACCCAAACACGCTTTTGTTGCAGTCGAAGTGGAGTCACACTCTTTAAGGCATAATGAGTGCTAAACATACTGCACTGCGATGACATCCACATGATAAATGTGTCGCTCTAATCAATAACAAGGGCTGATGTGTGGGTTGTGGAGTCCTGTGGGGTCCTGCTCTGTTGAAAAATGATCCCGGACACAATGGCACGTCTCTGTTCGTCGACCTGTTTCAAAGAACGTTGGAAACCTGAGCGTGTGGCCACACTGAGACGAGCTCCAGCAAATTAATGCATCATTTGTTGAGGTGAATTTAGCTCAGCGGATCGCCCAGCGGGGCGCTGGCAGTGTGTGAGGAAGGCAGTGTGAAACGGCAATGCTGCCTGACACCAGCTCTGCCTGGCATACTCCCACACTCATGCTGTGAAACCTCATCTGTACTTGGCCAGCATCAAGCACTGAGGAAGCATCTTGAGGTTTATTTTTTTTTTTATAAAGCAGCAAATAATTCCTCTGTTAAATCAGCCACTATAAACTCTTCCCCTTATTATCTTTTTCCAGTGCTTGTTGCCTAATTTCCAAGTCTCTATAATGAAATGTCATAAAGTTAATGACACCAACCTCCATTTGGGTCAAAAGCAGCGCACAACAAAGATGACCTCTGGCAACAATTTTGTAATTTGGGTGAGAGAATGTAACGGAACATAATGGATGCTTTTTCTTCTTCTTCACCCTTTTGTGAAGCACCTCATACATTAAGGCACCTCCTGGTAAAGTAAACTATTCTCATGGTAAAGTAAACTATTCTAATGGACTCTATCAGCCTCTTAATGTCACCTTTCAGAACAGATCACAAACAACATTAACAGTAGCCAGATGAAAAGTTAGAGAAGAAAAGAGTTCTGGCTTTCTTTTAGAGAGAGAAAATTAGACTTTATATGAAAAGTTTACATGTAACACTTCATCTTCTTGTATTGAAACACATCTTTTTGAGTGTCAGCATTGCTGTCTTTGATCTGGCTCAGAAAAATTTGTCGTTTTTTGATCCTGAAGTCATGAAGCATTCAGACAAACTCAGAATGTCGTACTCTTTTTCTCTCCCTGCATCTGATCTAATCAGAAACACCAGCCCCTGTATGGTGGAAACTGAAACTGACACATTTGTGTGCGAGTATCACACATATCCTTCCTCGGGATTTGCCAAATCTTCACTAGCTGTTTCATTCCTGTAGCTCTGAGGCACTGTCAAATGTGCTGTTTTGCAGTCAGCATCAGACTCAGCACCTGGGAAACTTAATGTTAAAGAATCAAATCTTCCAATTTCTGTCTCAGCTGTGAGGGACAGATACTTTATCAGTGGCAGTAGTGACTCTTTCTTGTTTGTACATTGGCTCCCACAATATTGTTTGCCCTATTAGCACAGGGCTGGTTTTATTTAGAAATCTCATTTGATTAATGAAACGTTCCCTAATGTCTTATTTGTGATTATTATTTGTAATCCAGATCAATTCCTTTAACCCCCCCCACAAATTATAATGAATCTAGAAAGGTACATATTAGGTCTCCATGAGAGGAAGTGAAAGAGGGAAGAGTTCACATTATATGTGGTGACCTTTGTCTTTGCCACAGTACATAATTAGGGCTGGAAATACAGGTGTATCTGATTCACACTGGATTAAGACCTCCAACAATCTCAGAAGTCATTAGAAATCAGCACATAAACCATAGTGGTTCATAATTGGCCCACTGTGAATGGAGTTTGAGTCAAATCAGCCTACAGGAGCTGAAGTCTTCAAATATCCTTGCTGCCAGCTCCTGGGTTCAGCCACTCTGCCTCGGTGTGGCCAAATATCTGCTGAGGCATTGTCCCTGGCTCATTGTGTCAACAAGCTCTTTACCAGGATAAGCATGAAAATTCCCCGCAGCAAGCAGCCAGAGTGACTGGAGCTCAAGCAGAAACTTTGTGTCTGCCTCATACACTAAATGCAGCCAGAATTTTTTTTTTTTTTTCTGAACAAGAAAGTAAGATGTTTTTAGCTCATTTGTTGAGACTTTACCATGAAAATAATCAGTATCAAGCACAGACAAACTAAAATCAGTCAATATCATGGCAAATCCTTTGGATATTATGTATAGAGAGAGCTCCAGTGTACTGGAAAAATCTAATAAAAAGGCCTGACTGTTGTATCCATTTCCTCATTTGAACTTAATTGTGGTAAACTGAAAAGAATAGAGGCTTTTAACAGAATTCCAGAGAGCTGTGGATCTTTCATTTTATCTGCAGGAATCTCAACGAACCGTTCTGCTGTACATCTCTCACCCTGCACAGGAGCACGCTTGTCCACTCTTCCATTTGAATAACCAACTGGCAGATCTGTGTGTGCTCAGCGGAGTTTAGAGGATGGTCTGCCAGTGTAAGGAGCAGATTTCAGGAACTTCCAACATTGACTCAGTCTGTGATGAAACATGTCTCAGAGCCTCCCCTCAGCAATGTCCAACCTGAAGCTAATAAGGACGGCTGACTTGTCGGGCTTGTTAGCCGAAGCCTCGGACATTGTAGGATCATGGAGAGCGACATTGACTGGTGGTATTGAAGACTGAGATAACGACAGATAGAGGTAACTAGATCCCTGTGCTCTCACTGTCTCATGAATTCAAGTCTCCAGGAGAAAGATTGAAAAAGAATCTAGTTTGAGTCTCAGTCTTTTAGATGAAGGATTTCAGACCTAAAGCATGAGGAAAGTGTAGCTCTAAAATGTGTGTTATTTAAAACACATGGATGAATCACTACATAACCATGCAAAATGTTGAAACTAGATAAGTAGTTAGAATATTTATTAAAATATTTATCAGTATGTACTGTATGTATGTACTGTATGAAGTAGCTGCTTGCTGCTAATGTGTTTTCCTTAGTAGCTTTATAGTCGAGCATTTAGAGCAAATTTCAGTAGTCTTAATTGGAACAGTTTATTCAGGAAGTCTTAATAAGAACATTTCAACTTTCTTTGTTAGCTTTAACCAATCAACTCGCTCTTTAAAATCCCTTCTCATCCCTGCCGCTGTCAGCGGTGGTTACAGTCTGTGACTGCTGTGACCGATATCCTCTTCAGTTCTCATTAGAACCAGGCACTGAGTAGCTACTCGCAGCCATCCGGAACTGCAGTCAACATCCATCCAGATCTGTGGCTCGGGCTGTTTGTCACTTTTTCCACCATCAAAATCATGTAGACTCTGTCTGGGGACGTATTCCTCTATGTATGATTATCTCACATTAAACTGAAAAGCTCTTCAAGCCGTAGTTTCAGTTTTTCTTTACCGAAGTCTTTCCCAAGATAGATCGAAGAAAAGTTTGAAAAATGTGGAGTCGGAAGTAATGGACGCCTCATTTGGCAAACAAATTCATGTAATCCTGACTGTGAGGCAACTCAACTGCTACCTATTTCCCTCTCCCGAGCCAGTAGGCAGCACATTCCACTTGGAGGGACATAAAAAACAACACAAGCAGACAGACAGCAGCATGTTGCCTCAGCAGGGCTCCATCTAGGAAAGGAACTGTTGAAAGCACCGCTGCCCTCATTCTGTTACAAGCACTGAGAGATACGCGCTGTTGGCATTTGAATGTTAATTCAAAATCCAACTAGCATGGATCTCTGTCCCATGCCGGCGACAAGCCACCCTTTGATGCTAACGCATTAGCATCTTTTTTTTTTTAACTGTGTCATGAGCTTTGGTTGCCTGCGCCAAACTCGAGATGCAGATTTTCTCTTGTTAATGTCTTTTCAAATGTCACCGTTGACTCTCTGATGGACCCCCCTCAAAAAACCAAACCCCTGTGTCTGCATCTGTCACACACACAAATTGGACAAAATGCCATTTATGAAATGATACAACAGATAGAATAATTCGGAGGCATTTAACTCTCCATCAGCAGGTTACTGACCTGAAGCGACTGTAATGTTCTTCTCTTTTCCTACTTTCCGTGTCAACGTGGCAATAAGATCATGTTAATTAATGCACCCTGTGTGTAACTCAGTGTCATCTGTTCACTGATATTGCCTTTGTGACAGCAGGGGCAATCAGGCCATGGATGAATCTCTCTGACGTATCGCCAGGAACTAATGATGTTCCTCCCTCTAACTGGCTGTCATATCACATTCTCTCTCTCACCACATGACTGATTTTTATCCTTTTTTGCAGTTTCAATTGAATATTTAAAGGTCGAATTGTATTTCCTGAAGAATAGAATGGGGACAAATCACTGGTAAATGTCAAAGTCAAGCTATCAGATCCTCTAATCAGCCAGTACAGATCTTGGTAGTGCAACCTATTTTTCAGGCCTAATGAAATATTTTTTTTGTCAAATCTCATTGTCAGACTACCCTGAATGTTGATTCATCCCACTGTATCCCACATGCTGTATGAGATGCTTATCTATTATAGATTTTGACTGCATCCATATTTCATTAAAAGTGATGAAAGAAAAACAGTGAACGACTCTGTTAAGTTGTCAGTGGACCCATTCACTTGTATCGAGTCAGGGCTGAAGCTGCCAGAGACATTGCATCATTCATAACCAAGACTGTGTTCCTCTTGAGTATTTGACTCTCAGTCCTGATAACTCTGTCTGCAGCAGAATCTGTCAAATGACAGCGCTGAGAGTCGATTTGACTGGCTGAGGCAGTGGATTATGGAAATCTTCCTCATCTCCAGTAAGTATGTGTTGTATTGGGCGTCACTGGCGATCGACCCATTCAGTTCTGCAGGATTTCTTCATCCTGCATGTCAAAGTGTCCTTGAGCATGATGCTGAAGCTCATTATGGGTGATGGCTGTTCTGTCGGTGTGTGAAATAGATCTTGTGACATCACAAGGTTATTTTTTTCCCAAAGATTGACACTCTTTTACTGTTGTTGTGAAAGAAATTACACAACAGCTTTCACAGGCTGAGTAGAACCTTTACCTTTATCACAAAGCATCACAAAGCTCAAACAAAAGCATTTTTATCACATTTTCTTTTAATTATGCAGCAACAACTTGGACAATCAAGGACAATGCACTGTTCTCACTCTCCAAACAAGTTAATTTGTCTCAATTGCAGCTACAAGCACCATCAGATATATGGCAAATAAATCATTTGTCCAACATCTGTAAGTTTGTTTCCCTGAGAGACAGCAAGCATACATTACAATGGATCAAATTACACAGATGTATATGGCACCCAGTCCCAAAACAGCTCACAGTCTATCTCTTTCCAAATACTCATGGAGTCCACTGTATGATGTAATTATGGCACAACATTGGGCAGCTCAGGGGCCTCTGTGCATACTGTAAGTACTGGTATTGCATTTTGGTGGCAAACACTCATTAAACATTCCTCCCAGCACAAAGAACATCAAGATTTTACCCATAAAACTTTTTATTGCTTCAGCTAACTACATATTACATCTCGAGCAGCAAATTAAAATGCCACACACGGCTCTGGCACTCTTGAAGTTAGAGACGTCTGCTAGGTGTAATTTCATTTCATTTAAAGATGTAAAGAAAAAGAGAAAGGGAGAGACAGACAGAGAGAGCGAGCTGCAGTTTCATAAATACAGATGGCAGCTCAACAGTAGAAAAGCGCTGCTGTTAGCCTGTGGAAAACCCTAAGAACAAAAGCTAGAGCATCCATCAGGTTGCCGTTGAATAGAGCTCCCTCTGGGGAGCCGGCGCAAACAGGCCTCTCTTCTCTCCGTCTCTGCTGCAGCACTCGCCACATAATAAGGATAAGCCCTCCTAGCTACCAGACTGTGCACGCAGAGTAAACAATTATGTCGCTTTTACATGCTGGGGAAAGAGCTGGAAAGCTTCAGTTGGTATTCAGCTCCCACCTGGTTAAGAGACAGACTGAGAGGGAGAGAGAGAGCACAGGAACACCACCCTGACCTTGCTGCAAGAGATTGCCGCTCTTTCATGTCTCACGACAGCGGGAGAAACTTTATCCACTGCACACAGTCATAGGCTAATTGTACATTTGAATCTGGAGTCTGAGAGGGTGACGATAACGAACAAATGAGTGAGGACTAAGGAGTCAGCTGAGCTGGAGAAGTGTTTGAGGAGTGTTTGCCAGACAGCTGTTTGGGCTTGTGTTTGTTTATGCAATGAATAAGTCATGAATGTTGAATTATTGGTTGGTTACTTGCTCAACAAAAAAAAAAAAAACAAGACAAGTTCGACAGCCTGAGAAGTTTCAGGATCACAAATGGAAGAATGGAAGCAATATGAAAGCCTGAATGAAGTGGTTTAGCTGTGAGCCCATGTTCTTTACTCGTCACTCTGCGGGGGGTGGGCTCCAGCGTTCACTGAAGACGTCCCTTAAGGTAAAGGTAAAGGTTCAGTCTCTGCAGGAGTCCAGAGGAGTTCAGTCCGTCAGTCATCATCACATCACTTGAACAAGACATTGAACCCTAGCTGATCCCTCTAATTGTAAATCTCTCCGGATAAGGACGCCATCTGTGTGCTTAAAAAGAAAATCCAGCCCTAAGTACCTTCACACTCTTTTTGCGGGCTTAGTGGAGGTTCAATCAGGAAGACAACTCTGCTGATGATTTATCCCTCTCAGGCTCTAATTCACAGCAGGCAGACAGACCTGTTTTAACTTTTTTTTTTTTGTCTTTTTTTTTAAACACATTTGCATCATCTAATCCACAAAGTTTAAGCATATGCAGTCTTTCTCCCACACCCACCAGGGAATTAAAAATGAATCTATGAGCTCTTTAATACTTCAAAACAGGCTCATTCAATATATTGCTGTCATTCTCTGAGTTATTGGTCAAGTCATATCACCTTGTGTGGGAATATTGTTTGGACTTCCACTCTGAAGAGAAAACAATGTTTAACGAATGTGCGTTGAGTTTGGATCAACTTGTGACATTTGGGGTCCGTGGAGTGGCTTTAGTTAGACATAAGGTTCAAACACAGCCACAATGTCATCTTGTCATTTATTTATATAAGATGCAGAAAAGAGAGGGGCCATTGTTCTGTCTGTGACACCTTATGTTGCTGGTTTTGACAGATGAAACATTGTGAGAGCTGCTTTGAAAATGTCTACTTTATTGTAGGCATAGAATTCAGATTTAACCAGCTATCTCCATTCATAACAAATTGGGAAGGGGAGCATGGCCAGAAGAGGCTAGTTATTGCTGTGGTTCATACGCTAAGGGGAATCCTAATACCATGAGATGTCTGTGTTGTCTTTCATTACTCATAAGCCAGAAAACACAAGTGCAGTGAAGAGTTGTCCCCGGGAGTTTCTGGTAGGATAAATGGTGAACGGTTGTAGGGGTGTCTTGCTCCCATTTCATCTTTTTTGACGGCATTGGAACTCAGCTGAGAAGATAAAAGAGAACAGCACATGTGCATTCTCACTAAAGGTTGACTTGTGAGACACAGACTCCATTGTCTCCCGGCTCCAGCAGGACTCCCATGGGTTTCCCATTATCTTCCCTGAGATGACAATTTCAAACTCAGTCAGTTCTCCAGCTCCAACAAGGCTGCTGAGAGGAAAGACAAGAAACCACAGTGCAAGAGATGGGGGGTGAAATGTGATACCTTCGAGAATTTTCTTTCATTTGGTATCGAACGCACTGACCACTTTGACCTCGATAGAGACCAGTTATTCTAAATGCTCTGTACCGAGTCTTGAGTGCTGAGGGGATTTCATGTTATGTGGAAATGTGGTTTTAAAGGTTTGATGCTGGATGACAGAGAATTATCTACAACTACTGTTTGTCTCAAACAGGAAAGAGAAACAACTTTGAAAATCATCTTTCGTACTCACTCCTGCTTTGCTGGTTTCTGTCAGAAAACACAGCCTCAGGCTGCATGTTTCACTGCTGGAAATGTTCTCTGTTCGAGCTGTTTATGGCCAGACCTCAACCTCAGAGAGTTGTTGCTGTACGCACAACACACTGTGAGACTTGGTACTTTTTGCTTCTAGGAAAGATGACAAGGAGGAGACTTTAAATCAAAATGATCTCAGAGGTATCATATGAGATCAAGCCACATGCGTGGGGCCCATCCCAGTGAAATGATCCTGGGATGTGTGCAGCCAGAATCAATGTTATTCATCTGTGTGTGTGTGTGTGTGTGTGTATGCTGCTACGACTTCAGATGGGTAGTAAAGTTGATACATCGTCAAACGGTCAGGTGTTAAGTCAGGTGAATTAATCAGGATAATTAGTGAATAATTGAAGGATCCCACGAATGGGAAGTAACCTTAACTGTTGAGAGGTATTTCATTTTCTTGAACACTGTGACTGGTTTGCTCTTGAGACCAACAGAAATGCAAGATTTACTTGAACCATGGCCAGTACCACATCATGGTGATTACTTCCAATATTCTCTTCCTGCCAACTTTCCCCAGAATAATGTGAATTTGAAAATAATGAGTCAGTCTTCTCTTGGAAGCGAAAAGCATTTGCATTTCTTATACCTCTCCAGCAGTCCTTGGATAAGGTCAACAAAGCTTTCGAGACCCCTTTTCATATTCTGCCTGCCACCAATGATTACGGTTAACTACTTTCATCGAGACCTTTTTAAGATCTGTAGCCAAGTAGTTTAAGTTACAGGTCAGGAAGAAAAAAAAAAGAAAGAAAAAAAGAATCATAAAATCAGATTAGATGACTTGTTGCACCATCCATGAGGAGTGATCAGATGAAAAGAAATCAATGAATGTAGGTATGATCTGACCAATTTGCAGTCATCAATATCACACTTATTAACCCATGATCAGTCATTCCTTCATCATATTTCTGCCTGAACCATGACACATAATATATGCAGGGTGGTGGGAAACACAGGTTCAACAGAGGCATGCAGGTTGGCACACCGAGGATCAGGGCCATGCTCAAGTTTTTCTGTGATGTATCTCCTGCTGCTTTGTGGGTTGCTAGCATACATGACAGACCGCAGGACACAGCAGCATGTCCATCCAGGCTTTTAATGGTGCACTCATAGCTTCCTCTTTCTGGGTGTCTCCTCCACGTGCCAACTCACCTCAGCTGAGCAGACATCAATCAGCCCGCCTGGTGCTGGCTGATCGGACGGAGTTACAAAACAACATAACATTGAATTTATGTTTTCCTTACTTCAGTATGATGCTGTTTTGTTTGAAATCTGTGGTACCACTTTTCAATGTAGTGAGGAAATTCTTACAGCACAGTCTTTGATGCTGGACAAATCGAATACTGCAGAGCTCAGGCGTGGTGTGAGGTGTGTAAAGCCAGTGGGAAATACATACTCAAAAGAAAGCAATTTCAGGGGAGATCAGATACCTGCAGCCAATCCACGGCAAATCTATTCAAGATGAATAGTTTCACTTTGGCCAATTGGAAGCATTGTGTTAGCCAATATACACAGCTTCTCCGAGAGCAGGAAGCAATGGATTTCTGTGGTTACCTCAACCAAGCAGTCTCTCATTGATTGGCCATACTGTATCAGTCCAACTGGCTGCTTTATCCAGTGTTATATTTCCTCTCACATCATCACAACTTTGATTCTGTGCAATTTACTCCGAGGTGAAATCGGTGGAATTCAACTCATATTGAAGCTCCTACTGTACTTAATCCTTTCACAGTCACAAATAGTCAGATTTTTATCTGGACATTGTGTGCAGCATTTTTCATGCTTTTACCTTGAGTTATTGGATTCAATACAGTGCATTAGTACGAATACACCCATGCAAATCCAAAGGCTGATGTACACCTCTCTCCTGACCCATTTGCCAGCTTCTTCGAATTTATAACCTATTATATTAATGCATCACCATCTATGCTGTATAAAAAGGCTGCTCCGTCCTCATTGCCATAATTACTTTGCCGTGGATAATATATGTGTCCTTTGCCCTTTTACTTTGGAGGGAGATGATATTATGCTTGATGCTCTGACTTTATTGGATCATGAATTTTGAGCTCTAATTGTGCATACCATTTTTTAATTAGCAGGCTGTTACAGGAGGTGGAGTTGCAGATGTGTACTGCACCCCTTGACCAGAGTTAACACGTCATACCCTCCAGCTCAAATACCAATTACACAGGGCTCGGTTTCTCTTTAACTCTCATAAACAAGTTTGGGAGAGGTCATGGCAGATTTCAGTTCTAACTTTGGCATTTTTCCTCTACTCAGTGTCTGCATCTGGACAGTGATACCTCTTACTGCTTCCATTACTTTCTTATCCCCAAAACCTCATTCCACAAGCAGCTCAGTGCCGAAAACATTTAATAAAATGAGCATAAAGTCAGAAAGAGCTTATGTGCGGGTGCAATTACAATATGATGAGCCTCCACCAGGAAAAGGATTTTATGAAAATTGTAAAATTTATATACAAGGTTTGAAGGAACAGAAACAGAGATACATTTTGCTGCTCATTACATTCTTTAACATCCTTTTAAAACCAGCATTCATTAAAGGCGTTGACAGCTGGAGAAGACTTCATTCCACCAATGAGCAATCAACACGGGGAGTGAACTTGAAAGAAAAAGACCCAGAAGCTGTGTCAGAGTACACAGCTCATGAAAACTCAAAATCATTACTTGACTGCAATTGTTGAAACTTTTAACGAGTTCTAAAACATTTTCTAGTTTTGGCCTATTTATTTGAACAGTTTCACATAGTTTAGTTATTAATATATACCCACACATATCACGTCCATGCATTCTTCCTTCAGTGACACATTCTGACAGCAAACTCTGAAGATCCAAGCATGTTGTCCCAAAATGTCCAGTAACAACATTTCTCAAATTCAGTAGTTGTTTTCCCACAGAGCATCCCCATTGTAACCACAATGAGGAATCAGCTGTCTTATTTAACATACTTATAATTCCCATCTCATTGCTGTGACAATGCAGGTAGAAAGGCACCCGCCCGCCTCATTCCAGCATCTACTGGGACTTTTCAGCAGTGATTTGTGTCTGTTTGCAGAGGACATGATAAGAAGTAACAACAAAATGCCTCCACCTGCTTTTCAAATGTGCAAAAGTAGTAGAAGTAGCACAACAGTTTCTAGTTTTAGGAACAACAGCAAAGGGTATTATCTCAAAAAGAGCCCTTCTTAAACATCAGTGGGTCTTTTCAGATTCGCCTTGAAACGTGTCTGTTCTGGTTGTCACACAAAGCACTTTCCCTCAGTGGGCAACACAACAGTCCACAGTTGTACTCCGTGCAGCCTGGTGGGCAAATGGAGACGAACATACTTGATTCTCAGCAGTTTAGTCTGTATCATTGAGCTTCCTGTACTGCTTGTTCTCAGTGTCAGTATTCTTCTTTTATTTCATTGTTTGACATGGGAATAAATCTGGTGCGTGCATGAGGATTTTAGGACAGGAAAGGCAAAACTGAGGGTGCATACAGTAAGACACAAGTGATGATACAAATATTAAAGTATATGTTTTCTTTTTGCTCAGTTATATTCTGAAAGAAATAGATTGCTGGAGCTTTAACACCAGCAACAATGCTCAGCAAACAGACATAGATTAAACAAACATCAAAAGAAAAACCATCATACTTGTTATGACTACAGCGTTATTGTATCAGTTTTATTAACCTATTTGAAGGATGCTAAAAGAATTGTATTTTTACTCTAAGGGACAGAAAGAATAAGGATTAGCTGCAGCTGGATATAAAGTTTCACACACAGAGAGAATCATCACGCCTTTGTTTTCTTTGTTGAGAAAAGCTAAACAGATTGAAGTTATTAAAGTTTGTGTCTGACTGTCTGTGCTTGTGCTCCTGGTCCCGAAGGACACAAAACATACATTTTGATAATGTTAATAGTTGTGTTTTTGGGAGAGGATGGAAGGTTATCAATGTTTGCCTTGTTGTGTTGTGTAGGTTGTGTGTCTGTGTGCACACAGCATATTAATCACTGCAAGCATGCCTAATTATTATTATTATTATAATTAATTATTATTAATTATGGTGGCAGGGATCCTTATCTTTCTGAATCGCCCCCTATATGGCTCTGAAGTGTGTTCTAATGAACATATTGAGCAAACTGCTCCTCATAAATCAGTGTCAACACTTTGCCATTTCCTCCCTTTATTTTGAAAAATTCCAATCAACTCGACTCGCATGTGTGAGGTGAAGGAAACACCTGTTTCTCCTCGAATTAGCTTCTGAATTTACTTCTGCCGGCATGCTCAACCTTGGCCTGTGGTTCCAGAGCCATAATGTTGAAGGAGTCCTAATTATATATTGCCCTTCAGCCCCGGCTGGAACTGGTCTGCACTCGAAGGAGTTAGGAGTGTAAAATTGAGCAACATTTCTCTCATTTAGCAGTGCATTATACTCAGCACAACGATGCCATGTATTATTAAAGTGCTTGTGTGCCCCGCGCTGGGCAGTATTCCCAGCCAATAGCTGTCATGATCGACAGCAATGCAGTCAAAATAAATGACAAAGCCAGTTCTTGTTAAGATGGTGTGCAGAAAGCTGTGATTCATTCAGACTGATGAACATCGAACCCGGTGCCATTTGGCCTCCAAGTGAACTGCGGTTTGTGATGAGAATCCAAAGCAATGGTGTAAGTTATTTCCTGGATGCTTGGATGCACTTACATGTTCGGGCTCCTCTTTGCAGCATGGTCGTCTGTATGTGCAGCATTTGACTAATCAAAGATTATGAGGAAAAAAAAAACATCTAAAACAGAAATAGTGATTCACAGCAGGGCGTTTTCAGCCTTTCAACATGTACAGATGGGGAATTGTGTGTAATAAGCTTAAGATTGTGTAAATATAAACTGCAGAGGAAGCTGTCCTGTAGAATTCGTTTGATAACCATGGTAACAAGGTGCATGTCAGCACTACAGCTCCTCAGAAAAGAGAGATAAAAAGCTAAGCAGGGCCACACTTTTGCAGACCCTTATTAAATAAAAGTCACTTAAAAAAAAGCAAAACATACTGATACGGGTCACCAGAGCTGTCTTACCTCTACTGTAAAGCATAAGTTACATCAAACTTCTTCAAGCTGTCATGCAGCAAACCCAATGTTTTAATGAATGTACAATATAGACTGTTGAGTCATGTCAGTCCATCTGGCATTTTGATTGATTTCAGTTTTGCATGTTTACTTTAAACATAGAGATCAATGTATATATAGACTGTATTGCAGTAAACAATAATTGTGCTTAATTAACCACAGTTTGACAGACAATGACCAGTTTTCAGCTGCTCTATCATAACTATAGATTAGGGGTGTGTGATTAATATTGAGACTTTCAGAACAGATTATTGACTGTAAAATACTGAGTTAAAATCCCAAAGGGCGGATATAATTTTGCTTTTAGATAATATTTATGATGCAGTCTAATTTAGAACTTGAGTGAGTAACATCTTGTAAATGCAGCTGTATATTTTGTGCCGTAGTGGAGTTTAGTTTTGCTTTCACTTGTACCTCAACCTTGGAAGAATATACTGTATGAGGCACAGCAGGAAGGTAAACATGCAAACATGAGTATTTCCCTTGTGGAATTAAAGCTGTTCTTACTATTTACTTATTTACTTCTTTGACTCTGGGTAGAGATGATAAATGATAATGGAGGTGTTGCTTTTGTCCAGCCGCCTTTGATGTCTCAGTAGTGCATAGTTGTTGAGTCTACTGAGCAACTCCAACCACAAATATTTTGACTGCAAAGATGACTGCAGAGGCTGCACTGCAGCCCCAATGCCCCTATCCTCTCCACCTCTTCCACCACCTCCCTAATCAGGAGAAGCACTAAATTGAACAGGCCACTGATTGCCTGGATTGTGGGGATCTACAGTTAGTCGCTCTGCCTCTGAACTCATACTCTGCCACAGCTTCATTACCCACTGACTACAAAGGATTTCTACTCTCTGGTGACTAATGATATGATCACCAGCCCCTGGTGGCCCATGTTTGCGTGTGTATGTGCACAAGGCATGGCGTTATTGTCCTCATAGCTCATTAGACGTCTCCTCTGAGGGATGCAATGGCAATAAACACAGCAGCAGCAGCAAAACACCGCCTCCCTCCTGCTGACCCCACAATGGCAGGATCGATGGCCTCCATGGCCGGGGCGATGACCACAGGGTCGCTCATCACATCAGGCTGCTGATAACGTGGGAGGACGCAATTGCGGCCACCTGAATGGCTTTTTAATTCGAGCATTTTACAGTATTGGACAGAGTGCTGCTGCTGTGGTATTGGCCTCCAGAAACTACTGCTCAGCCTGTTTTAGACTGACCTTGGAGGACGGGGTTGAAGTTTCTTTGTTAAGTCTTTTCCAGTTTATGCAGAGAAGGTCAGGATGTACAGTAATTGTTTGCCTCCAGCAGTGTGAATCACATTTGCAAAATTTTACATTTTAGCTGCTGGGTCCACAGGGACATTGAGACGGTGTAAGAGAGTGAGTAAACTGGGAAATACACACATGCATAAAAAACTCTTGATGGATAAAGCTCCTTTAATGCTTAAACAAACATGAGCGGGAGCCTGCAGCCACAGAGCTGGACAGAGTTCGGCTTTATTTCAACACCCAAATGTTTTGCAGTTCTAATTTTAACTATCCTTGTTATTTCACATCCCAGATTTCTTAGATATGTAAAACCCTTATAAACCCTTATAAAATTACAGAGAATAGGGATAAGAGAGTCATGCGTCTTTTTTCTCCAGCAATACTGCTGTTGTAGTCGCTCAAGGGCCATCAGCATGCCATGGGATTAAAAGCAGACCACACACACAAGTTGAGATTCATCCTATAGCAACAATGCATGTGCCTTATATCATGCATGTGCCTTATATTATTCTATTCAGCAGTTAGAGAAATAATATAACACATATATATGGAGAGATACTTTCGTCATTACAGTAGGGAACCAAGCTACTAGCCCAATATTGTCATCCAAAGCAGGACCAAAAACCATCAACCACCATCACAGTGATGTTTTTAAAATGTAAGGAATACGATTCTTTTAAAAAATCTTAAAGTCTATGTTTACTGCAGGTGTTAGCGAGTCCTGACTGTCTAAATGTGTAGACCCTTTGCATTGTCACGATAATATGAGATTTCAGATTTCCCTTTTGAGATTTCAACTAAAGTAGATGGAGAGTGTAACCAAACAGAACAGAGCAGATCATGTCAATAGCCTTTGATACCAATAATTCTGCAACACTTTTTTATTGCTATTACGCACAGTGGACTTTTGGTGCATTTTAATCAAATCATATTGACCCTGTACGAGACAGTAGCACAAAAACTCAAAGCGTTGAAAATGATTAGTTGCCAGTCTAAAAAGGCCTGGAACTGAACTCTGCTGAGAGAGCCAAGTTTAGAAATGGAGTCAGCTGCTCGGTGTCACTGCCTCCCCGGAGCTGAGGATGTCCTACACCCCAGGAGGACATTATGAACCCAGGGGCATATGTGTTATGTCACCTGGATGAGGATTTAAAATGATTACGTACAAAAACTGGCTGTGTGAAAGAACCATGTGTTCTTTCAACGCAGACGGACCCTCAGAATGTCAGTCACTGACTAATTCATTTGTGAAGCAATTTCTATGCTGCTGACCACATGCAGACACACAAACTTTGATTATATTTTAACTTTATTCTCAATTTGGGAGCAGTTGTGAATATCTCTCCGGTCTCTGGTCTCTGCATGGTATTTTAGTAGATTTTTGTGTTTGATATGCAGACGTAACCTATAACGCCAATGCAACAGCCAGCAGGACAAGAAATGTTAACATACTCGCTGCCAAGTCCATTAGCGGCGAGTCAAAGTGTAATCACAATGTAAATGCCAAATGGAAATTACCGACTGATAGTTGGCCATTATCCTCTGATATCTGAAGTTGTTAGCGTGCTGTTCTCAGGCGCACAAACTCCCACTGTGGCAAGATGGAGGCGTCAGGAAATTGCTATTATTCCTGCTGAATTCACTTAATTGCAACTCAGTGGACGGAAGTAGAAAAAAGACTACGTTTCCCACACCAATCTATGCCAATGTATGAGAGTGCACAATTGTAATAATCCTTTCAAAATTTGTACCAGAACTTGAAGGATACTTTTCACAAGATTGTATCTGCGATTGACCCATTGTAAAAATGTCCAGCAGTAAAGATTTCTCAGTCATTTTCAAGCAATCTGATGCCTGACGTCTCAGCTGCATCCAAAAGAAGGTTCGTTCTGTGCATTAAAAGACCGTAATCTTAATTATCCAAGGTGATTAAGCACTGTGAAAGGCTTTCCAAATGCAGTCATTACGGCACATTCAAAATCAATCAACCAGCAGGCAAAGGCTATTACAGCCAGCATGGATTTTGACTACTGATTATATGCTTTGATGACTTCAAACCCCTTGCCCGCACATTACTTCACACAACTGGAAAGAGGGGAGGAAAAAAAAATCACCTTTTATAATCGTAAATTCTTTGTTACTACTGCCTGCTGGAGCCAATGTGTCCTGTTGACCTTAAACTTTGTGATAATGGACTAAATGGAGCTGCTGTTTTTTTAGATTATGGATGGGGTGACCTGTATCCCAGCTGGTGGAGTATACCTAAATATGGACGCCAACCAATCACTACATCTGTATAATCCTGAGGAATACAAGGAAAGCCTGGTCAGACAGGATCTGTAAAATGAAAAAAAGAATAACAAAAAGAGGAGGGATGGACACAAAAAAATGATGACTATTAGGCTTGTGTAAATTAATTCAAGCTAACACTGGTACAGCATGGAAAGTCACAGTCAGAACATGAACAGAAAGATAAACAAAAAACCAACAACAACAACAAAAAACAAAGGATAAGTGTTTCTCATGGTCCAGCAGTAATTTAAATACTCTCCAAAATCATTTAATTAAAATCCTTCATCTGAGGAGACACTGAATTCCACCTTGTAATTTCTTTTTTCTTTTCTTCTTTTTTTTTGCATATTCCATAAACCCAGTATGTGACACATGATTCCCACAAAAAAAGACCAGACTTTTATTAGGAACTGTGTCAATTATATTCTGATCTAATCAAGAAAGAAGTTGGAGGCATCCTTTCATTTTGGGCTGATAACCTTCTCTAAGGGATACACACAAGACAATCTCATATCAGGCACATCTACCACATGCTTCTTCTGATACTTAGAAGCCCTAGTTGTCTTTGATGTGCCACAAGAAAAGGGTTTGTAATAAAGGAACTTCATGCTAATTTAAAAATACTCCTACTCTTAATCTGTGGTGAAGGTTATTTAGGGCAGAGTGTAACAAAATGAGAAAAAAAAGAACAATGTGATTGTACTGTGTGATTTTCTGTAGATCTGGGTTAACAGCACAGCGAAACTCCAGCTGTGGTAGTGCAGTTTAAGCACAAGTTTGCTGTCATTTTCACCATTTTTTCTCCTCGGGAGATACAATCTTGTAGACAATGCCGAGTGCAGTGACTATAAATAGTGGGTGGTAATTATTTGGCTCTAATCTTACATATGTTACATTGAGGAACAAGACAGCAGGGTTCTTCATCCCCAGCCCATAGTGTGCTGTCAGCATCACATGGAGGAGGGAATGGAGTACTCTGTGCTAATCCCATTTTTTTTATTTTATTTTGCATTTAATTATCCACTCTTTCAAGACGCTGGCTGTGGCCGGGCTGCAGAACTGTTGGCAACAAAAAAGTAGGAAGTCTGATGCCGCTGCAGCACACACGCTCTCCCCCCAGGGAGACGAGCTCGGCTGAGCAATTATTCACACGGCTCACATACATGTCACATTAGCATATCTGGCTGCCTGCGCAGACAATAAATGCAGGTGAAGCACCACCAGGATATTATCACTTTGTTTGTAACACAAAGGCAGCGTGTGCGTGTTCCTTTCCTGACTTCATCACCCTCAGACCGACATCAGGCGGCACACTTTGCATACTCATGTTTTTTTTAACTGCCTGCTGCAATTCTGGATTGCGACCTCATGCCATTTCAAGTCTCCTGCTGTGTTGAACATGGAAGGTTAAGTGTCAACCAAGCAGTGAAACCAAGCAGTTGTCTGTCTGAACACATCGACCACAGCCAGCTGTAGTTATCATTACAGCAAAGAAAATGCATAATTGGACATTTGAAAAATGACTGTTAAGGACAAGAAAGAGACAGACGACTTTTATATTATAAAACAGTCCAATTCCAAAGCCGACAGGTTAAGTAAGGAACGATGCTCAGCGTAAAGCATTTTTGAATTTGGGATGGTTTCAGAGGTGAAAACGAAGGCTCTTTTGCTACACTGTATAATGATAAATCCCAAAAACCAACAAATACTTACCAAGTTAGCAGCGTGATTAGACTGTTTACATCTAGAAGTCGGAATATGCTAACAATCAGAGGGCAACATCCAATTAGCGGCGACACCTCTAAACACACAGCTGTTTGATGGCAATACTGATGAGCAGAGAGTCGAGACAGCGCAGTCAGGGTTCTCCCATCCTATTTCCTTTTTCCACAATGTGGAACTCACCTGGTAATGAACAAGTCATTCATTCATTATGCCTGCAGCCACATGTAAACACTAGGCTGCAGCATCTGCCCTCTCCTCCTCCTTCTCCTCCAGGTTTTCCCTCAGGTTAATCCAGTAATGTGTTGTCGTGAAGCTGCAGCCTTGTAATAGGATCGGGGAGAGGATCTGGATGTGCGGCTATGCTGTGAGCTTTTAACTTGTTGGAAACGGGGCACACCTCTGCAAATCGTCTTAATGGATAATGCTGGATAAGGAGAGGGATAACAGTTTCTTGTGAAGCATTTACTCATTTACAATTATATCTCTGCCTGTACTTTTACATGAAAATCCAGGAGTAACTGTGCTTTGTGATTCATCACAAATCCTTGAGAACAAGGTGGAGACTGTGAGAGTGTCTTCATTCTGGGCAAGAATGAATGATTGTGGAGTGGAAGATTAAAAGACAAAGATCTGATGTGCCATTCTTGGTAAATTTTAACTACTGGAGCACTTCATACATACCAACAAAGATTCAAGCAGTGGTTGCGTTGCCTTTTGGGCCTCTGAGGCCATCATCTCTTGAACAGACCTCTCTGTTCTCTCATCTTCCTCCTCTTTTACCTTTTCTTCAACTCTCTTCCCTCCTTCCTCCTGCTTCTTCAGAACAAAAGGGAGACAGATTAGGATAGCATTTCAAATGACACACTCCATCTCAAGGTCCAAGTCAACAGTTCTCTCTAAGTTGTTGTTGATTTGTCTGCGCCAGTGTTCAAAAGTCAGCACAAAAGAAAGTCACTGTGTTAGAGTTAGAATTTTGTAGAATCCCCAGACTGTCTGAACACACACACAACCAGGCTATTCAGATTTTCTAGACGAGAGATAAAAGGCTGGAATTGAGGGGAGAGGCTTAGTTAAATAGTTTCAGGTTCTTGTTCCATGTACACAGTCTCATTGTACGTGTTCAAAGGTTATTATACCTTTCAGTGCCATTGCATTCTCTCTCTCTCTCACTCTCTCTCTCACACACACTCTCTGCCTCACACACACTCACACACACACACACACACACACACACACACACACACTCACTCACTCACCCACACACCCCTCTCCCCACATACATAAATACACATCCTCTAATATGCATGACTCTATCCTACGAACATTTGCTTACATGTCTGCATATTCATGCATGTACGTATACATGTATGCAACATGAGGGATTGTGTGTGCTAGAAACCAAGAATTGATATTGAAAGTAAGATGAAAGCTATATCAGTGGACAAGGGATTTTTAGGCAACTAAAGATTACAACTGCAACTGAGTCAAAGTTTGAAAAAATATAGAACATTGTATAAATTGTTTATTATTTTACTCCCAGAATAAAATGAAATCATGACATACTATACAGTCTTTGTTGAGGAGCAGTACAGAGATATACAGTATGTTATGGAAACAAGCTATTGTGGAGACTACGGTCAATTGTATCTTATGCAGTTTATGCAGAAGAAACATCCATGATAAATTCATAATGAGGTCTAAATCAAAAGATATCCACGGCATGATGTATTCCCATGGCAGCAGCATGTTATCCACACACACATTTGGAGGCTCAGATGCTCAGAACCTCATTAATTTCTGATGCACAGTATCTGACATATGCACAGTTCTGACATATTCCAGGTTCAGTTGTGAGACTGTGAGGTATTTAGGTGTCCAGATAAGGTCAAAAAGGGCTTACATTAAAAAAACATTGATACATTAACAACACAATTATGCCTCTGATGCATATTGGCTTATTTATAAAACCCAGACATCGTCCATCCCAGATAAAGCAATTGCTTTAATAGACTTTCAGAAGCTGCTTGTGCATGGGAATGGAAGCATTCATTAGTATATGACTGTTCTCTCTGTGGCAGAGAGGAGCAATTACCTGCAGACACTGGGTGCCATTACCAGACACAAGCAAGTGAGATGGATAGACCTTTCTCTTAGCACTATCTGTGTTTGATTTTTGTTAATTTGGGCCCTCGCCTGTGGGAGTGGCATGCTTTCCTAACACCCCCCTCCAAGTAGGTAATTGGCTGGGACACACTGCAGACAAATCCTTCAACCCAGGCTGTGATTTCTTTCTTCTTTTTTTAACTGTGCAGGTGTAATGGTGAGTGGTGTGTGTGTGTGTGTGTGTGTGTGTGTGTGTGTGTGTGTGTGTGTGTGTGTGTGTGTGTGTGTGATGGAGTGAGAGGGAGTGCAGCCCACGTGGTCAGTGTCATTGAGATGCCCCCTCTCCCACCCCTCCTCCCTAGACTCTATGACTCATTAATCATGGAGTGTGTTGAACGTGGGCTGACATGCACCTCAGAGCGCACACTCCCTGTATCAACACTGTAATGACATGGATTCCACACAGGAACAACTCTGGCCAGAGGACTAGAAGGTGAACATGCAGACATTTGGTTTGACACCTGTATTGAACCGCTCTCCCATTAATTACATTTTAACTGTGTTCACTAAAGTTGGATACACTTTATTGTGTGTACAGCAAGTGTGAAATGTAATATTTGGTTACGGTCCAAAGGAATCATCATGTTCTCATTTATTTGTGAGTTTATATATGTTTGTAAGTTTATATTTACATGCACACAACCCACTGACATAACCATTCAAATGTTTTGCAGACAAGACAGCCAATCACAATAGCTTACAAATGGCTACCACATAATTCGGAATTGTTGCTAGATCTGTGCAGAAATCAACCTTTGCTATAATTTTTCCCTCCCTGGTCTCAACTGCTGTTTGGTGTTCAATCATTTCACTCTTTGGAAGTATTTTGCGAATAATTTCAGATCTTTAGGTCAGCTTGGTACCTCTAACCAGACCACATCCTCTCTTCCAGGAGAGAAAACAGTGGTAGTTAAATACAACACCTGACTGCAAAAGTTGGAAAATTACTGGCATTTAATAGTTAGGGATACAGACTTAGTCTGTCTATTAAATATGCTTATAGCTGGCGTCATTGTTATTGTTTCCTCAGTCCCTCAGACAGCTTGAGTAGCTGCTGCCCACACTAATGCTATTTATGATCCAAACACTTGTTAATCCTGTTGAAAATGAATAATTAACTGAAAACATATTGCACAAATTGTTTCCATGTCAAGTGTTTCCCGCTTCAGCTCCAGCATTATGATTTATGACAGCTTTGTGAGTGCACAATGAATCCAATGATGAATACCCTAAATCCTTATTCACTGTAATTTATGAAATAACTGACATCTGACCTACAGTTTATTTCAGACAGCAGCATAAATTTGTTCTTATATATATTTTTTTAGCCAGACAGATGTTGTACATAAACATTTTGTGATTCATAAGTTGTGCTTGTTTCTCTGAATCAAGCTAATCTGTCTTCCTGACCGGTTCCATGTTTTCTCAGTGGGTTAGGGGTGTGCCACAGCAAATCGTTCAGCAGCCTCCATAACATCAGCTTAATGTGATGGAGTGTTTTTGAGCACACTCCTCTGTGGTGTTCACTCCATTTAAGAATGCATTAATCAAAACTATGTTTGACCTTGGCTGATTTTGTCATGTTATCTTTGCTGTCACTAACAGGTGTTTTACACCATATGTTAACATCCATCATTGAACTCTGGACTTTTTCCAGATATTTATGTGTTTTGTTCCATTTCATTTAATCACCACTTTTCTCATAAAAAAAAAAATGAATGAATGCCGCTGAGCTTCAGTGGTTTGCTGGAATATGGGATTCATTTATTCATCATAAGCCGCTCTATAGTATTCCAGACAACAGTGTTGGTGCACTTCCCCAGTCACAAATAAAAAGCATCTCCCTATACTGTGCAGAGGCAGAATATACTGTACTGTAAGTCAGCGTTCTCCAAGGACTTTGCAGGTGGGGAGCCAGACAGCTTTAGCTTCACAGGCAGAGTGATAGAGGATACAGACTGTGTGTGTGTGTGTGTGTGTGTGTGCGTGTGTGTGAGAGAGAGAGAGAGAGAGAGGGAGGGGGAGAAAAAGTACTTAAGAGGAGATGAGAGACATGCGTGGATAGGAGAGGGTATAGCAGAGGCAGGTCTGTCCACACAGGATGGCCAAGAATGGATTCAGACAGAAAAGCTACGAAACAAAAAGTTAAAAGCCCGGATAACCAGAGGGAATACATAAAAGTGGTCATGGGGAACAAAAACAATAATGGGGAAAAAATGCTGAGTAATTTCAGGTAAGGTGGCAAATGTTCTATATAACCTGTCTAGGGGCAGCAAGAGGAAAAAAGACATAAGAGAGCAGAGAGAGACGTAAACTGAGAGAGAGAAATATATATGTGCCTGTGTTGATGTTGCTGTGTACAAAAAGTCTCCCTGTCGCCCAGATCTCAAACAGCTTGACTGGAGCTGCCAGGGCTCCAGGTAGAGTGGTCAGGTGGGTGATGGACAGATATGATAAGATAAGCTATCGTGTTTGGATAGGACAGGGCGAGCCAGGGCACCAGAGGCCTAATGACTCATCATGTTCCTACAATCACAGGCAAACATGATCCAGCGTGGCCACCTGATGGCTGAGCGTGCACGTCCTGCAGAAATTGAACAGCCTGTCAGAAATAATGGAGCGTGAAAACCTCTGCCCTCGGACATAAATAACAATAGGATAAAAATAATCTAAGAGCAGTGACAGGTGCGAATACTCTGCCATCCCTCAGTGTTCGCCTCTTTCAATGTGCAGAATGAAACCTGTTGCATTCATTTCCTGGTGCTCATGTAAGGGTATTACAATTTCAAAGTTGCATTTTTATATATTATTAGGAGATTATATTACACTGAAATCTTATGATTTTTTTTTAAAGATAATTTTAAAATACAGATTTGCCCTCATTTATAACCACATTAATTTGCTATGATTTCAACAACGATTTCTGATCACAAAGAGTCAGCCACTGCTTTTTCAGCTCTCTGCAGGGCTGCCCATGTTCTCTGCCTCCAGCTCCACTGGAATCTGCAGGTGGACACTTGCCTCCATGCACATGTAGTGAATGATATAGTCAGTGTCAATGCTTGAATAAATGTCCAGTGTGGGTCACATGGCTTATGTTGAAGCACATTATAATATCCCCACTCCTAAAAATGTGATTTTCTGATGAAATGTTCTATGCAGTAGGCTCTTTGTTGGCACCAGAAAACAAGGCCAAACACTATTCTAGGATGTACTATGTGTTGAGACATATGGATGCTGTCAGGACTGTAGCGCCCCCTACAGAGATTAAAGAAACCTCATCGTTTGATAGGAAATATACAGAGTTGGAGCAAAGACACACACAGGGAGAATAAAAGCTTGCATGGAGCATGTAAGAAGTGTCGATGTGATCTAAAAGTCGTCTTTGATCACAAAGCTGGATTTTACTGCACTGTTCTGTGGTTGTCAAAGCGTGTGAACTCCACTGGAGTCGACTGGAGTCTTTGTCAAAAGTGACAAACAGACGGGCAGATTCACTCGTCTCCTCTGTGGAATACCTGTGATGAACTAGTCTGGGTTTCACACTGATAGCCTGTGTTACTGTCACACGGGTGAATCGTGTGCTGCAACATTTAGAAATCTGAAAAACTCTGGTGCTATCACCTTCAAATTTTGAGCCTCAAACTCAGACTGCTTCAAACTAACAGTCGCGTTCATTCATTTACTCCATACTGTAAATGAACTGACACAGGTAGATGTATTTTTGGAGGTGAAAGCTGTTCCTATATTGGATATTCATAATCAAATGAGGGTGTGATGAGTGTGTTTTTTTCTATAATGTGGGGTTTCTTTTAAAGAAAGCACATATAAATGTATGATATTTTTCCAAGAAAATCTCAGCACACACCATCATGCTCTTATCTGGACTGCAGGTGATCTGTCATGCAGTGTTTGAGTCTTACAAAAGACTCTCAAACGACACATGCTCCTCCCGTATATTGCAGCATTTAGTCCCCATAATGATGCGACATGTCATGTGTGACCATTGGCCTTTTTCTACTTAAGTGCCTTGCCTGCAGGAACGGCTGGTATTTTCAGTCTTGTGGCGATGAGGGGCTCATGGGTATTTAAAGACATTAACGCTTTACAGGGTGACTCTAAGTCACTACCACTGTGTGTGAACTCAAGAACTAACGTATTCTCCAGATAGTGGATCCGTTTTCTTTATACAGTAGATAGGATAATATCTCTGAGCTGCTCAGTTCAGGGTAGAGAGTTTAGATTATAAAACATCTTTCTTTCACTGTCAGTGTATTTAAAACATCTGTGTAAAGCAATGCAGCACTGCCATTCACGAGAGCACCCGCTACTATTAAAGCAGGAGGTTTCCTAATTTATCTGATATTGTTATTTGGTGTGACTTACAAGGAAACTGCCGCAGGCCTCACGATTGTGAGCTTCTCCCTACAAAGAGCTAAAATGTGCACTGAAACAGTGCTTGATCGGTTACAAAACAGAAAACTAAGCAGTATTGGAAACAGAGCAGCTGCGTTGGGAGCTGTAATTATATTAAGTGAGTGTAACCTCAATGGAATGAGAGAGAGGAGCTAATGTTTTTCTTGCTGTCTCTCTCTATTAACATTGCAGGTCTAGATCATAGCAATTCACAGACGTCGGACAAGGTTAGGAGGCAGAGAGGTTAATAGCGCTTTTAATGTGCTCCTAAAAACATTACAGAGACATTAACTTATTACATTACATGACCAGACACAGCAGACAAATTGCTACTTTCGTATTTTATTCCCCTGTGAAGGGGAAATACAGAAAAAAAATATTGAAAAAGGTTGAAATAATGAGAACCTGCCCTGAGCTCTGTAGAGCAAAAGTGTGACATTTTGCATTACCTTGCAGACTTTGACCAACTGAGTGAGGTTATTATCTCTCTTGGCCTTCTGCAGCCTATAAATCTGAATATTTGGTGTCTTGTCTGTCAACACCGGTGACCCGGACAGAGGCGGATAATTCCTGTCACAAACACGAAATCATTAAAACAGCTGCGTCCAGGATATATGGTTCCGCTCAAAAACCTGAAAACAACAACTCTCAAAGACTAGATCTTTTTTGATGCCCAGGAAGTGTCAGCATGTATGAATCTGAACTGAATATAAACACTGCAGGAATGACAGTGTACAGTGTAAGTATGCTATGTTCTGAATCCTGATTGCCTCCCTCGTATAAACCTCTTCTGAAACGCTTCTTCCCTGCTCCTGCATGAAATATGTGTATTTTACGTGGCTTGTTTGTTTACCTGGTGCGTTCACTCAACCATACGTGCAGTGTAGCTGTTGCTGGCAAGCACCAGCTGTGAAATGTGGACGTCAGTCATATAGCCCAGATGGCAAAGCATGGAACGCTACTGGACTTAGTTAATGAATGTTCGCAGAAATAAACGTGTCATTTCTTCATATCTTCAGCCAAGAGGAAATGTTTCAGTGTTCCAAGTCTGAGCCTGGACATAGGATGTAAAAGGCTGATAAAATGCAACAAGTGTTTAATGTGAGGTTGATTTGAAAAACTCTTGAATAAAGAGTGAACTTTCAAACCAGTTCCCTGTGAGCAGGGAAGCTGTTTACCTAGAATTATTTTCTCAAACTTTCTCTGCCTTTTATTGCCCCAAACAAGTTTCTGCCATCAAATCCAGAATGTAAATGTTACTTTCCTTGACGCACACCTGACAAGTAATAAGCACGCACAGACTTTTCGTAGGTCGGTTTGATTCCTCTCTCTGGGATGAATACAAAAAATTTTCAATTTATTCCAGGTATAAAAAGTGAATCAACTCCTCCACAAACTGAGTTAAGTTGGGTTCATTAGGCACTGTTTCCCAGGTGGTGATGATGAATATCCCTGTTTTCTTCACTGAATGACTCTGATGAGGGCTGCTCATTTGCTTTTGGGACTCATCCCAGTCGTATTTTCCCACCTGGAGCTCGTTGGCGCATATATTCACTTCACCTTTCTTTAAACTGTGAATAGAGCTGAATGTGTGTGTGTTTTTTGATGGCACTCAGTGAGAGACTGGCTTCTTTAGAGATGTAGACTTGTCAAAGTATCCGAGTAGGAGGCTTCCCGTTCTACAGTGGAGGTACCATGCAGCAGAGGAAATAGCTTAGCTTCTAATGAAGTAATCAGACCAGGGGAGAGGCGTATCGCTGCTGCAATCACACATCCACTGAAAATCAGCCAGATGAATAACATAAAATGACATGAACAGCCATTAAACTGGCTTTCCCTGCCAGATTTCCATCAGTCCTCACGTTTTCATTACACACTCGTTTTAGTATGCAGATTCCTACCAGCAGGAATTTAACAACTCATTATTTTGTGATGTTGCAAAGTAGACCTGAAACATTTCCTCTGAAAACAAGTAATATCTTTTATTCAGAGAGTGTTTTGCTTTTCTCTTTGTGATGTCTCATTCCTGTTTTCCGGCTTAATTGAGATTTGGCATATTTGTTTCATCAACATTGTCTCAAATTTACATAAAGATGGTTTCATTTGAGTGAAAATGAATCATTATGAAATATGACACGCACGTGACTTCCACTGAGGTATTAAGACTCATTAAATGTTATTCAATGACTTTTCCTTGCCTTTTGTCAACTTTGTTTTGCTGGATTGTCCAATTGCTTTTTACTATTGATCTTTCACCAGCTTCACCCTCTTGGCCAGGTCTTCCACAAACAAGAGAGCAAATCTCAAAAGTTAAATAAAGACAATATGGTGTTCTACATGACTGTGTGTGACCAAAGGTCATAATAGTCCATCCTGGTTGCCTGGTTGATTGGAATATTGACCTGATATTGGTCATTTGTGACACCAAGGTGATGCCAGGATTAGTGCTTTATCTTGATGTTGAAAGCAGTGACAAAGTCACTAAAGGGTTTGTTTTTCTTGGTAATTGTTTTGCAGCTAAGCCATTAAATTCTCACAGAGTCGTCTTTAAACCACTGTGTGGACAATGTGCAGACAGAAACAGGAGGCGGTGTGGGAGAAGTTGGATTTATCTCCAAAGCTTACAAATGAACTTCAGTGCTTACACTTCTGCTCTGTTTCAAAGTCTACTGTGTTGCCTGAACGTGACGCCAACCATATTTTTATTCCCATCATTTGGCTCCCGGTTTCCCTTGTTTTTCTTTTTCTATTATGATTGTCTCCAAGGGAATACAATGCACTGGGAATGTTAATAAAGTGTGTAGCAGACTTTCACTTATTTCTTCATCCTTTTTCATGCATTATATTGAATAAACTTCCCTCTGAGATTTGCCGAGTCAGCTGGGACCCGACTGTGCTACGAGGCAGTCGTCGTCACCGCTGCGTGCACTCCACATGCAACTGGGACAGGATTCACTCAACACTCAACATGTCATCCACTGATGTGGGTCAAAAACATTTTCCCAGAGAACTGGAGTGTGGAGAACCAATAATATTCCTCATATAAGACACATGATGATGGAGATCATCTCCACCAACACCAGAACGCCAGTATTTCTCTGCCTTTGTTTCTGTGTTGTGCTGATTTTTTCTTTACATTCAAGTCTTTCCGTAGAATTCCAAGAGCGGAACACCTGAAGTTGATTTTGCTTGTGTGTGAGACACCTGAGCAAAGAGAGGACAGCACCTTGTGAAAGACCGTTAATTCGCTTTGGTAAACAGTGTTTCAAAGCTCAGCCACAAACACCATTAGCATTGCTGCCTGTTTGATGTTTCCTTCTTAATCTCTGCATATTTAATTATTCTCATCTTGTGCGGTTCTTGCTCATTTCAGAGGCAGTTTGGAAAGATGTGGTGTGCAAGTGTCACCACGTACCATGCAGTAGAAACCTGAAGAGCAGCCCAGCTGGGTTTTGTCTTTTCATCTCCACATCACAGATAATATGGGATAATCACAAGACCCCCTTGTGATTATACATAGTCATGAGTTAGCAAACTGTGATCAACCCAGATCCTCTCTGTTACCGATGGCACGCTGGTGTTGTCTCTCCCAGCAGGTTTTCACACATATCTGTACGTACGGGTCCGCTTCTCTTCTCGACTCCACAAATAACATCACAGAGGTGCAAACACAGCTCCCAGGGAACTGTCACCACAGAGGGATTCTTTTACGCTCTCTTTTTTTCCCCTATTTTTAAACCCTGCTATTGTTGCTTTTGTACAGTTGTCCAAACTGTGTTGTTGTATAGAGGTACCCACAAGAAAGCTACTGCAGTGAACAATAATTGTGTAAATTCAATGCTTTAAATGTAACTTTACATGGTAATATTCAAACTTTGAGTTAAATGTGGGTTACAGTATACACGTTACAGCACAGTTCACTGCATTCATTATTTCATCAAGAGAGTGGATGGAAGGTGGTGACTCCATTCAGCAAATCATTTGGTGCAGTTTCATCAGCCTGCAGACCTGTTCAGCCTGCTGTTTCATATCTTACTAGTGACTGATTTATATCAGGAAAAACAGCTGGGAATTGCTGCTGCAGCAGCTGTTAACTTGCAACAACACATTTTTCCAACTAAGTTTCAAAATGATTGTTTTGCTGTTTGATGTAAAGGTTCTACTTATGCTCCGTTTACATTCAACATTACAGATGAGTTCCCTTTCTGTTAAGTTCTGCCAATACTTTTAATCATTGTAAGTGAAACTCTTCATTGCCCTGCATGAAAACCCAACATTTTCCTTTTCTGTGAAGGCAAATCAAAGCGGTGTATATATTCTGTCCCTCATTCCACTGAATGTCAGAAACGCTCATGCGTGTCTCCCCAAAGACCTCATTATCCTCTTAATTTACAATTATTTCAAAAAGTACACCTGGCATCCAAGCAAACCTGTCAATGGCAATCGCCAGAGACTGTACCATCCCCACTTCTCTCATTGGAAACATGCATGCTTCTTCTTATTCCAAGTAGGCTACGATTCAAGGAGGGCGTTCTTTTTTGTTTTCTTTTTCTTCCAGCAGCAATTTTCCTTTCATTCACACTCATGAGGATGCATCCGTGCTCATCTCATCTCCAGTGTCCTGACACACTGTTGTGCTCCAGCTCGTTTGTGTTTGACATTGAAAAAAAAAAGAATCCTCCTCAAATGCTCACAGCTATTGTGTCTGGTGTTTCCAGCTTTTGATTTAGGACATCCGCTCTCAGCCAACGCCCTCTAAATAGACAGTAAAATAGAATGTGGCTTCACTTGAAAGAACGTTGGTCTGTAATAGACTAATGTACATTTGGGTCTTGGATGAAAAGCAGATGCCAAACTTGAGCATCAAAGTTGAACGTCAAATGATGTTCTAATACCTTCAGCAGCAACTGATCTCTTGTCATGGCTGGGTTTACATTGGAGTCTGTTGTGTGTGTGTGTGTGTGTGTGTGTGAGTGTGTCTCATACAGACACTAAAGAGTACTTTGTGTGTCAGTGGGAGTGGGAGACACCAAGGACTTAGGAAGTCGGATTGAAAGTGAGAGGAAGAGTGTTTGAAACTCAAGATCATGAATTTTTGAGTTTTCTAAAGTAGTTGTTTCTTTGTCATTGAATAGTTTATCGTGTTTAAGTATCAACCCTATAAGCTCTGCAAGTAAGTGTTAATGCTTTTGTATTCGGTTAAATATTAACATAATGCAACTTCATCTACGTTTGATGACAGAAAAGAAAGACGTGATGAAGTGAACAAATATTCCCTCAATTTAAAGATTTACTTTTAAAACTATGCATTTATAAGACTGCAGTCTTGAGTAATAAATAAAAAAAGGACGTTTTAAATACTCCCAAATCTTATAATCAATGTCTTTAACCTACACTCAACATGCAATCTTATGAAAGTAAATCTCTGTGAGTCTAATTTGATTTGCTCAGTTGGGCTGCAATTCATATTTGATGAAGTTTGAAGTGTTACTGCCTGTAGGGCAAAGAGGAACGGAGCCCAGCAGGCTTCGGGGGTAACATTTTGATCATCGCTGCACAAAGATTTAGTAATTCATCCCTTCAAATGAATAATTCCTGTCCAGACCTCAGGCTTTGAAACGCCTTTCAGGAACCTGGCTGTGATGTCACAGATTACCTAGCGCTTGAATTATAATTTTCTTGATTTAATAATTTACATAATTTATTTAGCCTCTCTCATTAGAATTTAGCTTTTAAAGACTTTACGGAGTGGAGCTGGAGATACCTCCAGCTGGGAGCTTCTTCCATCCCAGTTACCCACTGAGTGATCGCTGATCACATGTGGACATGTTCATTCTTACTGGAAACCAGTGCACTTAAGCTCAACTCCACCCACTGGGCTCCGCGGTTACCACACTGACTGTACAGTGGCTCCATGTTGGCAGTGCATGTAGGTTGTTCCACACACAGTCATTTTAATAGATGTGACTTCCAGCTGTGATCGCAGCAGGGAATTTGTAGGGCACCAAGATGAAAAGATAATGTTCATAATACAGCAGTTCTGCAGTAATCATTTGTTTAGCTGATTATTCCAACTTCCAACAACAGTGCTGTAACTGGAACCTGAATTTCCCAAAGAGACCCTCCCAGAGGAGGATCAGTAAAGTTTCTATCAATCTATCCAATTTGAGAAAAGGTTTCATCAGTCTTTACACCCATAACAATAAAGTCTTGATATTTGGGCTTGAAACACAGATTCATTTGACCTACAGCAGATACAATTACATTCTGTAACCACTCAGTCACAGGACTCACATGCTATATAAGAATACAATATTCATTTGAAGAAATTTCTTCTTTACAACAGCATTTCTCAATGGTAAATACAGTACATCCAAATGTAATTGCTGGGGATATGAGGTCATTTTGCAGATGTCATTTTCTGTGAAAGAAAACAGGGTCTAATTAGCACCTCACACTTGGTGTGAAGACTCAGTTGTTTGAATTTTTTGCAGTCTGTGCCCTTGGGTGCAGTATAATTCTGCACAGAATGAAACCTTAATCCAAGGAGAAATGTCTTTTTGTTCCGTAAAGGACTATCACTGCCTGAAGCGACAAAAGATTCATTCCCTGCTAAGCAGTGACTGTATATTGCACCTGAGGCATGGTGACCAGATGTGACTTTATTTGCCCACTAACATCTGACTTTTGTCTTCCAGATGAGATGAATCATAAATGATGTAAAAAGTGTGTGCTCAGCCTGAATGTACTGGACTACTGAAGTAATAAGTACATCACTGACATTGCAGGAAATCACTGACGCTGGATGAGAAGAGATTCTTACCACTCGTTGAACTTCAAGAGTTTTATAAAAAATGAGATGTGACGCTATACGGGCCTGCAACTGAAGCCAATTATCTAAGTCCAGCTCGCACACTGACTGAATTACATTTTGGGACAGAGAACTTGCTGTTCATTCCATGTGCATTAAGTAGCGCATGAATCCGTCTAATATTCATGAAGAGGTTTCAATTTCGTGATGTAGCTTTCTATTAGTCACACGCTGGTGAAGAAAGTCTCCGGCAGCCTGCTCCTCCCCTGCATAACTTTTCAGGGCTATGTAGGTCAGCTGTCTCAGAGATGCTGCTGTTCCAAAACCACAGTTTTTAAATACTCGTCATTGTTTATTCACTGCTGTTGATAGGAATTGCCAGCTAAAGCCAAGTTAAAGTGTTGTGGAGAGAATTGCTAATCAACACATTTACTAACATACTTCACCTTTTCTGTGAAAGCAGTGAATGTATATGCAAGTGCCAATGATTTGAGTTATGTAATTGTACTTTCTACGCAGGCTCATTTCCAAAGCCTAAATTCACAGGCATTCAGTTTTCCCCATTATAGCCTCTCAGCCACGTCAGCGCGAGACGATGTGACACAGATAAGTCATTTTGCATCTTAAAGTTGAAACCCCAACTTGTACAAAGTACTTTTCAACAAACAAACCTCTACGGCTTCCCAAAACTTTCGGGTAAAACAACTTTAATGATCGTGTGCTTGAATTTGAAAGGATTTTAGTCTCTTTGATCTTTTATTTCCAATTCACCTTCGCATACTCCAGAGTCATGAACATTTATAATATGCAAAGCCCTCCTCCATTAAATCACATTCCATGTGAAAGCTTCAAACCTTCTTAGAAGCCTCTGACCTCAAACAGTGTGAAAAGGAGCAGCTCTGTCGGCCCGGAGGTCTTGGCTTACACAACCTCCTGAAAAATGGGGAAAGTACATCTTTACCCCTGCACACCTTACATGCCTGGCAGCCGATACACAAATATGAACGCACCCTTTCTTGACCTCATATGCAATCAAAACCATGTTGTGTTTGTAAGAAAATAAAACTTGCATCCTGCATATGATATGAGGGTGAAGAGGGCCATGAAACATCATGCTTGATGTGAGTGCTTGCAGTGGGACTACTCTCTTGGATAATCCATCCTGCTTCTTGTGACAAAAGATAAAACCTCACAAGCCATTTTCCAAACACACATCCTCATACAGGCTGCAGAGATATTACCCCGGCCTTATCTGGGAAACATATGGGCAGAGCTTTGACAGACTGTGACTCTATAAGGGAGAAATCTTTATTCAGGGAGTGACGCATTAATCCATGTAAACCTCTCACTTATCTCTGCACTCATTCTTCATACAGATGTGCAATTAGACTCTGTGGGAAGTTTAAACCACTTGTTAATTAATTAAAATCTGAGTTCATTTCTCTGCTAAAACATATTCCTACAAGTGTCATGTGTGCTTAATAACTTAACAAGTGACTAATTGTCGGGAGATTAGTTTTTTTCTAGTCATGGATGAATAATCCCCACCAGCAAAAAAAGATTTATCCTCCATGAGATTCATCATCTACACAAATTTCCTATGGATATGATGAAGACATGACTCCTGCATTGGACTGCCTCATAATGACTGCTAGTGAGCACGTTGTTGGTCTGGTACAGAAATTCTACCCTGTAGTACCACATTTTCAGGGCTATGTCCTCTTCCAATACTATGCTACGTAGAGCAAATTGTTTGAATGTAGCAGCTTCAAAGTTCTGAAGTTGCTGCTAGAATCTTAGAAAAATTAAAAATTATTTCATTGTTCAACATTGAGAAATACTAATTTCAGTAACAAAAATGAACATTAATAGTACTTTGAATTGTTGTCTGAGCGTTTCAGTGTTGTTAAGATAAATGCTACCATCATCTGGGTGATGTTCTCCAACGTGACAAAATCTCTCCACGCTTATATGTCCCGAAATGGCTTGTTTAGGAATGCTGTGACACATTCACTTTGATTGATTTTAATATTCGAACGTTGTCCAGCTTCCCACTCCTTTTCCAGCCTTACCATAACAGTTTCCAGCCCTCACTTGTTTACAAGTGCAGCCCTCCAGGCCACGTACTCGTCTACTTGCTGCCTGAGGAAAGAAAATTTGACACTCAAGGAGCCCTGAAGTCATTAGCCAGCTGCAGTTTCCAGGGCTACGTATCCCTCTGAAAAAACACGAAGGGAGGGCGATTTTGTGAAGAATGGAGGAGAAAAAATATATGAAGTGTATTAGATTATATGAAGTGTATAGATTGACTGCTTAAGCATTCATCTAAAATCAAACAATCCATGCTCATGCAAAATATCTAAATATGCACTGCACAGCATGGAAAAGCAAGCATTGGAATAGAAACTGAATGTGGACTGGATCTGCTGCGCTCTCCTCCAGCTATGCTACATGACCTTTGCTGTGGGCCAGGCCTCAGGCAAGGCAGGCACGTTGGAGGGATTCCTGTGCTCGTCTCATTTCAATCCAATTGTGAAACACACAAAAACACAGTTGCTGCGTGAGCGCGTTGAAATAATGAGTGAGAAAACAAGGCCGAGAAGTGAGGCAGAAGATTGTGACAGAGCAAAGAGAGCCCTGACTCTGGGAGCGGGGGACCTGAAGTATTCATTATTCCTTCACCACCTTTTTGAAAGTCCGTCGTCAGCATTTCTGAAGCAGCAGCGACAGCATGGAGCAGCCGGGTGGGGACAGCTTATCAGCCTGTGTAGAAACACTGGTGTGGGACTGACGCGCAGCTACTGTTTCTGTCCAGGACTCTTTGCTTCCTGTCACTGCAGAGCAGAAAAAACAGAGAACTTTTGCTCTGAAATGAGACATTTTTGTGGCAGTGATTATATTTTCCAGATGCGACTCTTCTTCGTTCTTGAAGCCGGGGCTCGGTGGCAGGAAATAAAAGCGAATCTAACCTTTTGGAGGTGAGGCTGTGACTGAGGCTCCCCTGCTGTGCAAATTACACCACTTTGAAGTTTATTTTTCCGTGTCTCTTAGACGTATTACATAATAAATGTGCCTTCCAGAGGATGTGAAGGAAGGCAAAGTTCCTTCCCTCTCATGCCACAGATGAAACTTTTAATAGGGCATCTCAGAGATACTGCTCGTAAAGCTGACAAGAAATTGTGTGAATGGGGCAAAAAATGTTACAAAGAAACAAAAAAAAAGAAATATCATCCAAACACCCACAAAATATCACCTCATTACTACAGCTGTAAAATCCCACTCCGCTTGTTTGTTTGTGTCTCTTATATTCACCTTATTTCAGGCATCTGTTTGTAGCAGAAGCCACATCATGCCACCTCTTGTGTATACGTCAGTGTGTGTGTGTGCATGTGTGTGTGTGTGTGTGTGTGTGCATGTACAGAGGAGCAATTCACAGCTTAAAAGCCCTGAGGAGTTGCTGGCGATTGGGTCGGGTTGGAGTTGAGCAGAGTGACTCATACTCCAGGTGGCCTCAGACCCGATCTCGCATGAATAATAATGTAGTGCTGGCACTCCCTGATGTGTCAGCAGGGAGCCATTCGCTAACATGTTTGCTGTATTAGAAGCTAAGATCTCGCCGGTGTTGCGTTCAAAGCCCCAGGTCCCCGCTGGCTCGACGAGGTGAATGAAAAAGTGAGCGAAATCTGTAAATTCAATAAAACTCATGTTTTAAGTTAGAAGCATTAACATGCTGTAACTGTGATGCAATTTGAGACCCTGCAGGGGTTTTTAGTTTCTAGTTGTTCCGATAAACAAAAACGATATACAAAATACTACTTTGTTGTATACTGCAAAACATTCAAGGCACTTAATCATATAATATTGTACCAACAAGAGGGACACTAGTCAAACAACTGTTATATGAACCTGCAATTTAACTTTATAAATGCACAGAGGAGTATTAATACCTCATACTAAATGTGTCACAGGCCATAGACAGGCTTCTACTGCATGGAGAAGCTCACAGACATCTAATAAAATTGATAACTAACCACAAGGGGTTCCAGGGTCAATGCTGCATGTCTGGATGCTCAAATCCAATTTTTTCCAAATTCTTTCACTTTAGGACAACATATGAAAGTGGCCTGGGTACGATCTGTGCTGTTCAGACTGTCATTAAAACATCAGATCAGGGTCGCATTATGTATGGGCAAGAAAGTTGGATTTAGGTGTCTTTAGCCTGCACTGTGAATGCAGCCTGTGGTTGCACTTGGTGGCAATATATAATCAGTGTTACATGGATGCATAATGTAAATGCAAATGTATTGTTTGCTTTGGATTATGTGATGTTTTTATGTTTGTTGTACCCGATCTATAAATACAGGCACGTCTTAAAAAATCCATTCTGTATCACCGTGACCCTCATCACTCATTTTCAAAGAGAAAATACATTTATTCCCATTTATGTACCTTTGAAAGACCATTTCAACATGGAAGGAATGAGACAAAGCATGTGCTAAGCTCATTTTACTGGAGGTGTCACAATTGTGCAAACAGCTGGCTCAACACTGTGATTCACCAACACCTTTGCTGCTGCCGCCCACCATGAAAATCACAACTGCACACCGTGCTGTACATCCGCTCTCAGAGCAAGAAGACACAAATGATTTGTTCACATATCCACTCGAATGGATTTCAAGACTTTATTGAGCAATAAAAAATATACACTGAGGAAAATATCATTTTCCTTTTTTTCCTCATATTGTTGTTCTTTCATGTCAAAATTTGATTTTAGTACTTCCAGACAAACGACCCATGATCCAAAGAGACAGAATGAAAAAAAATATTAAAGCAGTTGTTTTAGTTCAACAGAACAGGTTGAAAACCACCTTAGTGGTTTTGGAAACATCTCTGTTTGCTCATACTGTTCACTGAAAACTTGAAAAAACGGACTTCAAACAGATTTGGTTTGAACGGAGGAGTGAAATCACAGACTAGGTTGTAATGGTGGACTCTACCTCTGCGTAGAGTTCTGCCAGTTTCTGGAACTGCGGCCCCCAGTCGTCCAGGTAGTTGTAATCCTGCACCGACTGTGTTCCCGGAGAGTCTAAGGGGCTGATGGAGCCTGTGGGCGACCCCTGGCCCTCGTACGCGTAGGTCTGCAGCGAATCGTAGGGCGGCACGCTGCCGTCCAGATCGGCCTCCACCAGTCTCTGCTTGATGAACTCGTGGACGTCCACCTCGTCCAGCTCCACCGAGGGGCTGCGCTGGCTGCGGGGCCTCGGGGGGCCGCCGTGCTGCCGAGCCTCGGGCCGAATGTCCCGGCGGAACTTGAGCTCCTCGGCCGCCGCGGGGTTCCGGAGGGCGATGATGTCGAAGGCCTCGGTGTCCTCCTCGCCGCCGCCCTCGTCGTCGTACGTGACCACGTTCTCCCGGATGTCCTCCTCGGAGATGATGAGCGGCTCCTTCTTGCTCCGCCTCAGAGTGATGAAGAGAACCACGATGGCTGCAAGACACAATACATCCCCGTCAGTGGCCATGTCTCAAAACCTACTGATAATGCTCCAATGCTCCTCGATATCTGACAGGCACCGAGTCCTTGTTTTTGCCTCCTCAATGACAACTCTGATATCACTAAAGTAAACTCTATTAGGATTTGATGCTATCCAGGCTGATCCACTAGGAGAATTTAAACTTATTTTAAGAGCACTGGAGAGGGATTTTAATCTCATGGAGTAGAGTTGATACCAACAGAAAACATGTCTGTATTTCAAGCTTATCTACACATAGTCCCTTGGGATGAGCAATCTCATTTTAGAGAGGGTTTAACATAAATCACCAAGCACATACATATAGTCATATATACAGACATACAGTAACACAAATAAAAGCTCTCCTATAACATCAGCCCATTTCTCTGTTTTTCCAAACACTTAAATTGACAAAACACTTGGTATATGACAACACATGAAGGAACAGTAGAGCAGGGTTCCCGTACTCTGCTTTCATTTTATGCTAATACTGCTCCCAGCGTGAGCTGCCATTAACTCATAGGTCATTACAGGCAAACATCCGTGGTTCGAAAACAGCCAACCAAAGGAAGGCAAGTTAATTTTAGTTTACCCGATTTTCCACCAGGATACTAAAATCGCCAGAGCGACTAACAGCTGTAAATCCATAATGCGCCTTAGCAGTGTGTGAGCGGGTGACAACACGCACATTATCATCATTGTCTTTTGTGTTCGACCTCATATCCTCTCCAAACAGCACCCATCATATAGAAGGTTTAGACGTGATCTAGAGATACTCCCCATGTGTTTTCATTGGTAATAAAGAGAAGGAGCACAGAGTTGGAAGATGTCTCTGCAGATGTGTATAACATTTATTTTCCAACTGCTAATGAAGTCGTGAGTTGCATCTGATGACGCGCTACAGTTTGGAACTTGTTTCTGTGACTAATGAGAGAGAGCTGTACTTCGAGTCGATGATGACCTCTCGATGAGACGTTAACGCTAATATCAATTTAATAAAATGGTGTCAACAGAGGAAGTCCATCTCTACAGCACGTTATGTCTAAGGGGTTCATTATATGACATTACCAGATATGAGCGGGACGGATCAGACATCCTTGCTTCATTATCAAATTGCATTGAATGTTAGCAGGGAGACAAACAAAACAGAAAAAGTAGATACAAATGTTCTCAGCATCAAACTGTTATGTGCTCTGTTTATCTCAACAGTGGCACAGTGTGTTAGATCAGCCTCTCAGGATTAGAGGAAGAAAGGTGGTGGAAGAGGATGAGGAGGAGGAGGAGATGGTGGATTAGGAGGAGGTGGGGGTTTCGGTTTTCCAGAGCATCTAGGAAGCCGAGATGCTTTGGCTAATCTACTGCATTTACTCAAGCAATACTGTTTGTATACGTATTTTGGTGATAGCAGAAAGACGATAAAGCCATTTCAAAGGCAAGATCTAAGCCTCTGGCGGTGCATCGACACCAAACTTGAGCTGTTTAGCCAGATGCTGCAGCCTTTACTCCTTTGGTTCAATCAGAGGGTGAGAATGATCCTATTCCAGCTGTGATATGAGTGAATTATTGGACCAAAACAGACATCTCCCAGTTTCTGTCACAGCTGAGCATCTGAACTGAGTGAGTGGAACTTCAGCATAAAGGTCCAAGGCACCGGCACAGAGGCTGTGCCAAAACCAGAAAAGAAAAGATGACGAAGGGAAAAAAGAATTTATGTTGGCTCAAATTTTGCAAGAAAATGAGGCAATCTCATTATTTCAGCAATAGATTAAAATTCTGCCTGAGGAATTTGGTGAAGAAAGATTTTCCCAGCGTATTAGTGTTTTAAAGAGACCTAGAGTAGTTGAATGGAGTCTCTATCCTTGTTTTCTGGTGCTATGGAGCACTGGTTTCATCAAAAACTATTCTATAGCTTTTTTTATGTTTGGAATATTACTGTCCTGTCTGCATTTCTGCATTGGTCTGACACCATGCTTAACTCAAGGCTTATCTCTATAGCTATCCCTTAGATTGGTTGCCATGCCTGCTATTCTGTGACTCCAACTTAGCATGTTTTTCCTCCCAACCTAAGTGGTGTACGCATAGATATCCAACTTTATATATTCTATTTACAATTTTTTATGCTTTTATTTCAGATGTCACATCTCTGTTCAGATTCAGTATCTTAAACTTATACATGAATGAAGACATGATGTTGCAGGACCTTCCTAAATCTCATTTAATATAAACACCACAAAATGAAAGGTTTTGTGATTCTGACAGTGTGCTTCATTATTTCCCTCCAACAGGATGAAAATGAATCAAGAGGCAACCCGCAGGCCACTTTACTTGGTGCAGCCAGCCCCAGGTGTGAGCAGAGCATTGAAGTGGATGTGAAGCAGCTACATTAATAGCCAGCAGGGAAGCTCGGAGCATAAAACAACAAAAGGAATTAACACCGTCTGACTACTTCAGCTCTCTAATACATATATATTTATATACTATACATGTTCTTCAGTGAAATATCCAAACTCCACGTAGGGGTCACAGGGGATTTGGACTTTATTTAACTAAATCTAAGAGGCAATAAAGTCAATATTTTCATTATGTATTAAAAATGTGCTCTACTGTCCCCCCAGGACAGTCTGTAACTAAAGTTATTACACACAGATTAATCTATTTACATGAGGGGTTTTGTTGTGTTGTATCCTGTAGTTTTTTAATACAATTCTTTAAAATTACACAGTGCAATGGCGTGAGTGTGTGAGGTTATCAGGATCAAAACAGGGAAAAATTCCAGAAATAAAGTGTTTTTCCTTCTTTTTCATTTACTTCCCTCTGTATATTTTCAAGTTGCTGTGATTCGTCCTCTCCATGTTCCCATTGTCTTCAAGTCAACACCTCCCTGTAGTTTAGAGGCTCAACATAATAATAATAATAATAATAATAATAATAAAAGATTCATAACTGATACTTAGATACTTCATGCAACTTGCATTTCATATACAAGACTCCACTTTACACAGTTCATAATCTACTAAATTTCCTGACAGTGTGCTTCATTATTTCCCTCCAACAGGATGAAAATGAATCAAGAGGCAACCCACAGGCCACTTTATTTCCATCTATTGAGCATACGTATTGTAATACGTTAATGGTGCGCTCAGGGCATTTCACACACAGAGCTGGGGCAGTGGAGGCCTGACTGCTGCTCAGGACGGTCGTTATCGCATTAGAAAGCATTACTCAAGTCTGACTATGTCTATTTGCTGGAGCAGAAGGATTGGAAAAGACTCATTTACTCTACATTGAGTCTGGTTATGGAAGATTGCCCTGGGAGAGCAGCAGGTTTTATTGCGTTGGAAAATATGCATAATTCACATGTTACTCTCTGAACACTGTCGTTTTAAAAAAGTTGTTGGACATCTGAATGTAACTTTAGATGAACAGTTATGAAGATATTTTATGATGACAGATGTTGGTAGTTTACCTCCATGTTGCTATTGCAATGAAGCGGTCAAATAGAAACAAATAAAACAAGACATTTTCGAATCCAATTAGCATTATTCGCACTGCGTGCAAATACTGCTAAGTTCATGGTAAATGCTAAGTTCATAGTAAATTAAGAGGGTTTTTGTGGCTTTTTTTAAATCAAAGTCTTCTTTTCACACAGTTACTGCATCATTGTTATTCCGTACAGTCCAACCAATTATCTGTTTCTGAGTATTCATGTTATTTGAGTCATGTGTCAAGGCCAGGGTTATCTCTCGAGACAGAGGCAGCTCTCTAGCCTCCTCTGCTTTGCAGCAGGCTTAATCAGGGTGGTTTATTGGAAGGCGAAGTGATGCAACATGGACATTAATCAAGCAGATGGGAAACAATCAGAAACAAACAAATTGCACTCACAAACAGAGATGAGTAAGGTGGGAAGGTGGAGCCAAGTCTTTTTAAAAGACACACATATCTATATAGATGCAGACTCTTTTGTCTCTCAATACACTTTTTACACACTTCTGGGTAACAATGCCATAGAGTCAGTTTTATGTGTGTGGAGGAGATGGATCTGAGGAGTCTATTGGTTCCAGTATTAAGGCACTTATTTAAATGAAAACTGCTGAATATGCCCTGATTCCTTCGACATGATGACAAAACTTGCTTTACTTTGTTGGTGATTCCTAGAAGGAGGAACAAATTTAACGTCTTATACAACTGCAGAGACAGTTATGTAACCAGCAGAATGCAACAGAGACTGATCCCACACAGTTTCTCCACTGTGCACACTCAAGGTAGTTAATTATGAAAACGAGTGCAGGGAAGTCAAATAAGTGACCTAATGGAGTGTAATGTGAGTTATTTTGACTGCAGCCTCTCTAAACCCTCGGGCTGACACATTACGGAGACCTCTGTCCAGCAGCTGAGCTGTGTGCAAGACTCTTCGCTTGTGGCTGGAAAGTGTGAAAGCTGAACTGCACAGGTCAGAGAAGAGGGAGAGAAGAGAGGTGTGTTGAGAGGCTGTCTCTCTCTCTCGCGCTCTCTCTCTCGCTATTCTAATGACTGTCTTCTCCACTGTAGTGATAATTAGTGATTCACAGTGTGGGTCTCACTCAGGCGCGTGCTCCAAACAGTGGTGATGGCCTTTTGTTCGCCTCAGCCAAAGGGTTTGGCATCGAGGAGCAAGGCAGTCAGTATGAATATTCACAACCTTCACACACTAATGTCCACAGACAATCAGGGGAAAGGGAGTGTGTGTGTGGGGGGGGGGGGCAAGGTGAAGGTGTGTTATTAGACAGTTCTGTCTCATCATGCCATACTGTGGCTTGTTTTGAAGGGGGGAGAACACTGTTCTCTCACACCTAAAGCTTCGTTGACTGGATTTGTTCATTGTTTAGTCCAAAAGGAAGTAATAAAACAGTATTCTGGTGCAACAGGTGAAAATTTGAGTGTGATACCAGCACTAGAGACGTGAAGTGACACGCTGTCTATACGGACACGTCAGTGTGTGCGTGTTTAAGTTGTGCAGTCTGAGCCGACAAAATTCACCGTTTACGTTTGATCTTGTCATGTGTCATCTCCAGTGCAGAACTGCGACATCGCTCTCAAAAGTCAGATGAGATGAGACCTGACGGTTCACACTGAGATGTGAGATCTGAGCTGACAAAATGATGATTGACTGATGAATGAAAGAACAGGATTTAGAACAGAGACCTTTTAACAATAGCCACGGTGGATGAAATGACTCCAGTTGCTTGTAAAACACAAGATTTATATCTAAGATGTTATGAGCACATATGAAGGTAGCATGGGCGTGATTTGTGAAAATCTCAGATAAGGGTCATATACAGCAGGGGCAAAAAACTGCACTGTGAACGCTACCTACAGTAAACTGTATTTCTCGTGCTTGACAACATAAGGCCATTGAGAGTATTTTTTAACATGTTGGATGACCTGTAAACCTGCTTCACATCCCATGACATGCAGCTTCATCACCTGCTGTCACCTGCTGCCGGTTGCCATAGTAACGGGCCACGCAGCGACTGAGGAGCTGTTGCGGCTACCATGCATGTGCTGCAGCACTGATTGAGTTTCGCGTAGGCGGAGCAGAGCGCGTCTGTCACACAGGAGATCAGCGATAGGTCAATGCTGGCTGTCACCCACATTCCTCCATGCTTGTCCTCTGCTCTCCTGGTGGCAGCGCGAGAGTGATGGGGAATGAAATCCGCCGCATGGTAAAGAGGAGCGGCTCTGAATTGAATTTCAGATCATCCACCAATGCAATTCTGGTCTAATCTGTTTTTCTTGATTCGAGTCGCTTGTCTGAACAAGGTTCATTCTCAGACTCGTCTGAGTCATACTGACCCTGCAATCTCTATTTGTCTCTGCCTTTGTCCTCGTCATCTCCTTTCAAGCCAGCTCTCTTTCTCTACACATTTCCTCCCTTCACATCCTCCTCCTCGGCTGTGCTTTGTATCCCTTTCTTTCCTCCCACCTCTGCCCCTCTCCACCTCTCCCTCACCTCATCATGGATTCTACCTCTGTCCTCAGGTGTCCATTCATCCCTCTCTCCTACTCTGTCCTTGTCAAACCCATTCAAACCCACACACCTTTCCCTGCTCCACTATGGTTCATCTCCTCCATCCCTCCTGCCCTCAGGATATTTCCCTCCTACCTGCTCCCCTCCAGGCAGCCCCCCACCCCCTGCTGCAGTCACTGCGGCGTCTGTCCCAACTCACCCAGCAGGATGACGATGCACAGCAGGATGGCGATCAGAGCGCCCGTGCTGAGGCCGGCCGAGGAGAGGAACGCCTCGCCCTGGCACATCCGGACCCTGCCGTGGCGCTGGCAGGGACACACCCGCAGGGTCAGGGTGCTGGTGCCGCTCAGAGACGGCTCCCCGCCGTCCCACACCACGATGGGCAGCTGGTACAGCTCCTGGGTCAGGTGGTTGAAACGCCGCCGCCTGGCGATGATGCTGGCTGAGCTGTCTATGATGGGAGAAAAAAAAATGGTTGGTTCTATCTTTTGTCTTTCATCTGCAAAGCCTGTAATTACTCATTTATGCAGACAGACATTTAGATTAAAAGGAAGAATCACAACCTTAATAGATGGAAAGGATCAGGTGACTTCATGAATTGTGTGATTAGGGACACGCTAAATCCTAAACAAAAATTAGGCTATGTTCACACCAGAGTGCAATTTCATGTTTCCCAACTGGATAAATATCCAACATTTATTCAAAGTGACTGGAGTCTACTGCACATGCTGGAGTCAGATGACCTCACATATATTTCATCAAAATGACATACATTAATTAAAAGGATGAAGAAAAATGTGAAAGCAAATACTCATAAAGAACTCTTAGGAATATTATCAAAGGTCCAATCTGTAAAGGGGCTGAATGTGACAGTGCTCATGTTAGCGTGCTCTTTTATGTACATGATTTGAGACACACAGCGATTACAGTAAAACTTCCACTTGTACAACTCCTTTATCCAAAAGGCATTCATGATGAAGGACGTTCTGAATTCACCAGCATGAATGTTGCATGTTGGACTGTCTGCAGTATAACACAGACAGACAGAAACAGTGTCCTCTCTGTTGCTGGAGCCAACTCAGGTGGCCTTGTTTACCTCAGCCAAGTTTATTTTTACATCAGTAGCTGGAGGATCTTCAGGGAGATGATAGAAATCAGGCACAGTATACAATATATATACATGTAGATACATTAATGCCCTGAACAATGATCTGAATGGTTTAGAGGTACCAAGGGGCTCCTGCAGGGACAGCGACAGAGCGGCCATTGGACATCAGCCATCTGGTGGCATTCATGGTCCACTTCCTCCATGACTCCAGACCAAGTCTCTATGCTGCACTGACTTTCACCAGACTGTTGGAAACTTCATTTTCTGCACTTTTTATTTCAAACAAATTAACTGCACTTCTAAACTACCACCTTTCAAGTGCTTCTGAGTTCTGAGTTGCCCTGAGTTGGGCACTATTTTACTATAGTTGGGCTGGGCAGTGGAGAATATTATATCAAAGATGGTACTCCAGAGCAGCTGTCAGTGTGTTCTGCAGTAACATTTCAGTATAGAATCAACTGTGCATTTGGGTTGCATTCACCACCCTGAGGTTTCCCTTCTTGAAGTCATCACATGACCAGTTCACTTGCTCAACTGGGTTAGAGGAGAATTCGACATGCGATCCTTCTGTAGGCTGAAGGCTGCTAGGGAGGGTTTATCTCTGCAGGAGGTCACCATTTTAAGATGTATAAACCACACAGACATACATATAGAGCATCAAATGACAGATTTATGGTAAAATAAAACGCTGAACAGCTGCACTTTGAGATTCAGAGCTGCATAATCTCTGAATGAACCATGCAGATGTTTGTTTTCAGAGGATACTGAATCATGCACCTGGTTGACTAAGTCAGCGCAGTATTTGCTGCATATATCAACACACTATTTGAAGGAGAGAGAAAACGCTGATTCGTGCGCAGGGCAACCTTTTCCTTTTTTCACCCAGCAAAAAGAAAAACAAACAAGCAAACAAACAAACAAAAAGAACACCTCCTTCCCCGCTCTGTATTACCATGCTGATGCTCTGAGACCTCGCCTCCCACTCCAATCTCTGCTCTATCTACCAATAATTATTATGATCGACAGTTGGAATGACAACACGTACTTCAGGCTTTATTAAGTCAGACCTACAGTATCACCGTATCAGCAAGCAGATGGGTGCGGAGCGCGGGGGATGCAAATAACAAGGAAGAGAGATGGGGAGTTGGAAGATGAGAGGAGGAGAGGGAGAGGATGCAGGAGGTGTGTGTGTGTGTGTGTGTGGAGGACAGAGGCTGAGAGGGAGACAAACAAGCTGCATGTACATGGTGTTTCGCTGTCACAGCTTTTACACTTTGATGCAGCACAGGTCCTTGTACAGACCGTGACAAGGAAGAGCACATCAATTACCTGATGCTAATTCCACATTAAAGCACCGCTCGCTGCAGGTGGGTGGAGCAGAGCCGTGCGGTTGTTGATTAAGTCGGGAGGGGGGGGATGCGTGCAGCCACGTGGCCTCCACAGAAGAGGGGAGAGACAGTGTGAGGGGGACTCGCGGTCGCTATTAAAACTGTGTTGTGACAGAGCCAGGCAGGTAACTACCAGTAAACTACGGTAAGACGCGTTTCAACTTCTGTTTCAAAACGATCCCAAACAGCATCTGCTTTTTCTGTTCCAGAAGAACACACAAGCAAAGCAGCACATTTGTGAAGCTTCAAAAATACACAACATAAGTTGCACATACTCAAGTCTCACTTCTTAAAGTCATCCTGAGGATTTACTTCATTGTGCGTGAATGCATGAAGATTTCAATGCAGCAAAAACTTGCAGATGTGCTACATTTACTCAAAACCCTTGCAGATTTCTCTAATGTGGTCTGGTATAGTCTAGAAAAATTTCAATGAAAAAGGACTCTACCACGTACATAAAACTATAGCAAAAGCAACAGAAAATAGGAGCAAGCACTTTTTATTACTTTTGAGTCTTGTGTCATGTTTTATTTCTTTTCTTTTTTTGTTTTCTTTCCTGTTTATTGTTTGTTTTTTTTCCTGCTGTTCAGTCCATGCTCCTGCACCCCACGATCGTGTTCACCTGTTTGCTTCTTTCTGAATTTCTCCTTCTTCTCTATTTTTTCTTGTTTCTTTGGGGGAGGAAGGATTTGTCTTTGCTTGCGCCATCACTTTTGTTTGTACTCCATGTTGTGGAGTCGGTGTTGTTTACTGAAGCTCAACTTTCATTCCCCCAACCTGCCCACTGAGAAGTTCTGCATCTCGGTTCTTTAGAGCTGCTTAAAATTACAGGCTCCTGTGTTAAACTATCACTCTAAAATAAGAGATGAGATGCTTGGTTGCAATCACGTTCCAGAATTAATCGCTCATTTACTGTAAAACATATGAAATGTGATTTTAAAAAAAGAAAAAAAAAAACGATTGATGTAATCACCAGAGACTTCACACTTGCCTACACGTGCACTTTGCTGGGTTCCTTGTGAACTTTGAGTGTATGTGTGTAGGTGACTGTGATGGGATCAGCACGAGCCCTCTCAACAGCTGCAGCTCAAAGCGTAACAAACTGCCGTTTAGAGCAGAAATAGATATTAGTTTGCAGTCCAAAAGGTCGCCACTTGATGTTGTACACAGGCTGAGTTTAGAAGTGTCTGCGCAGTGTTGGTGCTGAGTGAGGATATTTAGGTCAACAGCATTGTGCTTCCAGAAAAATCAATGCATTTGTTACACTCTTCTAACACACTGCAGGGGTGAGGCTCACTATAGCTCAAGCATCTGAGTTTACCACCTACATATTAGCAAGATTTCCTCAGTGAAAACTGCCTTTTTAAAGTGGCTGCGTCTCCATTTCCCTTAGAAATGCACAAAACTGAAATATCACGATAGAAACTGGTGATGGAAACAGCTACATTTACTCTCAAAAGTGGAAGGGACACACATTTTTTACATTTAAAAGTAATGTAGGGGTCATTTGACCAGTTCACTTCATACAAGATGAAAGAACTTTTTAGAAGCTAATATCTAGTAAAACATCCATCTTCCTCAAAATGTAATTTTGCAGGACGAGATTTGACACACATTGTGGGACATCAACAGACTATGATAATAAATAAACACTCTTAAATAGAAACACCCACACATAGCAATACTTAATCAAAATATCACTTTTATTTCACACAAAATATAATGCAAACACACCTACCACCTGTGCCTTAATGCAGTCAGTAATTAATCTGCAGATCGAGAAGCTTTGCTTTGGAATGTGACTTTTCCTGTCACGCGAGCCCCAGTTGGTCACAATAAAAAGAGCGTATGCTGATGCCGCTACCGCTGAGGTGTTAATATGGGACAGTTTTGAATATTAAACACTAATATCATTTTGTATAGGAATAATAGACTCCTCATGTAGAATAACAAACAGCACATCAAGGGACAGACGCGGCAGCCTCCTCTAAGGGAAGCTCCTGCTCCTCTTCCTGTTCAATAAGGATTAGCTCGACTCAGTGAGGCTTAGTTTAACAAAAACAGGCAACAGATAGCAGTTAGTGATGTGAGTGATTGCATAAAAGAAACATGCTTTGCCTCCTGTGGTGGTTCAAGCCTGAACACTGTTCCATAAAGAAGGGATTTGTGCATTTGACTTAATCATGTTGGCTTGTATATACATCTTCAGTAACTATGATAATAGACTTTGGAATAGTATTATTATATTACTCTTGTACAATATGTAGGAAGAAACTGCTTAAAAGTTTCAAAGACAAACAACACACACATACAACTGGCTCTAGCAAAACAACATTAGTTTATGTAATTTAAACAATGTTAGTATGTTTCTTAAATTGTAAATAGAAAGCAATTAGGAGAAATATGAACTATCTCAGACAGAAAATCAAATCAAAACCCTGCACTGGGTGATCGTGATGGTTTTGGCAGAATGTGCATGAGACGAGTCGCTCTGCCCCCTCTAAAGCTCAAGATCATGCTGTTTCAGCAGATAATACTTGTTTGGAAATCTCAAAGTATCACAACCATTGCAGCAGAGTGTGAATGACAGAAAATCTAATTAAAGGTCCCACATATCAATGCTCTGACAGCGCCTCTTTCAGCATGGCTGATTAACCGAAGTATTCCAAGGCCTTCTGTATGCACGCTGGAGGAAGATGCCTCCTGAAATCAATTGATCTATTTAAGTGTGTGGGATAGTTAGAGATTGCATCTTCCGTTTAATTGCCTTTTTAGAGGCAAATGTCATCACAATGTGACAGATGAGGAGATCAAAGAGGCATTCAATTTTCCCTCATTGTAAAGTGGAGCTGAGCATGTTTAAAGGGCTTTTAAACAGGACAGGTTTGCCACAAAGTGCTTTCCTGGAGCTGCGGAGTGGGGGTCTTGTTTTTCAGTTTTAATGGTGGCTAATCTATCGTGGGAGTTTGACCTGCATTTATTGCAGAACTTCAACTGCGTAGAACACATCTGCCTTGACGACTCCGCCTCTGAAGTTCTTTCACGTCTGTCTATCCAAAACAAAAGATCTCAAATCGGATTAAGGGCAAATAAAAGGGGAAAAGGTTATGATTGCAATTCATGATTTATTTTTTTGTGTTTCGATAAAAGTCTGCTCAGCAGAGGGGGAGCAGTTACAGGTCTGTGTAACAAAATAATGGGTTTTTGCAAATCTGATATGATTGCAGAAAATGGCCTCCTGAAAAAGCCTGCAATGCTTTAGTTAATGGTTTCTTTTAAAACTTGTTAAATTACCTTAAAGTAGTGAGACGGTGAAATCAATTACAATTATCCTGAGTGATTGAACTAAAAATTGCAGCCATTTTGTGCTTTCAAACTAAGTGCAGGAAGCTTGTACGCCGACAGTCCCCTGCCCCAAAAAAATAAAAAATAAAAAAGTAGTTGTGGAGGCTCCATTGTGAACAAACTGTAACTGAGTGGGAAAGGAGGTCATGAGAGAGTTAGCCGTGTGAGTGACTGAGAGGGATTTCCGTCAGCGGCACAACTACAGAGGGAGGTATTAGGCTGCGGCGCGGAGCAGCTACAGTACCAACTGCTGGTCTGCTACGGCGCCCATGAAAGAAGCAGCTTCGAGTGTGAAGAGCTTACTCTAATTATCAGACACAGGAGTCAACAGTACGCTGCATTGTGTCTGTCTCTCTCTCTCTCCCTCTCTCGGGCACGCTGGGATACTGTGAACACAGCAACTAACTTCTAATACACAGTGGCAGCAGAAACGCTGCGGCTCTGACACCTCTTTTGAGTGGAAGTGCAAATGCAGCCTCCGAGTGACTGGAGCAGTGTGAACAGAGAGAGCAGCGGCTTAACATTAAGAGGCAAGTCCCTGTTTCTGAAACTGCTGAAAAAGAAAAGAAAAGAAAATGGCAGAGGTATAAATAGAATATGAAACATTCTAGGTGGATGAGGAATTCTATTATAGATGACTAAGAACGCAAATGAAAAAGCAGATCAGGAACAGGTTGCATTCTTATAGGAGACCTAGAAAAGTTGAATGGAGTATTTATCCTTATTCTGTAGTGACTTCAATAGCCACTATGGAAAATGCGCTATCATAATTCCTTTTGAAATCTGATTACTAGATCTGTGTCTGGACCTATTCAGGCCCCCTTTCAGGCTTATCTGGCAACCACACACGTACACACACACACACAGTAGCTATCTGGCCTGGCACTCATATTGAACAATCACCTGCCTTTACGTCCCTTTGTATTACAACAGATTTTCACAACATTTTCCCAAACTAATTGGTGCAGTAGCTAGAGCTATGGACGTCATGGAGCAAGTACATATCCAGCTTCATATGTCTGAGCCAGAATCAGTGGAGGATCCAGAATTTCACCAGAAACTTCATCAAACTGCTGCCTCACAGTTGTGTGTCTTCATTTGTCCTGTATACTTGAGCAGGTACACAAGAAGATGATTCTGGAGATGAGGTGGTGCAGTCTGGTTCATGCCACAAAAGAGATGTATCCATGAATTCTGGTGTTTTTGTATGACTTTGGCTGCGAATAAACTGCCATTATTCATCGAAGTCAGCCTTTTTGTTCTCTGCGTTGTCATGTTGACATAATGGTCTGTCATTCAGGTTTCGTTCTTTGCAGATAACCTGCTGAATCTAATGCAGTGTGACCCTGGCAGCTTGGAAGGCGGCTCTCCAAACACAAAGCTCTCCCCTCGTCTGTCTAAAAGCCGGCACCCTCGATGGAGGCGTTTAGCTGCTCCACTGGAGCTTCTCCCTGGTCCACAGAACAAGTCACAGGCCGCCTCCATTTCCTCTGGTCAACAACCCGTTCAGGTTGCTCTTTAGCTGCTTGCCATCCCAGAGGAACCCTACAGAGTGCTCATCTGTGACTTCTCTGAACCTTCAAAAAGTAAAGTGAGGTAGAAATAAACACTGACTGAGACGGTTCAAATCTTTTTGATGGAGCTGTGATTAATGAAAAAAGAAACACAAAAAACCAAAGTAAAAATTCATCACACTTCAAAGCTTTTAAGATGTAAACTCATAAGCCATTTAGGTGAATAAACGCAGCAGAACTCTTCTTCTGTGTCTTTGCACAAGGCAGTGGATAAAGCTTGTGGTGAGAAGCCTCTGGACCGGGAGCTAAACAGACTTATTACCCATTATCGTATTGATTTTTTGATCTTTCAGCTGCTCCCTTCCCCCCTGCTTTCTGACCTCTCACTCTCTCTCTCTCTCTTTCTCTCTCTACTTCCTGTCTCAGAGATTCATCTGGAGTGCTGTGAACTCTCCTCTCAGCAGGAGAATGCTGGGATCTTCTGGCTGACAACTTTCTGAAGTGATTACAGACCGACGTAGCACTCAGGTGCTCACCTGAGACTGAGACGGTTTCCGTGGCAACGCCTACGTTTGTGCCCCCGTGCCGGCACAAAATAAAGCACGCGCGAGGTGAGAACGGGAGAGAGGAAAGAGAGCGTGTGAGACAGAGAGAGAAGGAGAGAGAGGCAGAGCTGGGCCTGGTAATCCCTTTGACAACACAATGCACAAACAAGCCAAATGTCTGCAGCTTTGGACCCGCCTCAGAGTTGATCCCACTGGTGTCTGGATCTTCACATGTCTTCTACACAGCTGCCACAGCACATATCTCACAAGGTGTGTGGGGAAAAATCAACGTGGATTATCGGATCTGAGGACTGGTGAACGATACCCCTGCGGGCTTCAGGCTTGAGAAACAAAAAAAAGCACTGCAAACAAATATAATGATCATCTTTTAATTACCTTCATTGTCTTTCAGAGTGAAGTTGGGATTAATTGGAAGCTGGTCTGGCAGAGCAAAGGAAAACCGCTGTCCGTTGGCAAAGTCATCCTTGTCCACGGCCGTGACAGTCTGGATCACCTGTTGGTTAGAGGGACACAGGGGAATCTCTTCAGAAAGTTTTACTAATGCAGGTGCAAAAAGATGTAGATCTAGTAGTGACAGTAGACACAGATGGGATGAGCTGTCTGACAGAACTTGACTAACTATAAGACTTACTAGACTTACAGTACAATAAGACTTAGGAGCATCACTTCAGAGCACATGCTGGTTCTTTTTTCTTTCATTAATAAACCTGTTCTTATTTTAGATTCAATTAAGGAGCTGTTTTATTTCTTGATATGTGGATCGTTACTTGTCAGAGTCCGAGCTCCTCTGACCTCAAGCCGACTATTCCTGCAGCATTTCCTCCTCTGAAGGGGAGTTGCTTGTTTCAGAACATTTGGCTTGTGCTTGGATAGTGTATGTCGGTGTGTATGAGTGTGTGGGGTGAGATCTAACGAAGACAGTGGTGCTCTGAGGGCAACCTTGCTGCCACTTTTGTCGTCTTGTTACCCTTAATTGGTGAGAGATGCAGTGCGAGTGGAGAGGGAGGCCGAGCGCGAGAGAAAGAGAACCTGATAGCCACTGTCACCACAGGGACTTCGTATCGTCACTGGGAGATTTGGGAGTTTTGCTCCTGGTAAAACCTGCACAAGCCTCAGTCTTGAATGGTGTTGTATTAGGATGAACTTTGTGTGAGCTCACATTAGTTAAGTAGACTAGAATATAACAGAATGTACCTTTCGTCGCCCCACAAACGGGGAAATTTCAACGGTCATATTGCTATTCAATGGACTGAATAAAATAATAATAAAAAAAAAGTTTTTTTCCATTTGTTCCCCAGTGTAATTGCTTATTATTTTTTTTTAATACCCTACATAGAGGCTAATTTTAGCACTACAATCTGTACACATGAGACTGAGTCCAGCATGTTTGCCAGTGTGCTTGATGTGTTGGTTAAATCTTCTACATAAAATCAACATGAGCTCTGAGCTACAGCCAGGACTCTTCTCACAACGTTACAAACCCTGAAATTTTACTCCAAGCCCATGCTTTAACTGAAAATTAAGCATAACCTGGTACATTAATGAACGGCTCAATTCTTTCACACACACCACACTTCTGAATGGTGGAGTCCCATTCAGCACATCTCTCATCACCACTTCACCCCCTGGGCCCATTACACTGAGGTCACTGCCATCATTATTCAAATTTAATGCAAACTTTAATTCAAACTTTTCCTCCACTGGTTTGAAACTATTAAAAAATGTATCTAGTTGTGTCCTTGCAGTTTTCACTTCATCATCCTTTGCACACACCCCCCTTTCAGCCATTTCCATGCTGCTGATTGCTCCGTATCTCAAAAACCTCCTTAATTCCAACAAATCAAAGACTATGGAGAGCAAATTGGAATGAGCTTCGATTTAGAGCTGTCATGCTTTGCTGCTAAGATGCTCATTTTGAATGAGCGATGATTAAGCAGCTCTCTCCAGCGCCTTCCGAGTCGCTCACTGCTGGGCCCAAAGTGCCGAGGGGAACAATAGCTCAGTGTCTGCCGTCTCACTGACAAAAGGAGCCAATGTAGAAATGTTTCAACACTTTGCTTCTAAACTGTGCAAACAGAATCGGATATGCTCACCTGTCCCGGCCTCGAGCTTTCACACACGATGACTTCCTCATCCGTTGCTATTTCTGGCGGATTGTCGTTCATGTCCAATACCTGGACAGTGACAGCAACATGGCTGAGGAGGCCGGGGTTGTCTGCAGCGGAAAGGGATCAAGTGACAGGAGGTGAAAGTCAAACATTACGCCTTAAGAACAGCAACAACGTGAATGTAAACTAAGACACTTTTGTCTTGTTCTTATGAGCTCATGAGTTTTCAGGTAAAAGCACTGAGTCATGAAATGCTGCAGAGGGCATTTTAATGTATTAAAGCACATCTGATCATCTTTGTGCAGCAGTTTCTTTTCCCAGGGGTCGCTTCATAATCAAGCATCTATACTCTTTGTGCTGCATCTGCAACTCATTCTGACACCAAGTGGGAGTCATAAAATTACCACCAAGGACACAAAAATTAATGAAAGTAGTCAAAAACACACAATTCAGGAGTTCAATGAGGGTTTCCACTGTTGAAATGTGTGTGTGTAGCATGCATGTATGAAGCCAAGACAGCAAAACTTCACTTACCCACTACAGCAGTGTCAATTTTTTTTTTCCAATATTGGGATTTTGAGGTCAAACCTTGAAACACAGTGGTTGAATACTACTTTTAGATAGCTCATAGCTCTTAAAATGCTGATATGAGGCCATCATTCATCTCTGAAAAAGGTTCAAATTCCTCATCCCACATTTTTAATGGATTAATAATGATAACTGTGGAGAAATCTGCCCAAGGTTTGAAAACCAGTCCTCTAGAGTAAGGTTTTTAACCCTCGACCCGTGAAGAGCTTCCGTCTCCATTAAAAGAAGATGAAGGTTTTAGTTTGTAGCTCCTATGTTTTACAGGAAGTGAGTGGAATGGTACATGCCTGGAAAATGCTCGCTCAGCAGTGAGAGTGGAAAAGAAAATGCAGGTGCAGCAGGATATCTATTAAATTAAGGCTCTAGTGTCCTAATTCACTGTATACTGTGCATGGAGGTGGTTTTTCTGTGTGTGATGAAACTCAGATACATTATAGTGAATAGCAGCCTCAGTAACACATACACAGCATTTAATCTGAAATTAAGTGGCATTAAACACTCTGGAACCAGAGATAGAAATCAATGCTTGTAACTTTTAAAAACACCTAGCTAGACGAACACAAAGCTAACTGCTAACTGATAGCGCTCCCAGTCCAGAGCTGCGAGACACTTACTGTAAAAGCTTAACGCTTCAAAAATTAAATTTATGTCTGTCATGCTGCTTGAACCACAACAGGTGCAGAAAATTGTTGCAGAGTGTGTTGTTGAAGGCACTGGCAATAACACTGTAAGCTAACATGCAACATTCTTATTCTCATTCTTATTCTTAACAGTCTTATTGCTATGCACTGTAAGTCACTGTAAGTGACTGCAGATCAGTGAGCCATGCTACCGGAAGCTAACTTCTGTCTTATTATTACTGGCAACAATGTGAACAGTGTCAAAGCAATTTAGCATTTTAGCATGACAATTTACCACTTCAGCATCTAGAATACCTAGCCTTACTTTTGTGGTTAGTTTGGTGAAATTAACTGAAAAGAAAGGCTAAGGTGATGAGAAAGCAGTAATGAGATAACATTTTGCAAAAAAAAGGAAAAAATTTTTTTTCCAATACTGATTACAAAACATCTATCTGTCCATCATCTTATCGACTATGTATGTATCCAGTGTTGTAGCAGAGGTATGCCAGGACCTATCTCCAGCACACCCAGGGAGAAAAACCCACACACACACAAGAGAGAAAATGTGAACTCCATACAGAAATCACTGTGGCCGGGACGCAAACCTTCTTGATGCGATATGCAGCAGCACTAACCACTGTGTGGCTTGGTTCCAGAACAGCTCTTTGTAAAGATCCAAAACCTGATGAAAATACACTCACACTCCTGTCCTTTTGGCATGTGTGTGTGTGTGTGTGTGTGTGCGTGGGAGGCCGTCAGGGGTAGCGTCTCTGCGGTGAAGCGTTCCAGCTGCTTTGCAGCTATCACACAGTGCGTCCTTGCTCATTCAAAGAGGTAAAAGCTTAGCAGCCTGTGTTTTGACAGTGCCTTTGCGAGTAACAATACCCTTGAATACTAAGGAGAGGTGCGGAGACAAGGAGACAGCACCTCTGGTGATTGGCTAGAGTTTCGCCTAATTGTGATTACAAATTACCCAATGAACCTGATAGCGCCCTGATGAAGTTAGTGCCGCCTGCATTGATCTAATTAATTTTCAGTGTAGAAAAGGACATTGAAACTATTGGGACTAATCTGATTTTGGAGCTAATTATAGAAAAAAAAACTCTCTAACCTATAATGCTAACCTGTTAACATATTTTAGTCAATATGCACATTATCTCCTTCACTGTTGTTTTCTCCACACTTCAAATGCTAATTTTCTCTGTTAACTCTGTCAGGATCTGTTTAAACAGTGCTAATGATTGGGATAATAATCTCAATAATGCCTTAATAACATCTTGTTGTGAAGAAAACGGGACACTATGTGAAAACTATAACATATTGCTTAATTATTAACACCAAATATTATCTGAGGCAATTTTCTTCAACTCAGACACAACGGCAATAGTACAAAACATTCGCCTTTGAATTAAGGTTTACTCTTCAAGAGAGCATTTTTCTAAATTCAATACCATATTTCTGAGCCTGAGACTGGAGCCCTGCCATTGCTTAGTTCGTAAAATGAGCAGAATATCACCATTTATTTGGGCAGGAGTGGGCTGTGTCTGTTCACTGTGACCCCTTAAATAAAACCTAGCAGACGTGTTTTGCATGAGAGGAGGACGTGCAGCAGAGGAAGCAGTTTCACTGAATGGCTCCAGGCGACTGTCACTTATTTTGGATTTGTAAAGCCATGATAGCCCCAGTTTCTGTTCATTCTTTACAAATATGTAACTGGTGGAATCATAGAGTGATAATAATGTCAAAGACAGGAGTCCCGCTGCAGTGTGTGCATGTGTGAGTGCGTTAGCACGTACAGCATCCTGCTGCTGAGCCTCTCTTTTGTTGATATTGATTCTGACTCCAATTTAACACGCTATGAGCCTGTGCCTGGACTACTCTCCGACTATATGATCTGGTGGGGGGAGTACAACCATAGCAGCTGCCTTCACCTCTGCTCATGTTACTGTGGCACAAACTTACCATTGATTCAAATGATAATTTTTTGTGTTGTTGTTGTTGTGATGACCAGTCTCTTTTTGCTTTGGGCAAAACATGATTTGTGGAGAAATAGCATGCAATCGGCTGAACGGCATCTAGATGTTTAACACAGTGACTAAAGGTGCAAAACTTGTAAGAAATACACCCTGATTATCTAAAAATGTTTCTGTCAGATGAAGAAAAAAAGCATGATCTGTATTTGCAGCATGTGTATGCACCTCATTATCTGCTCATTTACCAGCAGAAATCAAGGCACAAAATATTTATACTAAATCAAATTCATGTATTTATCTTATCGGCAACATGACAGAATCAAAACATATTAGAGAATTGCAGCTATGTCAACATAAAAGTCCAATCTGTTCGAGCAAATACAACACAGCAGCTGCCTCAAATCTGCCCACTCGGAATCAAATGTTAGTTTATGGAAAGTGAGCTGGTACCTACCAACCTCCGAGGCCATGGCTGTGATGTTGTGCCAAGACATGTCTTCTCTGTCCAGGGGCTGTGTCGTCCGAATGATTCCCGTGCTCTCCTCGATTCTGAAGTAACTCACACCTTCCTCTTTGCTTTCCAGGAAATACCTGTTGGGGAGCAAGTTCATCATGTTACAGTAGGCACCTGTTTCATTCATTCATTTTTCATACCGCACCGTGATGGAGAAGATGATGGATGGGATCAGTTTTCTAAATTTGTAGAGGTGAACAGATAATTTCAGCTTGAAACAGATCCTGGAAATTATCTCTACAATTGTAAGAGAATATAAAAGCACCAGTGACTTAGTGTAACACTACAGCACCATGACAAAGTCACACATTTGATTAACTCCATCTATAGACCGGTTCACTTTTCACTTCTGTACTGCAACGTTGTATTGTCAAAATCTAATCAACGGAGGCAGAGATAAACACTCACACAGTCTCTGGATCCAAAACAGATTTACCATAAGCGACCAATAGATTCATCAGTTTACAGCTTCCTGCTAGCTGCGAACATCTGTCACTGAACTGTGATAAGCTTCTCTTACATTCACAAACAACACTTTACAACAACACTTTAAGTGTCGTCACAGACTTCAGATGAGAAAACAAGTTAAATTTAATGAGATGTGTCTCTCTGAGCAAGAAATCCTGGTTAAATGTCCCGGAACATGATAAAATACAAGTGCCTCTTCGTCATCATCACATCAGAAAACAAACCCTTAAATAAAACCTTAAAGACCAGATGTGCTTAGATTGTTGCTACTAGAGGTGTGAACTTTTGCTGCTCTCACAGTCTGATTATTATTATCATGTCATGTCACTTGATTTGAAGTGTTACCTCACATGGTTTTGTTTTCATCAACAAATACAAGTAGACTGATATAAACTCCCTCTTATATTCAGGAAAACTTAAGTCTGAATACAGCATCCAACAGCATTAATGGCTTCAAATATTATGCAGTGCCACAAATTCAATCACATTCACTGAATGTGACTCACCACAAACGCATGAATATTCAATTATGTACCCTCTTAACTGTGTTTTTCTGGCATGTATTCACACATCAACCTGCCCTGCCCTGATCTAATCTGCGCTCATCTGGTAGTGTTATTGCAGTATAATCGATTATCAGTGGCCACTGCATCGATGAAGATTCATGCACATCTTAATGCAAATCATCTATGATTCAATTCAACACCCCTGCTTGCTATCAGGATTAGGATGCAAATGTAAACAAAAACCAGACTGGAATGTTCTTATTTTTCTGTGCTTTTGAAAGTGGTGTAGCACCTGTGAAGCATGGAGAGAGAAATTTTTTGCTGCTTTCAAAAGACAAAAACATAATAATAATAATTTTCAGGTCTTGGCATACCGTTCTGAAAATATGTATTTTTAAGTTGAGTGCAAATACCTTAAATATTCAGTAATGACAAAAGGTGATGTTCGGCTGGCAGTGTTTACACTGCTGTAATGGCTTTTTGGCAGCACTGCTATCAAACTGGAAGTGAAGCAGTGTCTGGAATGTAAAGCAGCTTCTATCATGAGTTCAGCCATAAAATAAGCATTGGCTACATATCCCTTATTCGTCTCCTAATGACCTATTTACACCTTTAATCCAGCATTCAATGCCATGAGGACAACAGCTTCAAATGACAATTCAATTCAATTCTGAACATGACATGACAAATGGAAATAGTATGAGGATATTAACGTCAGGATTGCATTTCTTTAAAATAATGAACTTTTTTTGTTTTGCTTTTTTCCCCTCCTCTAAGCTTGGATTGCTTACAAGTGCACCAAGCAGCCTCGGTAGAAATGTTGTCATAATTTATTAAACGCTCCGGCTCATAAGAGCATGAAGGCTTTGCCGCTCTAGCTTTTTCACTCAGACTTGAGGTGCTAAGCATTGACTCTGACGAGGAAAAAAAATCTATGCAAACACACTTCAGATCTGTTAATTACAGCTGCCGGTGTTTAATCCTGAGCCTCTTTTTGTCTGTGTCTTTTTTGTCGCGTTTTGCTTAAAATAATCACCCAGAGTACATGATGTTCCATCATGGGGATGATTATTTTCCAGAACACCTTGATGGCAAAAATAATCTTTCCTCTTCCTAAGTAAATATTAGGTTTTCTCATCAGATTGCCTGATTCAAAGGTTAAAATTAAAACTGTGAAACAAAGTCTGTCTGTTCGGGCCTGTATTTTTGTTTCTTGGAAAGGCCAGTGCATTGAACAGAGTTTGACTGCAGCCGTGGGAAGCAGAAATGCTCCTTACACAACTCAAACACAGAACATTTAGATGAATGAAGAACCGAAGGGCAAACTTGATGTCATTGAACGTGGATAACACTTAAAAGTTGGCACAAGGCCGCATGCACAAACACTGTCACGTTGCTATCTAAGTCTTAACGGCTTGTCAGCTGCATGTTAGGCTGAGCTCTGCTATTTTCTCTGTTGTTTGAATGCTCATTAGTCAAATGGTGAAATTACAGCTCTGTAAAGACACAAGTAAGGGCTTAAAGGGCACTTCAAGTCACATCATACGGCCCCGAACGGAAAATGTTGTTGTTTAAAGCAGAAACATGGGGGAATGCAGGCTGAGTGTGTTTGGTTAAGTGTTGAGCACAGAAATATGTGAATGATACGTGGTGGTGATTCAGATTCAGGTTTAAAGGTTGAGGAAGAGCATCCTCTAAGCGTGATTTACAGCTAGTTGTTACATTATCCTCTTAGGGGAATGAACATTAGGGTGTAGAAAACAACTATTTTTGTAGTCAGTTTACCTGATGATTACTATTTTGTTCAATTGATTTAAAAATGATGCAGTTGTAATGCCTGTTTCAAAAGGGCCAAGACAAAGTCTTCATGGCGTGTTTTGTCCTCACCTCATTGAAATTAATCTGTTTCTCATTCAGAACTAAACAAACCAGGAGATACTCACATTTATGAAGCTGAGAGAGAAGCTGAGAGAAGAGAATTTTGACAAAATTTCAGAAAATAATTTTCAAAAATTGTTTTTCAATCGATTCATTGATTCAAACGTTTTTGTTTGGATAGCTTGGACAGATCATACGTTGATCTTTATTCATATGCATAAAACTCTTTCAGAAGTTGTCAGATGTGCTGAGGAAGTGGTGTAATCAAGCATCTTGTTGGGAGGACTTTCAGTCCTTATACTTTCATGTGTTTATTTGATATTACAGCCGTTTGCACTTGAAAGGGAAAACTGGTCAGATCTGAGGTTGACTTCAATCCAGAAATGTTTGACTGTAACCAGGCCAAGGACTCCTCGCTGCTGGTCCCTGATTATTATGATAATGTATAAGAGCAGCCAGAGGTAATGAGCCATCAGGACTTTGTTTGGCTATTTAGACATCAGTTTCAGAGCAATAACTTGATATGTCACTTCAATAACGTGTTTATTTAGCTGCACGCATGGGCAGAGTTGTGATGATCAAAGCGAGCCAAATACTGATCCTTGCTGCAGTCTGAATTCTAATGCAAACACAGCGAGCAGCGGCACATTTTTTGCTTTTCTCTGGGTTCAAGTGGATGTCTCCTCCTTTACGTGGTGAGGGAGGTACTGCGGGGATTGACAGGATGGAGGTATCCTTCAAGGAGAGCGAAGGAGTGCTTTCATATGCAGATTACCTCCTTGTTTACTATAAATCTTTCACAAACTCGGAAGATTCTGTCATCAATCAAAGAATCGTTTTATTACCCGGTGTCTTCCTCCCCACTTTGAAAACCGCACACCATTCATTAACAGCCGCGCAGCTCAGCGCTTCAAAACGGGCCGGATGGTAAGTTATTGAAAGGCGCAGGACTCCCACTTCACTGCTTGTAACTCCCGCCCGGCTGCATACTGTATGTAGCCAAGCCAACAGTGCTTCTTAGCGATACATCAGCAGTGCTTCGTTCTTATTCCACGTTGTACTATCATCATTTAGGCTCAAGTTAGAGAGGAAATTCAGACAAGCAGTGTGGAGTTGCTTGAGCGTAATGTCATGAAATGAGGAACCTGGGCAGAGTGAGAACATATGATTAGTCTGTGGCTTGAGGGTAATATCACTTTTTTTTCAGATCGACACAAACTGGTGTTTAGAGCGCATACAAATGTGCTAAGCAAGGTGCATTGCCTGGGGTTGGTTTGCAGACTTGCAGACAAAACAAGCCTTCTGTCTGGAGGAACCTCACTGTGGAAGATTTACCACAGACATATCATCATTGCATCACATAATGCAAAATCTATTGCCCTTTTGACCTTTAAAAAGCCAACTGAAACACTAGTTATATGAAAATGAATCGTGCCTCAAATCACATGTGATGTATTAGATATATGCCGTATCTTCCAGTGTTTATCTAAAGCCAGTCTCGTGTCTTGGTGGCTGAAATGCTCTAGTTTGAACTTAAATCTGTAGGCAAATCCCTGGCTAAACACAAACATTATTAATACACCTGTGAGCCAAATGGGGAAAAAATGATTAAATTACATTAGCAAGTCGTACCTGAGCAGAAGTTCTTTTCGGGAACGTCTTGCAGCTCTGCTCATCAGAATGAGGCTTTTTAGGAATTTTTTTTAGAAATCCATCTGGCAAGCAGTTGCACATTGCTAAATAAGTAAATCCAAGTTTTTGGCAGAAACAGAATAGGTCTCATTATATTAGCAGGCTGCTCTTGCACCCTTCGTTTCTGCACTCATATTTATGCAACAAGACAGACTGTACGTCTTCAGCTCGATCCGGCCATGCACAACTAATAAGACAGAGCCTACACACGTGCCTGCCTCTGAATGCTCATAATCATTCCTACAGATTGCCTCTGTGTGTGTGTGTGTGTGTGTGTGTGTGTGTGTGTGTGTGTGTGTGTGTGTGTGTGCATACCGGATGGGGCTGTTCCTGCTGTCAGGATCTCGGGCTGTCACAGCACCCACTTCTGTGCCGCTCGGCGCGTTCTCGTACACATCCATGATGTAATGATCTAGAGAGAAGATGGGGGCTTCGTCTACATCCCCGACGGTGATCTTAAGGGTGGCCGTGTCTTTGAAAGAGCCGAGATAGGAGAAACGAGGATCCACATGTGTGTTCATCCCCTCGATGTGGAGGGTGTACGTCTTCTTCCTCTCGTAGTTCAGAGGCTGTTGGTGGTGGGAGGGCATAGGGTAATGTGATTAACACACACACGGAACAAAGCAGCTGTACTTTATCTGGATGGATCAAGTGACTACGTTGAGGTGAACTAACTCCAGGCTAACAAAAACAGCATTTTCTGCGAGTCTGCATGGCAGAAAATATCATTAAAGAGAGTGATGGTTCAGTTCAGTTATGTGAAGAAGTGTGGAGAATTTCAACCTAATTATTCAGCAACAGAGGAAGGACTTCTACTTTTCTAAAGGGCTTTTGCAACATTGAAAGCAAAGCAGACCAATATTTTCTCATCTCAGTGAGATACAATCAAATGCAAGAAGCAGTAAGAGTCATTTTAAGTGAATAATTCTCAGACTGGGATAAGCTGGGATACTGCACATTATAAATAAAACAGAGAAAGGATCATTTGCTAAGGTGGTAATAACTGTCATTATTAATGACTTCATCGCTCAGTACTGTTTTATAATCTATGGATTTTTGCGATTATGTTCAACTGTGAATATACAACTAAGCATCTTCACAAAAGTAAAGCAAAAGACTTTTCTTCTTACCTTTTTCAGGCTGATGATTCCTTCTCTGGTCTCCCTGTCTGTAGCTATGGAGAACGTGTTGGCCCCCTCTGAGTTAATGATAGTGTACTTTATATCTGCATTGATGCCAAGGTCCTCATCATTGGCTTTGATCTTCCCCACTGGTTTCCCTACTTGAGCCGATTCAGGGACGTATAGCTGGTAGTTTTCTGTGGAGAGACAGAGACAAAACTGCTCGAAACAGAAGCTGATATCCCCCCAAATCACTCTGAATGCTCTTTTAAAAGGCCTGAGCCAAACAATTTGAGTCTGTCACTATTTATTCCTGAGGGGCAATGCCATTAAAAATACCCCACTGTGCTTCAGTTGACATTTGGTGGTGTGATAGCACTGCAGTGGAGCAGCTCAGTGGCAGATGATTATTCAGGTAACATTCATAGTTTTAGTTTGTCACTGCAGCACAGGATTAACGCTCCACTGTAGGGGAGGGAGCTTGATGAGGTACTTTCAAAGTATCAAAACTTCACCATCACTACCTAAATTATTAATACACAGCGAAGTAAAAACAGGTTTTTGATGAATGCTGGTCTCATTCAGCTAACAACAGAAAATGTAACTAGAATATAACAAACAGTTATATTCAGTTTGAACAGTTTGACTTGAGATCCCTGAATGGCATCTGATTGATAGGTGGTTCATGATTCCACAATTCTGAAATGTTCCTCTTTCCTACCAAAAGCATGTGTATCTGTCAAAGAAAGCCATCGGATCCATCTCTCAGTGTCTTTGGCAACACAACGTGAGCTACTATTATTGCAAAAATATCACCTTTCAAGTACAATAGGTACTTCACACATGTTCAAGACTAATGAACACTAAATGCATGTCAAGTCATGTCAACACCTTGGCTGTCCTCATACAAGTGGTCTCGGATTCATGATGTGATAAATCTTAGTAGCTATTCAATTACCTTAATGTGGACCTACCGCCTTATTTTCTGGTGCAAGTAAGGATGCCATTTTTAAAAACACTTTTTACAATTAGTGGGAATATTATAGTCCATTTCTGCAAAAATTCTACACTTTGTATCTAGAAACAGACATCAGCTTCAAGCAGTGCACTTACTCTGCGGGAACTTGGGCGGGTTGTCGTTGATGTCCGTCAGCGTGATGTTGATGGTGGTGGAGCCAGAGAGGCCTCCGACCTGGCCCGCCATGTCTTTGGCTTGGATCACAACCGTGTAGTGCTCTCTGGCTTCCCGGTCCATGTTTGCTAAGGCAGTCCTGATGATTCCTACACAGATGGAAGAAAAAAAATACATCTGAGCTTGAACAAAGACAATAAGAAAAAGCATTCATTACTAAAACAAAGGATAAACACAAACAAAAATGCTTCGGTGGCAATCGCAATGGCATGAAAAAGAATCACTGTTGAGAGAGTGCTCAAATTTTCTTTTCTCCAACCAAACTTTGATTTTTCTTTTTAAAGATTAACACAATGTTTGATCCCTCTGTCTGATTTATCCCTCCCTCACTTCCCCATTATGTTTCAAATGACTATTCAACCTTGGAGGGGAAGAATGCAACTCTCACACAAAGAATTGGATTTACTGCAGCAGTAACACAACTTCAACAACTTTCACAATTCTAACTCTGTGATGTACGGCTGTGCCTCTGCCCATGAATGTAACACAGAAATAAGCCAAAAAAATTGCACAGTGAATGTTGCCTCTGCTGCTGTGTGGTAGGTGAGTTACAGAGCGTAATAGTGGCTCGACACACACATATATTTGTCAGGGTGTGTGTCTTCGTGGTAAGCCATAACGTGTCTATTTGTTCATATTAGTTTTGTGTGTGTGTGTATGTCTACTCTGTAGAAACACACACATACACTGCTCTGTTGTAAATCTGGCTTCTCCTCTGAGCCAAGAGCCTCTGGCAACCATTACACTTATGTTCTCCTGAACTTGTGAACTCTGCAATAACAGGTACACACCAGGCTGGCCGAGAGCACTGAGACCTGGGAGCATATGGGCTGTTGAGATGTGATGTTTGATAAGATGCTTTTAGAATCAGCACTGACAACAATCAGGACAGCTGGAAATCTATAATTTTCTGAAGATAGAGAAGTTTTATGTATGTTTTCCTAATTAAGTCAAACCTCTTGGGCTGAATTCTCTGAACTCATAGAAAATATAGTTTAGTGCAACACATGACATCTCTGAAGGGCTGTCACAGTCGCATCTTCCTATCGTCAAAGATCTGTCACAAACAGCTCATTAGCTTATAAAAATAGCAAAAACTTCAACTGTCTGTCTATTTGGCAGACAACTTGCGAGTTTACTTGGCAAATTCTGTGGAACATTGAACAACATCAGTTTCACTAAATCTGCTGAATCTGCTGTTTTCTTACAAGTTCAGAATCATCTTGAATTCTGACATCTTGTTTCATCCATTAAAACTTAGATTATTTGCTCAAATGCATAGCTCAAACAGTATAAAAAAATCAAGTTTAGCTTATTATCTGTGAAAGAATGACTTTGTGGGACAAAGTGCTTTACATGCACAAGGATAGGTAGTGAAAAAAACTGTTAAAAACCAGGGACAACTGCGGAAATACTGTCATGAGGCAATAATATAACATATAAAAAAATACAAATTCTAAAAAACTAAAACTAATAAAATAAATCTGAATAAATGAGTAAATAAATAAATTAATAGATAAATATGACGTAAAATGTCATGAAGAGAGATTCAGATGAATAAAGTAAAATAATAAAAAAAGAATAAAAAGTCTTGAGACCAGGCATGTTGTTGTTGGGACCTTTATGAACTCAGAGATGTATAGACTGACACACTGATCTGATGTTTATTATTAGACTCTGTCTCTGCAAGAGTATTTGACCCTGTCCATGAGAAACTTCCTCATATAGCTGCTCCTTTTTCTTGATATGTGAGTCATTCACTGACTCAGATGACTTACTGAATAAATTATCATTAATAAGACTTATTCTGTTAGTACACACCGTCTAAGTCAAACTCTGAAATGCTGACAATTTGAATTGCAAAGGAAAAAAAAAAAGTAACAGGATTAATTCATGCATTTACATGATTTTCTAATTTCACAAAAGAGGGAGCTATAGCCACGGTACACAATCGGTCATTTTCCTCTTTCTTCCGTGAGTGTATAGACAGACACTAATCCACTCCTCTCAGGCAGAATAATCATTAAAAGTGGGTCAAGGAGCAAAGCAGCCAACGGTATTAAGATCCAGGGGATCTTGGGTCACACATCATCTGTCACACTGAGTGGAGCCGAGGTCCCGCTGACTGTCTGTGAAGCCTGGATACCTCAGCAATAAATCAACTAGAAGAAAACCAAATTATCCTGTCATAAATGGCATCGCAGACCACAGTAGGAAAGCTGCAGACAAAGGAAATAATGGAGATTCTGATTCAGAGTAAAAATAATAATGCTCTGAAAAGTTCAGCTACTGTCACATGTTGATTTCCTAAATGTGACCTTTAAAAATATGAACTAGGCGAGATGATGGAACCTGAGTGAACTCCGCTCTGTCTCTCGGTCCTCAGGTTTCTAAATAAACTCTGACCTATTGATTTCTCATATTTTCCTAAAGGCTTCGGAATCATCTGCATAAAAAGGACAGAACGAGTTGACATGTTAACAAGGAGTTTTTAAACAGAAAATGTCACAGTCCTCAGATTCCCCAACATGGTAACACAGATGCTCCAATTCTTCTTCTAGTTCTGGTCTAGTTTATGGCATATCATGCTGGTTCTGCTTGTTCTATGTACTGTACCATGGTGTCAGTTGCATGAGCTTTATGTTCATTTCAGGGATTTTTCTTTCCGCATCAATAAACAAAATTGTTTTACTATGTCTGCCAGGTGGAGTTGACTGCAGCTTTATATGCTTTTAATTCATTAGATTTCTTCTTTAATGCCTTAATTAGTTCCCGATTAAAAAGCGATATTTTGCATCCCACAGCTGCAGACAGATATTTAGCCTATTTAGATGTGACGTGACTGACCTGGCTTTACATTTACATCCTGCCTTTCAGATGCTAAGCGGACAGTGACAGACTGTGTCCTGTCTGGACAGATTAACATTACACTGGAATTCCCGGAACTGCAAGGCGAGGCACATTAATGATAAACCCATGGGAGAATTGGGAATCCCTGTAAAAACACTTTAATTAATCATATGATAATTATATCATATATACTTAATTTGATTTTAAAGATAATGGATATCCATCATCTTCACTTCAGGGCTTTGCATCTGCGTCTGTTTTTGGGTTTCAGTCGAGACATCCACAAACTTTTTGCACATAAGAAATCATCTTTAACAGTAATCATCAAAAGTGTTTTTGTTCATTGCCATTGCCAAGTCTCAGAATGGATCTGCTGATTTTCTTGGATCTTGACCTAATCAAAGAGCTTTCAGGTTATTTTCCACAGACTGAGTGTACTTCACCAGAGGTCCTCTGCTATTAGCACAAGATTTAGCATTATTTAACCTAGGGCTTTTAGAAACACAGATCTTGGCAACTGGCTATGCTTTCCATTAAAATAAACAACGGGACAGACGAGCTGACCTTTCAAGTCTTCTATTAGTTCTCTAGTCATGCAGGCGCATCGCTCCTGAGCAATATTTCACAGCTGTCGGAAAGTTGGAGGTTTTCATTTTTTGACCTGGGGAATTCTGGGAGAAGGGCATTTGGAGGGTCGACTGTCAATCATTCTGCCCATTCACAAACAAAGAAAACCAGCAGAAAGAGAGATCTGACCAGAACATGTGGGAACACATTTCAAGCTGATGCTACATTACAAACACAGCTGAGCTGAATTCACTGCTGAATAAAGTTCTTCCAACATAGAAAGAGGCCGCAGGGGCGTTCTTTGGAAAAGTACCCAAAAGGTTTGTCAGGACTTTGACATGGTCACACCCCTGAACACCTCTTTCTCGGCCGTTTCTGAGCCACAATACCTTCGACAGTCTCCTCTAAATCTCGATGGAGCTCGTCAGTTAATTTAGAAAATAATTGAGCAAGAGCCGACTTCCTTGAACCTGGGCCCATTTGACACAGCGATGTGCTTAGCCTTTTCCTCAACCTCCCCAGTCTATTAGAGTTGATACCATCATGCTATCCACCTCTTTGTCTGACTGGAAACTTCTAAAGGAGGACAATCTCCTGAGTGAACAAAAAGGATTATAGGAGATTACTAAAGCGCTCTTCAATCTCCAGTTTCAGGAATCTTGGTTTTTGGCCCGTCCAATACAATGTTATCCCTGTGAGTCTACTGGGTTTCCGAGGAATAAAAAGGTAGATAACAGAAACAAAAGCAGCTATAAAAATCATAGAGATCATGATAGCAGACCTGTACTTTTCACTTTCGTTACAAAGATTCCTTTCTTTTTCTATTGGGTCAAATATCTGATTGAAAATAATTGGTTGGACTGCTCAACACTACATCAATCCTGATTGATAAAGAGACAGCTCTTTCCTTGTTTTAACCAGCGATAGGAATTAATCCAAAACGTCTTGATCTGTGTCAGCTCCTTCAATAAACTCGAGCAGCCCCAAATCCCAGCTCAGCAGAGAAATTAACCTATTTAAGATGCAACAGGGACTTGAGGGTATCTGTAACGTATCTCTGTGTGTTAGGGATGGTCGGGCACTCGACTGCCATGCTCAGGAGCTACAGCCTTGATGTCTCTGCAGGTAAGTGACAGATGCACAGCAGTGAAGGGGAAGAGAGGAGTTATGACCCCACTATAAAAAGGATAAATGCAGCCGCCCCCTCAGATGTACTTTTGCTGAGATCGCTCAATAAAAACTGCTGGCTTGCACTTTTGGGATTTGCAAACCATGTAATCAAGAAAAGCTGAAGGAGGACATGTTCCGATTCACTCTAGAAATGTTCCTAGAATTATATCGTAAAAGTTGCAAAAGTGACTTGTGAAATAAAGATCCACGCATCGTTTTTAATGGTGCATGATTTGCATTCAGTGAGCAGACAAAAGGTCCACTCTCTCTGTCTTGTCCTTTTGCATCTGCTCTTGTTACTGGCCAACCCCCAACTGCCACTACCCCCACAACATGTCACACCCCAAGCAGCAGGTACATGGGGGGGGGGCACTATGTCAGGATTCAGAGCTGTTAAGGGAAACTCTGCAACAATCCGATAGAACACAGAGTGACAGTTTCAGGGATGCGGCTTCATTGATTGAGTTTGGAGCCAAGTTAAGCTGAGAAGCTCGATATCCTCTCATCTCGGGCCATTAAATACAAAGGTGCAGCAGGAACAGCTCAGCTTAGCCAACAAACATTGACAATAGTTTCTGAATGGATTTAAAATAAAGCAAAGTAAAAAGTGTACAAATGAATAAATGTCAACATAGTGCCAAGCTATTCAAATTAAACGTGACTTTTTTGGCCTTAGCCAGCACCCTTCCTCTTACATTTCCACTTTGTTCAATCGATTCTAACAGAAATGAAGTCTCACTCCATGTATCGACTGTCGGGACTGCGTCTCCTGCTACTTGCTCGGGAAAATCAACCCCTTTTTTTAGCTTCCTAAATGTCAATCACACATATGCAGACAACAATTTTCTCTCTTTCAGAGGAATCATTCATAAAAAAAGGAATCACAAAGTGACAGAGAACACTTTGGTTTGTCATATTATTAGAACAAAGTGCAAAGCTGCCACATTTGTTTTGTTCTGCCCACATTTGCTCCCTCGAGCCATCCGTCATTATCTGTTGAATGAGTTTTATTTCAGTCTGTGTCATGTTTGCTATTTTTTTTTTCTTTCCCAGCCAAGTAAACCTAATCCCATCACTCACTTTCATGCTTAGTACATGACCTCATCTTAAATGCATCAATTACATCCTTGATCAAATACCAATTCTAGTAGAGTAGCTGCTACCAGTAGCTGCTTTCTGCTTTCTATGTTTTCTGAGCTACTGGAATTCAACTTTTCAATTTGCAGGAAATGGGAAAATAAATATTTAGAGATTATAAGGATCTTAAGGATCTGCAGAATCTGTCGTATGTTGTCAGTCTGATTAAATTTCCTCTTGAATTTAAAATAAAACTTTAAAGCTTATTGTTGTGTGATGAACAAATCTGACAAAATGTGCAACTGACATTTTCAGATATTGACATTTTGATAATATGTGATAACATGTACTTTGCATATGACAGGCATAATAGGTTTAATTAAAATGTATTAAAATTGTTATAGTTTCAGGGTAATTGTAGAATGAACTGTAAGTTCACCAAATATGTAAAGTCGCTAAATATTGAGTTATATGAGTATGTCAGTTGTGAGGAAACCATAAAAACTAATTAGCATAATTGAGCCTATTATCTTGTTTATACTGAGTTTGTGTGTTTTTTTGTTTTATTTTTACTGTACTTTTCCCACTTACCTTCACTGTGTTAGCTCAATGCAGTATCCAGTCAAAGCCAAGTTCTGTGTGTTTATTTTCTAGATGTCACATATTTCAATAACATTCTCATTAAAACCACACTGTACAGGAAGAAAAATAACTTAAAGGGTCACTGAATCTATTTTATACATACATATCAGTTCAGCTGTCAAAAGAAAGGCTAAACCACCTGAGAAAATGGTTGCATAATGTAATTTGTGGTTCCACTGGACACCTGAGGAAAATAACCCTGATGATGGTGTGGTGGCTATTAGGTTTCAAATTCATAAAACAAAGCTTGTGCTAGAAACTGTGGTTGTGGAGTAGCAGAGACGAGGACATGAACTGCCAAGGGCAGCCTTATGAACGCCTCTGAGTTGAGCAGTGATACAAAAATGTTGGATCCAGCTTTCCAGGCTGGACTCTTACTGCCAGAATAGATGTCAGGATTTCAACATTTTCTACTTTAATCAGACACCTAAATCTACAGCCTGTCTTGTACTTTTCTTGTCCTTAACAGGTTACCAAGTGTAAAACCACATCAAAAACAGCTGGATTAGAATGACTGATTCATTTTACACCTTTTATTACCCCCCTATACAAGCACATAAATGCAGAAAGAGCAGAACAACAGAGAACAATGTAATGAGATAAAACTTCTCACACCTTAAATATATAATGCTTACATCCTTTTTGTTTGTCATAAGAGTGTACAGTGTTTTGTATTCCAACAGCTGCAAAGCATCTTTACGAGGATATTGAGTGAAAGAAAGAGCTGATAAAAAGAATAAGTTTATGCCAGAGAATGTTGTTACATAAGCCTTTCACCCTGTTTTGAAGTAGAAATGTGCCGTATGCTTTAAGTTCACATTTTGCGGTTTGAGGTGATCTAACCTCTAAGCCAGAGCTAAGAAGCAGGTTGCACTTTGTTTCTTGCTGAGGATTTAGGTCAAGTCAGAGATGCCGTTTGGGGATTCCTCCTGCACCATATGCTGCAGACCCCATGACTTCATTACCCTCTGTCCTTGAATGATCCCCTCATCTACCTCAAGGGCCTTGTAAAATGCCACTGCTGCATCAGGCCACCAGAACAAGGTCAGATGGGAGAAGGTGGATTTGTTTGTGCCTATGCGTGCATGTTTGTGTGCTCTTTTAATCCCACTAATAATATACGAATTCCCCACGAGGGTGTCAGGTTAAGCTTGGTGGGAGCCAGGTACTGTACATGTGGATCTGAGGAGGTGTAAGAAGCTAATGCACACTGAGACATATGCAGGAGCAGCTTCAGCTATCAAGTGTGATGTTCCACTGTGGCAGCGCGCCAACACAACTGCCTTCAGACTTTGCATATTAAAGACTGCATGTGAGTGTAAATTTCCTTCTTGTGTGTGTATGTGTGTGCCTTCCACCATCCAGTAGAGGTCCAAATTTGAGAGGAGAGGGCTTTTTCACCCGTGGTGAAAACAACCTCTATCTTGTATAAATTAATACGTGTGGGAGGAACAGTGATGTGCAGAGGGAGCAGCTGGCTAGCCTTCCTTCACATTCCTGCTCACTGAATTACAATGCCGACAAGGTGCCGAGTCAGCTCAAGCAAAGCGAGCGATCTGATGAGTCCTCAGAGTCCTCAGATCCGCAGAGTGAATGCAAGAGGACAGAGGGATCCCTCTCGTGAACGTTCTAACAATCAAAACACCTTTTAAAATAAGTTCCACCCAGCAGATGCTAGCACATGTGCTTGATGGTGCTAAATACATGCATACGAAAGCTTGGGTTTCGCACACATACTGGGATTCCTTCTGCCTCGCCACACCACTATGAAGCAGCTCCATCCGTGCCCGCTGGAATTTCCTCCCCCAGGTAAAGTCAAAATATTCAACTATTCATTTGTGTCATTTGTTCAGCACAGAGTTCATGTCTTACATGAGTGTCACAGTCGCAGAGGGGCCAGGACGGTTCTTGGAGATAGTTATGAAACGATTCATACGAGTGGATTGTTGTTCGTGTTAAGTAACTTGAGCAGTTCTTTACGACCCAACCAAGAGTGGACAGTAACAATGTGGTGGTCGTACATAACTCTGCTTTTACGATGTCAGACTCACTGTTACAGTTGCAGGAGAGATGTGTATGGAGCCCACATCCTGCGGCATGATGAACATCGCTTTACGAGATCAGCAGCAGAGATTATGAGGAAGTTATCGGCCCCATTTAAAGTAACAGTTGTCAAGGGAGTGGGAATTGCTCTGTCTAAGCAGTCGTACTGTACCACACCTGTCTTGGGGTCAACGGAGAAATATGGCTGTCCTTGGAGAATACTGTAGACTATCCTGGCACTGTTTCCGTAGGTGGGGTCGTCGGCATCTGTCGCTGTGACTTGCAACACAGATGTGCCTAAAAATGAACAAAGAAGAACGTTAGTATCAGTGAATATTTGCTTTAAAGCACTGCACTGTGACATTTACAACATCAATTCTATCAAAGAAGTAGAAAGTTGAGGTGCTGCTACTAAATTCCACCACATTGTAGGAAATATAGAGGAAACACTGTACCATCATTTATATGTTTAGTTACTAGTAAGCCTTGAAATGAGCATCAAACAAGATCGACTGGATATCTTTCATCAGTTCAGGGAATGGTCATACTTCTGAAAATGTAAAACCAAATAGCATGTTGGATAAGTTGATATGCTTTCATCAACAAGGGTTTAAATAATGTTCACTTCATTCAGGTTATACTGTGCTGTACTGAACAGCACTCAGGTACAGCGACTCCCACCTCCACTGGATTTAATTGTGTGATAGCTATGCATTAAAGAATCTTCTAGCAACCAAGTCTGCTGCCTTAGGATCCACTGACAACTGCACTGAACATAAAATCTCAACACACTGAGGTTAGAAAGGTATAGAAAGGCATACAAAACGGACAAACACGCAGTGAAAAGCTCAGAAAAAAGGGAAAAAAAGGTCTTATTCAACATGTACAAAAGCACTGCCCAAATCTTTACATTCTGAAGAGGGGGGTTTTTTGTTTCCTTTTTCTTTTTAACTCTTCGATAACAAAAACAAAGACAAACAGTCTAGAAACTTTGAAGGATAACTATTATTTACATTGTCCTTTCGGAAGTCTGTGGAAAAAGCCTTCATGCTTCAATTTAACATTTGGAGCGTTGCTCAAGCAGCATTACAAGCTTCATTAACCCGTTATAATTGCACAGTGTTACTGCATTGCAAGCTTACATAATGCATTAATAATACTATTGTAATATGCAAGGACCACGACGAGACTGCCTCATGAGACACACTCCAACTGCTTTTGATCATCCTCTGGTCACTCGTTCTGTTTGCTTTTCACCAGGAATTTAAATTAAACAAATGGTGCTCTGTCTAATGTCTCATCATACACATTCATGTACTGTAAAAGAAGAATATATAGAGTTGTTTTAGTGTCAAACCAGGAGGGAGTGAAGTGAAATGCCACCCATGATTAAACATGTCCTCCACCCCATGCTTGGCCATCAGCTGTGCAGCCAAAACTACATTGGGAATTATTACGTTTGGGAATTGTTTAGATGTAATCAGTGCCGGGTTTGCTAGGGTAGCTCAGCTGATTTAAAATAATTGGTCGAGCAAAACTTATTAGTAACATAGTTAAAAATATAAGTGATGGAGAATGAAGGAAAGACTCCTCTGTGTCAGTGCACAAAAATATTTCTGGTGATGGTTATACATTTAATTATGATTTTTTTCTGTTTTTTATCACTTCATCATTTTTATCCTCAGCATTTTTCTACCAAACTATAAAGGAGATTCATTTAATTGCATATTCTCACATATAATGCACCCACTGCATATTGTACAACGTACTTCAGCCTGAGTGCTGGAGTACTTCTCATCTGGGACTATTAAGGTGACGGTTACTACATTAAAAGGTCTGACTCTTCCATATAAAGGAGGGAACACTCAGGAGTAAGTGTGCATGTGTTTGCTCAACATTAGCTTTGAAAGGCACAGAGACACTGCTAGGAATCTGCACAGATCCGCCTCAGTTTTACGGTCACGCTAACCTTTTCCTCTTCCAAGCGCCCTGGACCTTAAAAATGCATTACAGCACAACTATGATGAGACAAAAAACCATCACCAAATACGTCTCTTCCACCAATAATGATGGCTGCAACATGCTTCGTGTCCAAAAGGCCAAAAGTAAAAATACATTTCCTTCCTTTGTTAACTTGGATGTGTCATATATACAGAGGATGCTACTCTAAATTGAGCCATGTTTCCCAGAATAGAGTGGTGATGCTATCTTGCATTTTATATATTCCATTGACTGAATCATGACATTTTTTGTTCTCCCTTTGTTTGGAAAAAACTGAAACACATTGTTCCTGCTATCGATACCAAAATGTTGTGGACTCTAGTCCACAGCATTGTTTCAAATGTGTTCGCTCCATTATTTATCAGTCTTTGAGGCCACATACACACAGAACAGGCAGAACTCCAGACTGGGTACCGAGGTTTCAATGACCAGGACAAATGAGAGAAATTCAGGCCAAATATTTTCTGTGTTTATGGAGCCTGTTTGTCCATGTTTTCTGTCGGAGTGACTAATGGGGGACGAGACTTTTTGAAATAGCTCCAGTATTGAATGAGTAGCTGGCAGCCATGAAACGGGCTAGTGTTATCCCTCCACATCCACATGAAGTGTTTGTTTGTATGACAAGTTTGCTGGCTCTGTTCAATCACTAAAATTATGTTCATATAACCAAAACCAGATGCTTTCATCAGGGTCAACAGACTTCGTTTAGAAAAAGAGTAATTTGGCAATCATAGAAAAAAACTAAGAATGAATCTCTAACTCAGAAAGAGTCAGAAAAAAGGTACGTGACAGAGACAGAGCTGAGCCTCAAACAGCAGTTTTTTTTGTTTTGTTTTTTTTTACTTTTATCGCCTCCTATTCAGTGAGTTCCAGTCGATCTATCTGCTGGACTCTGTTGGACAGCTATGACTATAAAACAAAATGGAGTAACTTTAGAAAGATCAAGGTTAGTTTCCTGAGAATGGGTAACAACCACCAGCCTATGGAGGGGGAAATATTGGTAAAATGAGCAACATAACCCTTAATGTGTACTGTAATGAAGCAGCATTTAGTTAGCAAGATGGCAAGAGTTAATGGGTTGAAATAATACCATTTTAATGGGGACAAAGATGTCAATAAACATCTGAGAGCCCATTTTCAATAGGCCATAAGATATCGAGGGCTGAACAGAAATTTGAACACAAACCCAAATGTGAAAACATATTTTCATAAAAAGTGTGGCAAATGAGTGATGGATAGCAGCGTCTATCAAAACCAACATTTGAGAGGTGTTAATAGTGGGAAATAAATCAAAAGTATTTGTTCAGTTCTTTATGCACAACTCTGAGACTGTGCTTTGTTTCGTTTATCACAGACTGACACAAACCAAAGCAAACAATTGTGCCTTATTTCCACATATTAGCTCCAATAACAGTCATTTACTCAAACCTGCTTATCTGAACAACCCCTGCCTCAGAGTGTTAAAACCACTATTTAACTTTTTTTGTTTTAAAAAAATGATAGCAAAGCATAACGACTCATGAGCATTTACAAATATTTTAATTCTTAAACATACACTTGTAGAAAACTGATAGCTGTAACATCAAATGAGAGTATGAAACAGGTACAACAAATTACCTGGCATCAACCCAGCTAATCAATCTAGACAGGAAAGAAGAACATCACAACCAATTAGCTGCCACTCTCCCAGACAGCGCCTTCATGTGCTCGGGAGTGCCCGTATCGACAAATGCTGGGGGGATTAGTGCTTTGGAGTGTGAGGACAGTTGATTGTCACAGCCGATTCGATGTTGCAGATGCTGAACCGAAGACAAATTACTTTAATGGACATCAGCAAAAAGAGAGGGCGGGGAAAAGGGCTTATCATTTTCCCTTCCACAGTCCTTGATTTCCTCCCTTGGGTCATCAGTGGAGACAGATTCTTTTTGAGCAACAGATGGAAAAGTGTGCACCACATAGTGCAACTTTGAACTCAGTAGACTGGTTTCAGCTTAACAAAAGGATGAAGTTTCTCTCATGTACATTTTCATTAGCATTATTTACATTTGCATCTATCATTTGAAGGCCTCCTGCAGCCACTACATGATATAAAATATTTTTAACATGGCGACTGCAAGCTCACAGATTTTATCTAGAAATATATATATAATATAATAAGTAATCGGTTTTTAGTTTGATTTAGAAATGGAATGCTGGGCGTTTTAAACTTCAATGAGCCCCTAAAAAAACATTATTAATGATGACTAGAATTTTGCCAGGTGACGCAATCAGGGAAGTAGGCTGCATTGAAACACAGCTACTGTAGGATCCAGAGACTTTTCAGAGATCACAGTAACTGATTTGTGCACTACTAAAAACCTGCATCCCTGAATTCCGATGCATATTTTGTGCCTTACAGCCACGACGGCACATCTATCCACTTTGAACTAAAGCTGTAAATCAACTGGCCAGTATCTGCTAATAAGTCATGACATTTACAAAGTTTAACATCCTACAGTGCGGCGTAGGATGTTAAGACATGTTCTTGACAGATTCGACTTCAAAACAAACACACCGACTTCTTTGCTCCAGCTGAAGTTTGTGTGTGTCAGGCACGTCTGCTCATGAATATTCATGGGAGCAACCAGGGAGATATTGACTGTTTATAAAGAGGGTGCCTACAGGTCCATTGGGGTTTGCATCTTTAATCGGTTTTGCACATTTCCATTTTCTCGCTGCATGAAACTGATGAAGTCCTTCATTTTTTACCAGTACATATCTACTCGTTTGCCACAACTGAAGGGACTATTTTAGGTAGACAGTTACAAACACAATATTTTACCCAACCTGTCACCACCACAAAATCAACAGCTCAACATTTGATTGTATCGTATTTGATCACAGTCATTGCTCTGACAGGGGTTCGGGCAGCATTTGGGCAACCCAGATCTGTTTGGAGGACTGCTGTGAAGTATCTGGGCACCGAGAGTTTGTACTGCGCTGCTGCAATTCAGACAGAAAAGTGTGGCTTTTCTTTCGACCATGATGATAAAAACGGAATGGTACGCTAAAGAAATAAAATATAGATGTTTGCCACACGATGCTGGGCATACTCAGAGGAACTGGAGAGAGGCTTCGCTTCCGTCTGTGAGGACTCCACGGTCTCGATAGCTGGGATAACTGTGGAGGCATTATCGAGTGCTTTATAAAGACCTGCCCACTCGGGAAACCATCACAACAGCCCAGAAAACACTGATGGAGAGAAGAGGACTTGGCGGACTTACAGAAGAACAAACACCCAAGAGAATTTTATCACAGAGAGCACAAACTGAAATATTGCACATGGCATTAGCATGTTTGATCCTGCGTCTTCATCCCTTTACCTGAAGCATCGTGACGCCACTCTGGCTCATAAATCTATTTGAAGCATGCACAAGACGCAAAGTCAGAGGTCTTTCCATTACTTTTTTTTTCTTCTTCCCCTCAGGATACGAAAGGGATTATAAACATGAAGAACATCTAACAAACAGCAAATGCAGCACTCAGTTCAGACAGTTGTCACATCTTTGAACCCATTCAAACAGCGGCTGCTGACAGATGAGGACGAACATTTGAAGGTCCAGTTTATTTTATGCCATCTACTCACCCACTTCAGACATCTCGGGCACCGAGGCAACAAAGGGTCCTTCTGGAAATTTGGGGGCATTGTCATTGATGTCTTGCACTTTGATGATGAATTCCGACTTTGGTTCCAGGGCCTCCTCTGTGTGCCGGTCCAAGGCTTGTGCATGCAGGACGTAGTGTGCTTTCTTTTCCCGATCCAGACTCTTAGTGGCATGAATATCCCCCGTCACTTCATCGATGATGAAAATACTTCCAGCTCCTTCCCCGTCCAGAATGTACCTGACGGTTCCATCGCCTTTATCTGAGTTTGAGTGAAGCTGATGAAAAAAAAAAAGACATAAAGTTTGTGAATAAGGTGAATAAAACATTCCAAATTCAAAGAGTTTATTTGCCAATTGTGTGGTGGAAATATGCAAATCTAGTTGTGTAAGATATAAAAGATTTAAGATTCCAGACTCAGAATATGACTCATAGCTGTAAAGTTTGTCAGCCTGCAGGAACTTGCTTGAAAGACAAAAAAAAGTTTAATAAACTGAATATCATTGAGTTTCAGGGTGACAAGGGCTGTGCAATACTGGACTGAAAAGCATTCAAGCCTTATACACTGTATCACAAGACCCTTCACAGTTATTACACTGATTATTAGTCTTTTACTCCTGTATCAGGCTCAGAAAATCCTCAGTGTGCATAACTCAACTATACATTATTTCCTCCCAGGCTTGACTGGCCACATGAGCATTGCTTGGAGATGAAAGTTTTTAGGGGATAAATGCATACAAGACCATGGGAGATGGAAGCGTGGCATCTCATTTTCACCAGGAGACAGACACATAAGAGAAAAATGAGCCACTTGTTCAGCCATAATTGACACCAAGAGGATTAGGACTTTATGCCAATTGCTCTGATGGGTTACAGTTTAGTTACATTTAATGAATATGTTTTTCAATATTGCTGGATTTCAGAAGGCAGGGTGGCACAGTAACAACATCATTTAAGCAAAATGTAATTTCTACCCATGAATAAAACATGACAAACATTGCTTTTTATCCACAGGAAAATGTCACAAGCCAACACAACAGAACAATCAATTTTTACTGTGCACTGGCAAAGTTTTATATACTGACAGTTGTGTTTTTTTTTGCTTTTCATAGGTGCAGATACTGTATGAATCAAAGAACTGTGAACACAACCCTTGAACTGCTAAGAACACCTTGTTTTTATTCAACCCTTTGGAGAATATACTGTAAGATTCACATACAGTATGTGCAAACAAATGATTAATGTTGTGGTTGTGAGGAGATAATGTGTCACTGTTCCTCATGTTATAACACACACACACACACAGCCTGGGTAAGATTCAAAGGCAGAGGGAGAGCAAAAAAGGTGTAAAAATAACATAAAAAGGTACTCTAACTTTGAGCAGATGTATCACAGGTGCGGCCAGTGCTACACTTGCCGCAGCTATTTTCTGTTGAAAGCCAACTTGCAGCTTGTGTCAGATACAGAATAGGTCTGTAAGCAGCACTCTGACATGTGGGCCTTCACAACAACATCAGAGAGCTAAACGGCACTCCTCAGAGGCCTACTCATGCGTGTCAGGACTGCAGGTGCATCAGTCAAAACTATCCAAACAGAAAACATGATCTGACTCCACTGAGTGGTCACACATGCAACATTGATAAGTAATATGAACCTCAGTACAGCTATATACAGGGTATAAGTGTCCAATCATGATGTCACATAATACAGAGTGTGAGAGTGACTGTGCTCGACACTGTCCATCAACGGCTTCTTCCACGTAAGCAGCTGTTGTGGGAGAATGACGCAACCAGATGTCACTAGAGTGGCAATACAGTGGCAACCCAAAAGCCCAGAGACACATAATGGTGACGTACATGGCAAAACACATGGGGGAATAACCCAGATGACGCACCACCACCACAATGGACTGCTGAAGCAAATAGGCCTAGCCACCAAAGAACATGGGCAGCTAAACACAGTGGGAACTGACAATAGCATCACACACAGCTTTCAATACGACCTGCAAAAAATTAAGAATTCAAACTGAAACAAGGTGATGAAGGAGAGGGACCCCGGACGACAGTTTCAAGCTGTTTACAAACTATTCTCACTATTTCCTTTTACTTGAAACTTGATTCTGAATCAAGCTCATTTGCACTTTGTGCCTTAAAATCAAGAGCAAACCGTACTGAACACGTACTGCATACAGCGAGGAGGTGCAGGTGATAATACACTTGAGATGGTAAAGATTTCTTCTCTGCTCCCGTGTTTTAGATTACACACCAGAGATAAGAAAAACAAGAGCCTGCTTTCGCAGAAACATAAATTTAGAAACAATCAATCATGCAGGTCAGATTTTATGTAGAGCAATGAGAACAACCTGCATCCATTACAGACCACAGAACAAGTCCCTTTCTTGTCTTTTTGTTCTATAATTAATTGCTTTTCCAGCTCTGCTAATCCTCCATTGGACCTCCATCTGACATCTCTGCTGGGAGAGACAGCATGTCCAGAACAGGCTGTTTAGCTGCAGAGCACCCTTCGAGACATGTGCACTGGAAAAGACAATGAATTAGCTCATGTTACCTTGCTGACCCTTGAAGCTCAGCGCCTGCCAGCCAGGGGCCATTTCCCAACCGCAGTGAGACACATTCACTTGTACGTACTTCAGTGGCACTGAAGTTCAATGCAGAAACATTTGCAGAGACAAGTTATTTAACTAGTAGAAAGGCAGAGGTCTCGAGGCCCCATCTAATCAAAACCTGGACGAGCAAATAAATGACTAATTAGAGAGCAGCTGTTGATTGCGGGCCTGACTCTTGATGGGAGCCGAGCGTCCTCTCTGAGCTAAATATCAGGCCTGTGATTAGACGAGGAGTCAAAGATCCTGTTGAATCAGGGAGTTAATCAGCAGCTAGACTGTACAAACAAAACAAAACCTTCAAAGCAAAAAATCTGAATATGTTTATACACTAATGACAGGAGTAATTACCTCGCCAACACCATTTAGTACAGTTCTGCACCTTTTCTTTTGTGTGTGTGTGTGTGAGATGTGAAAGACATTAAGAGATTAATTTGATTCCTGTGTGCAAATGTTGCAATTGGAATGCAGAGCGGCAGCGTTATTACTTAAAGATAGACCGCTTCAATAACTAAGCAGTGGATACATCCACTTCTGTCCAGCAGCCCTGTGCGACCGCAGCTCATAAATGAAATTACGCCTCGAGTCAGAGTCGCTAATTTAGCTATCGACTTCCTCCGCGGGAGCTGGTAAATCATCCTTGCCAAAGTGAGAAGCAATGATGCATATGGCGACCACGGCCTTCCAAAATCTATGGGTGATAAAAGTGTCAACAGGTTGTGGGCCATTACACAGACAGCAGCGTTAGAGCGGCTGAGTGTAGCAGCAGCAGCAGCAGACGACTGAACACCCAAATTAAAAAGAGCGATATGGATCCACGCCCTGAGGCAAGGGCTGTCAGGTGTTCCAGATGGTTCCAGTTCACTAGACTTGATCAGGAACCGTTGTTCCCCTTATGATAGATCTGTCCAGCATGCTTACTGTGGACCTGACTTGTGTCATATTTTTTATACATCAATATTCTTATTAATTTCCTTGCCTCTAATAAGATTCAAGACTTAGAAGTCTCAAAACGGATTTTCTTAGTTACTCTTTTCTCCACTCAATAACTTTCACTTACAGGAATACAAAACTCAGTGTCTTTTCATTACTGTTCATTGTTCAAACACTACTGTTCAAACACGCCTTTTGCCATTTTGACTTTAAAACAAACTTTTTATATCTACAAAGGGAGCAGGTCTAAATTCAAATGAGTAGAGCACCTTTCACCACAAGTTTAATGGCCACAGCTGGTTCTTCCTAATCCACCAAGCGTTTGTTAAGGGAAGTAATAATATTTGTATGCCTTTGTTTTAATGTTTCCACAATCCTAAACGTGTAATAAATAAACATGTTACTATGAAATCTCTTACTGCACAATGTGCATTCAACCAGTGATAAATGAGTCCTTATCTCAACAGGGATCCCAAACTGAAATACTCACTCTGAGACTCAATGAAAAGCAAGTAAATGAAAATAAAACCGGATGATTTTCTGAATGCTCTGGAGCCAACTGCAGTGCAACCACAGACAAAGGCTGGTCTGAGAATGGAGAGAGTGGAGGGAGTGAATCAAACCTGCATAAATTCGGCAGAGTTGTGAATCAATGATCACTCTCAAGGAGACTGTGCTTCTACTACCACATGACATGAAAACATTTTCTGTATTTCCGTTTATTCTTCAAGTCAGATGGAAGCTTCAGGTTGCACACTGGTCCTTTAGAATCTAAATGTATGCAGCTGGAGATTATGCTCACTTACCTGTAGGTCAGCTTTGGTATTTCCACATCAATGGAATTGAAAAATGTCCTGAGATTGTGAGGCTACAGAATCCACCTGCAAGTCTAATTGGTCTGACTCTTCTTGTTTCCCCAGGCAGAAGAGGAAAACATCTCCAAGCTATGTTCTCTATCAGAGGACAAAATACTGTAACTTAACTACCTTTATTATTAGCTGTTACCAAGTAAATCTAAAGAGGAATGAGAAAGCCCAACTGGAAAGCCACTATTTCCCTGGACCCTCTGGCTGCTGTGTATTTCCTTCCTTTAGTCAAAGCTTCGTTTAAGTCTATCCTTCTAGTATTCTTTAATCTTGATCAGCCAGAAAATTTCACGACCACCCACTTTAACATCTATAGTGTCTATGTTTAGCAATATGGTGGCAGAGTATGGTAGCCTGGAAGAGAGTAACCTTGTTTTTTTGAGGGGTTTTTTTGTTCTGCCACAAAGACTTAGGGGAATCATTTTCCTCCACAGGGCATCAAAACAAGGGATTGTGTTTATCTCTCCATCTCTGCGGGCGACTTTATTAAAGGCTAGTGGAATAGATGACTGGCATGTGGCTGGCGGCTGGCAGCTAAAAATGCACTTCTACAGAGTTTAGAGAGATCAACTGAGTCTGGAGCTCCAAAGTCGCTGGAGAAAAACAATCTCAAGGAGAACCTCACTTATAATTTCATAATATGCCCAGTGGAGCCACCTGGAGCCACCTGCAAAACAAGCCTCACTTTCTTTCAGTCAACAAGCTGCGTGTTCATACACAGCGCTGGCTCTGTGTGCTCATTATCAGAGGTAGCCTTCACCAGTTATTTACCAACTGGGCTGATCTGAGGTGGGGATATTGATCCTGTAATGTCACCAATATTTCCCACAACATAATCAGTAAAACTGGACTCAGCAGTACTGATGCTGGACAAGGATGTGAACAGGGATGGTTGAGTTCAGGGTTGTGACTGACATTTCTTTCATGATTAATTGATTCTTCAGTTTCTAAAATAACCTAAAAATGGGCAAAACTGTTAATGCCTGACTCACAAAGGCTAAGATGACTTCTTTAATGTCCTTTGTTTTGTCTAAATAAACCATAAATCACTAAATAAACCAGGAAATAAATGTAATTAATGTGATATCAAGCGACTAATCAGTGATTAAAGTAGTTAGGGTTAGGGTTAGCTAGGGTTCATCTAATTATTGTCTAATTATTGGTTGATTAATCAAATAGTTTTAATAATTGCACAACCAATATTCACATTTAACTGTAGGCTCAACAATCCAAATGTTTCCCTGTGAGAGGCTGTTAAAAGCTGCCTAATAATATCCACCAGTCATTTACCTAATCATTATTATAACTCTGTATGAAAATATTTTAACAGCTTATATTTCCTTAATTATGTACAGAGCTGTAGATGTGGGTGTATTTAGTGCATTGCTTTATTCCCTAAGGAAGTGCATCATTCCAATCATTGGTTGATATTTTTACAGGAGCCTAGAACTGGCAGATTCATCGTTTATGCATAAACTAGATCTAGGTTCTTCATCAGGTCATCTTTGTGTCATCTTATTCTACGTTTATCCATGTTTTCTGCTGCATCCACGCCTTGATGTTTGCTCCCCTCTGCTCTACCACCTCGGATCCTCCACTTGGCCTTTAGTGCAATAAATCATCTTGTGGAACTGCTGCCCTGACTTTACGTCAGAGTTCTGCCTTTCGGTGCCGTTTCAACATAAATGGCTCTGAAATTGCAGAGTATAGTCAAAACTGCCAAATGCACTCTCTCCAAGCCCAAGGTGATATTTTGGCCTTTTGCCTCTATTACCCAGCCCATTATATACAAGCCAACAGAAACCCTGCGTGTGAGGAGCGAGAAGCTACAAATATTGCCAGGAGACAACAATCGAACCACCACAGAGCATCTCTATGAACATGCAGCCGCTGTGAAAGGGGCTGAGTGCAAATCACGTCTGAAACGATGCACAAATGAGTCCGGCAGCAGCCCATAAAACACGAGAGTGAAGCTCTCCATCTGTGGCCTGGAGAACAACATCCACCATTCCAGTTCAGTCTCCATTTAGACGTGACCCTGGAGCCAATTATTTCATTCCTGCCAGTTCTCTGCTGCACAAACACAGAGCGGGCTGGACACTGAAAGCTGCGCAAATCAGCCAAAGTCCTGAGAAGTGACTGCTACTCAAACATCAAACAGACGTAAATTCATCCAGGTCATCTTCAGGTGGAGCCAAATGAATGACTTGATCTCCTTGGTGTAGCAAACGTTAATGGAATAAAAGGAAGTACATGGCATGTCACACAGCCTTCACGATTGCACTGCTGGGGGAGGACACGCTCTGCAGAGTGCCATCCCGCCACATTATCAGCCCCTACACAGCCTGACCTTCAGCTGCTTCACTTCTACACCTCCACTCTGCTCTGCTCGGGCTCCGTCCTTCTCACTGTACAGACCCTGATAGTGAATGTGTCTTGTGGGATCACAAAATATCCGCTACTATATGTGTCTCGTCTGAACTAGAGAGGCAAGAAACAATTATTTTCACTGTCGATTCATCTGTTACTTATTTTCAAGATTAATTAATTATTAAAATGTTTAATAAAATGGTTCCCCATTGTCTGACAAATAAAGGCATGTTCTATTCTAGTCTATTTAAGGCTAGTTTCATACTGTACAGACTAGGAGTTGAACTTTCAGTGACATGAAGTGAGTTCATGGCTGAGCTAAACGGGCCTGCGGGCGACACCGGAGCACGAGAGGTACCAAGGCTACACACAGTCGCACTCCATGTCTTTGTTCATCTGACAAACAGTTGCAACATTTACTGTGAAGGAGCCATTAAAACAGCGCCTGCTTTGATCTCGCTAATGCAGGGAAAAGAGGCTGCTTGAGGGTGGGAGCCGAGCGTTTCTTCCACCTACAACATGAGCAGCGGTGCTGGGACAGGTGGGTGGGAGGTGAGGAGACGGAGAGCTGAGCCGACCACGTGTCCTCGCCTCGCTCTGGTTGCAATTAGCGCAGGAGGGAGGCTTCCTTCTTGATTAAATCTCGCCTCTTTGACTTCACTCGAGAGGACTTAATCGCTTTTTACGTGGGTGTGCTTGATTGTCTGATCATCACCACGTCTTTTTCTTTTTTTTTTTTTTTTCTGGGCTGCCTCCCCTCCCAATCAACTCCTCTGAGCAGCCCCTTCTCCTGGATTGATTTGTAGCAGTCACAGTTGATGATGGAGCGTTGGCATAATGACCATACATCAAGAGACGTGATGAGGGGCGGGATCCGCCCTAATAGTTGTCCTCTATTTTGACATCTGCGGGGGAGAATAGAGAATGAATCGTCATCTTCCCAGCAGGATGGTTGACTCCTTGATGTACAGTAATGAGATTATTAGAGACCTGGAAGCAACTCTGACACCCAGTTTAATGGCTGCTGTTAAAATTTGCAGAGAAAGAGAAAGCATCAGCCCGGAAGCTTTAGAGAACATGTTTCTGCTCTGGCAGTGAGTGAAGACTGTGGTTTTAGTCTCAAGTGTCTAAATGCTGCAAATATGCTGGAACCTCAGGACAGGGGAATGCACTTCTGAAATGATGCATGCCTGCGCAGAGACAGTGAGAGATGAGCTTCATAAAGTGTTTTTTCTGCTGTTGTTGAATCAGGGGAAGTTGGACCGGCTTTCACTCGCGTTAACACAGTGTCGATGAGGACACTGTGTTACCCTCGCTGACCAGATAACACTGAGCTTTTTCAATCAAAGGCCCAGAAGCAGAAGAAGAAGAAGAAGAGAAGAAAAAAAAGAAAATCAATGAATATCTCTATCTCACATCACACACCCTTACCGAATGTACAAGTTGGTGCTCCATCCATCAAATGTTGCTTCGATTCTGATCATCGTCATATGTTTAAAGCCACCGGAATCAATAATTTTATATTAACAATGGATTAAATGACTGTGTATTATGGAAGGTGTAATTTATGATGACAGACCCTAAGAAATGGAGAACCAGGCAGATATTTTTAGGGGGTAAAATAAAAAGCATGAGGTCCTGACGCTTCACTCAGGAGTCAGAAAAACAACAGAGCTAAAATAAGTAAATAAAATATCTGAGCAATACTTGACAGGAAGGAGGCGTCCCCAACCAGCCTAAGAACAATCACAGACTACTTAAACCGCTGACACAAAGCTGTCAGACAATTTGTTATTGTCAGCTTCTTAAAACAGATCATTCAGTGATTTTTTCTTTCCGTTTTCTCTTTCTTGTCTTGTGTTGCGATAAAACAGAAAACATATATATGTACAGACATTTTAATTATGAACACCTACATAATTCACTATAAAATAAAAAAAACTGACAAAGCAGAGTATGCAACAAGGACTATGAAATTTTTCTTATTATTTCATGAACCACTCCACTGGTTTAGGGCAGAAAACATCCCATTCTCCATGCACTTGTTTCATACTCGAGCAAAGTGGAGGTGAAAAGCAATTTTACATAGAACCCGCCCGGCTTGCTACCACTGTTGGCCTATTACTGTACACACAACATGACAGTTGCCTGATTCTGTCACAGCACGATCCAGTTTTAGATGTATGAATAAAACATAAAGACACTGTTCTTTGAGGGTGCTACTTGTCTCAGTAAATGAACACAGGATGAGACAAAAGGAGGCATCCCTCCACGTCCTGGACCGGAGCATCCACCTTGCCAAGGCTCAATCATCGACTGTATCCTTCAGCAGCCGGACTGACACCCAGTAATAGCTATTCAAGGTATTCCTGACCAGTGACCTCTCTCGCTTTTTTATCCAACGGCTGCACCAGCAGACAGTTCACTGCAGTTCATTCAGAGTTCCTGCCCGAGTGGGGGTTGGGGATGTGCATCGTCCTCTACAATTACCATGCGGTCTGTAACCTGCCCCACTACTTCTAAGCACCTTGCTGGGCTGATTGACACCAAAACATTCACACCTCCCACTGGGAGAGTGTGGCTTGTCTCGTCTCCCATATCTGGACGAGTCCTGTTCCCCCCACCGAGCGTGCTACGTCTCACTGGCACACAAAGCTGTCATTTCCCAAATGCATCAGCTGTCCCCCCTCCCTCAGAAAGGTGTCACTGGGGATTATGGGATACCTCGAGGGGATTAGAAATGTTCTTGACAGACTGGCCGCTTCACTTATTCCCAGTAGTCGCTCTCGTCACTCAGTTGTCCTTTATGTGAGTTTTGATAAAACGGAAACACTGCACGGACTGCGTCTCCTTTGACATTGCAGATTCTTAGTATGTGGCTGCTTTTATGGAACAAGGATTTAACTTTCTTTTTTTTTTTCTTTTTTTTTGATGATGGTAATTATCAACAAAGAAAAGTGTAGGAAATTCCCTGTGGTGGAACCGTTCAATTCCTGCTCACTAATGTCCAGAGTTTTTAATCAAGTAGTGGAAAGAGAAGGATGAAAATAGAGAAAAAATACAGCTCTATACATAGTGCATTTGTCCGTCCTCCTCCTCACCTCATCTTCATCTAATTAAGGGTCATTCTGTCTCCTGGTCACATCAGGACACTAGCACAGCAGTCCCAACCCACGAAATTAAATGATTTTTTTGTCCTCTTTTTTTCCTCTAACCATCGGGAGACCTCCTCTCTTTAAACATGCATGTCAAATTGATTCCTTAATAATGTTTATGTTTCTTCTCAGTGCTGTATTATCAGTCAGGATTAGCTGTTTATTTATGTTTATTTTGCTTTCATCAGCAGCTCGCGCCCCCCACACACACACACACAGAACAGCAACACCCCTAAGGTGGGAGAACAACCTGCACGTAAGCCAACCAGCAAAGCGAGTCCTCGTGAACTTCAAAGCTGGATGAATTCATTGTAAGAGGAACTACATCTTTATGCAGTGTGAGGCTTTGAATATGCTGTCGATATTCTCTTATTCTCTCGACACGATGCCTTGGATTGTTTTTGTTTGCGCTGTGGGTTTTCATGCTTCATTCATCCTTCAAATAACATTAACAAAAACATGTTTCACCGCTAAATCACCTTTCTTTCCTGCTTTGTCAGCTTCACTGGGACGTTTGCGATTAAGAAAAGTAAAACTCCAGGTTGATTCAATAGTCAGATATTTGAGGTGGAAAGCTATGTTTGCTGTCATTTCCTTTTCTTCTCTTTTCCCAAGCATGTCGTCCCTTGTTTCTCTCCCTTCCCCTTCAAATGGCACTGTTGTTGAAATACAGACATATGTGCAGTCAGAGGAGCATTCCGCCTTCCCCATTCCCCTTCTCTCCGGGTGCAGTTGAGGGGATTAGTCTGTGCCTGAGTGCCTGGAATAATGATCACTGCAGCGGAGAAACACATTTCAGGAGATAAGGGCAGGCAATCTGCAAGCAGAGGACTTAACCAGCTCCCTGTGGCTTATTGTGAAACTAACAGAAAAGTCACCACCAACAAGGAGGCTCAACCAACCCACGCAGCAGCAGGAAGAATACCCTGCACTATCTCCACGAGGAGGATCAGTCAGAAATGACAGCGAAATTGCATTTCAAACACATTCCCCTGGCTGGACCGTCCATGTATCCCCAGCACACTGTGGCCCAGCTCTCACCTGTGCTTGCTGAGAGAGACCTGAATCTGATATGTCAGTTCAAAGATATTTGAGCTGAGTGTGTTTCCCAGAGTGATGAAACTGCTGTGAGAAACTCCTCAATTGCGGTCAATGACAGTCATTCAGTTGAACACTTTAATGCTAGGGGAGACACACAGACCTTCACATCACAAGATGATAAAACAACGTGAAGCTGCAACATCTAATCAATTAACTGACTAATCATCAACTAAAAAAAAATAAAAAAGGATATAGCTATTTAAATAGCTGTCAACTTATCACTGATCTGAACTTCTTAAATGTGAAGATTTTCTGGTTTCTTTAGTCCAGAAAATTGACAGAAAATTGAATGATGAGAACCTTCTCTTGGCCTCTGTGAGGAATGCAACGAACTGATTAATCAAGAGAGTCATCAGCAGATTAATCGACTACAGGAACAGTCATTTGTTGCAGCACTAAAAGCTTGTGCATGGCACCAGTGGTGCAGTCTGTGCCTGTAGAGCTGCTAGCTGATGCTGTGACCAGTTCTCAGTCAACAAGAGTGAAAACGAAGAAAACGCAATGAGAGCAACGTCATTTCAACAAGATTTGTTTTTAATAGATTCAATAAAAATCCTACCTTTCCCACATATTGTGCCTCTGTCCCCATGTGTTCTTCTAAAACAAAGAACTGGTTCCAGATCCAGCCTCGCTTGGGCCTGTGGTGCACCTCGGTATCCCCGTTGGCCACTCTGCTTTGGTTCCTGGAGGGCAGTCTGGAGGGGATGCGATGGCTCGCCCCGGAGCCCCTCTGGATGAAACAGAGGCACACCAGAAAGCGGCAGAGACACGAGGTGGCGGATATCCTCATGGCGCTGTGTGCTTTCCTAGAGTTATCCCTGTGTTCCAAGGTGGCGAGGTCCTGCCACCGCCGCCTCCACGACCGCCTCCACCAGCCTCCACCGCTGCAGGCCCTGCTCCGTAGTCCTGGCAAAAAGAGCAATTTAAATCCAAACCACCCAAGCAGGAGTCCCAGTAGATCCTCTAAGAAGAAGGTTCATGGCCCCCAGGCCGGAGGGCTTTTCCGAAAAGTAAAAAAAAAAAAGAAAGTAAAAGAAAAAAGAAAAAAAATGAAGTCAGAGCAAGATTAATTTACATTATGGAATTCCCCAGTCTGCAAGACAGTGTGTGGCCGGTGGTGAACTACTGGGCAGCTCTACCAGGAGCGACGATTAATCCCGGAAGCCATTCTGGATTTCCTGAAAGAGAGAGGAGGGGAGAGAGGAAAACACAGCGTTAGAGATTAATTTGATGGATATTAGAAGCTAAATGTCCACTAATTCCCTCCAATTAAATTGCAACTCGTAAACCCAACAGATGAGGACATGCACTTCAGACCAGGAGAGTGTGATAAAGCACAAACAGGCACCACGATAGCTTGAGCTCTCCGGCCTTTGTTCAACAGGTGTTGGAGTTACAGTGCTATTAACCATATAAGGGCCATATATAAACCAAAATGAGCAAAAACATGTTTTGACCCCTCAGATAGAGTGCTACATATGGAAGCTTTGGGTCTTGTTGGAAGCAGAATTTCTGTAGTTGTACTCTGTCTGAACAAATATTCAGAACATTCAGCATCTATTTGCAGGCTTGATTGCTTACTTAGCCCCACAGCAGTATATATAGTGAGTAACAATCACAAAACAATTGTAGTTTATGAATAAGAATTGATAAAAACACAGGACCAAACCTACTCTTTTTGCCATTTCTGCCATGTAGTTCTGTGTCTGCGAGGTCAGAGCTGCCTCTGCCCAGTGAGGTCAGAGTTACATATGAGCGGAGCTCTGTGACTGAAAGGCCGAGCCTTTATTAAAATATCCCAGAAAAAGGGCTCGATGCGGATGTTTTACCACACCCAGGGTGCACCGCGGGGCCTGGCGTGTGCCTCGGCGCAGGAAATAATAACTGGAGCAGGAAAATAAAAATACATGTGTGCTGTGATATGAACAGGCGTGACACCACCCAGACATGAAAAAGCAATGAAATGGAAAACACAGACAGCAACTGTTTTTCAAAATCAAAATTACACACTGAAGATGGCGGTGGAGCAGAGAGAGATGACTGCGAGCGCTGCTGAATTTCCATGTTACTGAGCGCTGGAGTGCAGTTCTACTTCTGTCTCCCTGCCCCGAGAAGGTTCCTCACATCTGCATGTGCAACAGTGTGGGCTTGAACAAGGAGGCCTTATGGTGGAAATGTGTTCCCTGGGGTGGATTTTCAAGTTAGATATGTTATTCAAATGCTGCTGAAGCATGAAATGGGTCCTCACTGCTCAGTTTTGTTTTGTTTTGTTTTTTTTGTTGTTTTTTTTTGTTTTTGAGAGATTTAAAAAGTCAAGTCATTTGACCTCTAGGCTTAGAAACATCATAGTCCTGTTACATGTGACATCACAGCCTTTTGCTGTGATGTCACAACCACAGAAATGAATCAAGAAATGTTTGAAACTACTGGGAGCACTGGCTGCTATTTTTTCCCAACACTCACTCAGTGGCAAATAATCTGAGATCATATTGATAATGTCAGTGATAATACGTGTTATTATCACTGTGATCCATATAAATAAAATGTATATTGCATCTGGCCAGACTTCACAAGCAACAGTGAATCATGTATTAGCAGAGGGTAATGGCTAGGGACAAAATTACAGGAATACATCTGTCACATATTCCAAATCTAAGTCGTTGACGCCATATTTTGGTTGCAAAACCCAATTTTCTGACACCACGGTAGCTGCACAATACAAATTCTAAGCAAATTGAAGAAAACCGATGAAGAAAAAACCAAACCAAACAAAAACAAAATAGTCAACAGAAACATGCAGGATACAAACACAAACAACCTCAGAATGCAATGAAAGGGCTCGTTCTCTCCAAGACTTTCTCTGTTCCCTGATTCCAAGGAACAGGAAGTACCTTCCTGAGGAGTCAGTTCAGTCTCATTCCTATGAACAATGATAAGGAGTTCCACAGTCTCCACAGTGGTTTCAGCGGGGGTCCAACACTTTGAGGGTTACAGGAGAATAGCAGCTTCGTGAGGATTATTGGGAGGACAAACACTTGCATTTGATATTAAATAGGATCTTGGAGCTGACAGACTTCAAAGGCCACTGCTCTCTATCTCTCACAATGCATGTGACAACATTAGAAACGCTTAAGACCAGATCGTTAATGCAACTTACAGCTGTCACGTTCTTTGAAGGATACATATATATATATATATATATATATATATATATATAATATGTATGTATGTATGTATGTATGTATGTATGTATGTATGTATGTATGTATGTATATGTATGTATGTATGTATATATATATATATATATATATATATATATATATATATATATATATATATATATATATATATATATATATATATATATATATATATATATATATATATATATATATATATATATATACATATATGTTTGGAGACTTTGCCATCTGACGAGATGGCAAAGTCTGCTAAGCATCCACTTGGCCTGGAGCAGCCGAGGATAAATACTCAGAAAGAATGGCACCAAAAGAATGTGCTCTTTCTTTCCTGGATCTGAATCATTGTTCTTTTTCAATATTGTTGTGATTCAACAGTGAATGTGGGAAAGTGCCGGTGAAACGACGGCTGTGGTACCTGAGTGAGTCACAATGAGAAAATCTTTTTTCCACTGGTTTCACTTTTGCCTCCCAGGGCTCTCCTCAATCAGGCCCCTAATTGTCAGATTATTGTGCCGATTCTAAGCAAAATGCAGTTTGGGAAGCCATGAAATCAACAGCATCTGGCTCCGACAATGGAAATAACCTCCCCCACACAGCCCCCAACCCCCCCCACCTCTCCCCTCCATCCTTTTCAGGATGATTATATTGCTGAGAGCTCCTCTGCTCTGCTCTATGCAAGTTCACCAGAATGCATCATGTTCAGGAACAGCAATAAATAATGTGCCAGCATGTATCGAGTAGTGGCTGCATTCAAATGCATATTTAACAATCTGTCAACTGCTCAAACTAATTGATGGGAAACATGTTAATAGGACATTGTCCCGTTGCTTCTAAATCATTTAATTTCTAATACAACCTGTTGCTCAGCTGACAAGAATATCAATCGAACACTTAGAGCTTTCCTCAAGCTCGTTTGACTCTTTCAGACTCATCAAAAATCTGATAAAATCGATGCAAAAAGAAGCTAAAACATTTCCAAATGCACTTAATTATGAGTCAGCCTTGTGGCACTGTCCAACTTGAATATTTTCAAGTTGTTGTTTTCCATCCTTGCCTTTGGTTAGATGGATGATTTCACCCATTTGAGATTTCACTGGCTAAATTATGAATGACACACATGTAGGTACAGCGAGTCATCACATCCTTCATTAAGTTGCTTCCACAAACATGCCTACAAACTCTCTTGTTGTACCACAGTTGCATCTCTCTCAGCACAATAGTTTGTTGAACCTTGTCACATTTTACAGTTTTTTTTCCTGCTCATACTGTGAACCAGCACACAAAACTCTTGTGTCGTCTCCTCCTGTTTTATTCATGAGAGCAGGAAAACTCCATCACACAGGATCAACTCCTCATGAAAACAATGCAAATAGAGAAGGACCTGAGCCAGAATATGGCATACCCTGCTGCTATAGATCCCAACAGCGGGTGGGAGAAAACACTTTAAAGGAGTGGACAAAGTAAGACAACAACAACAGAGCAAGACATGTGGAGAGAGCAGCAGAGTAGACGTGCCTCGATGTGACCTGGCAGACGAGACGGACTCTGACGCTAATGGCTCGGGTTTTGGGGCTCCAGCTGAGAGCTCGCCCACTGCATTTCGATCTCACAGCGTCAGTCTGATGGCCGTGTCAGCCGGCAGATAGCAGAAGATGAGGGCGGGTCACAACACTCATCGCCACTCTGATTCTCCATCTCCACAACAAAGACAGCGGCACAGACGCAAGACTCAGACATTACTGACCTCACCTCACCCCCTAGCACATACAGGCTGTATTTCACTGAGCCAAGGTAAATAAACAAGAGGTTTTAAATAAGTTCTGGGAGATACACAGGAGAGGAGGAAATTAGTGCCACAGTGCTGTGTTTATGTGAAGTCAGAGTGCAGCGCTGCACTGCGATGTTCCTCAGGCCTAAACACACATTTGCTTTTCTTCTTTACTCATTCTGCTGAGTCACAAGCTACTCTCTGAACCCAGCGTAGTGGATGCTTTAACAAGTCAAGCTTAAAGACATATCCTGCACCAGCAGACGTGATGAGTGTTGCAACATCTTGTCTAACACCATTAGTGAGTGTTTTTGTGCAGCGTAGTGCTTCTGACTGTGGCGAACCAGGGAGAGCAACAAGACATGGCGAGTCCTGCAAGAGGTGCAGTGACAGGAAGCACGTTCGCCTTGAACTTAAGCTCCTTTAGTCTTGTTTTGTCTGCATACCCTGATTTTTAAGTTTGTATAAAATATCACTTTCTTTAACTCAATGGCCACCAACGCATTTCCAGCACTGGTTCCAGGCCAGTTGTTGAGATGATTTTTTTTTTTTTTTCCGCCAACAAAGAACTGGCTCTGGCCCTGAAAAATTGTCTCCAGAGTAGCAGGACTTCTTTGCGGGGCAAAGAGTAAGTGATACTGATGTTAGGGGCAGGGTTATTGACACCAACAAGAAAGACAGTCAGCCGTTTTTTCTTACTACAAGAGAGGAGATGAAGACATGATGAAAAAGCAACTAAAGAAGCAAAAGAAAGACTTAAAAAAGAACAACTAGGATCAAAAAAAGGACCAAGGTCGAAGAAGCAAAAAGGTCAGACCTAACTCACACTCATTATTTTACTTGTTACATGTTTTTCATGTATTTTCTGAAGAGACATGTCAGGTCAGGGCCATTGTTTATGTAGAGTGGTAACAACTGGCTCTCAACTGGCTTGCGAGTTAAAACGATTCGAAACCATCCGAGAAACTGTTGGGGTGGAAAAGGGGTCAGAGAAACCGCAAAGCAATGATAACGTAGCGCTTTAACCGATCGCCATATTCGCTGCTCTTCCATGCACTAATGGTAACAGAGGCCACACTAGGGCAACACTAGGCTTCACCTGCAACAAACACTCACATTCTCCCTCACTCCAGCAACACAGTATTAGGCATTCAGCATCACACCCGAGGAAACTGTGACATTTAGACTGCAGAGAGCACAGATCGAAACAGCGTCGCAGGCCACAGATCGAATCACAGTGTAAAACTTTATCTGCACAGCCAAAGTGTTTGTTAGAGCCTCAGAAGATGCAGCGGGTGAGTTAGTCGTCTTCAGCAAGTCACTTTACTGCACACAAAGCTTCAAAACAAATAGTCTTGTCTGCTGGACTTTCTGTGCTCTTGTTCTGCTCTATTGACCCATTCATGTGTTTCTGTGCCAGTGTTGCTGCACTAATGAGTGTTTGTTTTGATGAATGTATTTTGGTTCCTTGCCATTCAAACAGTTTCTCATTGCCTGTCGTCCAGCGTCCAGAGTGAGGGAAAAAACATTTGTTTCTATTTGATCAGAATACTTTCAGAATCTCTATTCACATTCACAGCCTCCAGAGGTGGAGATGCTCATCAAATCATTCCAGTTTCACCATTAATCATTCCAAGCTTCTCGAAAACACTGTTATCATCATTATATTGTATTACATATTATATCATTATTTTTTAGTTTTTGATATGTTACATCTGGCCAAAATTCCCATCTCGCTTTAGTTTGCCTGACTGTGAGGCACAGTGCAGGAATGTGGTCCGTTGGATATAAAAAGCAGCTGAGTCTGAGACCAGATCCTCTCAAGTCTCACGCTGTCACAACAGATTGTTATTCAAGACACTGTGCAACACAGTATTGTCTAACAACTGCATTTGTCAGATCTGCACCAGGCATTAAATTGATCTGTACCTGGGCTAAAAATAAGCGCCTTTAGCCTGGAGTGTGTGGGTGATTTGACCCAGCTCATTGTTAGTGAAAGGAAGCAGATTAGTCTGATGAGCTTCACAAGCAGGACAATCCTCTGAATGGGCGGCACACCCTGGAGGTTCCACAAAATTGGAGGAGATAAATAGGTTGGAGAGAGGTGCCAGCCTTCCGGGGGCTTTGGCCGAGCCAGTGCAGCACGTCCGGTGCCATCTTATTAGGAAACACACTGGGAATCGTAGCTGAAAGCTGAACTTTTTTACTGGATAGTTTTTTGTTTTTTTTTTCTTTACAAAAATACTGGGTTTTCTCCCCTGCTATGCTCTGGCTTTGAAGACTGAGTCAGAAATATGATATTTTATCGCAGCATATAAAATGTGACCTGGAAAGTAAGTTCTTTTGCACTGGAGCAGGTGTGGCAGAGCCTCCCTCACCTTCAGAGCCCATCAGAGCTGCCACATCACACACTTCTCCAACCTTCAGGCTTCACCAGCCCCAAATTAATTGCTCTCATCTTCATAAATCTCATTTCCTACTTACGACTGCTCGACACCTGCTTTTAATTAAAACTCACAGAATTCCAGCAGTATTTTCAGTGCTTTTCCAGGAAGAAACCGTTGTTTTTTTCCAGCACATACTGTAGCAGCTGCAAAAAAAAAAAGACTGCAGAGGGAGGCCATAGTATGACGGCCTGACCCAGCGTGAGACAACACCCATCCCTCAACTTGTATTCTTGTCATGCTGAGAAATCTGAAAATCCACACGTCATCTTTTTTTTCCAAAGTGATGAAGGTGAGAGTAGTTATGCTTTCAGGCTTCAGACAGCACAACTGTCAAGTAGCACTGCGTGGCTGTCAAACATGTTTCTACAGCAGTGGTTGACAACAACTCAAGTCCTCTATAGAACGATATGCTGAAGCTCCAATTAGGCGTCCGACTTTGGAGAATATGACTCATTCTAACGACTCCCGCCTATTTTCTTTCGACCTCTTTCAAAAGGCAACAAAACAAGCACTCCAGCATCGCTTTTCAATCTTTCTCCACCACTTGCGGGTAATTAAAAGCAGTAAGCAGCAGGTTTTCAAATACAGATTGGGCCTGAAGCTAATTAGGTCCATTGCAGTAATGACTCCCACTGAGTCGTGTGGGCTTGGTGGCGTCAGTCCCCCCTCCCACCACATCGCCCACAGTCAGCGGTGACATGGGGCGTTACCATCCAATCGCCATCTGTCCTAACTCTCAGCTTTGATTACCTCAAACTCTCAACTCTGCACGAGGCAAAGGTTTCGGACTTGACAGCGAGAGGAAGCCTCTGACGGTTTCATCTTCTCCTGTTTACATGCCTAGTTAAACAACCTCAATTATATCTGCGGAGGAGGACTTCTTCCTCACTTTTTTTTTTTCCTTTTCCTCTCCCCTCGCTGTCAAATTAGAAAACGTGCCTGCACTTGTCAACCTCACTATATGTTATTTGGTTGCTTAATGAGAGTCGGGTGGGAGATGGAAACTGCTCCATCTGCTGTGTGTTTAATGGCTGGATTCTGGAGCTCTAATCATACAGCAGGAGAGCCAGGATGGAGCAGACAGGACCCATCTGCTGGCCACTGCAGAGAAAAAACCAAGCACACACTTTCTCAACTTGCATCATCATCATCATCGCTCTCCGCTCTCCACTTCTGCAGCCGCAAAACATCCCGAGACTTGGTGGCAGCAGCAACAAAAAAAAAAATGCTCATGGTAATTTTAAGAGAAAGTTAAAATCATTTTTTCTCTCTCTCTGAAACATGTCATGTAGATCCTTTGGGACTACAGTAATTGATTATTTTGTCAATCATTTGCTAACATGATTCATCTCTGTCCCTGAATTTATTCACCAGATTACACAACAAAAAAGTAAATAGAGCTGCACCATGCAAACAAATAAAGCCCAGTGGAACAGAAAAAAAATCTAATAAAATGCTGGATCATTCCTCTCTTCACAGATCTGCACCAAATTTCAATGGATTCTACCTGAACCAAACCATCAATGGCAGCAAGAATATAAAACATTGCATGGATTACATTAGTTTTAGGCACTAAAACCACATGAGACTAATGGTTTGAACATGAAGTCTTCCCACATCATGATTACCTTTTTACTGAAGAAACATAATGAGTAAATATTACTTTGTCTGTGCATTCAAAAGATGAAAGAATCGCAAAAAGATGTGGTTCCTGTCAGTTAATGAATCAATGGACTGACTAATCATCCAGGCACCACAGAACGGGCCTCTAATGCCTTTGGGATTAAAACCATCCCCTTGCCAATTAGAACAGGAGCAGAAGACAGCAGGTGGAGTCTGGATGGAAATAAATTCCTCTCACCTACAGCACTCAGCTCCCTCCATGTCTGAGGATTGGATATTCAGGTTGAGGCTAGTGGAGTTTGGCAGGCTCCGCCGTTTCACACATGCTAAAACACACAGAGCAGGTGGGTTTTACAACGAGAAGAGGGCCTCTGTGCTCTCATCCACAAAGCCCAGCCCAGGCTATCTCGCATTAGCATTTCATACACAGATAAGCTTGCTTTCTCGCTGCCAGGTAGAGTCCCTGGTGAGAGCACCTAGTGTAGGAGATATTTTGGTGGGGACCTCGCAGATGCTCACTGCTCTGCTTTTCAAGAGTCCGTCCTGCATCTAGGGGGAGGAGGGAGGGGGAGGAGGAGTCAAAACACACACACACTTCTATGGTGATCAATGGGCTGCTAAAAGATGAAAAATAGAGAGGAAATAATCAATTTAAAGGAAATGATTTCTGAACTAAAACGTAAAATCGTGACTTTCTCACTTGAGAGCCTCTCTCCGTGCCACCACTGGGGTTTGTTTCATTCACACTGTGTTTGTTCTGCTTTTTACTGAGCTCCTGAGGCTTTTTATCACTCTCTCTCTCTCACTGTGGCACCGAGACATTGATTTAAGGGATATGAAAGACGTGTGCCATCTTGCTGCTGTGCATCTTTTAATGGTGAGTTACTGTCAGTGGTTTTTGGTGGATGAAGCTGCTTTTCTTGGCACAAACTGAGTTATACTGCCCTCTAGATAAGGGCTGCTACACTATTGATTCTCAGTATTGACACAAGTTCCACCCGAGACAATGAAGGTGTCCTCTCATGTCCTGTTTATACCCACAGATCGAGTAAATATTTTCTTTACTTAAAAGAGGTAACAAAGAACTGATTACTGAATATTTTCTGTTCAACAACTAATCATTTCAACTAAAGATGACCTACCCCACAACCCAATGTCCAACTTATATAAAGGCTCTTATAGAAGTAAAAGAAGGATTCATTTTTAACTTATTTATCTATGTTCCCATTCTCTCTGAATGTCCTTGCACTACACTTGCTGCTGTTTTCTTCAATATTTCCCTTTCAACTCAATGCAAATTTGCACCTACATACACAGTGAATTGTCCGTATCTGAAAAATGCTCAATGTACCTTGAATTTCCTCTGGGGATGACTTGTTTTAAATTAGAATAAAGACTCCAGATCAACAACTGATGGAAATGTGCAACTATGCAACTGTACAGTAACTTGCATGCAGTGTGTGGCAGCTAAAACACCTTATGTAAGCTCTAAAACTATCTATCCATCCATCCATCCATCCATCCGTCAGTGACTAAGTATTTCAGCCTGCCTCAACATTTTAGCGGGTGTGCAGGTAAAACAAGATACAGGTCCTATCACTTGGACGTCAAGCTGGAAATTAGGCTCCTGGCAGATGGGAAGGTTGGGGGGGGTTGATGTTTTATTAGCCACATTGAGATTCATTTTAATACATGTGGAGCCATTTGACACTTTGGCACATGCTCTGACAGTTTGGCAACAGCACTCACGAGCATGAGTCCTCGGGGCGAGGAAGAGCAGGCAGATGTTGCAGCAAAGTGAACGGTTCAATCACAGCTCTGGAGTCTGTTCTGAGGAAATCTGCTGACAACACTCCACAACTCAGCTGGTCTCTGAGAGCTGTGGTCACGATGGAGGACAGCAAGTGTGAGCCAAAGGCGCAAATTAAGCAATATGTTCTATTGTTTCAGAAATACACAGGATGATTATTATAAGACGAGGCAGAAAAGATTATGTCTAAAATGAGGGAATAGGAAGAGGGTGAAGAGATCATTCCCTGTTAATTCCCTCTACTGCCTGTTCTGAAAGTCTAGAACTGTCTCAATCTTGGCTTTGTTAAGTAAAGATCTACGTCTATATCAGGCCATTCTGTAGATAAGTCAGCAAAATGTCAAATCTTTATTAATACAGAAGTTTCAGATTTTCAAATGCAGCATGAAAGTGGGCAAATCTTGACTGAGACAGAATTTAACATAAATCACCTCCAAATAGAGTGTCGGGTAGATTACTTATCGTTACTAGTTAGAGTGAAGGCAAGTGACTCTGAGGCAGCAGTTTGGTGAAGTTGGTAAAGCCAAGCCTCTGCAAACCAGACCACATTTTCCCAAAATCTGAGAATATGATTGTTAAATAGTTTATAAAATGGCATTCGGGTCATTTCTAATTCAACATAGCTTCTATGTCAGCAATAGAGAGCAGGGATAAATGCCCCATCCAGTCATTCTAGGTGACTCTAGGTGGCGTTTAAAACTACTTCACGAATCAGTGGTTATGCACTGTTCATTGACTCCACCTCCGCACCTCACTTATTCCTCTCATAAAGTTGCCATGTTGCCAATTAAGTCTCTCTCCTCCACATCCCCACATGGAGTGTGTGGGGTGAGCGGGTGTGCCAGGTACACAGCACACTAATGTTTCACCAGGACAGCACATCAGGGCATCGCTCTGCACCGTCACACCGACCACTGGCTGATGTGACTCATCTTCCCCCTCTGTCAGGACACGACACGGGTTTTGACTTAGAGTCCAAATTAGAGTGCATTTCATCAATGTAATGTCTCCAGGAGCCAACACAGCAAGATACAATAAATAATTTCTGCAGGGTTTTGCTTAAAAAAAATGGCACACAAAAAAGTACTTCTGAAACAAATGGTCCTCAATTCTGTCCTTGAGGACTAAAGAAACCAGAAAATATTCATATTTCACAAGCTAAGTTCAGACAACTTTGACTCCTGTCCTTACAATTAATGCTTAAATCATGTTTAATTAAGTAGTTCATTAAAATACAGTCAGAAAAAACAAATCTTCAGAATAACTTAATAAAATGTAATATCAAGTAACTTCCAAGATACTCAGTTTCTTAGTATCAACTTCTTGGAATCAAATGGGTTTGAAATGAGTGATTTCAGTTCATACAGATTAACTACATTACTTCATTAGAACAATCTGCTCTAATTGGCTAGAAATACATAATTAAGTTAAATGTAATAAGTGCCATTGAGTTGTTGCTGCTCTAAACAAAAGCCTGTAAAGTTAAACAAGAACATGTGATTTTTTTTTTCTCATTAACACATTTTGTGAAGGGCAGCAATTGTTGTTGTGATTCTTCACAGTCTATAATAAAACATGTTCTACTTTAATGAGAACTGCAAAGGATTCACCTCAGCCCCGTTCACACACACTCACACTCTCTGTTTCTGTCTCCAGAGCAGGAAACATCTGCTGGTTTATCTTGTGTACATTATTGAGCACAGAAGTGAGTGAAATGCCTGCAGCTCAGAGCATAAATCTAGGGATGGGGGATACATAAAAGAAAGGATGAGCCCAGGTGAATAAAACACAAGATTTTCCCTTTGAGGGGCTGAAAACACATTTGTGACCAAAAGGCAAAAACCCACCACCTCCCCTGACAATCTGAGCCAAAACACTGGGAGGCAGCCCTGAGGATTTCTGGCAGAAATACACAGTGATTACATAACCACGCTTCATCTTTAAGGGCTATTTAAAAAGGGGGGAGGGGGGTCTGAACAAACACTCGCCAAATGTGAACTGAAAACCCACCCTCCTTCCTCGCCTCCCCAGTAGTATATTAACTATTCATGTTGCATATTGGCGATCAAATAGCTCTGTTTTCTCAATCTACAAAGACATTCCTCTCATAAAACTGTAAAAAAGAAATACACATATGGAATATTTTTATCACTGTGCCACTCTCATGGCTTTTTCTGCATTAAGATCAAACATCCTGTCAAAACTGCTTATGCCTGTTTACGTGGTCCGTGTATATTATTAATGATATTTGTATTAACCATGTTATGTCTGTCTCAGCCCAAAGCTTTTCCTTCTCCCAGGGCGAACAATTGTTTTTTTCTTATGAAATCTTTAAACTGTGATGTGCTGCACATATTCTTTGAGGGTATTTTACGATGTCGGAAACATCCTGATTTCCCTCCTTTGGAAGTTAAAAGAAGCTCTGATTGATCCACTCCACCTGGATAACAATACCTCAGAACTGAAAGCGGTAAAAAATAAATAAATAAAATAAAAAGCTGTCGATTTTCCAATTCATTTTGGTTAATTAGCATCAACTCCACCGTTTTCTTGTTCTCCTGAAGCCAAGATCGAGACGGTCTGAGGCTACAGCCTTTTAAATGTACTCAGACGACAACTTGAGGCTGCTCCCACAGAGCTGAGTGTTCTTTAAGGAAATGCTCTGCTGCCCATTCGTCACTGACAGCGAGAGGAGATGAATCATTCTAATGCTGCTTTCAGCCACTCTGAAGAAACCTGGAGAGCAATGACGTCAGCCTGCGCAGTGTCCCACTGTAAGACGTGAGAGCCTAAATAAAGAAAAGAAAAGTTCGGCGAGGACAAAAGGCACAGCTGCTGTGTTAAAGGTATAAGATCGATTATCGTCTGGAAGCCTTGACAGCAAAGTGGTTGCGGTTTTACTTACTTTACACTACTTTACACTGAATGGAAATTAATCCACAGTCTCATTTACATCTCATCTCATTTACACTCCCATTACTTACATGAATAACGACTTAGATTGCACATATGATGTTATGACCTGCAAGAACACACTTTCCCAAAAAACTGATGGCTCCTACGAAATGGATGGTGATTAGAATTGATTTGGAAAAAAATGTAGAAAAGTTTTATATAAATCTGATGGCGAGAGCTGCACTGTACTGGAATTTAATGTCCAATCAGCAGTGGGACCTGGCACAGCGCAATCGATCTCGGGTCTTTGTTGGGACCATTTGAGACCAGGTCAAGTGGAACATACAGGATGGTACCCAAGGGAGAGTATCATAAATATTGGCTAAATTATTGGTTCGGTAGTTACAACAGTTCAGGTTTTTTTTATTTACTTTCACAGGGTGGCGCTCTTCCTCCCTCGGATCTCTTTGCTCTCCAGTTTTTTTCTAAATAAACTCTCATCTTGCTGTTAGATATTCCAAATGTGTTTCCTGCACGTCTGAAGCTCAATCCAAGACCTCATTTGCGTTCCATTTGTGTTGAGCATAGACTATCTGGTGAGAGATTTAATGACATATTTCATCCATCATTTCTCTTTGTGGTCCACACAATAACATCAGAGGCAGGGGGTTTATTTTACCTCATCGCCTTCCTGGATTTAAAAGACGATGGATCAACACTTGCCTCTTTTTTTGTGATAGTATAAATAGGAAAACCTCTGCCTTGTAAGTCTTGCTTGGTAGACAGACAGTGAATGACCACTCTGGGGTGAAGAGAGTGTTAATGTTTGGAGGGAGGCAAACGTGATTCATCTGTCGAATGGCTCTTTGAATGTGCTGTTAGAACAATAATCCACTGATCTTTTTTCCGGTCTCGTCTGCGAGCAATATGATTGAAAACACAACAGCGGCCATCGCAGTGCGAGGTGAACCACTTCTTCATGGACCATTACTTTGTGATGTATCTGGCTTGCTTTTTCAGATTAATCTGGCACAATGTCGAGGACCCATTGCTGGTAGGCTTCTGGTGAAGGGCACTCCAGATATTTTCTATTCCACATCTGTCAAGTTGCGCGTTATATAAAAATCCACACATTAGTTGCAGGTATGCTTCACAAGGGGTCAAACTCCCAAAATGTCTCATCTTGTGATTCCCGGGCTCCCACCCTCCATCACAGCTGCGGAATTCAGTTGGTTTACAAGCTTGGAACCGGTAAATATTAGGTAATAAGATAACACCATATTACATTTGCGTAAATGTGGTTTATGGGTTCACCATTATTTCACACTAGGTGCAGATTAAGGTTGCATGGTTATCAGCCCATTTTAGCCATTAGCTGCTTAGCGAAGAGTTCAAAGTTGGCAATTAAGCGCATAATTAAAAATAGTGTAAGTGAAAGTGTAATTTCCTGCAACCATATTTAGCTTTATTGGGATTCAGTTGTGATGAACCCTGCATCTAGCCAGTGCAACTGAAGGTCGAGATAACTTCAGGATCATAGTGACTGAGGTCGCATCTTATCTTAATACATATACTTGGCACAATGAGCCACTGAATTTTTGATGTTGCTTTTCATGTCAAAATGTTCATGTTAAGCCTCGATGATCAATCATCACATGTTACTCATCAAAACAAGTCCAAAGCCAACTTGTGTGTGTGGTTGCCACCACATTGGGCAGCAGACAGCATAAAAGACATCAGCTCTGCAGCAATCACTCCATAATAAGTGACTGATAATTGCATAATTGTTCACAGTCCAGTTGACAGAGAGGTCCAGGGTTGGTGTTTGTCGTCCAATCAGGGACTCCAGTGATTAACGTGCATGGGTCAACCTGTGATGATTTAAATGCCAAAGTCTTTCTGACTGCAAGTAAAAAGAGCCATGAACACAGACAGGTGCTGTGGTCTCAGAGATTAATAATGCTGTAATTAGCTCAATGCCCTTTTCAAACAAGCGCAGCAGCTGGGGAAAACAAGTGAACCATCAATGCAGAATGTCTAACAAGACTAGCGAGGCCAACTCTTTACTTTTAGTTAACTTAGCTCTAGTTTGTTAGAGTGCTGACCTGCATGTTGTTGGATATCTTGTTTTGTAGAAATGCTTACAAATCGCTGGCGCAAGGGAGACCAGGGAACCCAAACCTCCCACAGGTTAAATGAATAGTTGCTCTGATGCCACTGGGTGTGTTATTCCATATCGATGACGAAACCCAGTTAGCGCTAGAGCTGAAAATATGACATGAATGACTAAATCACATCATTTAAAAATTCGGTCCAACTATTGAGTGAAACTTTCTAGCTGCGTGAGAAGATTTCCTTTGTTTTGTTGTAAATGTGCTAGTTTTTGGCTCCTCTCTTATTTTGTCCAAGTGGCAGTTTGAAGGCTCCTTTTTTCAACTCGTTATTGGATTTGTCATGTTTGTGAGAATCACATAAATTACTAATTAAAAGATTTGATTTTTCGAAGCCCCAGCTGAGTGCTTATCTACTCTTGCTCCTCTGAGCCTGAACATTTTTTTTTCTCCTCTTGAGGATTTCATATGTCATGGAAAACCCTGACTCCAGACAGACGTATTTAACAAACATCTCAAATTCAGGCTACAACTCTTCAGTCCCTGGAGACACCATTAGATGCTACTACAATGTCCATTGAGGTAGAGTTACATCTATGCACTGGGGCCTTCAGTTTAACCTGGCTCTCCTCTTCATATACTCCAGCTGTGCTTGTTAATTCAGACGAATCAAGTCATGCTGCTGCTATCGTGAGTGATAACTGTCTGGACATGGGAATAAATTACCTCTGACACATACGACTGGGAGACAGACAGATGGATGGATGTATGTCGAGGAATGGATGGATGGATAAATGAGCATTGAGCAGGTTCCTCTGAGGATGCTGCCTTCAGGGCATCACCCTGCTTGATGTATTTTAAGTAAGTGTAGCACACAAGTGTTTGCTTCAGCTCTGAAACTCATCTGAACAGTTTTAATGTCTGCTGAATATTTTGGGATATTAATACAAAACCTTTGAAACACACTGCTTCCCAAATGTGAGGATTGTGCGATTCCCAACTGGTTCCTGTCATTCTGCTCCATTTAGACACGATGTAATTAAGCAATTATGTGGAAAACCGATGGATATAAAGTGATAATGAAGGCAAAGCTGTCCTGCTTAACATAGCTGTATAAAGATCAGGGTTGTAACAATGAAAAAAAGAAAGAAAAACGTTCACCTCCATCAGCATATTTGCCTCCCCTGTCATACATGACATTTATGAGGCGTCTGCATCAATGTCAAGCCTCATGTGTGGAGCTAAACTGTCTGGATGAACTAGGCGTGTATGGCAAAGCATCAACCGCCCACACACGCGCTCGCACGCACGCACACTCATGCACACGCACACACACGCAAACTCAAGAGCTAGAAGTCCTGCCTTTGTATTGCCCGACACATCTACACATTTTACAAACATCTCACAGAGGTGATCAACTTGCAAAAAAAAAAGAAAAAAAACACGCAACGCTGCTGAGGATTTGGGAGCCATGCAATTATCTGCGCACACCAGGAGAAGCCAATCAATGCAACATTAACAGGAACCCCGAAGCACCTGGCACTCACGCATCATCTAGCACGCACACGCACACACACATGCACACACGTGGGCGCACGCGCATGCAGAGAGGGAGAAAGAGAGAGAGAGACGCACGGACTGTCAAAGTATCTCAAATGACTGAGGCACCCACTTCTCTCTACTGCTGCATAAAAGATGACTGATGGGGAGAGCGAGCGAGAGAGAGAGAGGGAGAGAGACTTGGAGAGGCTGCAGTCAATGAATACACTCACTGTTTCCTGCAGTGCGCGTAAATTTCAGTCTGGAGCCTCCAAGAGTCCCGCAGGCTCTGTCTTCCTATGCTTGTGTGTGAGAGAGTGTGTGTGTGTATGTGCGCGCGCGCGCATTAACACCTTAAACCCAGGTTCTGGGTGTAAAGCTACACCCCCAAAATACACGACACAGTAAGTGGAGTAAGCAAGCTGCCCCGAGGGCAGCGCATATCCTCCTGCTGCTGCTCCTTCTCCTCCTCCTTCAGGTGGGTCTTTCCAGCTTTTTGTCCCACGGCACGCGCACAGGTGAACTTCCACTCACGTAAAAATGTAAAGCGCAAACTCACCTGTCCGCGTAAGAACTCCCTTTTTCCTCTCCCCGAACACACATGGTTTCACAAGCCGAGCAGAGATGTATATGTGTGTGACAGTTTCAGGGTCTTCCTCTCTCCGCCGTCAATATCCTCTCCCGGAGCAGGAGCTCTTCTGATACTCTCTCCCTGTGAGTGAGTGTGTGAGAGCGCGCGCGCGTGTGTGTGTGTGCGTGTGGCAGACGGGACGCTCGCGCTTGTGTGCGCGTCTCTCCCTCGAAGCGTCCTCCTCCAATCCTGCCCGGCTACTGCAACAGCTCCGGCCTTGATTGGTCGCTTTGCACATCAATCCAAAACTCAGACATACCTGCCTCTTCTTCCTACTACCTCTCCCTCTCTCTCCCTCCATTATCTGCCTCTCCTCCTCCTCTACCTCCTCTTCCCCTGCTCATCTCATCCTCTGTTCACACGTGATTATATAAGATAGTGATCAGGAAGTGATACCTTATCCGTATCTCATTGCCAGACACTGCCTACCTGCCCCAACTGTCCCATATAGAGCTGCAGCAGAGACAGACCCAGGATATCGTCCATAGAAGTGTGGTGATAAAAAAGAAAGAAATGGAGTTTGCGTGTTGTTCGCTCGTGTGCTCTTGATTCCTCCCATCCATCATCCATCCTTCCTTCCATTCATTGTCTTACCCACTTTCCACCCAGTGTGGACCCAGCCTCTACACTTTCCCCTCACAACTTCAATGCAATCGTAATTTAGTCCTGCATGTTTTGGACTGTGTTAGATAACTGGAGCACCTGTTCAAATGGATGAGACCAGGAGGCAAACCAGCGTTGTGAAGCAATAGTGTTAATCAAAATAGTATCTGAAAATAATAAATCATACTTCAAACAAGGGCTGCTGCAACTTATTTCCGTAGTAAATCTGTCGATAAGGGTCGATTTCATTATTTAATTAATCCGTTAACCAGGTTAAACTGATGCTAAAATTGTGAAAATGGTTAAGTTAGTTTCAAACACATTCTACTATTCAAGATGAGACATGCCAATCAGCTGACCAACTACTGTAGCTGCTAATTCAGTAAACTCCAGGAGGCAGTACCAGTATTATCCATTTGAGCTATCCTTAGGACAACAGGTGCTTTCATGCCTTCTTGTAGTCAGAAACAAATATCTGAGGTCCTGTACCCCTACTGTTTCTGGTTGTGTTCTGGTGTTTTAGCAGAAGTAAAGAGCTGAAGGACTGTTTTCTGTCACCAGCTGGGGTTAAATGTTTACACTGGGACTGTGTGATCCAAGCTCATTCATACTTTTTTTTCTTGGTGTGCATACTGTGAGAGAGGGCAGTTTTACTGCACTTACCATTGTAAGAACAGTAAAAAAAATGTGGCTCAAAAAAGGATTCTCATTTTTTGGGTCTTCCCAGACATTCACTGACTTTAAAAGACTCTTGATTTAACTGCAACCCACAAAACAGATGCAGTGGGCAGAGCTTGACAATGTGTTATCACAGCTAGCAAGACGCAGTGGCTAGGAGAATTGTGTCGCTTAGGTGAATAAGGAATAAGGTAAACAAAGACAGATGCATTTGGAACATTTAATTTCAGCCTGGGCTTTCCATTTCCTCACACATACTGTCCACACACTGTCTGACACGGCCTACAAACCCTAATCATCTCACACAGTGCTGGTGTGTGAAATGGTTTCATGTTTTTTTTTCTTTACTTTGGAGCTACAAATGAGGTTCGATTTGTCAATTTAATGACCCGATCTTTCTGATATCATCTTTTTCATGAAAATATAAAACTACACTCTCTCCAATAAAATCCCCCATGGGGCTTAAGCATGAGTGAGAGAGCTGTCTTCATTTTATACTGCAGTTTCATGTCAAAAGCATGAGGGACTGAAAGTCTCAAAGTCTGGGCAGTGAATCACATGGCCTCTCACAACTGTGGGAGCTGCAGACTAAATGTTGCACTGATCTTCCTCATTTTTAGCAGCAAAACTGGGAATTTGTGATTAAACCCATTTTTTTTCTCTCCCAAGCAAGACACAGTAGTTTTGTCCTACTTGCATTAAGTGCCTGTGGATGTCTCCCTAAAGAGTTTCCCAACTCTCAGAAAGACGTCCAAAAGCCAGAATGTGAATAGTTGATGAAAACTTGGAGCAACTATTTAGTAACAAGATGCAGGGCAGCATGGAGGAGTGGGTAAAATATGTTAAGCAGAAGTACAGACTCATATTTTGTTGCTTTGATGATTATATGTCCATATAAAAAGACAAAATAACAAACATTCAAGTAATAAGGTGATTCGACACTCAATTCATGTGTGAGAGTTGTCTGGATTCCTAATGATTTCTGTTCATGCAAGTTATCTTTTTTATCTATCTTTAACGACATGCAAATGGTTAGAGGTTTGATTCGAGGTTATTTTTTTTGTAATACAGCAAAAGTTTAGTTGTTACTTTCATCCTTCACTCTGAAACGGTGTCTTTGTCTACTAACTACTTTAGGTCCCTTTGAATGGAACAACTATTTCCTGTAGGTAAGAGAATGAAGTGTAATAATCTTTGCTACCATATATCCCAAAAAATGTTTACCTCTGCAGAGCATCTGCTCACTGACAGCAGCAAAGCACTGATGTGCGGAGGAGTCCAATAAAGAAAAGCACTTTGTTTTAAATTGTGTTTGTGAAAAGCTTTGTGCCACTTGTCAATATACATAAGTTGTATCTATCTGTAAGTTTGTATCCATGTCTGAAAACACTTTTTGGTTTGGCTAGCGTCTTCACATCTGGTGTGGTGTTAGTGACAGTCTGTGGCCATGTACCCCCCCGTCCTCCGTCCCCCGGGGCGTCCAATGATGTTAGGTGTCTAGTCATAATCTGATCATGCACTGAACGCACAAATCTAGGATTGCAGCATTGCAGACAAGCAATACAGAGCAAATCTAGACCTTCGTCTCATTTCTCTTTTCTTTAACAGCACAGATGTTCCTCTACAGACCCAAACATGAAGATGTGATTCACAATCTCATTTCATTTCAGAAAGATAAAACCCACTTTTGGTAAAACTAAGAGGCGTAAAGAAAAGCATGCTGCACAGCTGCTTTTGTCACAATCTCTTATCTCTAGATGAACTCCTTTAAATTTAAACCATTCACTGAATAAAAACATCTCCCTACAACAGATTTATCTGCCGTTAAATGAATGACATCCACTTTTACTGCTAATTATTGTCATCATCTGGAGCTCATTTTCATTCAACAGTGTGAAATGGATTCACGCTGTTGATCTTGTACCACGGACACATAAACTAAGTCAGCACGGCATTAGCCCTTAACATTTTTATAGTGTCATTAGTGGTTTTCAGACATGTTTTTTCTTTTTTTCAGATATCAGAGATAGTAGATAGATAGATAGATAGATAGATAGATAGATAGATAGATAGATAGATAGATAGATAGATAGATAGATAGATAGATAGATAGATAGATAGATAGATAGATAGATAGTTAGTTAGATAGATAGTTAGATAGATAGATTGATTGATTGATTAATCATCATATTAACATAAAAACCATAATCTAAACCATACATGGACTCAGGGTTACTCTACATGAAGAGAAGAAATGCCTCATTATTCAGCTTTTTTCTAGTTAGACTTACTTAGCTAGCTGCTACTTATTGCACTATTCTGTACTGTACAGCAGGCCACCTCTCAGCTCAGTGACACTTTGCCTTTGTCTTGGTTTCAAAACACAATCACCTCCTGGAACCAGAATCCTTGGTTGAGCTGTGCGATTTCCTGGTTTCAAATGCCAATTATCACTCTGTTTTGAGCTCTCTCTCTTTCTCTCTCTCTCTCTCTCTCTCTATCACTGCCCTCATCATCTGACTTTCACACTTTCTCTCTCTCCTGTTTTTCTGTCAATCATTTAGTGAGTCAGTAAGTCAGTTTCTTTCTACCCCCTTCACTCCCTCTCCTCTGCACACTCACATTGCTCATGTACCCCTGGGCAAACGGTTGAGTCAGCCTATGAATTCAGTAGTCTTTTGCTCCCTCTAGATCTAAAGGGAAACATGATGAATAATGAACAGAAGCAGTAAAGAAGCAATGGGGCGGAAGGCACGAGAGCGGGGACATGATGGAGAGATGGAGGGAGGGCAACTTGTTAGTGTTCACCCATTAATTAGACAGAGTCAGAGATTAGACAACAGAGTGAGGAGGAGGAAGTGAGCGACAAGATGAGAGGTGAAGCCTCTAGCTACATCGATCATCTTCCTCCCAACTCCACCACTGCCCTGTCTCTGGTCCACATCCAGAGCTGACACTGTGCTTCAAAGATCAATCGTAAGTAAGACAGAATCACATTTACCGAAGCTCAGATTTCAAATAACTGCCATCCAGCTCCATTGAAGGTTGTGTTTTACATTTTTCTCAGGTGACACTAGCACCCCGTTTGACTATAATGCTCCCCTCTCTTTTTTCCATGCTCATTTGCTGCAGAAAAGGCGACACAGAATCAAAGGAATCTCTTCCCTGCCATTTGTTTGAGTACTTTGTGAGAAGTCGGCATAACCTCTGGAAGTTGGATCATTTGAATAATGTGCTGTTCAGAGTCAATATAAAGAAGTAGTCAAGTTTCTCTTTTACTGTTTTCAAACATGTTGAGTCTAGTTTTAATTCAACCCAAATGTAACATTTTTTTGTTGCTTTTATTCCGATTATGTACCAGTTTCCCTAACCTCAGACTGTGAACAAGCATCACAGGATTGCTATTGGAACTGTACACTTCATCATCTTTATTTTGGCCTCCTGTGTTATGCTGGAACAAGGTGAGTCCTTCACATGAACAAAAAGGAAATGTTTCCAGCTAACACAATCTATGATTCATACCACAACAATTGATTTTGTTGAGTTTGTGTGACATCGCAGACCAACAATTACTGCAGCCTTTTCACATCATGACCGTGAGTCAAACAAGAAATGATTTCTCACCAAACTGAAGGTGTTTGAGAAATGCAGATGTCTAAATTCCAAAAAACACCCAGCCTCATGCAGCCTCCTTTCCTTTTTCTTTTAACTGCAAATCCATCGAGGAAGAACTCTGGACTTTCACAAAGTCTGCATCAGACAGAATACTAAACTGTGTGTTGCAGTGGAGATGTCACATACTGTTGAGAAGGATAGAAAAGGAAAAGAAATACAGTACTGAGTCAATCTTGTGCTTTTTCGTGGGCTTGAGCCACATTTTGAGATCAAAACCATATGGACAATGCTGACAAACAGCCAACACTGGAAGAATGAAAATGGACTCCACTGAGAAAAGTTCCTTGAGCACACAGAGCATGAGTGTTGACACAAACGCTCTCTCAAATGTCAGGCTGCATAGTGCTTGAAGGGTTACTCACATATTGATCCAAAGGGCCATTTGTCTGTAAGATTTCTATATCCCTGATGGCTTTTTGATGACAGGTCAGTAAATCATTTTGCTGGGGGGGGGAGCTAATTGCTGAAGAGCCTGTAAAGACACACAGCGTTACAAGCTCTTCTCTGGACATGTTTGCAGGTAATTAACTTGGGAGACGTTCTTGCAGTGCACCAGACCAAAAAAAAAAAAACGTTACTTTTTTTAAGTGCTAGTTCTGTGGACCGTCCATATATAACAGACATTTGGTCAATTAATCACAGCTAAGCAGAACTGAGGGATTATGCACATGAGTGAATCTCATTTCAAGCTGCTGGTTCAGACGAGTGTGTGTGTGTGTGTGTGTGTGTGTGTGTGTGTGTGTGTGTGTGGGTGCGTGTGTGTGTGTGTGGAGCTGCTGTGGACACAGACAAATGGCGAAGGCAGCGGACTCTGCTGGAGCCGGGAGACACATACCAGCGGGGTAGGACTGGGGATTTGTTTGCCTCTCACAGCCCTTTCTAATTCATATGTGCTTGATGAGCATTAACGTTACACATGGTCCCGCCATCAAAAATCCATACGCAGCTGTTTCCCCCCTCCTGGTGGAAAACACTGCGAGCACTGTTACCCCGAGCACTTACGCGGCTAAAACAAACTGCTGCCCAGGAATCAAACAAATAGCTGCTGCTGATGTTTTTTTTTTCTTTTTTTTTTTGCCACCAAGTCTGAGAACATATAGTTTCCACATGAGAATAAAGCCAGCATCTCACTGAGGAACAAGGAGCCTCTATGATGTTATATTTAGGCTATATAGGCTTCATAAAGGTAAATTTTGTTTTTTAATTAAACGAAAAGTTTCATTTTCAAAGGGATGCTTTGTTTTTTGGAGGCCTCCCTGGCCTCTTTGGACTGTCACAGCTGAAAAGTGCCTGGTTTGAATGTAGTTGAACCAGAATCAGCTTTATGTGGCATTGTACAAGTACAGAAAAAATGGTGTTTAAATTCTATTATTTTGCGACATTGAAATTACAGAATAGTATATAATGAGCATGTCAGACAGACAAAAAAATAGACCTATTCATTCGGTACTGAATGCAATGGATATATCCCCGAAGGCCCCGAGGCACGACAGAACAATCCTTGTTGCGTCATTTGCATCAAGTTTGACATCAATCGGCCTGGAGATGTAAGCACAAACATAATTTTTCAACCAAAGTGCTGCCTCTTGTGGTCAAATGTACAATCCGAATTAGTATTTCCTCGATGAGTGATGAATCTGTCTGCCAAATACAGAATTACAGAACAGGATTTTAAATAAGAGTTTACTTTTCCGCGGCCTTCTTTACATTTCAGATTGGATGATGTAATGGAATTGCAGCAAGAGAATCTAGTTTTTATTTTTTGTCCGTCTTAAAAAAACAAGCGTTTCACATTCCCCCTCCACACTTTATACTCTCATCAATTATGAATTCACAGGATCTGATTTACCATATGACAAAAGGCAGAGCTCGATTAGAGGGAGGAGAGCGTGTCAAGAGTCAATCTGTTTTACACATGGGGAAGTTTACAAGTGGCTTATTTACATCCAGCTCGCGCACAGGATGCTCAGAGTGAGCCCGTTCCAGGAGCTGAGAGCAACTGCAAATCGTGTCTGACACAAACTATTAGCCGCATAATTGGAAATATAACTGGAGCAGCCGACGAAAGCCAACAAAAACAAGGAGGCAGCGGGTGGTGGTGGTGGTGGGGGGAATCAATCCTGCTGCAACTCAACAGAGTCATTGAATTTCAAATGCATGTCGCTTTGCACTCGAGCATCGAGTAGCAGCGGCGGGCGCTGGCGCCGGCGCTCTGAGCAATGACTAAACACAGGAAATGGCGTGAGTCGAGAGACGCTGTCAAGAGTTATCGCTCCTAATGGGCTGGGTGCACTCTGACTGAAGGATGGAGAGGCTGCTAATGAAAACAACGGCTACAATTATAGAAGTGGGTCACGACGTTCAAATCCTCATCAAAGAATGGGAACGGCTCTCACATAATGGCAATCAATTTATACTACGAAAAAAGCAGCCTTGTCGTCAGAATAACAATACTAAGAGCGACAGCGATAATCTCTATATTATTACTATTTTTATTATTATTTTGAGAAAATTCCTTGAGCGATACAATGCAAAAACAGCAATGTTTTTCTCCTCATCCCACTTTTCTTTATTGATTTATTCTTTTCAGTTTCGTGTCACATAGAAATTGTATTCTGCAGAGAAAAATGATACCCTATGTCCAGCTGAGATGGACATTTTCAAGCTGTGGATAAGAAACACAGGCAGTAAAAAGAGGGATCAGTTCTCTGTGCTGCATCACTTATAGTTATTTCACCAACACAATGCAGCAGAAACAATGTCATGTGTGCAGAACACTCAAACAATGTGTTTTCATCATAATCATAATCAGCAGTTCAACACTTTCATCCTCTCGTCTCCTGGAAATAACATTTATGTACAGCTCATTTGCATCCATAATTATGTTGTGCTGGTAAACACGGTAGCTGCTGGGGCTTGTTTGTGCTGATTGTCTCTTACTTTCACCAACAAAAGCTGTTTGAACACCTGATGACCTGAGCCTTGGTGTTAAGTTTTTCACCATCTTTACTCGTGCTACTGTTGCACAATCTGACGCATCATCTTTATTGCAGCCAAAAACATTCACCATAGCAATAAACACACTGTTCATACTATATGTCACATTCAAAAGCCTGCAGATTGAACTTTTTGCATCATAAATAGCTGAAATGAATAATTTAGCATTAAGAAATACAGCTCTGGCTGGAGCCTCAAAGTATACTGATGTCCATAGAAATGCCTAAAGACATTTTATTAAAAAAAACAAATCCTAATGGAGACACTGTACATGTAGTTCCTCTCAGCATTTACCATGTGAGAAACACACAATACAGGAACGAGAAGGAGACTATTGATGGTTTGCAATGACCTTGAAAACCTCTCTAATGTGTGATAATAAGTCAGGCACTAGCGCTTCCACCTCTATTCCACCTGAGGGCCTAACCGAGGGGCCAAAGGTCCCTCAGTAGGATACTCTTATTCCAGCCTTGGAAATAGTGTGACAACCTTGACGACAGTGTCTTTGAGCTGTGGAAAATAGCAGCAAATATTCCTTGGAATGCTTCCCATCACTCCGCTGCTGAGGGCCAATCAGTGGGGACTATTACCATGTGAGGACATTATCATTTACAATTAGGGGACATATCCGCTACGTGTCTGTGCAAACATCAAGGTGGGAAATCATGTCCAAATTGAGAGAATATGAGGGAAAAATCAAATCACATGCCTCTGTGTTTTACATATTGCCTTCCTGCAACAGCTGTCATTTATGTAAAAGGGATGAATAAAATGCTTTTCTGTTGATTCAATCTATTGTAGACTCTGCAGATGTTCTTAGAAAACTAGGAACATCCTTTTGGGATATGACTTTCACGCATTGCAAAGTGAAACACTGTATTCCCTCTCAAATAAGTATGTGGACAGCAGTATCTACTTGCAGTTGAATGCTGTGGTCCAAAACTGATTTTGACTTTCTTGGACTAATTGCTTTGTTACACTAAAGAAATGACAATATTTTTTATATTCTATGTTACCTGATGGATGTCACTATTATGGTGTGTAAAACCGTCACACAAGCATGATTGGGACGGAAGAGTTTGAGGCTGGGCACCAGACCCAGAAATCATCGGCCAGCCCCACTAATGATTTCATGGCTGGATGGGAGCAAATCCCTGCAGACGGGTTCCAAAATGCTGTGTAAAGACTTCCTAGAGGAGAGAAGATAATTGTAGCATGTGGCATTTGCTTTCTTTGGAATGACAGCTACTTTATTGATTGATTATCCAAAACCTCAAGGTCGTCACAGAAAGTCTACTCGGAGTAATAATGCACATTCAAAAACATAAATCTGCACAAAATTCATTAATTTTAGTGTTGCACACTGACAGCGCTAACATCAGTGTTTTCCATTATGCTACTTCTACACATGATGTAAATGTCTGTGTTCTGGTATTATATTATCCCACCAAATTTTGTAATACCAATTGTAGTGTTCTTTTTCCTCTTTTCTTTTTCCTTTTTTTCTTTTTTAACTCTGAGACTGAAAGGTCACATTGTTATTTCTGTAACATGGTCTCTCAATCCCTTGCCCATCGATTTGTTGAAAAACATACCTGCTCCAGCTTTGGTTTCTGGTTTGACAAGACTAAAATGTAGCCATGAATGAATTATTTAACATTTTACATGACAAGCTATCCGTCATAAGACGTGTGCTGTTGTGTGAATCAGGTCTTTTCCAGGTGGATGTTTTTCTGTCCTGCTCTCCTGCACACACAATGACCAACAATGTGTGTTTGTGGCAGGATGGTAAAATTATAAATGTGTGACAAAGTATCCACGTTGTGCGGGTTAATGTTGAAAACTCTCCAACATGGTGTGCTCTTGCCTCTTGCTGCGCCCCAAGGATCTCTGTCTTCCCATACATGGACATTTCATTTATAGACCCATGGTAACCAATCAACAAAAGTCTTTTGGAGAAGAGAGCTCAACTTTGCATGGTTTATAGGACAAAACTTGAACAGATTTCATCCTATGGCTTATTATATTGTTCCAATCACCTTACTTTAAAAGGCATTTCTGTCATTGAAGAGCATCTTTTCTTTGTTAGATGAATGTCGATGTTGTCCCTATTTGTAACTCAGTCTCAGTATGTGCTCTGTATTGTAGTTGTGACATTTTCACTGTACTTTGTTTATTGTCTGTTTTCTGTTTTATTTATGACTCGCCTCTTCATGTTATTGTGCTTTTGTTATTCCATTAAACTCTTGTGGGGCATGCTTGAAAGAAACCATCTATTCTCAGCCCTGTCTACTTTGTATGAATGCAGATTAAGTAAAACATACGTAAATATAGCGCTGATGAAACGTAAAGAAAGTGAAACACAGGAAAATGCTCTAGTCATGCTTCCTTTATCTGAATTACATTATGTTAATTGTATATAATTTGTGAATCATTTTCTCTGATAAGAATTATAGAAAAAAATTCAATTCATTATTAAAAAAAACTACAATGGTTTTAATTGTGGGGCTGTCGTTGGTAGATTAATGGCAACCGTTGTGATGTATGAAAACTTAATTGCTGAACAATTGAAAGCGGACAGAAGATTATTAACCACCGATTTTCTACAAAGTGTCACAACCTAAGACCAAAACTCTCACATTCTACTGCTAACAGCGATAAGCATGACTATGGATTTGCATGGCTGTGGTGTCACTCTTTAGGGATTCATTAAACCTCAAATAATAGTCTGCATGGTCATATAAAGCACCGGGCCTGGTGATATTGTAGAATATAAGACCACTTTACACAACATAAGCACCACATTGTGCAAACTCCACTGCCTCAAGATATTCCACTTGTTTTCAACATGTGTCAGCCCAAGGTGAAGTTATTGTTACAGTGAAAAGGTATAAATAAATAAATAAAAGTTACCTTCCCACATGAAAAGCTGTGCTCAATGGTTCTTAAAATGGTAACACTGATAGCTAATAACAATGCAGCAGTAGCGAGGGAAGCTTATACCAGTATTTATGTAGCAGAGTAGTGACGAAGCTTTAGATATTTGATAATTTGGAGGGTCTGAAACTCATGAGAAAACCTCATGAGAAATTAAAAAGTATTCCTGCACATTTGAATGGCTCCTATCATACGAGAAGATAACTACAGTAACTACTGTTAACTTGTTAGCTTCAAGGTGTAATGCAGTTCGTATTAGTTTGTTGACCTAAACTGATTGAACAATTGTTGTTCAAAGTGTGCTACAAAACTTCTGTGCAGCACAGTGGCCTCCTTTCTGTTCATCACAATAAAGAAGACAGAGCTCACTTAGCAGGATAAGCAGGGCTTACACCTCCAACTCAAATAGTGTGGGCAGCGTCTTTTTTTAGGTCAGTCCTCCCTCTAGAAAACACACAGAGCTTAGTTAAGCTGCTGGAGGACTGTTGACACAATTGCTGCAGTTATTTGAGGATTGATTGGACAAGGAGTTCAGACAAACTTGCGCAGTGCTTTTGTTCAAAGAGCTCGGGCAGTATGTTTCCCAAGAAGTCACAGCCGCAGCAAACAGCATAAAAATCCCATCTGGCATCAGAAATTATCCACTTCACTACACTTAATTAATCCTTTTACACACGTAAGGCAGAGTGTAGGTATTTTATCAGCAGTGACAGCTCCAAATACACATGGAATGATTCCTGGAATTTAAATACTATTAATAATGGTATGTTTGTTTATTATTGGCACTTCACAGCTGCTTGTAACTCACTTTGCCCTTTGAATCATTGATGCGATCAATACCAGGTCCTAGCGCTGCAGCTGTGGATGAAATCCAAGTCACAACTTTAAGGCCAGGCAGGCACAGTGACCACAAGGCATTGAATCATCCATAATCATGACTATATGGCAGATAATGGGGAACATCTGATGTCTTTAGAAGGATGCTGTGGATCTATTTGATATTTTGGGTTACAACCTCATGGGACAGCCGATAGTAGTGGATATTTATGACTAAATCATTCTCTACACAGAGGAAAGGAGACTCCATGTGTACTTTTTTCGTACGTGTTGTGAAAAGCTCCATTTCTCACTTATCCTGACTGTACAACTTTACAGTACAACCAGTCAGCATGGGATTAGTGCTGGTCAATGAGCAAGGTAGAAACCTTCAAGAGAAGTTCAAAGGAATTTATGGATGAGGGATCAAAATCAGGAATCACATCATTATGTCACACTGAAGATATATGCTATAAATTCCTCATATCTATTCAATTCAATATCTGATCGATGATCTAGTCAAAGATGTTTAAACCAATAAGTGCATTTCTAGTGCTGAAGCTCAGTACGCAGGCTAAAAACAACAGGCTTCTGAGTTTAACTCATTCCAAGTGAGATACAGTGCGTGTGGAATCCAGCAGAAGCAGCCAGTTAGACGAAGTACTGTATTCACAGAATCATCTATATGTAGGTTCAAAGTGCACTTTACTGTTCTTAAAGGGCACTGTGGTGACCTGACTACTCTATCTGATGCTGTGGTATGCTTTTTTTTATGGCAGATTCCATATGTAGATTTTATGTCAGACCATCAGACTTTATGCACTGGGCATTGCTCAAAGCCCTAAAAATGTCGCCCTACATCTCTCAGACTTTCAGGCTGGAGGCGCAGAGATCTACTGGGACCCACATGAGAAAATGGCTCTACAGTAGTGATATTTATGGATGGATTTCGCACAGAGTCTTGGGTCAAAAGGTTTCACTCTCTGGCAGACGGAGTGTGCGCCACAGGCTGTCTGCAGATAAGCCTTCCTGGGCTATTCTATATCTCACCTCCTAACCCCATTTGATAGACGTGGAGGCCCAGTGAATTAGATGTCATACTGCAGCTAAAGAATATCACACAAAATGTTTTATTGCGCATAAAATGTGGCCTATCCGCCTAATGCTAATCAGTGAGGTGGCAGACAATGGAGGGAGTGTATATTACAACATTATTTCCTCTAAAGTAATATTAAAAAAAGTCCTTATACATTTTTAGACAGGTCAAATGAGGTTAATGTTCAGGGGTGTCTGAGTTGTAATCCTTTCTTAGAATTGTACAAATACATGGAGGTTGCAGCGCTTTAGGTACCAATTAGAATAATGCCCTGAAATCCCAGACAGTCTCTGATTCATGCACAGCAACAAAAATAAATGAACATTAATAAGCCTGCATATCATTTACAATGGTTTTCAAACCTTCTCAGACGGTTAAACATGGTTAGTTTAAAAGCAGGGTTATGAGTTAGACTCTGGCGGAGGCTCCCAGACTTACTCTCATTAAACTGGGATGAGGGCATTTAATATGACGTGAAGTGACAAGCATGTTTTCTTTCGGCAACTCCACCTAAATGTCTGATAGCAGTTCACTGCGGGCAGGATTAATAGAGGTGCCTGAAGCCAGAGCCAAACTGGAATCTGGAATTCAGTCACTTGTCGTTGTCACACAGTAGAGGGGATGTAGAGACACCTGCATCACTCGCAGTTGTATAAAACCTGAAGAGTTTGTGGCTGCAGATGGGAAGTGGTGACTGTACAGAACAACCAGAACTTCCAACCAGAATTTGCAATTTCTGGCTGGATGTTATGTTTTGTTATTGTTGTTATTGTTTTGATGGTTGAGAATGTAATTTGAAAGAGACACAATCTCAGACCACAATATGTAACTTCACACACTGATGTGTGGAGATTTTCTTGTATTCACGTCATCATTGTGCAATGATGAGTAGAGTCCTGGCAACTTTCCACCTAACATATCACTGGATTCATGCACTGACAACCATACATTAAAATTCATCTTTAAATTCAATGAATAGATTTGCCTGCACTTTTTGTACTGGAATGAGGACTATTTTAAGATGTATCAAACCATATGCCACAGTACCTCATGCTCTGTGACGTAGATTAAAAGGAAAATAGCAAAAATCTCCACTCTTACAGAAATAAATTCACCCAAGCAACACCGTTCCCCTGCCAGCTGCCCATATTGTGAAGGTGTGTATGTGTTGTTGTGGCACCAGACCCAGAACCGCCCACCTAACAACACCTGTGGGATCAGGATCAGGATCAGGATATGTTTTCTGACACTGTGCATCAATATGATTAACCCCGGAGTGTTCCAAATGGCAGAGCTGAGGTTGACAGTGGAGCAATTTTTAGCAAGGGTAACTGGTTCTACTAAAGCACATTCAACAGCTGTGGGACAGACAGTGGATTTGATTTGCATGACACAAAGTGTTCAGCAGATTAGAAACTGAGTCGCGTCAGCTCACAATGATACTGATTCTGGAGAAAATAAAATTTGGTCCCACTTGTCATACAGCAGTGGATGCAAAAAAAGAACTGAGGTGATTTTGCATTTTCCCTCAGCAGCATTTTCTGTTCAGATCAGACACACTTTAAATCTGCGGTGTAGCAGCATCTGCACAAAGAACCCTCTTCTCCTCCGGTCATGGCTGCTTTGGCACAATACACTATCTTGTCCTCTGAGAGTAAGGCTTCATAATCTAGGAGCAAGAGATGCGCTCCTGGTGAGAACAGAGACCGTCCACAAACGTGTCAAGCCTCTTATTGTGTGTATTTGTATGTGTGTATGTGTGTGTGTGTATGTGTGTGTGTGTATGTGTGTATGTGTGTGTGTGTGTGTGTGTGGGTGTGGGTGTGGGTGTGTCCTGCTCCAGTTTCTTGCCTCAGAAGCAGTGTGTTCTTCAGGAGGTAACACTCGTCATGACGCTTTGCAACAACAAATACAGTTCATGGAACGTGAGTCACATCGTAAAGGACTGAAGCTAACAGCTGTCTGAGCAGAGCAGTCGCTGGATCTCTGTGCTGTGTGGTTTAAAGACATCCACAGTGACTGTTTGTAGGAGATAAAATGTGAGCACAGCGTCCCTCCCCACTTAGAGATGGATCACAACATGTAGTGTTAGTCTTTTTGAGTATCTCTGTGCTGACGAAACCTGATCTTATTGATTGCTAAAACGCTAACTTGTCAATGCTTTGTGAGTTAAAATCTCATTCTAATGGCTGGTTGTTGGTAGTGCTACATTTTGATTTATCCTTGTATATTGTTGGAAGCTTTTCATAAATTCCTGTTGGTCTCACTTCATCACCTTCCCTGTTTTTCTCTTAGGCTATTTTGGATGCACTTACTGCAGCTCTCCATGAATTTAACCAAAAATGTAAATTTTGTCAGTTCACCTCAGACAAGATAACATGGGGCAGGACAGAACTTTTTCCTAGTCAAATTAATTGAAAAAAAAATGTTTTGGAAGTCCAACTTCCTCAAAAATTAGGTGGATGTCACAGGAGTAGCATGTGTTTCTGTTCAGATCTCCTCCCTCTCGCATTTGAGGTGTGTGAGTCTGTGTGTGTGTGTGTGTGCGAGGGGGGTGTATATGTGTGTGTGGGGGATCGTTATCCAATGAGGGCAGTTTTTGTGGAAGCTGCAGACAGGTCAATGAATATTTTAAAGCCACTGGCTCCAGCTGCTATTTACTAAGTATTAGTTCAGGGGAGAAAATATTAACCAGCAGAGCTGCGGGTGGTGGATGGGATGCAGGTGGTGAGGGAGGGAGGGAAGAAGGAAAGAAGGGAAGGAGGGAGGGAAGAAGGAAGGAAGGGAGGAAGGAGCACTTATGGCGCGTCACTTGTCAGCCTCCCATACGGTTGATTTCCACAGCGCTAATCTTTGCAAGACAGATCTGGGATTAGAGAATCGGGAGCGTGTAGCCAGGTAATCCAGCTTGTGTGTCTCGCTGGCAGAGGTCAGGCATGTCAGTGTCTGCTGCTAAAAATGGCCACGAGCCGGCTTGCTGCAGAATCACAGTAAGAATCTGGTGGAATAAGCTCCTCGCCCACCAAAAAGGGAGCAGCGTATGTCCAAGAAGTGCCTTTCAAAAGCCCTCGTCAGTAGATTTATGACTGAAAGTCTCTGATGCACCCCCTTACAGACCCCTTGGAAAATGTACAAATCTCAACATAAGTGATTTGCTCACTCGGGTAGTAAACATTTAATAACGTGCAATCAATACCTAGGGTTTATGAGGCCAAATGTTGCCCTCGGTGCTCCCTGCGTGCTTCGAAACACGGATTCCACGAAAGCATTGAGGTCACACTTAGCTCTGTCAGGAAAGATCAGGAGTGCACATCTGACACAGTGGTCAGTGACTCCACTGCACCAAGACCTCCAGATATCACACACAGAGGCAGCCCAACACTCCCCACAGAGATCTAGATTGGATAATTACTGTTCCTTGATTGTGAACTCCCACACCAGTTGCCTTTACGCCCCGGCACAATCGATACTGCCCACCCATAACAGCCACCTAACCCGAGATGCAACACAGATCCAGCCTGACCTGAAGTCCTTTACCTCCCAGGTTAATACAGAAAGCTGAAATAAATCCTCCTCTTCAGGCTCCAGCCACAGTTGTGGCAGAACACGCTCTCCTGCTCTCAACAACCCTGAGCTCCACAATTGCCCCTCTTCAATGTATAAGGACGGACGGTGACAGGATGATTATGCTGTGCCACTAAGAATAAAAAGAAAAAAAAAAGAATAATCCACCATGACTGGCATCTCTTGTATTCCTCATTTCTTCTGAAATGAAAGAGAGTGCCATTCATGATCCCTGGAGCTGTAACCCTGAAGATCTCTGCTTTTTTTGTATTGATGCAAATGTGTTTTGTTTGGCTCTAAAACTTTTGGATCTGCTGGAGGATTTCATATCCACCAGCAACTCTGCAGCCAAGAAAGTTCACATCCAAGTTGCTGTACTTGAACTTAAAGAAAATAGGGTAAGGTTTAAAAAATGTGTTTGAATAAAAACTTTTATTATCCGGGATAAATGTCTTTTTAGCAATTAAAAATCCAGCATTAATTGGAGGTTAAATATATATTATTCTAAGTGCCATTGCATCAACATTGTATAATTACACTATGCGGTAACCTGACCTGCGACAAATCCCGCACCACTAAATCCAAATTCCACATCTAAAACTACATCCAAATTAGAGATTTGAGGAGCCCTCCACTCCATCACTGTCCATCCATACAAAGATGTGGCAGGTCAAGTGTGCTAAAGCCTTTTTTTTCTTGATCTCTTACCTCATTAAGATGTATAATGTGCTGTGAATTTCTCATTCCAGGCACAGAGGTGGAGAGTGTTGACTCTGGAAGTCCTTCGTTACTTCCCGTATCCCCACATGGGTGGCAGCGGCTTAAGGTGAGGAGAGCAGCACGCCGAGTGTGGGCAAGACCATGCTCTTTTACCAGGGCTTTATGTTAATACCTAGGTAATCCCTCGTTATCAATTTAGGGATATAAACACTAGGGGAGTCTGCCTTTTCATACTTCTTTTTACTTGGAGAGATCTGTTTTCGTATGGACCACCGCACGCTGAATGTTTTAAAATGCATGGCACCGTCTTAGTGAAGTGAATTTCTTTTGCATTTTTGAGTGAGCATGCGTTGGGTTTAGGCTGGTGTTGGACATGTAGTCTGCTGGTTCTGAGACAGCCCCATACACCTCTTAGTCAGGCTATTATTGACGAATGTAATCTATAAATAAACCTACAAGCATCGCTGAAAGAAACCAGCAGCTCATATATACTTGTCACTCATTTGTCATTCCTAATCGAGATAATCAATCCACTTTGTACATTACCCACTGCGGTTAATCATCACATATACAGGCATTCAAAGCCTCTTAGCAGATCTATATTACTGGAACAGGTTTTTCTTTTCTCTCATGTCAATGCAAAACAGTTTTTCCATTTTTGAAAGTACATTGATGAAAGCTCTACGGTGTGTAACAACACATCGATCATTTATACATTTATACATACAATGAGTTGTAAGACATGCTTTTCATCCTGAACATATTTTCTATGTGACTTGAAACAGGAGTAAGGTTCACACAATTTCCTGCTTTAGTGCAAACAAATAGGAATTGCGGCACTTAAGAGTCTGTTAAAAGAACAGATCATTTTTCAAATATCTGACTGAGGTTAGGCATTAAAATGTTGCTTGATGCTTTTTGTGATTTGACATGAATAGCAGTGATTGGCCAGCAATGGCTGGCTCTTAAACCAGATCAAAATTTGTGATAACAGAAACTCTGAAAAATCATTTCAATCATGTCATGATGAAACGTGTGTTTTACACCCTTAGTTGTCTTACCAAAATGGAATTGCACTCCTTAAAGATCTCAAGTGCAGCCACTTTAAATTACATAGGTAAAGTGTACATGCAGATACTGTATGAACCTACTGGGAGAGCTTGGCCTGCTACAGCCAAGGCCTCGGTATTTTATAAAACATTAGCAGGAGGTTTCAGCAGTAGTTACTGTGAGTGACATGTTCATTTATCTTTTGGATGGTCGTCTCGAGCCAACAGTGAAGGATCATCATCAACTCACTGAATTGAATATTGAAATGTATTGTGGAGGGTGCCGCAATGTCAGAACTTATTTGTAACGCTCTTTTTTTTTTTCTTCGCTGCTGCCTCTGTAATGGAATGATTTTCTCATTCCGTCAAACCACAGCTCGGCGCGTCGGTCACACAATAACAATCCATCCAGAGATATGGAATCACTTGTCAAATATAACGCATTAGGACACAAGCGGGCCGCCTCATCGATCCAGTCCCAAGGGTGCTTTAAACTCTTCCACTGCCACTATACTTTATCGCAATAACAGCCAGACACAGAGAGGGTGAGTGCATACGAGAGCCTCCATTCTCCACTCGTATCAGGGACACATCCTCGATATATTCTAGAAATGGTAATTAACAAACTGGTCTCAAACTCTCACAAGGGTTCCCCTTCAGATACTCCGGTCCAGGTGCTTTTGGATTTTCACAGTTTGTGTTGCCAACCCTCTACCCACCCAGGGGCTTTTGCCTTTCTTTCTCCTCTGTCAGAGCCAATGAGGGTGGTCCAGAGCCAGGGGTGGCCCTGAAGAGATAAGGCAGCTGGACAATGAGCGCATCCACCTGGCTAGGCGAGATGCTCCATCACAGGACACAGCATTGGGAGGAAGTGTCAGAGGCGTGGGAAAAGCACAGCATACTGAACGAAGCCAGGCAGATACAGATGACCTCCTGGCAGGTAGACACGGCAAAACGCTGCTGGCTTTGCCACCTGCGATGTCTGACTCTATACTAATCTCAGGTCCCGAAATTAAAGCTGCACTAAGCAAGAACGTTACACAACAAGGACATGCTGTGTCACCATGTCCGGCACCTGGAACCAGGCCCCGCAGAACTGCAGCATCAGCAGTTTGGACAGACACACTCTGGACCTGGAGTTCATGGCAAACTCTGAATAAATATGTGGCATAGTGCAGCATTTACAGGAAAACAGCTGTGATGATTTGTGCAATTTTGACCCTGTTGGAAATCGGTAATATAGCTGCAGTTTTCTGTTATACTGCATGCACAATCGGTTTGAGTCTCTATACTTTCAGTGATAATAGCACACCCCCTGGCTATCCATCTCAAGAGCATCTCTTAGTATATTTCTATTTTTCGTTGTTAGAACTTGTAAATCTTTACTGGTTTTGCACAACTGTTCGTAGCCTGGGGGTGTATTCGTACCTGTGGCTCATTTGCTTTTTTTCTGGTTCAGGGACTGAAACATCAACAGTTTTTGTATTTTCCTTTTGGGCTGTTTGTGTTTCCCCGGTAACAGTTCCAGGCATCAAATGTTCTCGCAAATGCCAGCTGGTCTCTGATTGGTCAGAAATCACACATGACCAAACATGTTTCTCTGGTTAATGAGCCGGTGTTTGCTAAATGAAGAAAATATCAACGAAAGATGCTGATATCATGCTGTTTCACAGTATTTTATGCCAGGATGCCTCTTTGCCTGGTGAGCTGTGTATAGCACTTGTTTCAACTGCTGAGTCGATTTTAATCTCACTGCAAACAAATCGCTTTAGGGCTCGAATGGAAGTGAGTGCCGACCACCCTTTCTTGGAAATCTCGGCCATTTGTTTATTTTCTGGTTCCAAGCACAATTGCTGTGTTCACATATGCCCAAACAAACTAAGCCTAGGGGTTAAACAGTCCCTGCGTCGGAGAGAGTGCTAAGTCTGAATACACCCTAAAAGGCCCCCACAACAGTGTATGAAATCACAGTTTTCATAATAATTATGTCTAACCATTTAGACTGGCCAGGCGAGACCTTTTCTCCGGCTTTTGATGTGGAAGTCGACATTTAAAACTTTCAGATTCTCTTGTTCAGGGTGACAGTTTTGTCACTCAGCCTCTGGTGACGGAGCTGGAAGTGAAGTATCTGCTAACATGGGGTTAGTTATCTGTCCAGACAGAGGGGCGACACCAGATTAGACACCATTTTGTGTCGAGCCAGCACTACGAGCCGTTTGATGCCAAGCCATTGTTTTTCTTTTTGATTTCACTGGCTCATCATCACACAGAGACAGAGCGCAGCCAGAGGGTACATTTTATTACAGACGTTCCAGCAACTGTATAGAACTGGGCTGCTCACATGATAATGACAGTTTTTTTTTTTGTCCTGTTCATTAGTCAAAACAAAGGATCGCTGTGCTTCCTTTAGTGGAACTGAGCCCTAAACTGAACAATAAAAACAATGAAGCAATCACATCAATCATCACACAGGTTTTAAACACTATTCATTTTTAAAGGGAAATAAGCTAAATAGCTGCATTTAAATTATAGGTGATCTGAATAAAATGTTATTCAAACACATATTTAAGCTTCAATTCAAACTTTAAACTCTACTGAATAAAGGGAATGTAGAGTTCACATTTGTGGCATGATTGTGATAATGTTAACTTAGGTAAACATCACCTGTGTTATCTGTTTTAAATTAACTATTTTAAATCGATTAGTTGTTTAATATGTTGCTCATGTTGCTTTAGTCTCTTGTTCACAACGTAAAGATATTCACCTGGAGAGAAAGATATTCACCTTAGTCAATTAATCGATTAGCATGTTTCGAGATGTTGACTTTCCTGAATCTAATCACATATTCATGCTGCCAAAATGTTAACTGTAATCACATGATGGTGAAGGTCTATGGCTCCCTGCTCACTTGTAATCACTGATTTAAAAGGCCCAAAAAGGTATCTGATGGTTGGAAATGTCCTTGGAGATATGATTGTTACACATACTCACATTTAGATCCTGGCGGGAGGGCACTGTCCACTGCTTAAAGCACACCAGATGGCTCGAGAAGCACGACAAGGAGCAGGTAATCTGGATTTATGACCTTGAACATATGCTGAGCACAGGGGCATCTGGCCTGAAGAAAATAGCAGCTACTTTAATGAAAAGAGGAACTTTGCACCTAGATGTCACAGAGAGGGAGCTGTGGAAATACAGCACATCTCACCAAGGTTCCTCCTGCCTCAGCCTCACAGTTACCAAGCAGCCTTGAATCACATGCAAAGAGGATCAAGCTCATGTCTCTGACCCTGTGAAAAAACACTAATCATAATAATAGCAATCACCAGCACCACTATCATCATCTCTGTTCATGTAGCAGCTTCTGAAATGCTTTTTTTTTTTTTTTTTGAGGTCCTCTGTCCTCAGGCTCAGATGAACTGTCAGGAGGTGCTGAAGGAGAGGATTAACATGCACGGTAGTGACAAACAAGCCGGTCCACCGTGTTCTGTTGAGACTGCAGACACAAATGTCATCTGTGGGAAACTGAAGCAACAAAAATCAACCTAATGCTGTAAGTCATTTAGGCTATGTTTAAACTGCAGTTTTAAACGTCTATAACCAGAAGAGACCCTGAAGCATGTGCAGAGGAAGTTGTGACATCACATGTGGCAACATGCTGTCTTTCATTTTTAATCATTTACAGTAAAAAAGTCTCAATCCACAGTATCTTTAGGTCCTCTCTTGAAACACATTTTTCCCCTTTCTCTTTGAATTTGATATGTTGGCAAATGTTTTTATTATTTCATGGTTTTATATTGCCTTTTACTGTTTTTATTGTATTTCACAGTATTTGTCCTCTGTACAGCACTTTGGTCAGCTGAGTTTGTTTTTAAAGTGCGTTATACATATTGAGGAGTTGAGTTGAGTTTACTGTAGTAAACATGGATGCCACACAGCGTGTGCATCAGTTTTGATGCTTTTTGTGCATCAACAAAGTTACAATCAAGTGAGAAGGGGAAGAGAAAAGTGAAGAGAAAAGCTTGTTTCGTTCATTGTTTACATTCCATCTTGCTGCCTCCAGCCTCTTCAAGCACATGACGGTGAAGTCAGACGAAAAGTGAAGCTCAGACTGAGGATGCTTTGAAAAGCAGACAGACAAAAGTGGCCCGGGTAACTATCGGTCATGTTGGGGCAAAAAACTGCAATGTGAACATAGTCTATTTCTGTTAGCTAGTTATAGTTATAGTTACAAAGCAATTGAAACAAGAGATACTGTCAAATCCTCCAACCTCATTACTCTGGAGGATTCTTTCATTATTGCCAAGATTGTCTCGCTTTGTTTTGAGCCACACCGCTGGATCCAGATGTTTCAGCACAGAGGTTGGCCCTTGCCACAGGAATCTGCTAAGCTGATTTATTTCCCCTCGCACACCTCAGCATCGCTCATGGTCCTTTTATTTCCATGGAGTTGCAATTTGGTGTGACAGCCATAACACATAATCCCCGAGCACTTATGACGAGGGCGTGGCAGTCATGTCACAGCAACTCATTTGAAATAGAAAGTGAATCAGAGGCGTCCTGATGAGGATCTTGCATCCTGAATAACAACCTGTTTGGCAGCGGTGAGTGATGACTCGAACCTTTTAATACCTGGTTGTTAAGTTGTTTCAGAATAAAAATAAGAGTTTAAGGAGTCAAATTGCTCATCTAATGCCCTCAACTGGAAGGTGCTGAGGTTCTCGTTTTCTCCATTTGAATCATGTGCTTTTATTGTCATTTATGGTCCTGGAGAACACAGGACCACATAGTCGAAGCTCCTGAGGGATGTGCAACACATTAGGATCTCTCCTCTCTGCAGCACAGAGGGAGAAGAGTCTGGTCCTTCTGACAACACTCTAACCCTGAGAAGTGATCTACAGATGGCAGGCCGTGAATCTAGACCAATAAGTGCCCTCGACTCTATCAATTCCACACAACATAGTTTGACAGTCAGACAGAGTTACTTGGATACAGTTTACTGTTACTGTCCATTTAAAGTGCAAATACTCACTCTCTACGCATCCCATTCATCTTCTCTTTTGCCGAATTTCAGGATGTGATTCAGACGCTTTGGATTCACTTCATCCTGATGGCAGCCAAGTGTTTTAACATTTTTGTCATTTTCCCAAATGCTGGCTTGTTAATCCATGCCTCCGTCTCTTCAACGATGAAGTGTGAAAACCTGATTTTTGGCCTCATCTTGCATCATCTCTTCCCGCTTTTCTTTCTTTTTCTTTCTTATTCTTTTTGCATTTGGGTTTGGATACTTGCCAACAAACCATGTCCTGGGATGTCGTGGAGGCATCTTCACTCCTTTACCCTCTTTGAAGTGCAACTACTGTTGATTAAGATTCAATGCAAGCCGTGTAACTGACAATCAGATCGGAGCAAAGTGAAATTGATTTGATTGGTTAAGAATCAACTGTGGAACCAGCATCTCAAGGCACCACAGCTCTAATTGCTGTATGTCCTTGGCTCAGTAAAAAATGGATGGTGGGACAGTCTGTGTCACCAGCATCTGCTGTTCCCTTTCAGCGTGGGTCCAACACACGTCTGTCGTGATACTGTGAATGTGGGGCTCCGCAGCTCGACATATGCTTGATATTTGCTGTGAAAGGTTGAACAAGCTGGCGAATTCACATGACCCTGCGGCTCCCACTGCTGCTCCAAACTTTGAGGTGCACCAGACATGTTAATTAAGGCCTGATGCAACACGACCCTGCCTCCCTAAAGAGCCTGATTTTGTATTGACAATTTGCTAATCAAATAAAAGGATGGATTATGAGCTGAACATCTGGTCTTTGTAATAACAGTCATTATTAAGCTGCGCCACGTAGCGACGAGCAGCCTGTTTGAGCACCTGCATTGTTTGTGTTCGTATCCCAGACATGCGTGACTCGATGTTTACAATGTACAACATGGGAAAATCTGGTCGCTCTGCCATTTCTTTATTCTCTGATCTAATTTACGCGCACATATGCTCGATTAAATGGAATATTTCATTTACTTCCTGTTCTTACAGGAGGTGGGACACTGCAGGCCTGTGGATGGCGGCATCCCCTTGGAGAGCTTATCATCACTGATATATGAACTTCAGCGTAACTTAATGAAAGTCATTTTTTCCCATCCTTCCATACTGTGCACAATATAGCTGTAGTGCAATGAGCTTGGCCCAATCTTTAGAATCACAATTTCCTAGCCCGACTGTGTCTTCCAGGGGGAAGGGAAAGTAACTCTTATTAAGACACAGCATGTCCTCCTCTTCTAAACAGGCATTAGAGTCTGCTGTGTATTTTGGGAGCAGAGGATCTTGTTTCATTATGATCATCTAATATCCAAGATAACGTTAAAAATAAAAGACTTTGTTTTTACGCTTAAATGATAGCAAAGCAAAACAAACAAAACAAATGCACGACGTCACCTGGTGAATTGATTGCTCTGTAGCAGTGACAGCGTTGTTTATTTTACAAGCCCAAAATGCTAATCAGGTGTAACTTTGTATCGGTAGTAGCTGCTGCTGAGACCCTTTGATGTGCAGTAAATATTACATCATTTTGGATGTGTGGAATATTACTTTGCTAATTGCCCCGAGATGAAATAAAGATTTAGGGTAATTACATTTTTGCTGCTCTGTTCTCTTATTTGGCTTCAGTCGTGCATGCTGACAGTCATGAGGGGACTTACGGCTGGGATTACTGAAGTAAATCAGAAAGCTTCTTAGCCCCAGGACCTAAGACAGTGCTAGCATGCAGAAAAATAGCATTCTGTTCAATGTGTGTGCGTGTTGTTTGTTCCGCAGGGACACATGCGAAGAACTCGGTAGGATGGCTCTAAATGACAGAGGTAGTTCAGTGGGATTGTTGTATTAATTCATCTCCTACTGATCGATGCCACCTCATGCCACAGCTAACAAACCACGTGCACCTGCATCCTAGTCCCTTGTTTCTTGTTAATGGTTTTACTGGTCCTGTCTTCTAATATTTTCCAGCTTCAAAGACGAAAGTGAATAAATTGAGAGAGAGACAACAGATAAGAGACAACAAACAGCTTTACGAAACACAATTTTTTCACTTTGAATGCTTCAAACTGAAAATCTTCAACTTCAAATACCATATTTGAAGTGTGTTGATGCGACAGGCATGAGCTATGGTCCATAGAAACAAAAAGATGGACGCTTCAGGATTTTCTTTTTTATCAAAACAAAGAAACATCTGGATGAACAACATGAAGAAGACTGAGTTTGGCGATGATAATTGGAAAGTACTGTATACATAATGTATCAGCACTAAAAGTTGCTTTTTCTCTTATCTTGCTTCTAGTGTGTTATGGTGATAACAACATCTCTATAGTCAACCTCTAATCCTTACTTTTGTCTAAACTTGCTATCAATGTTGCAAAATGTCACCACAGTGTTTATCTAAATCTCTCTAAATGGATTTAAAAAAAAAACAAACAAAAAAACAAACACTTAAAATATAAACTTAAAACTTAAACTTAAAATATTTGTTTTCCTAATAGAGACTCTTTTCATCCAACACCAGACCATTGGGGATGTGTTGTTCCAACTCCAGCATTGAATGGAGTCATTGTGGACTGACAGAATTATTACTGTACTTCAAAGAATGAAATGCATTATTTGCCATATAATGTTATGTATGTGATCTTTGCTAGGGATGTGAATCGAGAACTGATCTCTATTGGAACCAGCGTTCATTGGGTGGATTCCTCTGGACTGTTTCCATGCCTCATTGATAATCCTGCTTATTGGGTCCATGACTGAAACACACTAAAGTGTGCTGTATTTCGTGGGGACAGACAAGACTGAGGCCACGTGGAACATCTGTAAAGCTTCCATTTAGCCACATTGCTGCAGCTGATTTAGTGGAGTGTTGATATCCTACTTAAGGCCTCGAGTACATCACCCAAGCAGAAGCAGCAGAGCTGACATATTTATTTAAAGTCAACTTTAAACTTTAAAAACTAAAACACAGTTAATGTTTGTTCCATTTCATTGAGTGGACAAATAATATCCAATGTAATGAAATAATGGAATCTGGATCGTTGAATTCTTATCAATTCCCTCCTCAGGCTGTTTTCCTAAACCCACTTCGTTATTACACAAAAGAATCAAACAAAGCCAATATTATCAAACACCTTGCCATCCTGCTGTGGAGGAAACAGATCCAACCCAACCTCCATCACAGTTTGGAACCCGGGAGATCCCCGAGTGAAAATTGAGAAGATGAGTGAGTGGAGTGGCCTGCAGGCACAGTCCTCGCTGGAGCTGTGTGGCACTGCAGATGATCCCCATCATCATTCTCCTGTTAGGGTAATGGGAGTCGCTGAGTGGCTCCACATTGATTTGCTTTTTCTTTTTTCTTTTCCCCTGGGCTTTCTCTGGATTCTCAGGATGCTCCGTCTCTCTGACTGTTGTCTGAACACCGCTCTCTCCCACCCCTCCAATCGTCTAAGTGTCATCATTCCGTCGGCATGTAAAGATTTATTTCTGTTGGTCTGTCCCCAGTTTTGCAGAACTACCATAATCGCTGTGATTGTGGACACTAACAATGCCGCTGTGGAGGGAATCCAAACCGGGAAGCATTTGCATGAGCTGCTGAGGTTTTCCTCTGGTTCCTCTGTGGCCTGATGGGAGTTGCGCTCTGACAGCCCCCGGGTCCTGAAAGCGAGCCGAGGTTCTCATTGAGATGGAATACGCAGCATCACCGTGACCGCCACCGCAGCGGCCGGCCCGCTGGTCCTGCAGCCCTGCCGCAGAGACACACATGCCAGTATGGCAGGGAGTGGCTGGGCCGCGGAGATAAACCAGAGCCAGAGAGTGAAAGAGGAGACACAGCGGGAGAAAACTTTTTTTTAATCCCTCTGTCCAGAAATATAATGCAAAGAAAGGCACTGGAGAGAGAGGGTGTAAAACAGAAACTCCTCAATGACTAAAACGCAAAGTTACACAGTCTAGGAAGTCCCCTCAGTTTCCTTTTTTTTAATTTGTGTGCACAAATCAATTACTTGGGGTACACAGGTTGATTATGTACTCCAGTAAGTAATGGCAGTGAATGTCTGATAAGATGTATAGACAACACATGATGGGACTTGAAGGGGGTCCATACAGAAGCCAAGGTGCAAAGATAATAGATGTGATTGTATTTCTTTCAGACGCCTTTTACAGCGCTGACTTTTCTGGGTTAGTCTGACTCCTGCTAACAAATATGCTCCCAGATGTCATCATCCTATTGCAGCAGCAGAGTAATATAGACATTATGTATACATTATATTAAATACGCTGCTGGATTTGTTTACATCTGCCTCTCACATCTGCTTTTACATAAACATGGAATTCTTGCTGTATACACATGTATTTTTTGCTTTTTGCTTTCATGTGAGGGATGTGGGAGCCTGAATTGATTGGGTAAATAAGTTCTCAGACTTTTCCTGTGACACTATCTCTCGTGTGGTCTTGCTGGATGTGTTTCATTTCATTTGATTCTATATTCTTAAAGCCTTTCGAAGAATAAGACTGTACCACGGTAATGTGCCCCTAATAAAAAGAACAATTGAGATAGTAATTCAGATTCCATCCATCTATCAATCCTGCGTTTCTTTCATTTTTAGACACTGCATAGTATTAATTGCTCTACTACAGCGATTGTGACCTGTAATAACCCTCCCGTAGCAGCTGTATTTGCAGGGTGCCACATTTTAGCAGAGGTGCTAATGGGCTGTATGTCAGAGGTGACAGTTATGGCTCTTGTTGCTGCTAAGCAACCACAGAAAGAAAAAAAAAAACTTTTTACCTCTTCCTGCTGTCATTCTCGAGGACTCATTCTCAGTGTTGCCTCACAGCAAAAAGTTCACGGGTTCACATCGCTGGGTGCTCTGGCTTCCTCCCATGTCCAAAAACATGCATTAGGTAGCTTGGAAACTCTAAATTACCCAACATAGGACACACATGCACACACACACACACTCACACACACACACAGATCCCTGGTCTGACAGGGATTCAAACCAGGGATCTTATTATTACTTATTATAACTTAACAGCAGACCCAAAAAGACTCACCATGGTCTGGAAGGGTCTGGAAGTATGTCTTTATACCCCTCAGTGTTTGAAGACAGCAAAGCCTCAAACACTGATTTATGCAGAAGGTTGAGCATCTCAGCTTTTCTTTCATTTTCCATTTCACCATCTCTATTATCTTTCTATAACAGAGCTGGAACTGGAACTTCATTTGAGGTTTATTTGGGGCTGTGAACTTCAAATGAAGCCCTAATACCCCTGCACATTTGCATCTTTATTGTGGAGATGACACTGGGGGAACACACTAAACCTAATCTGGTCACATGTAAAACACGGTGTGGACATTCATCCATAAACATCAGATTCAACAAAACTAATCTGGTCTGTGTGTAGTCTGAGGATCTGTCTTGTGAAAGTCGTGAGTGACTCAGGCAGACTGGGCTGTAACGCAGGGCTCCAGTCAGCTGTGAATGGTTCCTCATCACGCCAGTGGACACACCTTCTCACACAGACGTTACACCGCATTCAGTGATTGGTGGTGGTCAGGTGAGCAGGACCTTAACCTTCACGAGCCGGAAGATGAATGGTGTCGCCTGGAGAGCTACGACTCAGCAGGTGCACAAGGAGGAGAAAAAAAATCCTCATCATGCGTGGCAGGAAATGATTAATGCAGCTCTTTGATAAAGTAGAAACGTGTATTTTTAATTTCTTGAAGTACAGACCTACTGCTAATATATAACAGCACCTGAATGCATTCCTTGTTGTCAAATGTGAGGTTCAAATCTTCCCACAGTCCTTTTCCAACATTTATACAATTTTTTGTCTCTATTAGGTACATTACATTAACACAATTCCATTTCATATTGTAACAAAATACGTTTTTAGCATCTATAAGCTCTGCTTCAGCTGAAACCATTTTCGATCAGTAGTATTATTTTTTCTTGTAAATGTTGAGATTGTAACGAGTTATGATGCTGCTGATTGAAATGAACTTACTCTTTCATGAATATATGATAAAGTGCCTCCAAAAAACCTTGTGGGAGGATAAGGCTTAAAGTTAAGGGATTGTAGGAACACAAGACCATGCTTTGAAATGTCCCAAAAATGTGGGAATGTAAGACGTAGTCAAAAAAAAAAATGTGGAAACGCAGGACTGACCCCTTTAACACCATCAAATGACACTGTTTTAATAGTGCTGTCAAAAATGCAAATATGCATTTTTGTGTTCTGCAATTTTTTGTTTCTAAACCTAATCATTTTCTCAAATTCACACTCAGATCGCCTCCATTGTAACATATAATTGCAGAAGCTTTACTGTCAAAAATGAACTCTCTTCCACTTAGTAGTGGTAGTAGTAGTTTCATACATGATGCAAGGCGAACCTTGGCCAAAATGTCTTCTGTTTCCAACAAACTCAACCATGGAACTAAGGGCAATTGGTGCACAAACAAACAAACAAAAAACAACCTTCTACCTAACCTTCTAATCCCTCCTATCTTATCTGACTTATCTACCCCAACTATCGCCTCTTGTTGCACTAATACCGCCCCTCAACTGCAAGTCGCTTTGGATAAAAGCATCTGCCAAATGAGTAAATATAAATGTAATACACAAAATTAAATTAGAGTAAACTGCCAGCAGCTTCTTTTCCCTTCTCTCCACCAACTAAAAGGCTACTTTGAGACATCACTTCAGAAATACTTATATATGTGTGAAATCTGTATTACTAAACTCTCTTTAATCACTCGTTTAATTCCCAAAACTGTCACAGTGTGCTGGCTAATGTCTTGTAAATCACCAAAAAGCTGAAGTGCTGTAGCTTAAGTCTGAGCTGACATGTTGTTGGGTGTTTGCATGAGTGTTTGTGGGCTGCTGAAGGGAACACTGTTTTTTTTTTTTTTTTTTGTTTTTGTTTTTAGTTTCTCATTCCTCGAAAAATTCAGCAACTCATGAAGAAAACAAACTGTAACAGGCAAACTCTAAAATATTAAGAGACTGACTGAACATGTGGGCAGGGTCCCTCTGTGACAGTGTGAATACAGACGCACTCTGTTGCTCCAGTGGCTCCAATAGCTAGTTCTAAAATAATACAGGTTTTTCCATTGAAGGGTGTTTTGTGTATCCGTGTAAATCTCTTGAAGTCTTGAATTTCACATAATTTGTGTACAACTTTGCCTCACAAGAGGCAAGTAAAGCTTAGTTCTCTCTCGTCTTCAGAGAACTGTCACACGGCTCCATACATTTGTCAGCGGGCTGGCTTTGCAGCTCAGTTTGATGTGTGACCACAGCAGTGACATAAAGACTCGTCCTTCCCTTTTGCAGTACAAAATCATTATGCCTGTTGGAAGTAACCAAAACAAACAGCCAGACAAAGAGACAGAGCTTCACTCAACCCTCAAACACACGGAGGCAAAGGCACCCTTGGTCAGAAACACACAGCTGAGCTGCAGCATGACGCACAGTTATAATATGGATGTCTTGTAGGTTAGGTTGGTATATATATGTATATATGTACACACACACAACACACACACACAGTATGTACATACTGTTCACATACTGTACACACTTTGACCCCCTGTGGATCTCCTGAGGTAAACATATCATCATGCTCTTAATCATAATGCTCAGTGGTCAGACCTTATTCGTTTGCATCATCAATGCACAGGCGAAGCCAAATATAGGAATGGGAGATCTAATAATATCCTTTGGTCTCTGAGGATCACACCATCCAGGAAAACAACTCTTACCTTGAGCTTCTTGAATTCATGTGAATATATCTCTTTATTTCTTGTGTAACAGACATTACACACAGCTCAAACCAGTGATGGAAACATTGAAATGTCAAAAAAAAACTCTCAGATCTAATTTCCACATTCTCATGGAGTTTGCTAGATATGATATAAAGGTATATCGCAAAGGTATGATAAACATACAGGGTCACATATGTAACCAGTTCCCTTCAAATAAAGTGATGCTTTACGGAGTGGATGCTACAATATGTCTTGCTACAATATTTCTTCCTCAAAGTGATGTATTTAGAAGGATGATGGGATACTGCTACTTTATGAGAGTTACGGCTCATACACAAAACACCGTTATTTTGTTTTTTGGAAACTCCACTATTATTGAATTTAGACCACTAGTTATTTATTTATTTATTTTCTGGCAACATCTATCCAGCTAGCTAGCTATCTATCTATCGAGCGCACTCTCTCACAATCTCATCCCTTTAATTTGGACAAATATCAAAGGTAGATTTTGGACCTGGAGAGTGGTGATGGCAATGGGCAACTCAAATGTATTTTTGTCCTTTTTTCTTGGGCTCATGCTGCTGCTTTCTGAGTGAGAGGTATTGACCTGCCCTCTGTCTCACCAGGAGCCGATTGAAGAACAAGTTGAAGACCAAACTCCCAGGAGTGTGTCTCAGCACATTAACACTGCACATAAACGCTGTGACACTGCAGGTTGGATAAGACACCATGTGATTGCAGAATACGTCCGGGTTGAAGCCTGTTGTCATTCTGCATCTCCCAACAAGTGCAAAGCATCAAGTTAAGAGATACAGCCCATGCAGCAGACTAATATTCCCAGTGGTGATCAAGTGATTAATACTAATCATAGAGCACTGATAAGTCCAAACCCACAAGGAGCTTCAATGTCTGCAATTTGTAAATGTACCACGTTTTTAGGGGGATGTCCTCTGATCATATTAATCCCATGCAAATCAAATCCTTGATCATTTTGTCCATTTTTTTTTGTGTGTTTGTGTATTTGTTTTTGAATGGTCATTCTCTGGTTTCAGTTGTGCAGGCAGACAACAGCTTTGTAGACCTTGAAAACAACATTTGATGCTCTAATTTGATACATCAGACTGTGATAATGCAGAGTCATAGCTGTGAAGCCAAGGTTAAAGTGGGAAACAAAAAGACATGACTTTCAATATTGATCAGTTTTAATAGGATGTTATAAATGAATGTTGAAACCCCAGATGAGTCTGGAGCCACTTTGTATACAGCGCAGTGCTGTGTTAAATGACTGGGTGTGGAACAGCAACACTATGATGGCTTTAACAAGCCCTAATTGACTGGTTTGGGAAATTGCCAACCTTTACATGATGAAAGACAGTTAAAGGCCTTTGATGTCTTTTTTTTTCCCTCCCTTTACTTGAAGTTGGAGGTAGGAGGGTAGAAGTCGCAGACATCACTCAGCAGCCTGGAATCTCCTCTGAAAGACCTGATCTGGAGCTTCGTCTGATTCTAATGAGCTCCACTAATGTAATATAATAAAACAGTCTCCCACTGAACGACAGGCAGCTCAAATGTCACCAGTTGGCAGAGCACAGACAAACCTTACATCTGTGGGTTCATGATGTGGGGATATTCTTTTCTCACTTGAATCAAACACAACATTGAGAATGTTTGCTGGGGAAATTCAAACTTGACATTATGAACTGGATATTATATTACTTACTCAGTGCTTTTTTTCTATTTTTAGTTTTTACAGACACAAGCATCCATTCAATCCCATTCATACACTGATACAGGATCTGCCTGTGTAACCAGTGACTAACCGTTCACACACTCATGACACAGAATCAGAGGCAGTCTGAGGTTCATCTTGACCAAGAAGAGCTGCAGGGGCCTGGGACTGAACCAACAACCTTCTGCACTACCCCTGAGTCACAGTCAGCCCACACGTGGGGTTTAAGGATTATTCATGACATTCTTACATATTCTGTTGTTTATTTTTAGTTTTGGAATGCAGCTAAAAAGCAGGATGTGACCTTAGATACGAGTGTGGTGCAAACCAAGCAAAATGCAGCCACATCTATAGTCAGCCAGTTGAATCTAAACAAGAATTGAAAGTGGTATAAAACATGAGGAACACAAAAATGTCTATAGCTTCCTCTGTTCAAATTTGACTGTGAGTTTGACTGTCAGTGTCTTTGCTCCCGGTTCTTCCTCAGTCCATGAGCCTCACAGTGAAAAACATGAGGCTGGATGTGTACATGCTTCTGAGCTGCATCATATCTCTCAGCGAGAATCGTAAAGTCATGTGATCATTCATGTGAGTAGCAAGCAAGATGGAGTATGCCAGATAAGCATGATCTGAACAGGAACAGACCGTGATATTATGGTCTGTGAATTGGCTGTTAAATAGCACAGTGAGACATTTCTGATGAAACCAGTGTTCCATCCAACAAGGGAAAACACTTCATTTGACCATCCTAGATGGCATTTACATTGAGCTTTTCTCTGTGTGTGTGTGTGTATTTCATAACTGTGCATGTGCTGCATCATCACTGCTCCTAGTCAGACTGACGTTCCTGGCTCCAGACAAGCAGGCCATGGTGTTCCCTGCCACTTCCACTTGCACTCCTCTCTTCCCTTGCACAATAACTTCAGACACCTGAGTGAGACATTCAGAGTATCCTCTGGTGAAACCTTGGGGCCTGCACTAATGTAGCCTCTGTTGACAATGATGGATGCAGCCATCAAGGAGGCTGACATGCAAGGCTAAACTACGTTACACTCAAACTATATTCTCTCCTTTTTTTCTTTCTTTTGGTGCTTTTCAAGGCTAATCTTTTAGATGAGGTACGTGTCACAGGAAAAGTCACACTGGAGATGGAAACTGACAGCAGCATCTGTCATTTACAATTTGCTGTTTGGCACCAGCAAAGTTATTAATAAATGACTGTTAATACAGTTGTTCTGTCTCATGATGATTGGAACTGATGTTGTGTCTTAAATTCAATTATACCTATTCTACAAAAAAACACAAGAGAACTTTTAAACATCATCTTTAAAAACGCAGTGTCATGCTTCTCTCTTTATCCATAATTCATGATTAATCTAATTCTTTTAGCCTGGTCACCGGCTCCCCGAGGTGAAGTCAAACGGCTTTCTATACATGTTGAAATAATGACATCCGCTACGCTTCCAAATTGGCTGTGGGCAACATTAAAGGATGGATCACGAAGCCGGCCGGAGGGGCCGGAGCCTGGGGGACCCGCGACCGTGGGGCCATGACCATGACAGATCAGACGGCCAGGTCTCTGATGGTAGATATCAATTCATCCCCTGAATTGAAACCACCTGCACGCTGCAGTTATCAAACCTGTGCAGCTCCTAAATGTTGAAAACAGAATAAGGACTGATGATGACCTACATAAAACAAGGTAAAACCAAACAGATACATTACTATGTATTAACTAACTTACTCAAGGACACTGCTATTTTTATCCATGTAAGCTTCGATGCATGTCTAAACATTTCTTCAGTCAAAGTAATTCATCCAAGGACTGCAACACACTTGCTGCCAATGAAATGTTACACTTTGGATATTTTTAGAGAGATGCAACATGCCTCAATTAACAGATTTATTTACTTTATACATCTCTGTGGGAGCTTAACACACATGAAACAGAGATAACAAATTATAGGTGCAAAACTGCACTGGATCTACATACATACTAACAGGGTTAGTAACTCAGTCTCACACTAAGCGATAGTCAACTTCATAAATCTGGCAAATAGAAGTGACTCTTACAAAGTCAGTTAATAGACAGATTGCGAATCATGATACATCATGTTATGTTGTTGTCCCATGTAGCCACTCAAGTGCTCTTCCTCCTGCTTGAGGTCTGTCTGCGTGGCCACGTCTGGAGAGGGGTAAGTGGTGCCAACACGTCAGAGTGAGTGAAGAGAGTGAGAGGGCAGGAGGGGAGGAAGATTCCACCCTGATATTATGTTATTATCAGTGTATCTGTGTTATTATCCAAGTGCTAGTGTCAGGGTTCGGGTGGCCTTTAACACTGTCAGCATACAGTATGTGATTAGACAGGTTACTGCAGCAGCAGAGTGGAACCCTCCGCAGCATCGCTCTTGTTTAGGTACTACCTCGCTATCTATTATCAACGCCATATTCCACATCTCACCAATCAGCTCAGGCGTTATTCACGTGTACTGGCTGGTCTCGGCATCACGGACCGGTGGGCAAGGATCACAGTCACTAATGCTCATACATTACGTGAGGCAAAGCCCCGGGCTGTTTAACAAGCTGCAAAGTTACGCATGGTCACTACATTTCATTAAACAAGACAAGGTCAGCAGCCCAGGCCCAGGGATCTGTTTTACGGGCATGTGAGGAAAGCTGCGCCGCTAAATGGCAGTTGACCTTGTTGTTGTATCCCGACAGTGAGCGGCTCCCATTCCCACCACACTGCTCTTCTGAGGGGGGTGGGGGTGGGGGTTGAGGGCTGACATGCTGCTGAGCCATGATAGGGGGACGAACCCCCACTGTGCATGCATAATATCAGCTTTTGACGCTTGATTACAATATCGTTAATTCCACTACTCAGTGGAGTCTGAGACGTCCAAGAGGCCGTGTCAGAGGCTGTGGATCTGTGCGGTTATTACCCACATAATAGAGGTCATGTGTTAGATCATTCGTTAATCATGGAGCCGGGGTGTTTGGGGTGGTTGTGGAGGTGGGCGGATGCAAAGTCGAATGTTTTTTTGCAAAGAAGTCTTCAAACCGAGGAATCCACAAAAGGTAAAAGAAAATGCTTACAATGTTTATCTCTTGTCAGTTACAGTAAGCTGATTATGTTCCCTCCTTGTTTGTTTTTCCACTCTCCTCTCTCTACGTGGTACTCTGTCTCAAAAGCTGCCGTGGAGATTTCTGTGAAATGTAATGGAAAGCTAAGCTGTAACTAAAGAGGAAAACCAAAAACTGTTTGTGCAGTATAAGGGACAGATTGTCTTATTATTTTCTGCCTTCTGCAGAATCCTTTAGTTTCCTCAGTTTCAATTATCCGCCTAATTCAGACACATGTTCCTCTGCACTCAGGGAAGGATTGGCTCTCATAAGCAGATACGATGGGAGAGAAATCGTCATTCTCACAATGCATAGATGCAACATATGATGACAAATACATTTTTGTTCATATTTTTTTTTATTTACCTTCTCCATCAAAATCAAGAAATAGCAACAAAACATTTGATTTCTCCACATTGAGTACTTTCATTATTCCAATACATTACATGACATTTACTCATTTACAGAGGGACAACATAGTGCTTTACAGTACAACAGGAGGCTTGAAGACTAAAGAAGAAGTGCAGGTGGAGGTTTTATTGAGAGCAGAGGGAAGAGAGCAGTGGTTAGGAGAGAAGATGCTCTCGGAAGAGGAGGGTCTTCAAGAGATTCTTGAAGATGAAGATCGATGTTCCCACTCTGTTGTCGGGAAGTTTGTTCAGCATGTACGAACCACACGGAAGAAACAACAGTATGCACTAACATACATTTAGGTTTGAAATAACTTTATGAAAAACATTTGCAATGAAATATACTTTCCGTCTCATTGGAGGAGTTAAAAGTAAAGGTAGAGGTAAAGTAAAGATATTTTTCTGTTCTATGATTTTTAGCGTCAGATGTGTCAGATGTGTGATGTGTCAGATGTCAGATACTATTCATTGGGCTCTACTCATGGGTCACAATAAAATGTGAAAACTTTTACAGTATGACAAAAAATACATCCTGAAATTGTAAGCATCTGAGAACCTTACGAAGCCTCAGCACGACTAAATGTGTCTACTCTTGACCTTGGAAAAACAACATGGTCGAGGAGTCTCCACTCCAAGTCCACTTGTGTGCACTTGATCTTGAGGTCAACTTCCAAGCAGACAAGGAGTCTTCGACCTAAAAGCTTGAAGATGAACATAACGAAGCTCACCTGCAGTGCGAGAGTCTTTGTTCGTTTCTGGCCTGTTGCTCTTCTCTGCTTCTACTGAGAAGTGTGAGTCCTCTTGCCGTTTAAAAAGCTAAGCCACTGAGCATTCATGTCTCCTGGTTCATGTGTGCAGATTAGCAACCTTATTCCTCATGTTGGACATGCATTACATAGAGGTCTGACCTTCTTTAACCTCTCTTCAGCAACAGATGGAGGACGTCCATTAATTGAATGTAAAGGAGCCCATATAGCGTGCTCCTGCTTTTATTTTGGCCTTGCTGTGAATGTTACATGATCCCTACTTACTCTAGTAAATAGTCTGGATTTTTGTGTGGGCACTGATTCATTTATGTCCCCCTCCTGAGAACAAGCTGCCGTGCGGGGCTTAAGATGATGAAAGGCGCTGGATCCTCTCAGCTGCGAGTGTCTCCATCTCTGCTATTAAACCTGCACACTCTCTGCTTCCATCCATAATGACCAATCCCACTCAAATAAACATGCGAATCTCAGTCTGACTAAGCAATCGATGTAGAAACTTGCCCATTAGGCGAACTTGACTTTAAATGATCAGCGATTTTGAAATGTTAATAGAAAATAGTGAGGGAAAATCGGGGTTCATGAGCATACTGAAGATGTTGGCTTGGAAGTGTGATGATTTACAGCCTCTGAGAAGCTCCCAACCTCTTGCACACACTGAGTTGTTGCCCAGAACCAAAATGAAAGGTTGATTTAGGGGAACCTGCCTTGCCTCTAAAATGTTATGGTTACTCCTCTGCACCCTCTTTCCTCCTCTTTCAGCAGAGCTTATATTTTACCCAGGAGAGAGCCATTACTTAGCACCTCTGCTGTCCTCCTGCCCACAGCAGGACAGACTCAGTGCCACTCTCCTTTGTCATTCTAATCTTCTCCTCTGGCGTTACTACTTTGTTTTGACCTCCAGTCTGTCTTGATGTGTCTATGTGTCTGTGTGTGTGTGAGTGCGGATGTGGGTTTGTGGAATTTGCTTTCATGGTCAGTGGTTAAAGGTGCTGTATACGATGAGGCAGGACCATCGAGGAAAGTAGAATTTGTTTTGCTCAGCCGTAGCTGCTCCACCACTATTGTCCATATAAAAGATGAGGGTCTGCATTGAGAATTTGCAAAGCAGAGATTGCTTGGACCTCACCTTGTGGGTGAATAAACAGAGGCCTGCACTGCACATGGAAAATACAGCAAAATCCGTCGAGTGAACTAGAAAACAATGGAAAACACAAAACTCTGCACCAAGATCTGAAAAGCAAGTCTCTTAATTTAAAATGTTAGCGTTACATTGTGACATGCTGTTTTGATCTAAATCTAGTTGGAGTAGTGATTAAATGCTTCTGCAGAACACAATCATGATGTAAACACAGCTTTTAAACAGCCAAGTAAACACCTCGGTATGAAACGAGGGAGAACTCATGTAATTAGGCTGAGAAAAGATTAACTGCAGACTTAGCAGACAATGAAAACAATGTGTTTCCACCCACCCCAAAAACTCAGATTTCGTCAGGAGAAAATAGAAAGGAAAAAAAAAGAGGAATCAGCGCCGCCCACACCGTTTTAAAGTGTCTCTGTAGGACGGGGAGCAGTGTGAGGAGATGACACAGGGAGGAAAGGTGCAGCCACCTCCAGGCGCTGCAGATCCCTGCTCTGATAGGCGGCCGCAGTGTGCGTGATCTAACAAGACGTCACCCAAATCAGCCAGACAGCCACAATCTCTGTGTGGCTACCAGCAACTGCAAATAATTGCCATCAATATTTCATGCAGACAGTGACAGTGGGGCACGACCTGATGCGGCTCAGGAAAAAAAAAAAAATCTAAATTCCTCGGCTCTGACATATCACAGCTCAGCCGCTACGATCCATCACGGTAAGAGGTGAGAGCCACAGGGAAAGTTCCTGACAGCCGTTTGACTTATCGCTGTTTGTGCGGCAGCTTGTTGAGTTTGAGCTATTAGAAAGGAGAAATGGGAAGCTTTTTATTCAGGTCAAATGTGTTTTGTATTTTGGTGACATCTTCGGGGCAGAAAATGTTCCTCAATTGCCTGTTTTCTCCGGGATCATTCATATAAATGATGGCAGGAATATTCCATCTTATTTTGGGCAGCTATGACAAAGACTGCGTGTCTTTGTCTGTTTACATCTAGCAAAAAGCCCAGGATGTCTCATGACGTTGGTTAACCGACCAAACACAACTTACACATATTGATATTGGCTTGCAGTTGATATTTCTCTTGTGAATCCTTTCCGTGAGATTTCTGAAGCTGATAGCAGAGATTTACTCCATGAAAACATCAATATCCCATGACTCAGAGTCCAAGTCTCTCTAGATGGGTTTCAGGTCAGGACTTAGTCACCTGAAAATAAATAAATAAATGAAGACACTGCTTGGCTCTTGTATAGAGCTACATTTGACTTTTTTCTCCCTATACTGAATTTCAAACGAGAATAAAACTCACTTCACTGAAGTCGTTTGCACCAGGCGAGGACAAATGATCGATGGGTCCACCATCAGGCCCGGTGCAAGACGCATCTCTGTCCTCTCATTTACGTGAACCAGAGGCAGTGAGACTGAGGTTGACAGCTTTGTAACGAGCAGTTACTCACTCCTCGTTACAAAACTAATTATAAACTGTGATTTTGATTTTCAAAACTTGACCTTAGCATAAATCATCGCAGACAAATCACAACATTATACAGCAAATTATTATTCCCCTATATTTAGATGCAGGAGTTGAAGTGTTCAGGGAGGCATAAGAGAGAGACATCTGTTTCACTCCTGACAATAAGATGCCTCAGACTGCACTGCAAACATCCCATAATGTGACTTGTACAGCTTTGCGAGATTTATTCTTATTAGAATTTTAAAAAAGTCCCTGAAAAACATTTCCTTCACACATTTACTTTACTTTTCATTCTGATTATTCGGTGAGCACATGGGGGATGTGAATGCTCGACCTCTGTATATCTTTTATTGTACATGGAGCAAACTCACTTATTTAGAATCTAGTGGAACTGAGCTGTAAATCTTTTTTTGCATGGAAAGTAAAAAAAAAAAAAAGTGTGAGTGATTGTCACTCGCACGCAGTCGAGAGGCTCCCGAGTGGAATGAATCAACAAACTCAAGCGTTCTTCATGCAGATGAATGTGCTTTTGTCCCTGCTTATGCCTTCCTTTTCTTTCTCTTTCCCCTCCACTCTCACACGCTTAATTTTATGTGGCTGCTCTCAGTAGATTCAGATGTTGGAACAGCAGCAGAGGCTCCTTGAATCATAGGGTTCCCTCAGAGAGGGAATGTTTTTGTTTTCCAGGACATTTTCATTTGCTACAGTATGATAGACTGCTACTCTCACCCATATATCTCACATATGAAATAATCTGCAAAAAATCTATTAAGATAAAGAGAAGATAAATTGTCAAGACAACTCAATTGATTTATTTTCTCAAATTTGTGACATCTTTTCCAAAATTGATGAACTGGACTCAAATTTCCTCTCTGTTCCAGGGAACCCTGTGGATACTAGTGCAAGGCAATTGCACTAGTTTTTGTGAAACCAAAAAAGATTTGGTCACAGGGTGAATTTTGCTATCAGACGTATATTTAAAGACTCTTCCTCAGTCCTCATCTGATGATGTTATAATACACAGTGTGAAGGGTTTTACTGTATATTGACAGTTGTGGAGCTCAGTGTGAGTTTGTGCATGAATCACTAAGCTAACATGATGCTGTGTCCTTGTGGCAACCCAGACAACCTATGTGGAGGAGAGGAGCCTTTGCATGCAGGTGAAAATTAGTGGGATTGGAACTTGCTGTGTCTGTTCACTAATGTGTGTGGTACAGGGGAAGCAAGGATGCACAGTTTGGAGTCAGAGGAGTCTGGGAGGCAGAACAACAAATCTGCCATCTCGTTCACAGCTGCTGAGAGAGAATCATCATCAACCTAGTTAGGATCTCAAAGATGGTCTCAATAAACAAAATGTTTGCTGTTTCGAAGATGCTGACAGTGCAGTTGTATATGTAAAAATGTATTTTAATAGAATATCCGGCATTAAAGGAGCTAGAAAGGCAGCAGACCAACTACGTAGCTACAAGGAACGTGTTCCTACAAACACAAAGCACATTAACCTATAAGATGTGTGAACTAGTTCATATTTTTCCTACAGAAAAAAAAGCAATATTTTCTTATTGTATTCGTTTTTTCATTTCATTTTATTTCATTCATTTTTTGCTTTCATTTCCTATGGAAGAGGGCACCGAGATCAGGGGTTTCTGCCTGGAAGTGCAGGGGATCACCTGGCGTGTTTCCTCTGTATCTAATGTTTAAGAGGTGCATGAGTCACGGGAAGAGTTTTACCTAAGTGCATTCCAGAGAGAGACAGAAAGGACCATTTCATAGGGTAACAGACAGAAATGAATTCAATCATGATCTTATTTATTACTGTGACAACACTCAAATCAAGGAGCACACGTGTGAGTGTGTATATATGTATGAATGCGAGCTGAGTCATGATGAATCAGTCTATTGAGGTAGCAGCACTGTTTTAATGCCAGCATCATGGCACAGATAACATTCACTTATGACTGATTATTATTTCCGCTGTAATGAAAGGGAATTGTTCTGTAAAACTGAGCGATTATGGTAATTTGAATTTATTACATATTTATCACGCCGCAGCTGGAAGCTGAAAACATGAAGCCAGTTTTCACAGCTTTTTGAAACGTGTGGCTGCAGTGGGATTCAGTGTTTCACACAAACAAGAGGGACGTTATTTTTGTCCCCGTAATGACACAGTAAACACAGGCCCCTGAGCGTCTCCTGCTCTTCAATTTGAGATTGGGTCAAGTGTGCGTGTGTGTGTGTGTGTGTGTGTTGGGGGGGGGGGGGGGGGGGGGGGGGGGGGGGGGGTCATTGCCATTCAGTGAACTTGCTTCATTAGCTGATTGAAATGTTGCCACCAGGGCTTCGTTTAGTCCTGACCACAGCTACACATCATGGTCATAGTCTTACCTCGAAGCTCGAACCAAATAACAATGAGCCCGATCCTTTCACAAATCAATTCTGAAGCATAAAAACGTTTAATATTCGGCAGTGGCTTTTTAGGCTTTTTAGAGTGCCACTGATGTGGATTCTGCTCTCGGCTGCACACACGGAGTTGGGAATTTGCAAACAAAGCTTGTTTTTTCAGGACACTGTAGCATCGGGAATGACAGTTCAACTTGAAGCTGGAGTACATTAAAGCTTTCACAAAGCTCTCGTTTGCTGCTGAGTCTTAGAGGGGGAGAAATCTGTTTTATTCCTCCTTTAGTTTTTGGAGCAACTATAGTAGAACAAGAACTATGCCGAGCAAAACAACATATCCTGCTATCAGTCCCATTGAATCAAAGGAAAAGCAGCTGCAGATGTGTCCTGATGTAAACACTGAACAAATTCAGGAGGATGGTTTTGAGACAAGCAGCCCTTTTCACTTCTGCTCCACAAAGCAAAGGAAAAAGGAAAAAAAAGTCATTCACAGATTGGAGTCATCACCAGTTCCAGCATGTGTTTAACAAACCAGTGGGATGGTCAGCACTGAACTTTAAATGTCACAGAGAGATCTGTCTCTGGGTTCCAGGCGCCGAGCAGCACGATGACTCCACGACTAGAGTCAGAAAGCATCTGAGCATGATCCACAAGACTGAAGTTCAGAGCTGGACAGGATGTCTCACAAAATGTGATGTAATGTGAGCTGTAAGTCAACAGAAATGGATTAAGTGTTACGTTAGGAATGCCTCGAAGTTCCAAAAAAAGATCAAGCTGCATCAACTAGAACCTCTTTAACTGCAGCAGCTTGGATGATAATTTGGCCACTACAGAATGTTTATAATGTGAGAGTAACATTAAACATTTATGACTGTAGCTATGTCCCCAGGAACATCAACAGGAAGAACACTGGGCTATGAAAGCAGCAGTTGTTGTCTTATACTGTACATCATAGCTTCACTGCACAATCTCACTGTGAGGCTCAGCTTTTCACTTCATCTGTACCTCGATCTCTGTCTGATCCAAAGCACTCAGTTCACATAGTTAGCAGCAACAAATCACAATTAATATTCAAAATACTCAAGCAAATGGAAATAAAACAAGCATAAATCTTAAAGATTAGATGATTTACTCTGATCTCAGTCTTGAAGCCTTATTATTGTTGATGTTTAGAGGTGGGAACGGAGGCTGGGAACCATGAACCATGACACTGCTGTGTCTATCTGAGAACCTCTGTTGTTGTCCAGGCTGAGAACCTCATCAACAGGGAGTGATCACATACAACTGTCTCCCTGCATAGCAGTCAGCCTGAAACCTTTTTTTGTGGAATGTTTCACACAGCTATTAAACTTAATCTGAGAAAATATGCTGTCTTAACATGTGTTTTAGTCAGCGAATACACACTGGGCCCTCCTTAAATTACATGTTCTGTGTGGTAGATGCTGGTATGCTATTATGGAAGGCACAGGCACTTTGCATAGTTTGGAAAGCTGAAGAAGTGCTGGCTGCAAACAGGGAAAAGGGTCCTAATTAAAAAAAATGAATTAATAAATAAGTGGATTGCCTATTCACAGATGGCTGAAAGCCTGCCATGCAAGACGTCCCTTCAGATACAAACTTGTCTCCACTGCCAGGCAGCAAATGAGGACTGTCTGCAGTCCTCATTTGCTCCCATACTATCCCATACTCATGTCCACAGTGACGTAACTTTACAGGATGGATGTCTAAGGGTGTTTAAGGAAGAGGCCACACTTCATCAAAGACACAAGATCCTTCTGGGACCTAGAGTGAAAATGTATAATTGTGCTGGCTTTGTCGTATAGCAACAGTTTATCAACATCATCTTTTGTGTGTAAACTTTGAAAAGCACTCACCCATTCACCCATCCCACATCAGATCACCCACACAGATGCTGTTTGGCTCAGCAGCAGTTGAGCTCCTACACTGTAATTTGAACAACTTAACTGATTACCTGTCAGCAGACACTAATATCTCGCCGCTGTGCTTCTTGTTGTCTGGAGCTGTGAGTGGCCAGGAGCTGTGTGTCCCCGTCTGTCCCCTCATATCACCTCATGTCACAGTAAAGCGGAACGACTGGCCCATTGATTTTCCTCCGACAGATCGAAGCGTTCACATTCGGGGCCAGCACTGGCAGATACCGCACAGTTGTTTTAAGGAACCTTGGACCTCAGAATTGAAATTCTGTCATCGTCTGCTCAGCCCCGTATCACTCCAATCTCCAGTGACCACTGTCTCTCACATACAAATGGTGTGTTAGCACTAACGTCTTGTTTGAAGCAGATCTAGTATCTAAGTATCTATCCTTGCTCCCTGGTGTTACTATGGAGGTCAACAGTTTAACCAAAAATGCCTTGGATGCTATGCTATCCTACCAGCCCTTTCGCCAAAGCATTTTAACTGTTTCTACATGGACCCTGAACCTTTTTGTGCTCAGTTGGCAACCACAAGTAGGCTTTATTCTTATTAGCATCTCTCTGTGTGAAGATAATCGCTTTGTGTGTGTGTAAAATGTTGTTTAACACTCTCCAAACAATCAGAGCTTGGGACAGTGACCAAGCAGGGACTAGGCAGACAAACCATATCAATCCATGCTCAGTCATACTGGAGCCATGTTGTGGAAAAGTGGCATTTGCCGAGTACAGAATTAAGATACAAAACAGGTGAAATGATGGAAGCATAACAATGTGATATTGTGTTAGGACCTGACTCAAAAGTGGAGGTGAAAGTAGTTTGTGATTCCAAATGCCCATTATGTTATTATCCAAACTAGTAATAAGATACACCTAGTTTGTTATATATCACTAAAGAACAGTGTACTGTGTATATTGGAAATGCACTGTGTCTCTCTTTATGTTTCAATTAACTGTTTCTGTCACCATCCACTAACAATGGTCCTCCAGAGATTAGAAATGGTTTTATGTATGACCGGGAGGCCAGTTCTTATTGTGCTAATTTAACAACCAGGATGCACAGTTAAGGGCAGACATTTCCACCTGGCCGCCCTCACACTCACTGAACATTGCACAGCACAAGTGGATGCTTTATTATGATGCTCGACGTGCAAATACACAATTGCTCCTGTGGAGAATAATTAATTACTGAGTACAAATAACTTTCAGGTATGCTATTTGTCTCCTCAACCAGGAATGTAGATCTACACTTTTTAAAATGGAGGGTCAAAAAGTCATTACTATGCTAATGCAATGCAAAGGCCAGAGGCAAGGAGGCAACAATTGATCCTGAAATTGACATGCTGTCACTATGACCGGTCCCTACTCCATTGAGATAAACAAATGCACCACCTAAAAAAAGAATAATCAATCCTGCATTCTTGGGCTTCCAAAGTTGGTAAAATGATTAATTTTCATGAGATTTATCAGATTCAATTGAAGTAGCCTGAAACAAATAAATAAATAATGAACACTGGAACAATTTGTGGTTGTGTAGAATATAAGAACTAGGAGACAGCATGAGCCTAACAAGTGAAAACATGCTGCAGTACAACACATAGTGTGTTTTTTATTTAGAGCCAGAAGCGACTATCAGATGCTGTTAGAATGCATATTTATCATGTCTGCTGTTTATGAGAGATGTTTTTCCTCTGTTGTCCGAGCTGTTCCAAGGTCAGGATGACAGAGCTAGCATCTCCAGAGAAGAAACCAGGAATTAAATATAAATTAACTCATTCTAGCACAAGAAAACACAACAATGTCTCTTCATATTTGTCCCCATTGTTGCTAAAATCAAACACTTGCATCCAACATGCTTTATTTAGCTATGTGTGTGAGGCTGTGCTGTATTTGCACCTGGGCCTGTGTGTTACCATGACATCTGTTATGAAAGCAAAACACACTTTGACGTCAATGCTCATATTCTCCACTGTTGACAAGAGCTCTAAGTAAATCCCAGAATGCCTCCTGCGGTGCTAACTTGGGAGCTATGGGACATTGGTTTTCACACCAACTACTACTTACACCATTTTTCCACTTTATTCCCCCCCTTTTTTTATAAATCTGGCAGCCACACGTACAGTAGGCTGTACGTTAATGGAATTTAATCTCCACACCAATGGGCTGTCTTTCTTGCCAACCACATGATGAAGTGAAGATGAACTCATCAAATCACATGACTTTGCGTTCTTTGTAAACAGTGCAGCTTCTCAGTTTTTTTTTCCTGAAGTAAGCAGTTACTGGATGAATATACAGACACATACACATCCAGCCTTTTACACTGGAGCCATAATCAGAGGAAGAATCAGAGACTGAGGAGGAACTAAGAGCAAAGAAACATTTCATCAGAAACCAAATATCAATGAGACACCCCATCCACCATTTTATTTATATTTATTTATCCAATATCAAATTTATCTGTATGACTGAGGACTTGATGATGTCATTGGATCTGCTGCTCACCTGTGACTGGGAATAGACTCTCACTGTTCAACAAAGCTCAGCTAAAAACACATTGGATGACCTGGCACAGTGGAACCAGAGACAGTGACAGACCACTTCCAGAGGGAGACAGGTGGGTTGCCAGTGTGGCACATTTTCCTCCTTAAGGAAGCATCAGACGCCTCAGGCTCCGTCGGTGCAGGTGGAGGTGTGTCTCCAGCAGCCAGAGAGGGAGAGAGGTATGGGATTGCCTGTAGACATAAGTTGAGTTGAAGTGTGTGCTTCACTGGTCTCAAAATGAAAAAAAAAAAGACTTTGTGTTGCTGTACTCTAGGTCTTCTTTGACAAATGTCCTAAATGTTAGAGTTGATAGAGCAAGCTGACATCAGCCGTCTGAATATTTGGGAACCACTGAATTAACCAATAGTGTTGGAGTTTTCTCAGTCCTCTGTTCATTCACCACATCGTGTGTCAGCAGAGTGATGTTCTCACCCTTAGCTGTTGACATGAAGGACACCAGCACAACATCCAGACCACTGCCTCTGGAGCCTGTCCAATTAGGTCTGGGCCACCGCTGCAGTGTGGAGGTCAGCCCAAAAGCCACTATTAACGCTTCACGCGGGTCTGACTTAATCCCTGCGTCAGACTCCCTGCATTTTAACTCCCATTGCAGCCATGTTGCATCATGCCCGAGAATAATGTCAGGTCACCGCTGTCTATTTGATTCCATTTCGGTTCCGGTTTCCTTGCATTTGCATTTCACGTTTTCTTTCTTTTTTTCGTTTTTTTAGAGAATTAGTCAATGCTTGAATTTCACCACCAAGCAAGTAGAGAAATCGAAGGGGTCAGTATGGAAGAAACGCAACACTATTCCTCTCAAAGCATGGGTGTGTTTATAACAAATGATAACAAATGATGTCCATTGGAGACCTTGAAAATCCTCCTTTAACAATCAGCAGCTTTGCAGCATGAATACTACATTTACGCTATATGACAAAAAACACATGCTGCCAATGCTTATTTGTGAGGAGATGGCGTGAAATGATCAGATAGGTGAGAGGAATGAGAAAGTAAGAGGAATAAATTCTACCCACTCAAAGAGAGGATTATGTGGTGGATACAGTACACAAGTAAGAATCTTAGTAAGAAAAGGGAGAGAATAAGAAGGCCTTCAACTCTCACAACACAAATTAAAGTTTTCTTTTGTAAGTGAAGCTTTTATCATAAAAAAAAAAACTTTTCAAATGTTTCCAAAACTTCTTGCAGGTCATTATAAAGTATTGGAATCTGCCTGTCTCGAAAACAGCAGAAAATGAAAGAAAAAAGTCTCAAATACCACATGTTGGTCTGCTCATGTTGCTTCTGTTGCATGCAATCCACTATCTCAGTGTAAATAATCAGATGTGGTGAATCTCAGCCAAGGCTTGAGCGATTTAATCCCATTTAATTTAATTCAGCTTTATTTAAAGTGCTGCTTCATAACAGTGTTGTCTCAAGGCATTTACATTTGGAGCTGCTTGGCACTAAACTCCATAATAAACACAAATAATCAAACAAAGCACGATAAATCCCACCGAGGAGCAGATGCTTTACAGTATACACAGTATAACCAGCAGTGCTGTTTACAAGTGTGAATTTAAAAGTTTAGATTCACATAATCTCCATAAATGACTTTCATCTCATCTCTTTTACACTAATGACCGTAGTTATCTTCATCCTGAATCCATTTAGATATATTTTTGCCAATTTATTTGATTAGAGACCTTGTCTAGATGGGATTTAATCTCAAACTAGTGACTCTGATCTGAACCTGTCACCTCCAGTCATGTGAGCTGTCTGTGTTTGACTCGTTCATCGCTCCTGGCGTGTCAACGAAGGCACCTCACGGCCAAGGGTTTTGGTTAAAAATGGATTTTCATTAAAGTTCTTTCTGTGGCCTTGGGGGAAATCAACAGTGATAGAGTCAAAGGGCCTTACCGTGATCCAAGCTGCCCAGATATGAGTAATACAGTCCTGGGTGCTTTGTGAGTAATAACAGGGCGACTATTTGGTTTGCTCAAAGACTTCAGGGGGAAATCACCGAGATGGGACATGATTCAAATGGACAACGACTCTTGTCTCTGAGTCATCACGTGCATCCTCGCTCCCTGCAGCAGAGCCTCAGGCCCCTCAGGTGTAGTTTTACATCCAACCTGGACCTTTATTTCATCACCTTTATCAACAGTCGCCAGTCAATACTCCTTTTGTGTGAGCCAGCTTCAATTTGTGAGACACTGTTTCATAATCAACTATAATAAAATCCAATAATTAATAAAGTGGTTATATAAGATTTATTTTTCTCACATTATTCAAAGGCAACAGCTCATCCTGCCCAAGCCAGACTCTCTCATCGTGACTAACAGGACCTTGACCTTCACATTCTCAGACAGAGAGAATGACTGCATTTTATGTCCAAATAACCAAAGTTATCACACTTATTTTCTGCCCGGGCCCACAACCTCAGATTGGTGGCTTTACATCATTTGATTGACAATGTTAAGTTTTGCTGGGATTTCACACAGAGCAATGCCATACAAGCTTCAATTTCCCTTTCAGTTCATCCCTCTCGCCCTCAGCATTTGTTCCAGATTCCTGCAATGTAGGTGTCTCCTCCCATTTTTTCCCCCTTTTTCTTTGCAACAGTATTTTCAGTTCCAGTGCTTAAATAAAGGTTTTACTTAATTTAACAGTATTTTGAGCCTTTTATTGTGTACAATTGTGCCCCTCTTGATGTTTACAACCCCATTAAGGAGAAGCTGCCACTAATCCTCCAAAGACTTTCAAGTGGTTGCTGCCCATATTTCATTCATATATTTTTTCATCCATATGATTTTATTTTCCTTCTAAATAAAATATGTTGTTAGTGCTACTACTTATACTATTACCCCAGAGGCCAAACTGGATGCTTTGTTCTGTTTGCTTGTTGTGCTATGTATAGATTGTATGTCTCATCATCCACTCAAAGTTTTCAGAAGAGTAAATCCAATAGAATACATCACCATATAATAGACAGCTAACGCTGAACCTACTATTGCTACATGCTGACAGGCAGGTTCCCCCATCAGACCAAGACAACATGATTCCTCATAAATGAGTTTGAGTCAACATCTACAGTTAAAAGGATTGGCTGCTTCTTGGCATGCAGAACATGGTTTTGTTCCATGAATCCCACATGTTCCAACATTTTAACTGTGTTGTGTTTGTCTTATATACTGGTTGTTTCTTCAGAGTGATACTGACCAATGGAGGCACAGTTAGTTGTTACAGCACTATGGACAGAGACACACAGAGACTACAATACACTACTAGGTAGATTCCTCACCAGGTGAAGTGCCAGCCTCGAAAAGAGCTGTTGAATTCCCCAAACCTGAAAGAAAGGTGCTGTTCTGCACCATCCTGTCTTATCTCCTTGAGCTTGGGATAAACTGGGTCATCCTTTACGACGGTGTGGGAAAGATAACAGGCATCCTGTAGCTGCGTATGACAGCAGCATTTACAGTGACAGCAGCATTCAGTGATTCCCAGGAACAAACAATCAGGCATCATGTCGCATTACACTTGGACAGCTTGCATCAGCTATACTGTAACAACAGCTTCACAAGCTCCACACAGTGCAGCGCTACCAATATATGCAACGGACCATGATCAGAAACAGGATACAGACAAACGTAAGGTCTTTCAGGGAAAAAAGGCAAATGTTCTCATATATGTGATTTAAGTTGCCTCAATTTCAAAGATTTATTTTTAGATTAACTCTATTGCATTTGTTGTTCAGAGAACTTCAAAAAGTCACCATGGAGAGAGGACAGAGGCAGAGGACAGACACTAGGACAGTTAGGAATTTTAAGCCTGGTAGATTATTGCTCATTTTATAAAGAGCAGTAAAGGGCAGGAGGATCTGTACGTTAGCCTTTAAAGTGAAGCAAAACACATTTTTAGATGCTACGAACATACAGTAATGGGATATAGCTGGGTGCCTCAGACATGATCGCAAAGTCTGGAGAACAGACTCCAACGTCACGGTCCATGTAGAGCAGTTAAAACACACACACACACACACACTTGAGGACAGATGGATCAGAGGTTTTTGTCCATTAAGGACAACACACACACCTCTGTTTTCTACATCATTGTACTCAGCATCACATATGTTCTCCAGCTGCACAACCTGTACAAATGTATCAGTGCATGGGAGCCAGTGGTGTGATACAGGCATCTCTGGGACCAAAGCATAAATTAGATGATGATGATGATGATGGTGATGATGATGATGATGATGATGATGACAATTTCATGTGTGTAAATTAAAAGCGTGAATTTACACAAGAGCGTGTACTGAAGCTTCCAGCAGCTCTCGTTACATCTTTCACTGATGACTCCAGTTCTTCTATCAAGAGCTACTAGAAGTGCAATATAAATACATGGATATCTGGCGTTAGCTATTCAAATAGTTTCAGCTTCTTTTTTTTATACAATAAATGTTTATCCTCTAGTAAAGGTGAAGTAAATTTATACTATTTATTGCAATAAAAACTGAATTTGGTTCTGCTTGTACACTGCTCCAGGAGCAAATATTCAATGCTAATAAAGTCCAGTCTGATATCTCAAAGGTACTGCACACTGTATTTGCTCTATACAGTACTATACATATTATCATCTCTGTATGCATTGTTTTAACCTGCTTTGTGGGAATCCATTCTAACACATATGGGGCCACTGATTTCACTACAGACCACATAAAATGCTATTTTCACATTTTCAGATCAATTCAAAGTGCTTATTTAATATTTCTGCTATACAATGACAACATCAAATCTGGGGTGGCATCGATCTGACCTGTTTTTTTTTTTCTTTTCTTTCGTGTGTTGTTTTAATCTGCTGTATGGAAAAACAAAGACTTTTTCCAGGGTGTGAGTGTAAACACCAGCGAGGCTCTGAATGCTGCTGACAGCATCGAGCAGTTTGGGATCAAGAATTAAACGCCCCAACAGAACAATGTTTATTAATCTGCCGATGGTTTGCTGAGCATGCACTCTTGTTTTCCAGCATTTCTCCACCTCACTATCAAACACACGCACACACACTTTTACTCTGTACCTCTAAGCTCTTTAGTAAAAGCACAATGTTACACACTACAGTCTGCACTGCTAAAGGCCACTGTGACGCTCCACCACTGCACTACAGGGGACAACAGTCTGTGATTCACTCCTCACAGTGTGCGGATTGTAAACCAGAAGCCCGCTTGTCTCTAATCTTTACCTAAAACTTCCCACTGTCTGAGCCGGTCTGAGTGGCAGAGCTGGAATATACATCCCTGCCTTGCTCAGAGGAGTGGGACAGAAAACTAACAGCGGGCTCCGCAGCATGTAGGGCCAGTGAAGAGCTGCCTCCTGACAGACAACTCACCCTCTGCATTAGTAACGTGCGCTTCAGAATGGATCATACCTTTATCATTTTATTAGCTTTTTAAGTTCCTAATGGTCATAGTCCAATGTATTAGCCAGATTTGATTTAACATATGTTTTTGACCACACTGTCTCATTCTCCATGATGATTTGCTGTATTTTTCATGATTTCCCTGCTTTGCCTGAGGCACTTCTGCACACATCAGGTCTTTTCCATCATGTGCAACTGGACTTCTGTTCACCCCTCATCCAAAAGCCTCCATCAGTTCTGATTTAAATGGGAGTCCCTAGGTGGCACATTGAGTTATTCTATTGTCCATCCCACATCCTATACTGTCCTGTCCTTGATGAGACTGTCCTCTCAGTCTCATGAAGGACAGTTCAGTGAAGTCTTCCTCCTCAATCTGCAAATCACGGGCAAATTCTGTTTGTCCTGACTTTCCCTTCTGGTGTTTTACATTTAAGAAATGTGCAGCAGAATTAAGGCAGATATAAAAACATCCCTCTGGCATTTTCCTTGTTCCAGTGTGGCTGATAAGAGCAGACGTGCTGCTCTCTCTGTTCAATATGACACATGTTGACTTGGCATTGCACTTTTCTCAGTAGGCTCTCACTTCAGCTTCTAGCAATATACTACGACAAAAATGTTGTTTAGAAGGGTTACATGTGCTTTTGTGCTTGTCTGAGAGTTGTGAGCAGGCATCCAACAAGCCGAAACACAGGTTTCACAGGTCTGCAGGGATGCAGCTGCTGCTGCATCTATGGAAATACACTGAAACCTTTACACAGTTTCATTCTAGCTGGTTAAAGGTCTGACTCATATTTTAAATATCCTTAAATAACATATCGTAAATTGTGCCTCACCACATCCCATATAAAATTCCAGTGAAGTACTTGGTCTTGCATGTCTGCAGATTCTTTTTTTCCATGTGAACTTGTGGCAACATTTCATATATATAAGCATCAACTGACTGTCCCCAATTGTGGATTCTGACAAATCAGAAGGGGTTAAAGGTGCAGTAAATGAGATTTTAAGGTTTCACAGCACAAAAATGGCCGTGATATATCTGCAGGCTTAGATAGGGTTGTTGATCAGCGTGATGAGTCAGCTCCAGCCGAGCCAGGAACCTAAGATTTCTCACTTTCACGACTCTCTGCGTGTACACTCAAAACAACCTCTGTTGCTGTAACATTAGTGATGGATGACTGTGGGTGAGAAGAAAAAAAAACTAAACGAGAAAATGAAAATTGAACAAAGGAGACTAATGATGTGATATATTTACTGGTCAAGTGCCTTTTATCCAAGTGATTTGAAGGGTTTATTATTCATAATTTGTGAAATTTAGAAATGTGATTGAGTGATGTTCTACCCTTGAGTGATGATCCTACTTACAAGTGGCTGTAACAAAACAAATAGACTATAAATGAATTTATCAATCAATTAAACAAATTCAAGCAAAGCAAAACAAATGATTATTATAGTGCAAAACAAGTGGTGGTTTATCCTCTGGTGTCTGTTCTCTAATTAATGACTTCTAATTATTGTCTCTTTTCTAAATGTCTTGCAACCAGCTCATGTTGGACTGATGGGTCTGTATTGATGGCTGACATTTACAAAAGTGTTAAATAAGAGGACAAACAAAGGGAATAATTCTAGGACATTAAAGTCAAACAAAGTAAACAAATGATTATTAGAGTATGTAGACATGACACTATTTCTCTTGAGGTTGCTGGGCTGGGGTTAAAGATAAAGTGGCTCCCATGAATTTGAAAGATCATTTAGTATGGCTGTAAATATCATTACCTGATGTTCATTAATGACAGACACTGTCAAAGGTCCTCCGTGGCGTCCTGTCTGTCGTGGGCATGCTCAGTTGTGTCTCTGCTGAGTCACAGGATTGTTTTTCCTCATTAATGCTCTTTAAAGCAGGGACGAGTTCTCGCACAGCTTAATGAATGCATAACTCTGAGTGGCAACAACAACAAGCCAGTTGATATTTATCAGGAACAGCGAGCCGAGTAAGTCATCAAGGGAAATGTCAGGGAGGGGGGGCAGTAACCTTTTAGAGGGGCTAACCTTTGAAGCTGGCTCGCTTATATCGCTTTCTGCGGAGGTAGAGAAATGCTGAGTCGTAATGAGGGCCGCCGCCGTGTTTGTAACAGAAATTAACTTCAGGTTAATGATCAGGAAGCGTCGTCTGGGAGCTCCTCAGCAGACCGCTGCACACTGTATGCACGGGCTCTCCAACGCCCAGACGCAGCGGAGCGCGGGCTTAATGCACAGTATCAGTCTTTTGCTTTTCGTCAATTAAACCCTGGAGGCTCCGTGCGATTAACTGGTCCCCTTGATAATGTGCGAGCAGCTACTTTAGATTCAGATCAGGTGTGAGAGGAGATTTTTTAGAAGCACTTTAACCCTCTAAAAGTGCCGGTCCTGCTCTCATTGCTTTGGCTCAGTACGCCCTGTAACACAATTAGACGGTTTTGTTCTCATTCACACCCGAGGGTGAGACGCAGAATTGGAATGCACCACCTGACGCTGTCTCGACCATCAACTCCTCAGGTGTTAGACCTCACGTCCAGCTTGTGGTTGAACGTGTTAACGGCAATGTGTTTGGTCATCACAACACTTTCTGGGAGGCTTTGTCTGCATGATGAAGCTTCTCGCCCCAGGTTTAACTCATAATAGTGAAGCTGCTGGGTCGAAAAACCACATTTTCTCAGTAGGAAATCATGACCATTAATCACGCTGGCAAAACCTCTCTTTCCCATTGGCCGAGAAGAACAGGTCACAGCTAAAGACTTTACCTCCACACCGATGCTGAATATGCATCTGCCTCCTCCTACTCAAGGCCATTCAGACTTATTTGTAGCAGCGGCACTGGGAAATTAGCCGAGTTGTGGTTGTCAGAAATAAATAAATAATAGAGATGATAAACGACAGGGTGTGGGAGGCTCCAACGCTGTTATGACTTTGTCCATAGATTCCATTTTGATTCTTTAATTTGAGGGTAATGCGATGTTGATTTTACAGCTGCTCTGTATGTAATGATTTAAACTCGGAGTTACTCAGCTGCTTTTATTCATCACAACTTAAAACATCTTCAAAATGAGCAAATGTGTAGAAACATATAGATTATACATATATAGATTTATTGAGAAGAGCATTTAGCCAATTATTTCTTATGAACCTCACTTCATCTTTAGCAACTTATCCAAGTCCTGTGGGCAGAACCTTTTGCTCATATTTATATTCATCCATTCATTCAGTTCATTCAATTAGTTGACAGTTGAAACAAAGAGGAATATATAAAGAGTTTTACCTCATAGTTCATCACTACAGACTTTAGTAGCATCCACAAACTCACATTGCTAGTGGCTTTGAAATAACATTAAACTTTAGTGGTAGAAGTAAAAAAAAAGGGAAATCATTTTCTACCACAGTTGCAGCATCTTACTCCTGAGAACAAGCCTCACATTTACTTATTTTATATCAATAAGTAGAAATAAGTCCACTCCACTTAGTCTAAAACTACGATCCACGATAACTCTTTACACAACGTAAATTGCTGCAGACGCAAGTGACATTCACCATTCAAGACAAGACAAAAAAAAACAAAAAGTTGCTCATCTTTTTTTTCCCTGCATTGTGACCCCAATTTGTGGGTACTTCCATAGCCACAAATGCAGCTTCTGCATGACATCGTTTGGGAGCTGATGTGGCACATAAGGGCAGATTAAGATAAAATAAGGTCTCACACACACACACACACACACACACACACACACACACACACACACACACAGTGTGGCTGCTGCTGCTCATTGTTTACTGCTCTGTGCTGTGGTCAGGGGCCGAGTGCAGGTCTGAAGCGCCCCTGTGGGTCCTTTTTAATCTTTAACAGAGTCGATTGGTGGCTGACAGGCCCAGACGCTGTCAGAAAGCCGAGCCTGTGCTAAACTGCTGCATCGCTGCAGCTGGCAGGACTGCTGACACACTGCGCCCGTGCTGGATAATGACTTTTCTCATGTGGAGGAAAGAAAACCGCAGAAGTAGTTATTAGATTCAGAGCTAATTTAGTATCGGAGGCAATTTAAATGGAGACTTTATCTCACCACTGCAGCGTTGGAGATGTCAGCGGTGTGCTGTGGCAGCTTTTATGTCAGTCAAAGAGTGGCTGAGCACCATATGCTCACCTTCTTTATAAATAAAGTATAAAACATATGTGCACTACATCCATGTGGTAGTTCAAGCTTGCATGTTTCTTTTAGGAATCTTAAACTGACATACAAATGCGTGAGTAACCTTATTTTAGGCATCTCCTAGGTAGTATTAAAAACTAACACATTTTTTGCAATTAAAGTATTGAAAAATTGTATATTTGAAATATTTTATGTTTTTTAATGTGAACTTGAGCTTCATCTGGTGGGGTCTATGGTCAGTGAAAAGAAAACAGAACAGAGCTTTTTTCTTCATGTTTTTCCTGAGATAATAATGAAATAACCACTGCAAGATCATAATATTTGCATCCTAATATGTACACACTCTTGAGACAGCAGCTTTTTTCTTTGTACTTTTCTCACTCCATCAGCTCAGCACAGATATGAGGAGGAGAAGATATGAAGAGGAAGGGAAACAGTGAAACCAGAGGGATGATTAGAAACGGCTCATTATGACATCCCAGGCAGCAATGTCATTAAACTTTCTCACCTAGAGTCCAAACCTGCAATATCTATGTCTGTGGCAAAACATTTCTGTGGAATCTGTACCAGAACTACCCTCTGGTGCATGTCTTCGATAAAAAAATAAATGAGCAAGAGGAGAAGAAGAAGGAAAGGAGACAATGACAATCGCCCTCTAGACCTGAGTAATTAGCATCTCAGCCGTATCTTATCACCTCCAGCCTGCACAGGGAAATTAGTATGGACTGGGCAGAGTCAAAGGAAGACAGCAAACAAACAAAACAAAACAAAACAATTGCATCACATGCATTGATCACTGTAAACACCTTTTGAGGGATGTGTTGTGCGGGATAAGTCTGCGGGGATCAATGGACTCGAAGCCACAGTCTGTAAATGAGAAAGGTTGATTTACTTGGTCAGAATTGTTTTACATACAGAACAGCAAACAAGGCTTCAATTTCATCAGAGTTTGACTTGCCTGGTGACCAAAATAACTCATTAGCAAACATGATTATACACCCTGAAATAGCAAAAAGAAGTCACTGATGCTCAGCTGCTGAAAGCGCATTAAAATAAATAATACAGAGATAAATAAATAAATAAATAAATAAATAGATAAATAGATAAATAAGGAGATGCAACATCTCCAGTTAGGCTGCCCACCCCAAACACTATTCTTCCCATCAACCTGACTAATGATGAAAAAATCCCACCAAAGTAATCTCTTAAAGGACACTTTCCTCAGACAAGGGAGGAGGACTCTGTGCCACACACGAAAAACAAACAAACAAACAAAACAAAACAAAAACTACTCTTAAAGCGAAGGTGAAAAACAATGCAAGGCTGCACGCTATTCTCCTCTTTTGTCACTCTGTTCCTGCTTTTATGCTTTTCCTCACTTCATGTGAGTTCTCTCTCACTTACTTTCAGCTGCAACTTTCAAGCCACCGCTTCAAATATAGTTGCCGTCTATAGCGGCTCTGTCTGAGCTCGTTAGCACACACGCCTGGCACGAGCTGTGATATGTCAGCCTCGTTCGAGGAGTCGGATCACACAGAAATCTTTGTTTTGATTTAAGGATAATAGACTGTGTTTTTGGCTTTTTTTTATCATAGTGAGAACTGAAGTCAACATGGTCCCCATCGAAAGGTTTAAATGTTTGAATGCTCGGTCATCTACTCTTCAGCAAACAAAGAAATGAAAATCCAGAACTATAAAGCAAAGTTAAAATCATTTGTGTTCCAACTCTGATGAGAAGGTGGCAAATAAAAAGGAAATGGAGATGTGTGTTTATGAGAGTGTTGATCCTGATTATAGTTTGACATTTTAGAACAAAGACTCCTTGAACTCCATCTATTGTTCACAAACCAAAGAGAGCAACAGTTGTCTAACAGATGAGAGCAAGCGAGAAAAATGTTGATTTGGCCTTAGATGATGCTGTCAGGTGTGCAAATGTTCACTTATTGATGTTTATTGATGAATAATATTGATTTATTTTGGATTTAAAGGTCATTCAGGCATTCTCATTAACATTCTTAATTTCATCTTGTGCAAATTCAAGCAGCACTGAGCAGATAAGTTGTGAGACAAACAAAAGAGGAATCCATGTTAATTTGCCCATCATTATGCTTGTTTATATTGTGTTTCAGGATCAGGTAGCAGCTGCGTAATCAGACCTATCTGCTGGAGGCATTTTTAATCAAGGGCTGTATGGGAAGTGAAACAATAAAATCCTGTTAACTCTGAAAGCCAGCTGCAGACCATCTATTTCTAATGGCCCCATTCAAACGCCAGCGATATCATGTTTATCATTAATGAATTATGCCTCCGCTTCTGTGTTTCACTCCAGTAATGAAATTTCCACAACCTTGTGTGGCCTGGAAACAATTGTCCGAGGTCAAGATATAACCATATGTCAATGTCTGGTTAATAAACAAAGCAAAACACATTCAGGAAGACAAGCCCGCTCTTATGGTTTTGAGATTTATTTTGAAACTGCGCACGTAGCAGCGTACAGATACGCACATCTCCCCCATTCTTAAGCCATGAGTCTTAAAGAAGATCATTAATGAAAAAGCACTTTTACCTTGACTTTGAGATAACAAACGTCCAAAAACATCATCACGTCCTTGTTCTCCTTAACATCTTCTGAACTTAATATATACCTGGAATGGCATCTAAATTACAGCTGCACCACAAGACAACTGTGATGCCTCTCCTAAGTAACATCTCTGCTCAAGTATGTGAGCTAATGGAGGTAACTTCCCATTGAAATGTCAGGGTACATTCTCCAGGTTCTTCTTCTTCTTATCCTTCTTCTCTGCTTCTTTTCCACTCAGGAACAATGCCAGACAAGGATGAAAAGACAAAAAAGTGCCAAAAAAATTGATCACACATAAAAACAGGGCCATAGGTTCTTAGAGAACACTAATGAAACCAGTGTCCCAGAGCTTCTATGTTGACACAGTTAAATGTGAGTAGGTAAATCCTGTCAACTATTGTGAGAGTATGTGAGGAAAATTGTGGGTCATGCTTGAGCCTTTGAGCCTAGACTCAGGCGGTCATTTTCCAAGGCAGAGTGTGTGTGTGTGTGTATGTGCATGTGTGTGATTCTAGAGTGACAGACTTGGGGCTGACAGACGGAGCTCTGGGTGTCTGGATATTCTCAGAGGAGTGGTGTGTTGATCAGAACACAGTTTGTTGTCTCATGCTGGTCCAGAACATGTGAAGCCGCTCAGCTGCTCCTTGGCCAGCTGCAGCTCAGTCCACTCGGGGAAGCCTTTGAAGTCCTGATGGCCAGTCTTCTTCTTCTCTCCCTCCACCTCCTGCTGCAAGTAGTTGAGTGCACAGTTAGAAGATGGAGATGTGAAGGGCTCTGACAGATCTATTATCTGTCAGAATCCAGTGGGCTTTAGGGTAATTAAAAGTGGTTGCAACCAGTTGAATGCTTTTCTGAGAGATAATCTGCTGCAAAGAGACCCTTTTTATACAGAGTCAGAGTAACTGCAGAAATAAAAGATAAACCATGATTAACAGCCAGTTCAAACGGTCTGTATATGTCTGCAAAGAGACAAAGCAGCTGACCTTTTGCTCCATGGCAACATTGTATGACTTCTACATTCTTCACCGAGCAATGGCCAGAATTACTCAATTACAAGTGGAAGAGGTCTTGTGTGGGAAAACTGTAAGCAACTCCTTTAAGGCTGTTGAATGCATAAGCAAAGCATGTTTTTTTTTGTTTTTTTTTTTAGTCTGAAAGTAAAAGTGAGATGAAAAGTAGCTGGTGATGGTTTTTCTTCCAAGCCACAAACAGGAATAGGAAGGAGGCAACCTCCGGCAGCGGTGCCGGACGGATGGGTCAGGAGACCATTGATCACAACCAACCTGAAGCCAAAAGTAAAATCCATCAGTTTAGGTCTACTGAGGCCAAACACAGATGACATGGCAAAGCAGGGAACAGGACAGGATACACACACACACACACACACCTTTCACTCTCAGTCTTGCATCTCCAGTTGACCTAAACATGCATATTTGTGGACTGTGGGAAGAAACCAGAGAAGAAAAGGAGAAAATCCACACAAACAAGGGGAAAATATGCAAACTCCACACAGCAATGTTATCTTTCCAACCCAGAACCTAGGTTGAACCTATGAACCTATACCCCAGTCCTAGCGCAACCAAGCCACCATATGACCCCAAAAGACAACTACTGTACTCAGGTGCAAACTGTAAAACCACTAACAACAGATTAATTTAACAGACCTCCGACTCTTTTATTTAATTTGGACATTATTATTTCAGTCTGTAAAGAGTGTTACCTCCAACTAGATATGTTGTTAACCTGCACTGAACCTCCGCAAGCCGATACATTTTCGATTTGCTTAACTAAGACCTTCTCAAGGTGCTAAGTAGTAGTGACATGATATTGATTTTCCTTAACTACATATCAGTCAGATATCAACTGACATGTGTGACCGCAACTTGGTTTAACAAGACAGAAGCAATGGCTGTGGCCCCAGAACATAGAAAAAAGACATGTCAATGATCCTGACTGATTGACAGGTAATCTCTTGTATGTGCCGCTTGGGTGTGATAGCAGCAGTGACACCGTTGCCACATGAAGAGTGTTGTGTATTTTTGGCAGTGCATGCAAAAATACCTTGGAGAAAAAAAAAGAAAAGAAAAGAAATATTTCGTATTTTCCAGTGCTCTGTGTTGCCATTTTTATACGGTAGCATCTTTTATCTAAACCCTTGTGAACCGAGGCAGCGTTTCCCCCTCTGTGCTACTTGTGTCACTTTCACATCATCCATCAACAAGCGTGAGAACCTCCGCATGAAGCGCAGAGGCTCAGCAGCGGCCAGAGCAACAAAAACAAGGATATGAGGGTGTTGTTCATGTAAAATTAATGTGGGAAAGAGTCCAAGACAATTACAGTGGGGGAATGGTTAAATCCGTTGTTTTGTGGTTGTTTTACCTGCTGCTTTTCTTTCCCCGTCTCACTCAGTTGCTAAACCTCCACAGTCTCCCCTCCCGAGTCGGCCCCCTTTGAAATCCAGCTGTGTTGACAATCTTGCGTCAGCCTTCGGCTCCAGTACACCTCAACACTCTCTGATGTAGCGGCACATCAACAGCCACTCTCGCTGAGGAGTTACACCTTCTATCCCCCTCTCTCTCTCTCTCTCTCTCTCTCTCCCTCTCTCTCTCTCTATCTCTCCCCCTCCCTCAATCCTTTCTGCTCTCCCGGGCAGCCTGTTCTACACCTGCTGCATCATGAACCAAGGAGCTGAGACAGAAATAAAACACACAGAGTGTAACAAACACAATGAGGTGGTGACTCTAAAACGCCCTCTAAAATAATTGCTTCGATATCCACGCACCACTCCATCTCGGACTGAGTTGAGTGGCATTTGATGCAATTATCTCCCCAGGAACCTCCTCAGATGACTAGAACATTCTGTGGCACACACACCAGGAAAATGAAAGACCGTGAGTTTGGCATCAACAGCCCTTGGGAATTTATGTCATATTCAGGCTACGTGTCAAAAAGGAGGGAAGCATGTCCTCACATATGTACACATACATACAGATGGTGCACATAGACTGCAGCTGTACCAAGCTAACAAAGCAAGTGCCTGAGTAAAGCATCACTCTGCCACAGGAATCATTAAACAGCACTCTCATCCTGTTAGTGCGCATCCAGCTGGACCAGCAACACAGTCCAGTTCCCTCTGAGCTCCACCAAGAGTCCAGGGACTGAACTCGCATCATTCCACTTTATGACTGAGTGAAGTGTCTTTGTGTGTGTGTGTATGTGTGTGTGGAGGGATTAGTGGGAGCACTAAACTTTGTTGCATAACAACAACCAACAAGCTGTGCCCCGATACGCTCGGCAAACACCACTGACTTACTTACTTCCCCAATTATTTACTTACTCGAGTTACCTTAGTAGCAGTTTTATACCCTCTTCCAACAAAAAGATATAAAACTATGCAATTTATGCAGCAAGTTAGGAAGCGAATCAGATGCCAGGACTTCAAAGTGTAGTTATGCAGCCAGCATATACATGTTTTATACACCACAAACTCCCAACGAATCCCAACCAGGGTGAAGGTATAGCGCTGAGCTGTGCTCTCGCCTTACCTGCTCAGACTGATGCAGCGGTTCCGGATGGCCGGATTATAGACGACTCAGACCTCGGGATGCGGATGCTGTGCTGGAGTTACACTGTGGTGAAGAGCAGCAGCAGAGGGAGGAAGGAGACGAGAGGGAGGGAGGGTGAGGAGGACGGAGGCGCAAATGCTGAATTATGGATGTGGTGTGAGGGAGGAAGAGAGAGGAGGAGAAAGAGAGGGGAGGGGGACGAGGGAGGGAGGGGTCCCTCGGCCTGCCCTGACTCCCCAGATCGCAAAGTGTGAATCATTTTCAGCATGGATCAAATGGCATTGGTCCTCTGCCATTTGTGGGGGGGGGGTCATACAGCACAGCAGGATTAATCAGGGCCATTCAGTTTGACCATTCAACAAATGGTTTCTCAATTCTCCCCTTCTCCATTTCTCCCCTTCTCCCCTTCTCCCCTTCTCCCCTTCTCCCCTTCTCCCCTTCTCCCCTCCAGGTGTTGACACAGAGCCAGAGTTAGTTAATGCTCTTCTTCTCAACTAGGTAATCAATACCTGGACTCTTCATAGCAACTGCATTCCTCCTCCTTTATCGAGCTTCTCTCCACTCATCCAGGCTCCTAACTGAGTCTCATCCATAGTAAAGTTTGCTTCAGAGCTCTCAGAAATCTGTTTGGTTATTGAGCTGATTGAGCTCACATTCTGTTGTGGTATGACTCACACAAAGCCATTCCCATGTTTGTTAACGTGTGAATCCAGGCTTGAAGTTTTAAACTTCCCTCTTGTGTCATGTTTGCTTTGTTCACACCTGTCTTGTGTTTCTCGATAGCTCGCCCTCTTCCGGGGTTTATTTCGTCCAATCACCAACTCTTGTGTTTTCCTGGTCTGTCTCTCATCTTCCTGTTTTTCTCAACATTCTGGTTGAATCTTCAGTTTAGCGTTTTCTTGTGTTTGATGTTCCACAGCTTTTATTTTTCATGCTTCATGTTTCTGTGTCTGCTTGTACCACGTTTGTGCCATGTTCTCCTCTTGTTCATCTCCTCTCAGTTTTCAACTCTCCAGTCAGACTTGTATTTCTCTTTTGAGTATTTCTTTTTATCTTCAGCTGTGGAGCTTAAAAGTTGGTTGGAAGGAAGTGCTGCAATTCAGTTCTTGAGAAATAAAACAAAAACTTGGTGCTGAATCCCACAGATCTATTTGATCCTGGAATTAATGAAAACTTTGTTAGTGGATGTCAGATTTGAACTCATTTCTTTTCATCTGGCCACCTAGAAAACAAGGCAAAAAAAAAAAAAACTAAATAAGTCTACCCAGCATGTCCTGACCTCAGGTCTTAGTTAAGAGGGAAACAAAAACAATGTAAATGTCCAAAGGTGATAGACACCAATCCCAACAACCTTGTGAAATTGTCCATGAAGCTATTCATGGTCTCTGGCTTTGTCTGGATCTAAAACCCCTAAAAACTGTTTGTTAACTGTCTCTTTTTGAAGTAGTTGAGACAAATGTATAGTTGTATCTGCTGCAAATCAAACTTCCATCCACACAAAATGTGAGATAAATGCATTTCCTCCGATGCCCAGTCCAGACATGAGATTGTGTGGTTTGCAATTTGAAGCTGCTCTCCTCTTCCTCTGTTCCAGTGTGCATTACATTATGTTACATTGCATTATCCCTCAGCATCGCATTCTCCATTGTGAACTGCGTAAAAAGCTCTAATACACAACAGGATGAAATAAACCAGTTCAAGCATTCAGTTCCTGCATTGATTGAGTGTTTGGGCAGGATCAGCCCTGCAGTCGGCACTGCACTGCGAGGGTTACAGCTCTCTGTCTTCAGTCTCACAGCAATATTCAGCTCCGAGAGCACAATATTTTATGGGCGATGGACATGTGATCGCTGTGAAGTGCGGTGCAAGGACACGACACTGACAGGGGCTGAGAAGCGGGGACTGAGGGAGGCAGGGGAGGCGAGAATGTGTGATGTGTTATATCAGCCCTCTCAGATCAAAATACAGAAGTTACTGAGGAGTTTTGTTTCTGATTTAATCATTTTAAGGGTGACCTGAAAAGCACACCCAAAAGCATATCCTCCTTCATGGATTTTTGTTAATAAACAATTAGTAACAGGTGAATCTGAACTGAAACAGATTGTTACACAATCCATACTGCCTCAGAAATAGGTTGCATGCAGCTGTTCACATTCTGCTAATTATAAATGAAGCACACGACTGTGAGTTTGCAGCGGGTTTGGAAAGTTTCTGCTGAAATGTCAAAGTCTTTGCTCCTAGTTCTAAAGAAACCTATGTTCCATAACTTCCACTGTAACACTAGAGAGCAAATGCTCAGAACAAATATTAGATGAACACACAATGCTTCTATGTCAGTTTTTACATCTCCCTCATCCATAGACCTGCAGGCTTACCACGGCAGGGTATATCTTCCCATGACTTCAACCTGTTTTCTGTTATTTACCGTTAATAAGATGCAGTTTTGTTGATTGCTCTCTGCAGTTTAAGGAGCAGTCGGACATGTGCCTATCGAATATCAATAATGAGTTGGCCTGCTAGCAGAAGCCTGCAATTGATGCAAATCTCTATCTCAGTCTATATAAGCAGTTGGATGCCTTTTCAGGTGTACATCATTGCATCAAAGGCACAGAGGAGGCACCTCTACACCCGTGTTTTCCTCCCTGTTCACTTTCTGCCTTGCTGAACCTCCTCCTGCTCTCCCCCTATCAATGTCAGGCTGTCAGAGGCGCAGGGAGCCGGCTCTCCAGCCATGCGTCTGTAATCATTCTGCCCGTTGTAGTGCTGATTGGTGCTCCTCTGTCGGGCCCCTGCTGTAGGTGAGTGATCAGCCATTCTCCGGGATACACAGGTCTGCCGTTGATCAATGGCCCCATTAATCCAGCAGCAGAATGGATAATGTGCAGCTAGCAGCGGTGCACGCTCTGGCACAGTGACACAGACACGTGGTTTGCAGCCGTTGTAAAACAACTCCTCAGGGTGTTAAAAAGAGGCAAGATGTTGATGACACCCTCTCTATCTATGATGTGGTGCTTACTGTATGTTAGAGCTGCGTATTATAACCAAGTCTTGAGGTTGCTGAAATGATGCCTCTTCCCTCTGGGACACAGACAGCTTGGAGCCAAATTATTGCTAAAAAGGTGTTAGAAATAATGACAAAACCAAGCCAGGCATTACTGGAGGGGATTCAAGTTGTCGTGTTGGTGTGTATGATGCTCTGCAGCCACTGAAGTTATGGTTCTTCTCTTTTGTAAATTTGCAATGCAGCAACAACCTGCAGTCGGCCGTCTCTGAATTCTTCAGCTTCCACGCTCTGTGTCAAGTATTCTGCTACTTGGCAGTGGTTGTGCTGAGACTGGCAAACCAGTCTGCATTGATTTGCTTTTTTATATTGAAATCCCATTATTCAAGGTGGTGGCTTTGATTCTGATCTTCTGCTTTGAAAGTCAATTCACTGCATGGAGCAAAGCCCGCGTGCTTCTGTTTTACTGCTTCGTAGCTGCCCCAAGTCTCAGGACATTTGCAAGGAGTTTACATTTTCACCGTTACCCCATGCTGTTTATAGCAGCACAATCACTGTCATCCTGTCTGTTTTCACTGTTTCCAGTCTATATGTTAACACGTATTGATGGGAGGAGAGCAGTCTGAGCCTGTTCAGGTCAATGTGCTGGAGATTTGATGAGTGGATTTACCATAAACTCCACAAAGAAAATAATGGATTTGTATCCATCAGAGTCGTGGTGTCTTGAAAATGTAAAAATCATTAAACTCATCATGGAAGATGTATGGAGTTGTAATTGTGTTATCACCGCCTAATTAAATCATAACAAAGATTATCTTTGAAAAAAAAACAAACAAAACTTGTATTTATTTATTTATTTATTTATTTTAACGATCAATTCCCTCTGCTAACTTTCCAAATTGATACAAAACAATGTAATCATGTAAAATGATTTGGAATGATTTTTACTCTAGTCTTTTCTTTCTTTTGTTAAGAGTCGTGTCATATCTGTCAGTTAGTCTTCTTCAAATATCAGTTATTTGTTAAATTGTTATTGACTATGCAGATATTTTAGAGATAGAATTTGTTGTTGGTGAAATATCTAAATTAAGCGGCATGTATTGGAGCACAGTTTGATTTTCAACTTTGTGCAGCCACATGTTTTCATCACAGACTCCGGTCATACAGTTCAGTGCTCAACACTGAGGAGTCATGATGCAGCTAAATAAAGATAAAAAGCAGTACTTGTTTGTTGACTTATTCACTTTCTCATAGTTTCTTGCTCATTTATTTTCATGCCACTGCAGCTTCACAGGAGAACAATCAGCAGTTATTCTCCTCACAAAGCCACACACTTTATTTCATTATCCTAACTACTCATCATTTTGGAGAGAACATGCAAACGGCACACAGAAAGGCCTTCAGTCTGACTGGGATCTGAACCTGAGACTTTCTATCGCTCATCTGTCTGTGTCTTTCTGGTCTAAACACGCTGCCTACATGCAATTTACACAACTGCAGCACATTAAATATAACATCACACTTTAAATTAAGTCGATGTGACAAGTTTAAGGGTTAATTTACTTCACCTCATTCTTGAACCGCAGATGGCATCAGGATGTAAAGTGCGGGAAAGGGAAAATAGATTCTACTTAAACAGTGAGCAGCCGGAGGTGCTGACATGAGCTCACTCGGCTGAGAGGAATCTTCAGGACGTGTTGGAGCAGAGAAATGTGAGGCAACAACACCAGGCTCACAGCTGTGAGTCTCGTCTGCATCCATGCAGCTTTTGATGAGCACCCTACACTTTCCCCAGAACCTTGTTAGACATAAACAACTGTTATCAATTCTTATCACTGTGGTAAACAATAACAGGAAAAGCGTTTCTTTGATTCGATTCCCTCGGCTGCCCAAACCCAATATAACACCGTCGCGCTGTAAATGAAAAGCATCCGTGTGACTTTCCGTTTGCAACCACTGTAATCGAGATGTGTCGACCTTAATGAACTCGACACGCAGATGCAGATTTTATCAGAGAGACAAAAAAAAAAGAATCAAGTCAAGAAGTTTCCACGTCAATGAGAAAACACATCTGACTTTTTTTAATTTTCACACCTCTCGTCCCGATAACCCGATAACTCACCTGATAATTGCTTTGTTTCTGAATTATCATTCCCAGTGCGTCACTGCAGTTGCCTCCCTCCGGAGCTGATGCACGCCTCTCTGCCTGAGTCACGTCTCAGCCATTAATTAGCAAGATAAAGCGGAGCTATGCGCTTGCTCATTAGCGAGCGCAGTGACTGGGCTGCTTTCTGCTCTCGCCCTCCCTGGACCGCATCAAGGTCGCGGCCTGCGCTGGTTCTGCTCTGCCGGACAGTGTGTGGAGCGGTTCATGTCCCATCAGGCGTGCGACCACCTCGCTCTGCAAAATTAACCAATCGTTACAGAACCACTCAGACGTAATGACCGAGACAAGGTGCTGGCTGAGGTTATGGGGTGTGCGTGAAATCCTCCCACTCTTATCTTCTTGTTCCTGGAGGTGTTGACGTTTACGCCGCGCTGCGCTAATGCTACAAAATCAGCTTAAATTGCTTTTGGTACGACTTCATCTACACACGCTCGCTCTGCGCTGAACGTCCGTGACACAAATAAATGAATGTGTATGAGGTGGAGGAACGGTGAATGTGGAAGGAGGGGGACTCTGCATCATCCTGCTTCCCAATCACCCAGCATGATTGAGGCCAATCACTGGCATCACGGCCCCCCCACTTCGCTTTTGCCTGTACCCTCCATTAGTCCTCCACACCAAATGCAACTCTCCCCACAGAGCCACCACCACTGTAGCATAGCTGCACCTAGTTGAACTTGTCTTACCTTCGGCTCAATCGCATCTAGATTGTATCGTCCATAAACATAGCAGCGTTCATGAGTATGTAAGTGTGGTCAGGTAATTCTTGTCTGTGGTGACACAGTTTTATTGTGAACTCTCCTTTTAGAGATTAAAAAAAGAATGAAAAAAACATGTGGCATCATAACAAGCCCTAATCCAATTTGATCTTGTCTTTGTCTTAATACATAGGTTTTTTTGTGAGGAAGATGGCAACAGACTTTCCTCTGCTTTTTAGTTGGTGACCTCCAGATTCCCATCATTCCTCTCGGGCAAATCAACATTTTCTCATGTCATTCTTCATTCAGTCTGATTGTTTCACGAAGCCATGATGCCTATCAAGCAGCTTATGGATTTGATGACTTTGATGTTTAGTGGCAGGGTGGTGGGCTCAGTCAGGAGAGCAGCACAATGTGTACTGTATAAGTTCAACTCTGCAGCAACTGAGCTTCAAATTCTGACCTGAACATTCAGTCATGTTTGCTTTTGTATCTGTAGACCTCAATTATGCCCCCAAAATGTTGATTTGATTAAAGTAAAAAAAAAAAGTTTTTTCTGTAGGCAGTGTTAAGTAGGTAGTGTGTGTGTGTATGTGTGTGTGTGTGTGCATGTGTGATGCCTGCAGGAATGAAGCTCTTTGACAGGACGAAATTTCCCTCTGCTGCTGAAGGTAAGATGGAAAACCTGTGATGTGCAAAATCTGAACTTTACGCTTCACAGTTAATTGATTTTTGTGACATTTACATCTATATAATTTTCCACTCTCATCATCGTATTTATCTACTTTCTCCTCATTAAACCTGGGTGTCTCTTGGAGTGGTCTTCTGCAGGTGTTGAAACAGGTATAAACTCTTAGTGTATAATGTAGTGCATTAGGTCAGTCAAAACACTCATTTGTGGCTTAACCAAAGGATTGGCTGCAGTGAAAGTTTGTCCTTCAGATGAAGAGTTATTGCAGATATTACAGTCAACTTGTGGACAACTTTTTACAGTAATCCATCCAATAATTGTTTACTCTCAATTTCTAGCATTATGGCAATAGATCTAACTGTCATCAACATTGCACCTTGGACTAGTTTTGCCATCCTGAAACCGGGGTGGTGCTGTGTCCTCAGGTTGTAAACATGAAGAGAACTGGCATCCTGCTCTACTTTAGGCTCAGTGATGCATCAGCCTCAGCAAAGTCAAATGTTGTAGTTGCAGGTTTTTCCATTGAAGGGAAGGGAATGCAAGGAAAAGTTAACTCATCTCTGTCTACACAAACCATGCCATCTTGTTTGAAATGAACTAGTCATTTGATTGTGGGTGTGTGTGTGTCTGTGTGTGTGTTTCCATTACAACTTTTTATTGCAAAATGCATGTTTTGTAAATTTTTTTTGGTAATGACAGCTATAATTAGGAATATGTATTTCACTTGTTGGTATAGATAACAAATGGGCTAGAATCAGTGCATGTAACTCTCAATGTCGAGCATTTTCACCCCAACGATGTGGGGTAACGTCCGTTCACACACCCAGAGGTCTTCTGGATGGGCTGACACACATCTGCCCAGGAGATAAAGTGAGCAAAGCCGGAGCCATTAGTCACAGCAGGGAAGGGGTCAGAGCTCTGTCTCAGCTGTCGTCCTCTCATCGGCCCACAGAGACTCATCTGGCCCTAATGATAGCTGGCGGCCAGCCCCTGGACATCTCCTGCTTCACCTGTGACCCTCGTCTCACTTCAGGAGTGGACAACTGGTGGCTGGAGAGCCACACCTGCCCCCTGCCCCCTTATCAGGGGAAGCGTGTGTCTGCAATATCTGTGCAGTGCATCTGGGATGGCAGCTGAGTCCTGACCTGCTGCTGCTTCAGGATAAATGTTGTTTATCACGTTTGCCTCGTGTCGGAAAGAAGTTTGTAGTAAAACAGTAGGGGTGCATCTGTTATCATAATTGCTGTTTGCGAGTTTTTAAATTTACAAATGTGATTGTAACAACACACAGTTTAACCAGAACCACACACTCACTGCATTAAGCACCTCTGGTAGACACACATTTAGAGACAGCATCTGGTCTGAATAGGAGATACTTCAGGGTGCCTGCTGAAAGTATTTACTTACAATTTTTTTTTTTTTGCAACTTATTCCCATATTTAGCTGATTTGTATGACACTTGACACAGGAATTCACATAAACAACTTTTTATGTGATATATAACAATATAACAATTGTTAAAATGGGTATCCAGAGAAAGTAGAATGCATAATTTAGATTCAATATCTAAATATAGATTTAGAGTTTAGAATTTTGAGTTAACATTGGACATTTCATCATTATTCAATATTTACATTTATATTTAAATGAAAGGGTTAGATAGATAGATAGATAGATAGATAGATAGATAGATAGATAGATAGATAGATAGATAGATAGATAGATAGATAGATAGATAGATAGATAGATAGATAGATAGATAGATAGATAGATAGATAGATAGATAGATAGATAGATAGATAGATAGATAGATAGATAGATAGATAGATAGATAGATAGATAGATAGATAGATAGATAGATAGAACGGTGTGCCAGTCATCATCAAATAATTGACATGCTGAAAATCATGTAATTTATCCACATGGATGAGTAAAGTTCTTGGGTTAGTGCACAGTCTTGTACTGTTTCTGGCTTTTTATTAACTGTAAGCATGATTTCTATCAAACTCTAATCACGCCATATGAAAGGGAATGAGTGAGTACTGAGGCGAAAGAACTGCTTCATGTCTCCGCAGACTTGTCCAGTATTGACTTCTCTTAGCAGCGGGTTGTTTATTTGTTTACAACATTGTGTGTGAGGTTTAAACATCTGGCCTCTAGTCTTTTTTTTTTCTTCTTTTTCTTTTTCTTCTGATTATGTATTTGTAACACCGAGCCACAGGCTTACATTTCCTCAGCACTGGTGTTAAAATACTGATCTCCTATCATTTGCTGTTGCCTTACAAGCTGCACAGGGCACCAGCTAATAACTGAACACAGTTCTGTAATGTTTGCAGTGTATTCCAACCATTTACATATTTCATTATTACTCTTCAATGTAGTCACATCTGAGTACTTTCTGTTGTGCAGGTGTAGATGATGATTCTCTTGCTTTATGTCTTTCATTGATTGCTTTTAATGTACAGTACATTTCCCTTACTGTCTTTATCTTGCCAGCAACTGCAGTTTGTTTGAATCACAGTATGAAACCATGTCTTTGTTAGGTGTTGTCTCTCTTTATGCTTGATGTGGCGTTAATAGTGCTGGATGATCACTCTTTAAACCTCAATGAGCAGGATTATTGCTGGAAGAACTGTTTTCTCCTTGCATCTGTTGTATTTTTCGAGTTCACACCAACATCTCTCATGCTGGTCACTGAGCACACACGCTGTTGACAGCGCTGCCTCGTACGCCTCGTTGCATCCTTTATCAGGTCTCGCTGCTTTGCTGCCGCTCACGAGAGCACGGGGTCATGCTGAACTGGAGAGCGTCAGACAGGTGAGAACATTTCACACATATTTATATACAAGTCAACAACGTGTTAGAGCAGACTATGCAGAGAGACTGCTCTGACTCGCTGCTATTTTAGATTTTATTCTTTGTTTCTGTTCACATTTTATTGATTGATTTTATTGATTGACTTTGCAACCTATAATCTCTATGAATTGAAACGACCTGACCTGACCTGTTGTGCAATTTTGGGATGTAACAGACTCTATTTAAGTAAGATAGAGAAATAAATTCATCTGAGGTCTCTTTAACATCAACTAGCTACTCCATGAACTTCAGTTGAGTCAAATCCCTGATGCAGTGATGATGATAAGTGTAAATGGGATGTTTATATTATAATCGAAGCAATGAGCGAAAAAAAAAAAGTAAAAAAAAAAGGTGAGATCACGGAAGTGATCACACCATAAGCTTCTACTTATGGCTAATTTTGCATCCAAGCAGGTAGCTGATTATGCATAATTGCATTCACCTTGCACCCCTGGTGAACAGCAGCCCCCTGATTATAAGGGTGGAATGTAAACCAGCAGGCCCTGGATCCGTGCAGACTCAGAATTAGAATCACTCGAATCATTAGCTCGGCTCTTAAGTGTCTCTGACAAGTATTGCAGTCTGCGGAGTGAATGTGCACCGCTCTGTTTGTTCTGTGGAGGAGGAGATGCTTTCAGAAGACCCACTTACATTGCAATTTGGATTCATGCAACAAAGAAAGCTTGACAGTTTAAATATGTTTGTTTTTTATGAAAGTACAGGCTGTGTCTGGGAAATATTTGCTTGTGTTTGACTTGTGTAAACAGATGTACTGAATGGGTTGCATTGCATTGCATTAAGCTTTTAGGAAATCTCTACATTTCATGCAACAACGCCCAAACCCAGTGGCTTGTTAATAAGGTAGTTGAACTTTTCTTGTATGTGTTTGGCTCAACCCGTCCACGGAGCTAATGGTTTTCACATACACTGACACCATTCCACTTTGCTGCTCACTGCACGACATGTATAAAACAGCACAAATGAGCAAATTCACATGTGAGTCAAGTCAGAAAGTAAAAAATTGCCATTTTGCAGACATTGTGATTCAGACATAATCAAGGCTCCTGTCATGCAGTCGAATTAAATTTAAAATGAGACAACATTGCATTAGACAAGGTGGAAATAAGGCTACATTTTAGTGTACAGTGATATATTAGCAGATTTTTGCTCTTTCTTTTTAGCAACACAGTGATGTCATTTGAAGTGGTGTTCAGTAGATGGAGACCAGTGATTGGTCTGTTTGCACTTCGGCTGCCTCCTGACTTTCAGCTTCACTGGCACTTTCTCTGAGAAGCAACTTCCAGACCTCAAACATGTTGAGTTCTTTACAATTCTGCCAATGAATGAAGTAAATATTCCACAGTGAAGCTCCAGTTATGTGTTATACAGTTGATACAGTTATGCTTTTGCACCACGTCAGGATTTAATGGTGTTGTATGCGTGGGCTTTGTCTCAGTTTTGTATCAGAGATTTTCTAACAAACTTTTACTTTGAACTCTGATCCATACTGTGCTGTGCAGGTGGCGTCAGCAGGAGCGGGATGCGTGAATCACACGCTGGTCGTTTCTAGTTTTCCACTCGACCATAGTTACAACAAGCTGAGGTATCAGTAATTGTTTTCCCCCAGTAACGTACAGTCATTCATTCCTTCCTTCCATTTTCTTCATTTTCTTCTTTTTATGAGAAGGAGCTGGCAGAGCTTGGCAGATTTGGTACGCTGCTGACACAAGAGCAGCTCCTAGGCGCTGTGATATTGAGAAGAATCGAGCAGGCCAGGTCTGATGAGCATGACTGTAATTGAAAATGGCATGGAAAGCTCCACACTGAGCCTGTTGTTCCAGCAAGGCTCAGCGAGGCTGCGAGGAGTGTGTGACTCCAGGAAACTGAGTGACAGCTGCTGGAGCTGCTGGAGCAGCTTTCTCTGTTTCCAAGACAAAATCAAACCTGTTTGGAAGTTTGATCACAAAGCACCACTGTACAGTACTGAGAAGACCAGCACTGATCTACGGCCCGAGCATTATTTTCTAAATGAACACAGAGAAAGACGTTCATAATGAATGTTTCAGCCAATTACAAGCTGCCCTGCTTGCTTTTATCTCATTATGGAAGAAACCAAATCAGAGAAATGGGTCTGTTCTCCTTTTTTTTTTCTCATTGTGGCCACTCACTTCAATTAGCCAGCAGTTTCTTGTAATTTTATTGTAATTTTTTTGTCTGCAATTTCTGATGTTTGTTCAAATTGAAGGTTAGATTCAATGTGGAAATAATATTTTGTTTCTTCACAGTTGTGAAAGTGAAATACGATAACTCACATGCAAAATTACTGGTGGTGTATATAACCCTAACCCTAACCATAACCCAAAAGGAATAATAGTCCTATGTAAATCTTTGAGTCAGTTATTAACCGTAATTATCTAAAAAGGAAGTCCAAATTTATCCAGTTGTTTTTAGATGCTATTATTGCCTTTACTCCTTAAGCACAAATTCATACATGAGTGAAAGAAATGCAGCCATTATTTTTAGTATCAAAGCTCAAAGAGACTGTGAATTCTAGTTTCTGCAGCTCAGGGTTAAAAGGGAAAAGCTGCAGAAGAGGTCATGTGTTTTAATGAAAAGAAAATATGCATCAAACTCCTTTACACTTAAAATTCTGTCATAAAAATGATAATATTTCAGTTTTTCAACATGTGAAAACAATTGATTGGCAGAGCATATATCCTGTACAACTCTAATAAAATACAATAAATAAACTGCTAAATTACTAATGTGACAGCTAGAGAGTGGCCACATACACACACACACACACACACACACACATACACACACACACCTGTTACTCTCACACAAACTGATCCTAAGAGCAACAAAGCTTTCTTACTTTAGCGTGATCTATAGCCATCTGTCCCCTAGAGCGAGGCGAGAAGTGGAACTTGTGTCCTCTTTACATTCTCGGGTGTTTACATTGTGATTTCACTGGTTTTCCTTTTACTTCACCGAGAGGTTTTTTTCTGACAGATTTGCTTGAGCCGAGTATTAAAGTGTCAAGTGGCACCTAAGCTTTCATTCCTTTTGAGCGGAGCTGACATTCTCAGAGCTCAGGCGCAGGATCCACATCCACCTTTGAAGCAGCAAATTTTCTGCTCAGCAGGCGACTTTTCACAGGAGAAAATTAGATGGGACTTTGTGAGTCAAGTTGCTTATGACTTATTAGTCATGACAAAAACGGAATTAAACCTGGAGATATAATTGGACACAAAATTGTTCGCAGTTAAACACACACACACAATGCATCCACCTGACAAGAACGAATTGGTATCAATTCACTGAGATCAAAGTTCAGTTATCTTCTTAAGCAATGAATTCTCTCTCATTTAACGCTTGGAAAGGGAGAGAATAACTTCCAAGCGTTCTTTAGCTGGTACTTGTTCAGTGGTGAACATCAAAGAGTCTGCATTTTTCCTTTTCTTTTTTAGATGAAATTAAAATGATAAATCATCCAAAGATAGCAACAGAGAGGGAATGAGTAAAGCTGACAAACACCTGGGAATTAACAGTTGAAGCTGTTAGAGGTTAAAGGTCAGATCCGTGTGACCTGACATCTCCCAACCTCATCAGGCAGCATCATAATCCTCTGTCAACAGCATTGTTGTTGGCTGTTATTCACCAAAAGTGATGCGTAGATTGAAACAGTTGATCCTAGAAATGTTTGCACCTCTGACCTCGACCTCTTATATACTCACTGTGTCTACCTGGGCAAAGTAAACAACTTACACAGCATCTTTTTGACATCTGAGTTGTCAAATATTAGAGGATATGATTTAATTCAATACTAAATGTTAAATATAAGATGTGTTTAAGGAACTACCTTGGTATACATCTACATCTACACCAGGTCACAGACAACATTTACGCTCCTCTGTCACAGAGTCTCCACTTGACCTTGAACACGTGTTTTTGCACAATGACCATTAACCACTATGGGGCCCACATACATATACACTGCCTGTGTTTTATGTATTTCTACTTAAACAGATATTTTAGTCTTTGAGTCCAAAGACAGCTGCGCCTTCTGCTTTTTTTGTGTGTGAATTACGACTTTACCTTATGAAACAAACATAATTAAATAAATGTCAATGACTTATCAGCAGTGTTTTTTAGATTAATAGGAGAGAATAAAACTTTTTTTTTCCACAAGGGATTCATTTTGTAAATTGAGTTTGATGAGGTGACTAGTTCATTGAGCAATGTTGCAGAAGGAAATTGTGTTTTGAATTGCCCTTAATTTAAGATTTTTATTATTCTTCATTTTGCAAATGACCCAAGCGCACGACCAGCACAGATTCCCTGTGAATGAGAAGTTGCTGATACTGATTCTTCAACACTCTGAGAAGAACTCTGGAAGTGTTGATTTTTTTCCAAAGATACAAAGTGTGTTTTATGTTTTGATCTTCTTCAAGTTGACCTTTGGGTGAAATAATCGTGTTTGACAAATCAGTGACAGTCTGACAAGATCCCTCCTCTGCAGTTTTCACTTCTTTTTAGTGTCATTTCTCTCGGAAGTTACAGGTGCTGCAGCCCACAGGTCTCAACACACTGCACTGTACAGACCACAAACCGGCTCCGGAGCTGAGAGGAGCCAAAGCAACATCCACTGCTTGATTGTTCTCATCTTCTGGCGTCATTTTTGACATGAGCGAGTAGGAAATGAATGAAGGTTCTCAAACGAGTCTATCTTTACACATCGTCCTTCACTGAGCAGTTTGCGGAGCTGAACGCAGCCTGCGGAGCTACACACCCGGCAGTCAAGTCAAATTAGGTCAAATCCACTCCCAGAGCAATAAAAACAGATTTGTCGAGAAGAGTTCTGAGGGAAACAAAAGACAATGGTGCCTAAAAAAAAGACAAAGATGATGGATATTAAACCAGCGACGAGAGAAGAAACAGAATAAATACATCAAGAAGTCCATGGAGAACAGTTGTGTTTGATGTGAGGGAAAAGTACAAATGAGCAGCCATGAACTCAATACGGTTTCTATTATGTATATTATTTCACTCCTCTTCCAAAAAACAGACACAAGAGGTTAAATTGGCCTTCAGCTCAATGGTACGTATTAGTATCAAACACAGGTGAACTATTGAACTGTTAAATCATAAAGGGATTCAACAGCTAATATTAGAGTCATACAGATCAGCCTTCATGTCAGTTTCTCACTTTGTTTCGCTGAACATATTCGAGTGCTTGATGTTTCAACTAATGTGTCTCCCGCAGAAATAATGAAATAGATAAATTATATAAAAGTAAAATTTAATTAACGTTTGTTTGATGAATCATTTGTGTTTTCAGTTTTCTCTTTATTGCACTATGAAGGAAGGATAATTAATTCAGCCGAGTGTGAAGCTGGTAAACATATGCTGTACATAAATCTCTCTGTGGTTATTCCAAAGCATGTTGATCACCATATATTTTTAGATATGCCTCATTGTGATAACTCGTCTTTCAAGCAACACTTTTTTCTTTATAAGTTAATTAACCCATGCAGCAATTTTCCTTGTGCTTAATCCACTCTTTTGTTTTCAGCTGACAGTTCAAGACATTTGTTTTCAGTCATTACACACTTAACATGTAAAACTGTCCCTCTGTTTTACCACGTTTCATATGTTCATTCATGATTCTCACATTTTTGGTACTTATTTCACTTTTAGGTTTTTGTAGTTGCAAATTCGAACCGTATGCTCCATTTAGCTCCCTCGTTGCTGTATAAGTAATCACAGGAGATCCAAGTTATGTGACTGGAGGGAAATGAGGATTCAAACCGTCATAGTTTAATAGCAGCCAACAACGGGCAGTTACATGAAATGACTGTGTTGTGATGTTGTTCAAAATTAGCCACAAAGGTGAAGAAAATGATGGGAATGCTATTAAGAGATTCAGCTCGTGAGCGGAGGATGCCTCAGGTTAAAGCTAGGAATAAATAAATGGTAAAAGCTTATTAGCTCAGTTTTACAAGCTAGGCAATGCTAATGATGTTGACGCTGGTGTGCATGGGAGTAAATTATTCACATTGGGGCTTTTGGAGCCGTGGCTGTGGGGTCTGCTGAGTGGCTTGCTCTCCATCCCATTGGATTATCATAGCTAGAAAACGAATCTTTATTTTCCTTGTGGCAGAATGAAATGAGTGTGGTTCCCTTGTCACCATAAATAATAAACATATACACCTCCTAGATGGTGAAACACCTGAGGAAACCATCTATTTATGTCTCACAGCGTGACATTTTAATCATCGCAGCATAACAATATTGATATCAAATTCACATTAATTGAACAGCATCATCTGATACGTTAATCACACTATTTGAGTCCTCTCAAAAGTTACCCACCTGAAACACAGACCTTTCAATCTTCAGCCTTTCTTCCAGACAAAAACTCTAAAGCAATAGAATCTTCTTGACCATTACCACCTCCTCACCTCACCATTAAAGATGAAGTGGACCTAATAATCTATACTGAATGGCGGGTCCAGCTGGTTGTGGCTAATCAGAGTAGCTTGTGTGAGTCTGTTTAATGGCGGTCTGTGCGGGCGTGCTTTCATCGCTGTCTCTGCTTGTGCCAACAAACAGGTGGAAACCGTGAGGGTTGGTGTCCTGAGCAGTGGCTGGCATGGTTAGCATGGCTAGCATGGCTAACAGGCTAACGACAGATGTCTCACAAGTCTCACAGTTTTTACACTCGGTCTAGCTGAGCAGAGGCAGTTTGCTTTTACTGTTGAGAGAGTTACAAGTCCACATATCTCTCTTCGCTTGAATTGAGGGTTTTAATTTTATCTTCTGCTCCCGATGCTCTTCAACTAGTTTAAAAGCTGCGAGAGATCCATCAGACACAGCTGCGGCTCTGATGTGGTTCCTCATACTGCATCATAAATCACAGTGCATTTCATATGGTCATATGGCTTTAAAACCATACCATGGTTGTAAGAACACTGAGTTCACAGGAAATTGTTTTGAAAAAATACATCCAAATGCAACTTATAAAATAAAAGTTTACAGCTTTACTTTTTCACATTTAGCTTAAAATCATGAGACTTTTCAGACCAGGTTGTTTGTAGTAAATGAATAAGTTTAAATCCTTGTGGACTGATAGAGTTCAGATTTTAGTGAAGGATGTTTCTGATATAGAGTTGCATGCTTGTGTCATGAATCCATTTAGTTTTTCTTTCATTTCATTTCATTTTATGTGAGTCTGGAATCTGGAAATCTGGAATAGGCAGGAGTGTGCCTGTTGTGGAATTAAAGCACTTTTTGCCTTTTACTAATGTTGTAAAATTGGGGAAAAAAGGCTGTAAGATGTTGCTCTCACCCAGGAGGCCAGACAGCCATGTTACATACCCCTCATCTACCACCATCCTAATCTCCACTGTGATGTGAACGCATCTCATTGGCAGCGGATGATAATTGTGTCTCCCAGTGTTACCACTGTGATCCATTCCTCTCTCCGGTCACAAGATGGGACGGTTTGCCAATTTAAAGCAATAAAATCAAATGACATGTGGGGGCTAGAACAGGGTGTTCAGGATAACATGGGGTGCCAACTTGCCAATCCATATTTTAAGTATTCTTCATCAACCACATTTGGTCAAGAGGGACACCAATGCCTGCTTAATATTTCTGTGCAAGCAGCGAGCCAGATGTCTGAAATATAAATGCAATGAGATGCAAGATAAGTCTCACTCCAAGCAGCCAAAAAAACAGATAAATAAATAATAAAGAAAAAACTGTTAGAAGAGAGAAATAATTACACTCCTCCTCTGTGCCTTTAAGTTCACTTCTATCATTTTTTTTATACAGTATTGTGTCTTGTGTTCTTCAGTATAATTTATTTATTTATTTTGACCTCTGTGCAGATGCCTAGCTTCATAAACCGGGCTATGGAGGGAGACATGCTCTGAATACACTGCTCGCCATGCAAATCAATCATTCCTGCAGGGGGGTAGAAGCCAACACATTATCAGTCCTGCTGCTGAATGCTGAGCTGTGGTGCTGCTCTCTCCAGCTCTGAGCTCTCAGCTGGGTGTCTGTACCTCACACCTCAATGTTGTTTCAATGCAAAGCTTTAAAAGAAATGGTCACAGAACATCTTGTCATTTAAAATATGAATAGTTTCCATGAATAGTTTTGTTCTCCCAACAAAACCATTGACCGTTATTGACTGGTACAGGCTTGTAAATGTGCACTGACTAAGTAAGAAAGAAAAATAATTTCAACAACTTTGCAGGTTATGCACATTTATGTGTAGGTGGGATGTCAGAGGTCGTAATTTGTGTATTTTTGTGTATTTTCCTCTGTACCTCCAGTCAGATAATTACATGGATAATGTTCACATGAAAGGAGATGGGGATGCATCATAGATTGGAAAGATGGAAAGCCAGGGTCAGAGTGCAGACCTACAACACAATTTTGTGAATGTCTACATTTGACTAAATAAGAAGCATATCCATTCCACAGACATAGGCATGAGAGTGTTTTACACAATGTCTCAGGCATTTCCTCCAGGGCTGTTTATACACACCACAGCTATTTTAACAGTGGATTGTGTTTGGGTAGAAAACTCAAGGGCTTCCATATTTTTTACATGACTTTTTTTTCCCAACTTGGCCCGCTGTAATGCACAGAGACTGTAAATATAACCCACCATATGTGTCTGCAATGCTACTCAAGCCTGTGTAGTTAAGATACCAACATTAAGTGAAGTTGTAGAGAGCATACAGTACAAAACATTGTCACTTCTACAGACAGCGCATCCCTTCCTCTCAAGGCTGCGGTGAGGATGTGATGCAGGATGCGACTGTGAGTGACAGAGAAGACAGTAGGTTGTCCTTTCACATGAAACACACGTTTACCAGCTGAACAACAGAGTGACGGCGAAATATCCAGCTGGCAGTTTCACATGTCGACACAACACGGTTTTCACTCTCGCAAGACAAAACAAGCATTTAAAAAGATGTGGTGACACCTGCTGAGGTGAGGGACAGGATCAGTGGCTGGAAGCTCAGCAGGCAGTGGACGAAACACCCTGAGATCACTGCACTGGGCTGGGATGCTGACGTTAGCCATGCACTCTGGTTGTACTCTGTGATACCTATCATTCAACATTTTCAGAAGGTTGCAATGAAAAGTTTTAGGGAATGTTGACACAATTTTGAGTGAAACACAAAACTACTGATGTCAGTCTCCTTGAGCTTCTCCAACTTATTGATAAACAGATTCATAATTTATCAAATAAACACACATAAAGCAATAATAATAGTAATTCTGCTTGCTTCAGATTGTATGTTGTTGAAGTAATGACCAAAACATTGAAAAAATAACAAAGCTACTTTGCAAAAAAAAGAAAAACAAAGCTTGCAAAGATTGTATCTTACAGTAGGTGTGGTTTATACATTTTTTTAAGTTGATTAATCAAGAAACATAAATGATAATAATAATAATAATAATAATAATAATAATAATAACAACAACAACAACAACAACAACAACAACAACAACAACAACAACAATAATAATAATAATAATAATAAACATAACATAAAATCAGTGTATGCAGTGCCTGAAAACTGAAAAATAGGAAAAGAGGCTCCAGTCGTCTGCAGACTGATGCTGACCACAGCAAATAAAATCTCTGCAGCAGAGAAATAAACACGAAAAAAAGCTCCATTAATTAATCAATTACTAATGAGGGAGTTATCATTATTGCTATCAAAAACATACTAATTGTGTTTTCTAAAAGTATTTCTAGAAGTTCTAAAACCGTAGACGATCTTCAGGCCAAAACTTTTTGAATTAAATGAGAATTTCAAATTAGGCATAAAGTTGTGCAACTTGCCCAGAAGCTTTTATAGATTTAGGTCTGTAGCAGTGCTTTGCAAGTAAAGTAAAAAAAAAAGAAAAAAGAAGAAGATCTTGAAATTAAACAAAAAAAAGGAGAAAAAACTTGACGTTTCTCTCATTTGAAGGTTTTCAGCCCACGAGGCCTCATCTGAGCAAGGCAGCCTCCACTGTGTGGCAACTAATCCATAATTTATATCCACTTTTACTGTCTAAATATTCTAAACCCTTCACAGTATCTGTGTCATCTCTGGCATTATTTATTTTGTGTATTTTTTTTGGCTCAAACTTTGATAAGACAACATTTTATTTTTTTCTTCTTATCCTATACGGAGACCCTTCATTAGAGACACTTCATTGTCATCACAACAAACTTCGCTCATTAGCTTTGAAGTCAAAGTTGGAGATACATTTACTAAAAGAAACCTACAATATTTCTCACTGTGCTTGTGGAGACCCAAATTCACCTGCCCTGATGTCCAGTTTTTTTTATTTTGCTCCGACTTGATCAAATAATCATGAAGCTGTCGGGTTCCCTCTGGAGAACAAAGGACCTCTAGTTTCTTTTTGTCCACCTCATTTTCTTCCACTTTCGTAGCCAGCATTAACATTTTAAATGAATCCTCTCATCACAGCATTAAAAGGTTTTCACCAGAAGCCAAGCCATTGAAGCACAATGAGGTTCCAGATACGCAGCACATTCGCTAAGAAAAAGCACAACTTCAAGTTGATGAATCATTTATCAGACCCTGAAATTTATTTCCAGCGTTTCCCTCCATCCCAGTGTGAAAGAAGATGGTTTATGTGTTTGGGGGCTGCTTATGCAGGCATCTTCCTCCCTGCTCCAGCCACAGCTGAGTCTTTGTGGAGCTGGTCTTTATCTTTATCTCCTTTATAGCAGCAGAACAGGTGGAAACATCCACACACCGAGCATCTGCATTCATACAATGCTGGAAGTGTTTTTCAGCCTGGCCCGCGTGGACCAAACCTGAGTGGAAAAACCACAGACAGACACAGAGCTTATGAAGTAACCAATCCATAAAAGCAAATAAAGGTCAATCAGCTTCATATGAACTGTAAATTCCTCGGTCCATTCTGTTGTGTTTTGTGGTTTTTACATCTGCACTTTGATTGATACACAGCTGGGTTTTACAGTAACAGCAGAAGACTGTGATCTTGTTTTTACATTTCAGCTTAACTGCAAAACCAAAGCTAACATTCTAGACCACACACTATTTTTTATTGCTTTTCCACATAGTGTAAAACAGTTCTGGTTGAACAAAGGCGCTGAGGGAATTCTGCGAAATAATATCATTAGCTGTAGTGAGGGAGAGATAGAGAGAGAGCTGCTCTGACAAAACTGTAAAGAGCATTAGAATAATGAATAACTCATCTGATGCACGCCACACCACGACTGCTGCCACGAGACAGACATCTGGAGACAGATTCAATTTTAACTTTTTCCTGGACGTAATCAGACCCATGCTGTAGGCCAAATCACGAGCACCGTGAAAGCTGGGGGGAGACGTGGAGGAGATCATTCAAATATTACTGCTCCACTAAATGTTCAGCTTCAGTACAGTTGTGGTCCAGAGGAGACGTCCTGCACCAGTAGCAACACAGCTCCAGTGCCTGGTCCCACAGTTCCCACAGTGGAGAGTGTGTCGTCATGCGTTACTATTTTAATGGAAGTTACCTGCTGAGACCCAGTACCTGTTTGGCAGTGTTCATCTTTTACTGTCTTTTTTATTTGTGGCATTTTGGGTGTATTTTGTTTTGTTTTTTTGTTTTTTTTCAGTTACTCGACATGATGTCATATCAGTATTCATGGTGTTATGTTATGTGACCATAGTTGACAGTCCATCACTATACCCAATGTAATGTGTCTCTATACTGTATGTCTATACATGACTTAAAATGTGGCTATATGTGACTACAGACTGAATATCCCAACTACAAGTATACTAGTTACATTCTGTGTCACTCCATATGACCTTAAGTGTCTCACTGTGACTACACATGACTACTCCACTACAGTATTCTTGTTTTTAATGTTGTGGTATGGTTTTGTTTATTTCTTTCCAAATCTGTTCATGACTTGCTTTGATCTTATAACATACATCTCTGGCTCGATCCTGTCTAAAATGTTTGGTGCATTACTTTTCCGAAACACTGTTATTATAGTCCTGATACATATACAGTAGCTGCTTTAATTATTATCAGCCACTGTTTTGTTCTTCTTTTTTCTCAGTGTTTATGAATATGGAAATAAAGGCGCTGCTGCCAAGCCTGCTCTAAGCTGACAGCTCAGTTAAACAGGAATGTGCTGGTTTTCCTGGGCAGATATTTGTGGCCACTAACCTCTGTTAACCCCTTTGATTATTCAGCAGCAGCAGCGTCCGACCTTGTGACGGTGACATGTAAGCAAACCCAGCAGCTGTGATCACAGTGTTCAATGAGTGTCCAGCATCGATTAAGACATAAACTGATGATGAAGCAGTTGTTTTGGGGGATGAATTATGCAGCATCGCTAGTTTATGGGTGTTGTGAAGTTGACACAGTTCATTAGAAATATAAGAAAGTTTGGAACCATCTCATGCAGTGAGTGTTTTATAAGTTGTGCAAAGCAAAAACATGCGAGTAGAATTATTTCCAAATAGCAATTGAAAAGGAAAGTGGGGACTGAGACTGAACATTAGCTTCAGAAATTGAATTGGTGTAGATGCAGATGTCTTGGAAAAGCTTCCAAAGCTCAAGATAGGTACTTCCAACCAGTTATGATTGATTAGACTCAACAAGGACACCCTTCACATACTTAATGCAATTGTCTAAAATGCCTGACTGAAATCAAGATCCATGTACATCTGGTTTACTCAAAATCACTTGGACTTCTATGCTTGACTTGAGGATGTAAGTGAGTCCGTGACTTTTTGTGACTTAATGCAACTATATCGGAAATTACTTCATCTTATGTGACTTAACATGATTGCATGTGACTTAACATGAATTGCTCATGAGCATTTTAAACCATACTTGAAAAGGTCAGAGGTGGTACTAAAATATGTATGAGCAAAAGTTCATACATATTTTAGATAAGTTCTAGTATTTTAGTTTTTGCTGCTGTTTTCTTTTCTGTGTAAGTATTCATTTAACATTTTTTATAACAGTCCAAGGACATCACATGAAACTCACAGAAACTCAATACATAAAAAGTAAAATCAAATAAACACACAATACCTCAGTAAAAGTGTCACCTTTAAAACACATTTTGAAAAACATTTTGATGCAGTGTAAAATTTACATCCAAGGGCACCTCATTTTCTCAGACTCACTTGGATGTTTAATGCAAACACAAGCCTGTCTCGTGGCATAACAATGGAAAGATGGTTGGAAAGAACGGGGCTGGAAAGAGTCACAGCATGATTCTTCCTTTGAAGGTATCACGTAGAAATTACAACTTTTCAAAGCCCTCTGCAATTTTCAAAAGCAGGTGTGAAAAAGACTAGAGTCCTCGCTCACGCTGTGTTTTTCCCAACTTTTCATTGTTCTCCTGTGCCACTGTGATCTCCTTTAAAAGAGAGAGAGAGAGAGAGAATAGAAATCTCTGTCCTGTATTTTTCCCACTCAGCAGGAATGACAGAGCTGTGAGGGGAGAAATCTGCCTCAACGTTCACATTTGCTTCAAAACTGAGCAGCTGAACACTTGAATGGAATGTGACTGGAATGTGAAAGAGTCGGATCGGAAAATGCTGGAATGCTTCGTTTCAGTCAGCAGAGCAAATAATCTTCAAAAATGTAGCTGCTCATCCTTCCCCTGGATATTGCCTGCTTCAAAACTGCAAAGAGGCAAAAAGGAAAAAAAAACTTCTAATGTAGAAACATGACAGAGTGACTAAACATGGCTATATGTGATTACTATATATGATGAAATGAGACTTTACTGTATTTGACTAAACGAGACTTAAAGTGACTTTGCATATCAATGTGACTAAACGTGATTATATAGTGCATAGCTATACATTAGTAAATGTGAGTTTATGTGACTATACGTGACTTAACGTTACCATATGTGACTATACATGACCATATGAGACTTACATACAGTATGACCATGTGACCATGACCATATGACCATGACCATATGTGACTTTGTGTGACTTTACAAGACTTAACGTGACTATAGGTGACTATACTATCCCAATCAGCAGGAATGACACATTAAAATTGAGCAGCTGAACACTTGATTGTACTGTCAAAGAGCTGGATTGTAAATGCTAGAATGCTTAGTTTCAGTCAGCAGAGGAAAATATGATCCAAAGTAATGTCTTCATCTTTCTCCCATTATTTGCTCCCATTTAACTGCAAAGAGACTTCAATGCAAAAAGAAGAAGAAAAAGTAGACTTGACATTACTGTAATGTACAGAATTGATCAGATGGACATATGGAGGTAGGGTGTAAATACATATGTGACCTGTGCTTCACCTGAAGGTGAATGCTGAGGTGTCGAGGGCCAGGGATGAGAAACGTTCTAGGTAGAAAAGATGCATTATACATTAAATCCTACAATAACTGCAGGAGCAGCCTGTACCGCACCGAAGCCAACTCTAACTGGCACTTTAGATCAGAGATGACACAATATGACACACAGAGAAATGTAACACAGGTTAATGTGCTGCTGAACAGCTGTGTTCTACACACATGCTGTGTTTTACATCTTGTCCTCTTGGCTCGAGATGGAAGCAGCCGCAGCAGGTCACTCAAGTCTTCTTCAAACGAGGCCTGTGCCGGTAAATGACCGGTCCAAACAGCTGGACGTATCTGATAACCCGCTCAGCTTTTCCCACTCATTCATCGCTAGTGGCTAACAGACGGTGAATATTCCACTGGTTTTTCCTTTGGTTTTGTTAAGTAACGGATACTGTAATTTGGAGGTTACAAAACATAGAAAAATAAATATGCACACAACAGCAACAACATTTCTACTAAATACTACGAGTACTGTTACTACTACTAATAATAATCATAATAGTAAAACATAGATTTTCCATATCAGATCACAAGTTTGGAAATCAGATCAGGCAGATCAAGTGTGGTTGATTTCCTCCTTGTAGCTGACTGACCTCAGTGTCAACGTATCTGATCGGTATCGGCATGTATTCTAACTCCTGCTCTGGTTCAACGCTGATGCATTTCTTTATGCACCACATCTGCATTTCTTTTTCTAGAAAAACTTAAATATGTGGTGCCAGTTCGGTCTGATACGTGATACGTTGCTAATGGCTTCCTCTTTCACTGGACACACTAAAACATGACAGCTTGGCTTTCATTTGCTGCCTCCTTCACTTGCTGCAATGTCAGAAGGATTGATAATGGTAATTTGGTCTCTGTCCTTCAAATTGCTCAATTTTCTGCTGTTAATGTGATGAACAGACTTAATGGGTAAAGCATGTAATAGGTTGGAAAGCTGTATCCACACATTCTGCCAAATAAGAGCAACAACTGGAATTAGAGACCAAGGTTCTGCATTAACATATATCTCAGAAACTTTTTTCTGTACGTGCTTCTCTTTGATTTAATGACATCCACAGAGATTGCAACACATTGCCTGTGCGTGAGGTACTGTATCTTTACTATTCATGTACGATGCTATAATCTCTGTGTAAACTGTCGATCTCAGAGACACCTTCAGCTTTTCTTCGCGTCTGTCTTTCTGTTATCCCTGGGATGAGCCGGTCCCGAGGTGAGCGCACTTTTCATCTGCATGATTCCATCTTAGAGCTGCGTGCTTGTAATACCTGTCTGACCTTCAGAGTCAAAGCTGGACGCCTCGTAGTCTTCAGGTTTGTGCTCTGAGGTTCAGATTGAAAACCGCTCTGCTAATCCTGTGCACCAGAGAAACACCTGAAGGCGAGGTCTGGAATACTTCTCTGCATGTATTGTTGTTTCTCTCATGTTTAATGCGAACCTACAGACCAACAGTGACTGAGCCTTCTCTGTGGCTGCTCCATACTCTAGGAGAGTCTACCTGATAGATTGATGTCCAGTCATTGAGAGCTCAAAATGATTAAATTTAAAATCCTGTTTTAATGATTTTATGTTCAGCCTGAGCCTTCATTTCATTGTTCTGTGCGTGTGTGCTCTTTTTTGTCACCTTCTGTGACAATGCCTCACTTTACATGACCATAAGCTATTTCACATAGTTATGTCTAAATCATCATGTGACTGCATATGACATCATGCATCTTACATGATTGAATTATTTTTAACTTTATCTGACCATAAGTAACTTAAAATGACTTGTGAATTGCCTCTTTACATAACTTGACTATACTTGGCAACTGAGTTTGACATTGCTCTACTATTCAGTTTATTCTTGTTTTGTTTTTTTGTTTTTTTGTTTTTTCTTTTACTGTAAAATGTGCCTGTGCCTCAGTTATTCCTATTCATTTTAGTCTTATTCTCACTGGTTTATTCTCCCACTTGGTGCTTTCTCATTCTGCCCCCTGCAACATCTGAGGTTTGAGTCTGCATCAGTGGAACTGCTTGCCTCCATTCCACCTCCACCTAATGAAAAGGCGTTGCGCCCCCCGCCAGGAGAGATAACAGCTCCTCTGTGTGGCTGGCAGCGCTGCACAGCCAACACTTGATAATTACCTTCCTGCTGAAGCCTGCAATGTATTAAAACTGTTGTTTTCTTCCTTGAGGTCAATGCTGATTTTAAGATGTTGGTTTAGAAATTAAAAGCTTCAAAATTCTTAGAAATATCCAATTGATATTTCTAAGCATGGAATAAAAAATAAATAAATACGGATCAGACAGGCCCGATAAAGCTCTGATTAGAATATTTGCTGTAGAATTTCTCTGTGAAAGTCAGGAGCTCGGAGACATTGCTGAATCTGCTGAAAACAAGTTCCACTCTAATGACTTTGCCAAAAGCTCCTACACGGCTGGAACAGAAACTCACCACGATAAAGATGCGGGGAGTCAGTTTCATTCACTGATGAGACGCACAGACTCGTAACACTGCTGGCCACAATCAGCCAATTCACTCTGCTGGAAGTGCCGATGTTTACAGTCTCATGTTCTGCCTGAGAAGCTGTTATCACTGCAGCAGGATGATCAAGCTCATTTCTGATGGTAAACGCACACGGTGCCCTCTGCAGACCACCTGTGCAGAGATTCTGATGCTTGTGATTCAGGAGTGGCTCTGTCAAGTTTTTGACTGGGATCCACTTCAGAACACTTTGATGGACCAGATCATGCAGGTGGTAAATGGCTCCTCTATCTTCCATGCAGCATGCAGAGATATAGAAGATCCTCTTTACCTCCAGCCAGTGATCGTGTGAACCTTTCATAAGTCATTATACAGTATGTCATTTTGTTGAGAGAGAATGCAGATGAGTTTAAAGATGGAAAAAGCAGTTGTGCTCCTGCAGATCTGAGAAGGAAGTGAGCCTTTACCTCTCCAGCTAATGGAGCCTCTCCAGAGAAAACACCTTTAAAACGACAGGGGAAAGTCAGCAGGCATGAAGACTGCATCCTGTGGTTTCAGGTTTAGCAGTCGCCCCTTTATGCCAGCTTCAAACTAGCATCTTCTCTCTAACGCGACCGGGGCAGGTCGGCCAGAGCTGCCTGGGTTTGGTTTGAGGCTCCATTCCCTGTTTCTAGGCAACGTAAACACATCGAACCATAATTCCAAGTCTGTGGGGAGGTCGGTAATGTGCAAGGCCAAAAATGCGTGGACCTGATCTATATCAAGTGATCAAATGAGATAATGGAGAAAAATGTGTGTTTTAAGCTTCACTGAACCTGTTTTGTTGATGTGTATCCTGCTCATCTGTTTACAAAGCAGCTTCGTGAAAAGGTTTTGCATCTCAGTATCTCAGTATCTCAGCCTCGATCAGTCCAATTAAACTCTTCGGTTTATGATATTTAAATGCACAGATGCACCCTGGCGATTGCCTCTAAACATCATTATGCCTCGAGCGAACAAATACAAAACAAAAACACGTTTCATCCCCTGCAGAAACAACAGACAGATGGCTCAGAAAAAAAAGGCCTGGGAGTCGATTTGATCCCACCAAGGAAATGTAAGATTGACAGAATGTCATAGAAGAGACAGAGTAAACACACACACACGCACATACACAAACACATACACACACGCCATCCTTAGAGACAGACAGAATAAAGCGGCACATCCGCTGTCCTTGAATGCTGAGCGAGTGCAAGTAAAAGAAGTGGAAAATATAGGGATGAAGTTTGTGCAGTTTGCCGAAGATACACAGTTGGCAACAAAACGCATCTTTCTTAAAATGTTGGGAGCAGAAACTATTAGATATGTGGATCTGGGCACCACCCATGGTAAGGCAGGCATGCCATAAGAAAAATACAGGAAAAGTCAAAATAGGTTAGCATCTCCTAAGATGACCCACATGTTCCCAGAAGCAGACTTTCCTCACTCGAAGTGTGTTTAAATCTATGCAGCGCTTCTTATTATACCAAAACTCCCCTGATTTTATTCATCAAAACTGGGAGCGTTGTTGCTCTGCGGGGGGGCGGCGTGGAGTCTGATGAGCTGCCTCGAGTGATGCCAGCCGAGTTAATGTGGGCCGATGAGGTTGAAGATGATAACTTTAGAGGTGTAGAAAAAGTTTCAACGATAGCAGAACTATTTTAAACCCCTACGCACCTTCAAAATGCCCTCAATCTACAGCCCTGTCTGAAAGTTTTCATTGTCTTTCTTTTTTTTTTTTAGAATAGTTTTTATTGATTTTTTTTTCTCCATTCTCTTGTTTCTGTTTATGATAAATTATCTGGACACCATCCATTGTCTAACATATTTTGGTCGGCTCCAGCTCCCATAATGTGAATGCAGTGAATACAGCCTGGGCAGGTCTCCAGTACTTCAACGTGCTTGCTTATAGACTGTGGGAGGAAATGTGAAAACCCAGACACACACAGGGAACATGCAGCCATAAAGGTTAAATTATAATTGCGTTAGTGTGAAGCTGTAGGTACTATACAAAATGAAACAACACAAACTGCAAGTAGTTTTTAGCATGTTTTTAAGAAATGTTCAGCCATGGGATGTAACTTGTTGGTCAGAGTGAAAAATATATTAAAACGGTGTCCATCTTTCATATTGTGGGGCACCAGGTAGCTCATCAGCGGGTTGTTTTCAATCAGCAGACTGGATCAAATGAGTTACTTTTAGCATCGCAGCAAAATAGGCCAAAGACAAATGAGTTAATAAAATGTATTTAAGAATCTGGGAAAGTCGTGAAATACTGGGACAGATGAATAAACAGATGGAAAAATCAAGAAATAAGAATTTGTTCCTTTGCATGTGTTTTTGTTTTTTAGATTATATCTAAAAAGAAGGAAGAGAAATAATTAAATATATTTGCTTGTTTGTTGGATGTAATCATCATTAGCATGATGCAAATGTTAATGTTGCTATGGCAGTCCATGGCAGGTTGATAAAGCACTTCATACTGATACTCATCACTCAATTAGTTAAATAGAAATCGAATAGATCCTACGTTGGAGGAACAGTTTGTTTTTTTGTTTTTGTGGGTTTTTTTTTATACATCAGTAATCCTGCAGCATGTTCATGTTTCAAGCTTCAGCAACCTGTAAAACAAGTTACGCCTGCAAAGCTCATTGTGGAAGGATTTGTGTAATAATAAAATAAATACAAATGAAGATCAATTCTAATCCATATTGTTAGATTTACTCAATGTTGAGGCTTTCATTGTAAAACAACAAACTGCCCCAGCTTTATCCGTGCGTGTGTTCAGCCTTGCACCTGGGCTGCTCGAGGTGTCTGGTCTCGCTCTGTGCGTCTGTGTTTTTACAGCTCCGGGGTAAACGCTGGGCTTTGCATGAAGCCCCTTGCGGCAAAGCAGTCAGACAAGGTGACCCCGGAGTACAAGGCTGCGTTTGGAAGATATGGAGATCAGTGTGGTCATCCATGACCTCCGCTCTCCCTCTCTCTCTTTAAGCACTGCCTTTTTGTTCCTTCCCTGTCTTTCTGGTAAAACTGCGGATTTCAAACCAGGCTGCTCTGCATCCCCAGAAAGCATTCACACTGTAACAATATTATATCCAGCATTGCTAAGTGGCATTTTATTCAGATGGTTATTCGCCTAATAAAGTGAGAGACTTGTTCAGGATTACAATCATGATTTAAATCCCTGGAAGAATATATCTTTCAGCGAGCAGCATTCGAGGAATTAAGCTTATTTAAGACCTGTCTGCAGCAGAATTGTAACAAGTTTATGTTGCAGTGTGACATTTGTGAGGCAGCCAGGCTCACTGGCCCGCTCTGACTCAGATCTTCAGATTCTGTCAGATATGTGACAGAATGACAGAATGTATGTTAATGCAGCTTCCTACAGGATTTCACATCCATATCTTACAAGCATAAACACTCAAGTATAGCACATACTGTAAGCCGTAGGGTGCTTTATATATGTGACACATTTCCTACCCAGGTATTCACAAACCACCAAAATCTGCAAAAATAGAAATTATCTATAAAATAATATTCATTAAAATTAATCAGATCAGAATAACTGCTAAAATCATGTCTTTAAACAGATCACATTTCATTTGTGTGTTTCACATTTTTTAGTTAGGATTAGAGGTCATAACAAATTCTCTGACCCAGAAAAGTCAAGATGGGTGAAGGGTAAACTACAGCTTCATCACCGTTTGTGGAAATGTTTAAAGACAGGTTTCCAGTCACAATCCCAGTACACACTCACACACCTTTCACTCTCACACCCACACCTGGGGGACAAAAATCAGTCTCCGGTTGACTTGCATGCATGTTTTTGGACTGTGGTAGGAAGCTGGAGAAACTGGAGAAACAGAAACTGGGAGAAGATGCAAACTGTCAAATCTAGAAGTGCAGTCAAATTAACTACAAAGAAACATAAAAGCACACACACTCTTAACATGTATGTTTTGGCCAACCATCTGCGTAGGATTCTGGATACAGCAAGACACAAACAAGGTATTAGTGACTACTTCTCGACTCAGCGTCAGACAGACAGTCACAAGAGTTTCTGGAAGAGGATGTCGAACATGACGGTCAGGGGAAGTGTTCAGAAGCCGGTGGCAGCGATGCGTTGACGTGTTCTCATGCCGGCTGTCAGGATGAGACGTCGTCTCTGGTCCTAATGACACGCTGTCATGTCTACGCTGGTGGGCAGGTCTGTGGAGCTCACTCAGCTATTGACACCAGTCGACTAGCCGCGCAGCCTCTAAATAGTCACAGCAATAAACTCTCAACAGTCCTCAACATTTTTTTTTTTTTGCTTTTGTTCCGACACCTTTGAGAGATCATTTCTTATATTTCTGTTCCCTTAAGATGCCTCCTGAAATCGTGTCAGAGTTTTCAAAGCAACTCAGGCTGACGCTGCCCTATTTCAGTGACAAGACAGGCGAGGGAGCAGTATTCTCCACAAAAAACAATAATCCGCTGTGGAGATACTCTCAGTGCTGTCTTTCTGTGGGCTGAGAGAGAGGATTCACTTAAAGCCGAGCCTCTGCAAAGTTTAGACGTCAAAAAGGGATACCCTGACTCAAACGGGATCCTTTGAAAGTGGGCTTCTTATCCTTCTCCAACGGTGGCCACTAAAACTGCAATGTCATTCTGCTTGCCAAACTCCGGCTCACCCACACTGAGGGACACAGAAAAGAGGCTGAGTTCTGTGAACTCGTTTTCTGATGCGTCATCACTGCCCTGTTCCCAAACCTTCACCCGCTCCAACCCCCTTATTAGTCTTGTCTGAAAGTCACCTCATTCCTGCCAAATTCACCACAGGCCTCCCACCGACACCCTCCTCACGTGGGGTAAAATTAACAAGGCTTTGCTCCGCAGTACGAGGGGAAGTTTAACAGCCTGGTAATTATTGATGGGGGTGTGAGCCGAGGGCAGCGGCCTCGCTCTATGAAGTCGGCCCGGGCTGCGGAACAAAATCATGGCGACCTCGTTTGGTCCCTCTTATGCAACGAAATCCAAAATTAATAAATAAGTGGAGGTGGCATGCTGCAGTGGCTCTGCTTCACAATTTAATGAAAGAGCCAGAACCCCCAAAGACTAATTTTTAGTTTCGAAGTGGCCATCATCTAAAAAATAGAACAGAAAGTACAGTAAACTCCAAAATATGAGTTTTATGTTTACAGATCTTTTCGTTCTCTTTTTTTTTTTTTTTGCAAAATAAAAGTCTATAAAAAATGTTGTTTCAACTGCTTCAGGCTTTTCTGAAGTTTTTGTGCAACAGCGTGATGCTTCTTCTCACATTGACTGTTTTAATTTCTCATCAGTGTGAGAAACACGATGAATCCCAGCAGACACTGTTGATCTTAATGTGTGCTAAAAGTTCAATTCTCTGTGTGAGTGAGCATTAAACACTGTCACCGTCTGATAACTTAAGAAACAGTCAAATAAATAATCACTACTCTTTTAGAAGAGTAGAGGTTGAGATGACTGATACATATTCACTGATAGATGTAAAGCAGGAAACCATAGGTGACCTGGTGACCACATGCGGTTCTATGTGGAGTTTACATGCTTTCTCCATATCAGTGTGTGTTTCTCCAAAAGCATGCAAAAAGGTCAACTGGACACGGTTGGGTGTGGAGTGAGTAAAATAATGATCGAGCTAAGATAAATGAATGACAGCTATGATAAAGTAAAGTGCACCAACACATCTTGACATTCGTAGGCTGTGTTGATGTAAATAGATTGAATTTGTGTGACTTAATTGCCTTCTCGCCTTGTCCCCTGGATGACAGGATTGAAAGCAGTGCTGCAGACGTGTGAGTCAGCTCAACCCCCCACAGACTAGAGGAGGGGTGAAACATCTGCCTGACTCCCCCCATTGGAATCATCTCCTCCTATAGCAGAGTTACATAACATATGTTCAGGTTTACTTTTTACCCTAGACACAAAACAGTAACGAGTCCCAAACCAAACTTTGTTTTTCATACATCTAAAATGTCACTGAGAACATGCAAACCAGTGACTTTATGATCACACGCAAATCAGATAGATTCTAAATCTAGGCTGCATTGAATGATTTCCTTTACTTTTATGATGCCTGTGAATAAAATAATAAACAAGCAGTGGTTGTTGTTGTATGTCTTCCCAGTGCGTGTGTAGGGTTTCTCCAGTATCCTCTGTTCTCCTCCCACAGTCCAAAAACATGCACTGAGACTTTGTGAGTGAATGGTGTGCATGTGTGTGTGTGAGTGTGTGTGTACGTCCATGGAGTTTTCTAGAACTACTAGTTTGACTCAAACTTATCCTCAAAGTGAGGAAAGTAAAACAATTAATTTTTGAATTCCACTAATTGAAATGTACCTTCTGCGCCTCTGACTTTCCTCTGAATAAGTCGAGTAATTAATTAAGTGGGATTGCAGAATGGAGACTCGGGTCATAAACTACCTGAATAACCGTCAGCCTGTGCGTGATATTAGCTGCTGATCACAAGACGTTTTGGTGTCTCACAGTCGAAATAATGACTTAGCAGTGCGTGATGTTTGTCGTGTGTCGGTAAAGCTGATGAGCTGTTTAATCACATACATCAACTTCCTCAGTGCACTGACTTTGGGCTTTTAATCCTGTAGAAATGGGCCATTTACATGCAGCCACCAGCTGGTCTGAGATCAGTCACTGCTTTGGAATTCCAAAGACAGCATCTAAAGAGAAACTAGATCATTTTTGACTAGTTTAGAGGTCCGTTTTTTATGAAAGAACACAAGGCTGTGTATGTATCTACAGCCCCCATGTTTTCATGTAAGTAGTCTTCAGTTATTTATCTAGATGTATTAAATGTGTTAGATGTATAGGTAAATCCCTACATATCTAGTATTGCTGTGCTCAAATAAAGTCTTTATTTTGGGGCAATTTTGCAGCACATGTCCATCAGCTGTCAGGATATTTCAATTCATCCTCTAGGGATGACAATCATATAAATGTTGTCATCATCATACAGAGATTCCCCTGTGGACCCACGCTGTGGACTGGCCTTTCAGCAAACACACAGACTGTGGTCCATCAGCCTAGTCTGACAATAGCTAGCAGACATGTGATTGCCTCATGTCCCCCAGGGAAACACACATCAGCCAGGTCCTGCTGGAAACTCCACACAGAGAGAAGCGTCTCTCTCTGATCGCCTCGATCGTTGCTGCAGCGAGAAGCTTCACATGAAAAAGGAGCCTCAGAAGAAGCGACAAGCCAGCCTCTAACCACGTTCTGGGAAGATTCCAGAACTGAGAAGATGAGTAAAGCTGTATCGTCTACCTCACTGAACGTACCAGAGGCGTTTATTACAGACAGTGAATAATTAAAATGAAACTTTGGTGGCACGGCATACTTGGTTGTGACGCCAGCACGCCACGCTGCCACTAATGAGATTTTGGTAATGGGCTGACTTCTCCCACAGGTGCCGTGATGGCTGCGTCTTCCAGCGTTTTGGCGGAGCCGGAAAATGGTCTTGCTGTGCGCTCCGTGCCCTGATGAGCGCTGATGTCTTCAAAGAACACGCTGCAGCTTTATGACCTGCGCAATAATTGTTGCACGTCGGGAAGGTGCAGCACTCATCACTCGCTCAGACAGATAATGTACCTCTAGAGTCTAAGTGTCAATAATAGAAAAGTGTTTTTGGATCAGTCTAAGCTCAGGATGGTTCTTCAAACTGTTACAGCATTTGCAACATTGTCAGATGCAGCTCTCTCATCAAAGCAATGCCACTTTGATGGTTGTGTTTTTCATATCTGTTAGTGCATCTTTTTGCCTTTTCAATGCTTCCTTTTTATTTGCAGGGTGATCGTTTACCTACAGTAGTCCCCAGTCACCTACCACTCAGAAGCTCTCGATATTACAACATAGACATACCAAGCCCTCATAAAATCTGAGTAACAGTTTCCAGACATTCTCACAAATGACCAAAAATATTTTACAAAACTAATCCAAAAGAGAACATCTTGCTTAGAAACTTGTGATATTGCGATTTCTTGAGAGGATAGCAAACATATGAACTCATTTTCTGTCCAATAGCATTATGAAGACACACAATAGGACCCACCAACATTGTAAATGTTGTCTTGAGGAAAAAAGTACATTTGTAGATCTGTTTTTAAGGATTGCAGCCAGGGGTCTTTGAGGGCTACCAAGTATAAATGCTCTGTATTGTCTGCACGGCATATTTTGATTTTAATGAATTTCCCTAACTGCTTAGGTGCAATTCACCAACATGAATCACATTTGGGTATAATAAAGCACGTTGCAAGCACGACAGCTGTGACAATAACTGTCAAATCCATCATGAATATGCAAGTGCAACAACCACAGCACAACAGTTGAATAGAAACAGGCTGGACAAAAAAAAAGAAAAAAAAAGACACGCTTGTTTCAGGAGCTCTTCATTCTATGGCATCACTTTTTCCTCCACTTCCCTCTTTAATTAGATATGTCCTCAATTGGAAACCTGCTGCTACATCCAACATAAAAAGAGCTGGGAAATTCTTAAATGTTTATTTTGTGAATCCGGATCTTCAAAATCATACTCTTAACTACCTCTATTGCACTGTCTACTTTGCTGTTCCATAGACTGTAATTCCTCCATTGTGGGATGATTAAAGGAACATTCTATTCTATACAACTCTATTCTTTTCTGTTCTACTCCATTATATTCCTCTCTTTATTCGAGGCGTGTAAAATATCTTATTGAACAGCAAAACTCTCTGCAGAGCTGTTTTGCAAAGCGAACAAAATTAAAATTCGCCTCACTAAGGACAATAATTATCCACTGAGGGCTTCTCCAAGAACATAAGCCACTGCACATACGGCTGAAATCTGAGTTCATTCAAAAGAAATACCCGAACAGAATCAATGTACCCGAGAACGGCTGTGATATATGCATGATCTTTACTGTACACAGGGAAACAGGCTTAACAATCAAACCGTGGTGTCAATGTTTTCAAGTCCAAAGAACATACAGGTGGTAAACATCATCTGAATCATCAACTGGGAAATGTGCACGTATCTGGAGCTATAGATTATGCTTTGACTGCACCAAATTGCATTATGTTGCAAGTTCCTGTCACTGCGTCCATGTTCTGGAGGTGGACATGGCAGCCGGATCCACGGTCCTGCAAACCTCCCACTGAACACCTCAGGGAAGATGGTTGTAGGGTCTATGAGATCCACAAAACAAATCTGGCCTGGATTAACAAATTCCCCTGACGTGAGCATCGGAAACCGTTCCAATTGTTTCACATCTGAATGGTACTGTAAATCCAGTCACTTCTTTTTTTGTTTTTTTTTTTCATTCCAATAGCTAAAAGTGAAGGAGTGCTTGACGTATGGAAACGTATGGAAGATGTTATTTGAACAACCTTTTCATCAGCACATCAGAGAGCGTAGTCGTAATGCAGATGCTGGGTCCTGTGCTGGGAACCTGTGGTTGCGGTGGAGCGGTGTGCAGAAGGAGCCAACACATGGCCACTTGATGAGCCTAACGAACAGTGAATCTCAGAGGAATCTGTGAAGTGTGAATGCAGCTAAAAGCAACAGCTCCGGGAAAGCTTATGCTAAAGACGGCTGGATGTCTGTGTATCTGCTTATGTCTGGATGTGTTTCTCTGTCTTTAAAAATAATAATAATAATAATTTCCCACCACATTTTTAAAGCAAAATATGAATCTAGACTGCATGTTATTAACACTCCTTTGGCTTCACTGTTGCCATTTGGGGCTGGAGTTGCAGTTTGGGAAAATATTAACCCTCTGCACAGGAGAAATTCTATTAGGAAACAGAAAGTTTGAGAAAGAAACCTGAAAAAAAATGGTGTTATTACTGGGAGGTTGAGTGAGTAGTACTGGTTACAGTGTGCTTGTAGCAACAACATGCACAGAACTAATGAGATGTTACCTGCCTTGTGGTCTGCAGCTCTGCAAATCTCCACATTATGCCTTTATGTGAGTGTGTGGGTGTGTGCACGGATATGCTGATATGCCACGTGTGAATCTGCACTCCATCAAACCCATATGTTGGTCAACATAATTAGAATTTTTAATCGCACTGCAGCAAAGTGAGAGAGGGGTGCACCAGTCCAGCAATGGATTCAAACTGACTCCATTAATCACTTTTTTTCTCCCTGAAAAAAGATCTCATATTATTATGTTATTATTATCTTATATTGTCTTTTTTTACTATGTCAGAGGATGATGAAGAACAGCGTCTCATTTTAACTTGGGTATTTTTGTAAATAACAATAAACAATCTACTGTTCATAGACACAAACAGTATTGACACAACAACGCTGTGATTAAAGAGCTGAGAAGGGAGACAGAAAAGAGCGAAGCTTCCTCTGGATCTTCGGGATTGAAGAGGTGAGAGGAGGTTTGATTTGTACAAGGATGCCATTAATGAGACCAAGGTTATTTAAGGACAGATATCAAATTTGTCCTCAAGGCTGAGGAAGAGCATCAAGAGCTTGGTTTTTATCCGACGCCGTGGCAAAATATCAGGCAACAAATGAGATTTTTGTCAGACCAGAGCAGGACATGACTTGGTGTGTCCCTCGCTAAGACTTGGTGATTTCCTAATTTCAGAAGAACAAACCCGGGAGATCTTTAATAATGAACCACGGCTCAGTATTTCAAAAGACTTTTTTCACTGTTAATTTCTCTGAGATACGTCTGTCAGAGAAGGCGGCGCCGTGTCAAAGACGTACATTTTTTATGAACTTTCATTAATTTGATTGAATAATTCACCAAACGCTTTGATGAAAGCGCCCTCGCTCTTGTTGCTGGCATGCGAGTCAGTTTCTGCACTTTGTCTAAACAAGATTACCCAAGTGCATTGTTATATAACACACGAGTGGCACGGCTGACGAACCAGGTTTCCATCAAGACTCGGCTGTCCTATTTTTGGTCGTCCTTCAAAGGCCACAAAGTGTGAAGTCCATCATACGTATGTAGAGACTACTGTGCGGAGGATTGCCTGGAATAATCTGCGACTGTACACTTAGGACGCCTGTGTGGTGGCGGGTGTTATTTTACAGCTGGCAGGCAGGTGAAGAACATTCCTCAGAATAGCTGAGAACGCAAAGAAATTCATATATATCACTCGTCCTTTTCTCTGCTGCATCATCACAGAGCTCTTCACAGGGCTTATCCACTCACATGTGCAACATTTTGCTTCACTGAAATTTTACCCCGTAGTTTACTTTGCTTTTTCTTTTTTTCTTCTTTTTTTGCCACAGAAATGAAGATGGTTTACAACATTTGCAGCTCTTGCTTGGGGAAAATAATCTTCTGTTGGCTTTGAGGTAGCTTCCTCTGATGATGTGTTTATTGTCTTTATATACAAGTGGCTGCTCTCTGGATGTGGAGTTCCAGCTTTGTTGCTTGCTGGAAGCTGCTTCTTGATACGTTAAGGATCCAGTGTGTATGGGGCAGCAGTTACAAACCACTACTATTTTGGACTTTACACATGAAGACCGGGGGTTAGTCTTAGTCTTGACAAGGCCTCCATGTTTTATTCATATCCTACACATTATTTTAAGTATTGTATTTTAACAGTGTCTCCCTGTACTGCTGCTGACAAACGTGCATTTTGGAATCAGCAAAATCTGATTTGATGTGATTTGTGAGTCATGGGTGAGGGGAACTGTGATCAGCACAGCAGATTGTCTTTAATAATTGAGAACTTGATCTGTCTAGTCCAATAAACAGCACACCAGGGGCTACCTCTGGGTAAACTTTCCCTCAAACCTGCAACCAATCCAATTGTAACCGGGTGCTCCACGTGCTTAGACCTGTGCTGCCTTCTCCAACGTGATTTGCTCCAGAGCTGCTGGAATGAGCCGGTGTTGTGGCGGTGTCACTTTACTGCTGCTGTGATAGATGGCCGAGCTGCTGATTGAACTGATTCAGAGGTGCATTTCTGAAGGGGACAAATGCTCGAGCTCAGACCATAGCAGTAAGTTAACCTGTTTTCCAAAGCCTCAAGTTGTTTTTTGTTGTCTTTTTAATCAAAGTTTTATGGCATAAACACAAAATATACCTCACACAATGGAATATTGATTGTTCCATTTGTTCACATGCTGAGTTGTATCCCTCCTGCAGCTCCATCACAGTCACTGCTACTCAGGCTCTATAGGCAAATCCAAAATGGAGTGTGGAGCAGAGAAGAAAGAGCAGCTTCTGATACTTGAAATGTATCTGTAAATGTTTCAAGGGCAAAAATCTGGTTGGAAAAATATCTGATTTCTACCTTTATGTTTATATGTGGACAGTGACTAAGTGTGACTGGTGTGTTAGTGGACCAGCAACTTGTCCAGTGTGTTTCCCTCTTCTACGTGAGCTGGAGACAGGCCTAAGTGGACACCTGTAACATCATGGCTGGATGAACCTCCTGTGCTTTGAACACATTGACACAATCTCAGCTGGTTCTAATAGAAAAGCCAGGTGTGTGGAGAAAATACAATTAGACCTTAGTCTAAGAGCCTGTGCATAAAGTATTAACGAGCAGCAGGTTTATTTTAATGACTGAGTCACTGCTGCAGAGATAATTACTCTGTTGGCCCAGCAAATGAATCCAGATAAGTGAACTTTATTGATACATGTGACACCCTCCCTAACAGCCTCAGTGACAGACACATGAAGCATGTTCTCTGATGGAATGGTGTTTACTCTGAAAACTGAATCACTCGCATAAGCTTTTTGAACAAGCAGCCTCTCATTTATCAGTGTTTCATGTGCTCATGTGTTTGATGTCCATTTATCCTGGTCTGTTACTTTTATAAGTTTAATACTGAACAACTCAGTTTTCATTATTAAGCACTTTGTCACACAGAAGAGAAAGAAAATTAAAAGAAAAAGTAATCTTTTCATATTTCTATTAAATGTGTTTTTTTTTTTTTGGGGGGGGGGGGGTATTTCTCACTTTGCAGGAGTCATTTACCTTCTACTTAAGTGCTGTGTTTTGTTGAGGAGGTCTAAGGGGAACCAATAAACAGAGCAAGCAAGCTGACAATAAAATGCCCAAACTGGAAAAAAAAAGAAGAAAGGCAGAATGGGCAAAGCAGAGATCGATGTAATTTTAAAAGCAAAGCACAAGCAAATCCTGAAACTGAAAGTAAATCAGGGGAATCAGAAGACAAAGGAAAGGGGCCAAAGGGGAAAAAAGCCAGTCAGGACTAAAATACTCACAAGAAATCAAGAGGGACAGCAGAGGACACATGAAAAGGAAATGAGCTGATTGGTGGAGAGGCAAACCGTGTTGAAGGCGGGGCAATCAGGGGAAACACAGGATAGGTGTAAACAAAGGGTGAACAGCAACATTACAAGCCAAGACAAAGAAACACTATAAAGGTTGGCACCCACTCCCCAAGGGCCGAGAGACAAGAGCAAGAACGAGGTTTGTTCAGGCCCGGACGTTTCATACTTGAAGAGGAAGAATCCTTGTCCTCATGGGGCCCTCTTTTACAGTACATGCCTTCCAAGTTGTGCTCTACAGATTTTTACACATACCAGCAGATGGTCAGATCTATCCACTGTACAATTCCAGCACTTTTTGATATGGCAACACCTCTGCATTGCAGTTCATTTCTGACTGATCACACAATAGACAGCCACCACGCCAGACACCATGCCAAGCCTAAAAAGAATGAAAGGTAATAAAATAGGACAACTGTCATAAGTTTACACCATGACGGTCTCATCTTTAAAACTGAGCTTCTTGTTGAGCTTCATGTCCCTTTTCCACCTCTTTCTGAGTTTGTTTGTTCTTTCTGTATGTAAGTTGTTTTTCCACAGGTATACTGGTTTCCTCCCAGTCAATGCTATGTAGATGTCCAGTGATGGTCTGGAGACCTGTCCAAGGTGTCTCTGAGCTGGAGATGGTGGAGGGGGGGACATTTTTCAGTTTCCCGCTCGTTCTTTCTTTGGAATGCTAATGCTAGTCTATGTTGTCAGAATGCAGCCATGCTTCCAGGCACATGATGCAGAGAGTATAGCACATGCAAACAGTACATACATGAATCTCTGCATTGATCTATATAACATGTATGCATTGGTGGCATGTGTTTGATGGAAATAATGGGAATTCCAATACATTATGATCTTCGAGACAAAGACCCTGAGTCCTAAACATGTGTAAACATGTGTAGGTAACCTACATGTGTAGGTTCAATAATTCAATGTAAGTTATACAAAACAATCATTTATTAGTGAATCACTCGAACGAAGCGGGTGCTTTTTTTCCAACTCCGAACCAATTTCATTAAAAATAACAGGAATGTGAAAGATGTGTATGAACTGTACGGGATCCCCAGGAGCAGAAGGATTTACCAGAAACATTTTCAATATTTACAGTAAAATCAAAAGCAGAGAATGGGAGGAGGGAGTGTGTGAGTGCGACGGCCTCAGGTTGAACCTTTACCTCGGTGTGACATCAGCAGAGAGCATCCCCATCCGCCCAACGGTGTTTCTATCCCTAGGAGCTTTAGGAAAACGCTGCTGTTTCTCATTCTTCACGTGGGAGTGTTTCCCTAAAAGAGATTCTTCTTCTTGTTATTTTATTATTTTTCATTTCTGATTCCACACCTCGGCACACAAAATCTCCTTAATCCCAAGCAGAGCCTGCGCAGTTTCAGAGGCGATGGAGCAGTTCTTTCGAAAAATGATTTAAACCACATATTTTTTACTAGTACTTTTTCAATTGTCACTACTCTGCCGACAAATCCCAATAAACTGTATTTAATTTTTTTTTTATTAAATAATTTATTCATCTGAACAATCAGTGGTGTTCAGTGAACAGAAGTCTGTGACAGTGCTCATATTGTTAATGTTAGCTGTGTTCAGAATACTGACAATAACAAAATGGTCTCAAGTATAGTCTCAAGTACAGAAATTAACAATGAAAGACAGATCCATTAATAATATATATAACAGTATTTTTTTGTCCATTTCTGATGCTTAATACATTTAAACACATCTCTTTTCAGTATAATTGTACTGAGGTCTGTCTCCGTCCCTATAAAGCAGGGTAGAAGGAAACCAAAGTTTCAGCAGTTTTAAAATTAAATTGATTTAATATCATCACGCTTAAGCAGAGTCTCCTTTTCTGACACTCAGACACTGGCTACGGGCTTAACATATCTCACTGACCCATTAATCCGGTGTCATAGCAGAGCTGCCACCTCTCTCGAAGACGGTCCCGATGCCTCCTCTGTTCATCTGTTTGGTCTAACTCACTCTAACTCACTTGTCCAATTAGTGGACATACTGTCTCTTCTTTCTCTTTCCTTCTCTCTCTCTCGCTCTCTCTCTCTCTCTCTCTCTCTCTCTATATATATATATATATATATATATATATATACATATAAAAATATAATGTCATGTGATATGAACGTTTTACAGTGTGAAGTCCACTTTATGGCTATAGGGGAGGAGGACCCCAGGCATAGGAGGAAATAAAGCTGATCGGCCCCATCACTCTCAACAGGCAAAAACACACAATTTACCAGTGTGTGAATATCATTTATACTCATTCGTACTCAGTGACATGGTCAACAACCCCAACTTTGATCATTTCACTACAGGAGCTGGGTCCCACCTCTCGCTCTCCTCTCTTCTGTCCAGGATAGTTTACACAAAGTCGAGTGTAGGGACATTGTCCTAGTGTCTCTCTTTTTTTTTTTTTTCCCATCTGCTCTCTACCAGCTCTGTCCTTGCTCGGGGAGACAAGGTGTGGGTCACGTCACAGTCCCAGGTGAGACCATCACTGGCACCATCCATTTGTGCAATAGAGTGTTGAGGCGAGAGAGAGAGGGAAGGGGAAGTCTGAGGAAGGAGGGAGGGAGGGAGGAGAAGGGAGGGGGGTTTCTGGGGGTGACCTCCCCTGTCCCTGTAAAGCTGCAGTTTACTTTTGTAATCCCCCGCTGAACAGCTCAGAGGGATATTCACACTGTGCTTCCCTTGAGGAAAAAAAAGGTGACGGTGGAAATGATTTCATGTTGCTGGGGTCCTGCTCAGGTGACAGCTCGGCTCACTTTTTAAGGTGGTATTTTCTATTAATTTCAGTGTCTTTTTGGTGGGTAATATATAAATAGATGATTTCATACTGTTTGTTTATAATTATTGAAAATGGTAACAGAAGATGAATGGTGCCTCAGATACCTGATTCTAGGTATGTTCAATCCACTTATTAAGAAAATCTCTATTTTTCGAGATAAAGCACACATGTCTGTCAATCTATATAGCTGTATTTATCTATATCTCATTCATATCTGGCTCGTGTAAAATATGTGTGCACATTTTTTAGATTTTCACATATACTGCCATAGTTTTGTGTATTTTTGCGCATTTGAATGTGATGAATAATCAGACTTCTTAATATGGGCTCAAAGCAGAGTACAGAATCAGACTGAGGCTAGCTCCCACTAACACTGCTTGTCTTTTGATTCATTCTGTGTGTGCATAGTGGGACCTGAACACATAGGTGCAGGCTAATGGAAACTGTTTGTACTACTTCTATTCAGCTCCTTTACTGTACTTCAGATAACAGTGTGGAAATAACTCAGCTTTGGATTAGAGTTTTAAATAAGTCCAAAATCTGAAATATCTATACACTGTACTATCAGAAAGCACCAGACTTTTATCACTGTTATTCCCTTAAATGAACTGTATCAAAGGTCCCTTCACAGTCTCTCCAGTGTTTGCAGGTAGTCATCTACTTGCTGCCCGGTCTCACTGACCCGGTGACGGACACAGCAAAACAATTTGGAAGACAACTGCAGGAGGAAGGCGCCGGAGTTCAGCTGTATCCAGGTGTTGCAATGAGATATCAGAGAACTCAGCGAGGCTGATGTGCCTGTAGCGGAGTTAAAATGAGTGAAATCTCGGGGAGTAGATCAGATCAGTCTCGAGCTGCATAACCCCCAAGAATCAGCTTAAAGAAAGAACGAATGTCAGAGCCAGCAACTTGACATCAAAGTGGAATCTCACCCTCAGATGTTTTTCTGCCTTTACCTGAAAGGCCACAAGATGCCCCTCCTGTTGGGATGAAAAGAAAGTTGCAAGCTGAAGCTCGCTCGACTACTGCAGAAATGCAAAATAGTGAAATGAAGCCTGATCACCCTCCATGAGATTAGATATTGATTTGTTTTCCAAAACGACTATCGCTAGACGATTAGGTGTTTTTACCGTTATTTCCTTCTTATTGTATACAATGGATGAAATGATAGCAGAAATCGACTGTATGTAAACAATGAAGAGCACAACAATCGGTCTGAATTGTCACTGTCACTGCATTTTCCTTCCCCGCTGCAGAGTCTACGCTCCCTATGACAGAGTCTGATGGAGTGAGTTTAGCACGGCACTGTGACCCTGGAGCTCTTTGCTCTCTAAATCTCATTTCTCCTGCCTGCTGGAAAAGCAGGGCTCACTCTGGAGAAAGCAGAAATAACCACAAAATCAGCACGATCTGGCACCTCACATCAGACGGAGAAAAAGTCTTTTTTTTATGAAAATTCATCAGCACAGGAGGCGAGAAGTGGGTGGCAAGATCATGATGGAGAAAAGTGGCAAGGATCCGAGGAGAAACAACCTCCTCACCAGCAAGTTCACCGAGGTTTGATTGATCAAGAAACTGAGTGATGTGCAAATGTTTGTTTTCTTGCATTGTCAGAGCTACTTTGGTGTATGCAGAGAAGCAGCCCGGTGTAGAATGCACCTACCCCTCAGCTCTTTGCATATTATGAGTCATGAAGCATTTTGGCAGGTAATTCTATGAGACCTTAGGTCCATACATTTTTCATATGATTCATTTTTCCTGCAGCAGTGTGGTGTCTAAACAAAACAATTACTCTCCGTCAGAAATAACTTTTTTTTTTCTTTTCCCATGTGCTTTGCTTGGTGAAATGAGAACAAGCTGCAGTCTGGTTCACAGTTTTCACAGAGTGAATAGGTTGAAAGTAACAAATTCAGTCACAGGTTTTGTACATTCATGAGAGACGCTTAATTGGCCGCTGGCGCCTGGCCTGGTTTTGTGACCGTGAACGGGAATAGATTCGTCCCCAGATTTCCAACTTGATCAATTGATTGTTATTCAGTGAACACACATTGACCTGAACTCACCCGGAGGCAACACGTCTGTGAGTTCTCAGAGTCAGAGACTTCAAAGGTGGTTTTCATTTAATTCCCAACATTGTTTTCAGTGCTGAAATAACAAATGTTGTAATTGGGGTTTTATTTTCTAAAATTTCAATCCAGATTTGTTCAAGTCATTAAAATACAAAAATAGTTTAGAGAGCATAGTTAGAAACTTGCTTTGTTATAATGTGTAAAAACTGAGGAGCCACAATCTTAGGTCTGAATGTTACTGAGTAGAATTCTTGTTGTTTTGTTTGTGATGCAAACATGACTATGCAATACTTAAAATAGGTAAGATAGATAGGTAGGCCCTTATTAAACACAGTTATCCTCATGGTAACAAACTGCTTATCTATCTATCTATCTATCTATCTATATATGTTGTACCTTCAAAAAGTCAAAAAAGAGAATTTTTTTTTAGAAGTCCAGATGAACAGGTGTAGGGCAGGTCTGTGGCACATCCATCGTACAGAGGGACAAAAAAACCTTCTTCAGACTCAATACCAAATCTCTGCACTCGTACAAACAGCAATGTGAGAATAAAAAAAAAAAACTAGATCACTCGTGTTTAGCTAAACGGGAAAGATAAGAACAACATGTTCTGCAGCGTGACCTCGGCGGGTTAAACCTCACACCCCTGTCAGGGTTTATTCCGTCTGTTGCTTTATTTCACTGAAGGGAACGTGGCAGCGGAGGAATTGTCCTTCACACGAGCCTGATCTCATTTCACAGCGAGTGTCAGACTGACATGGCATGCTCGTCTCTGCACAGTGGTGCGTTGCTGAGAAAGTCAGGAGTGTAGAGAGTCAATGGAGCAGGGGAAAGAAAATACAGTACGGTCGGAGAACGAATCAGAGGTGTGGGTTCCCTCTGTACAGCACAGCGGATTAACATTTAGCTGAAAACAAGTGGCTCTCAACTGGTTTAATATAGAAGCTATGGAATAATGGTTTCATCGGTCATGACTATTTTCCAACCATTTAGTGACTTTACATTACAAAACATGATTTCACCTGACTATACATGACTTCACTTGACTTTGCAAGAATTTAAATGACTATGCATGACAATACATGACTTAATGGTACTATATGTGACTGTACTATGTAACATGTTGATACATGACTATATATATGACTATACATGACTTTCAGTGTCTACACATGATGATTCATGATTTAATGTGACTGTGCATGACTATACTGTGTGTGAGTTTACAGGTAAGCTAAAGTGACTTAGTGACTTAGGGTGACTCTACATATGTGACTTAATGTGACTTTCTCAGCAACTTGTTAATGAAGCAAGCCAGAATCAGAATCAGATTGTGTGAATAGGCACTGTCCTTTGGAAATGATTTCTCAGCCCTGAGTGACTGCCTCTCAATTAACCCAAATGATTACCAGAAGGAACGTTCGTGATTATTTCATTCATCACAGCTGTTTGGCAAAGAGCAAAAAGGAGTGTCATAAAAAAAGATAAAACAACACCTGCCAACACCTCCGGAGGTTGAGCCTTTGATTCACTTTTCTGTCGTCAATTGGGAAATTTCCCCCTCCTCACTCACTGGCACAGTTTCAGCATTTGCCGACCTTGATGAGTATCCTCAAGCTATTTTTGTAATATTGTTTGCTTATCTATTTATGTAACAAGAGATGCAGAGATATGGCGTGTGGGTGTGGATGGCAGATGATAAAGAGCAGCCTCTCAACAAAGAGTGAACAGATTATTATTTTGATCAGATTTTATTTTCTTATTTTGCAAGTGTTGCAGTCATGTTGTTGACAAATCAGCTCCCAGGGGAAAAAAAAATCAGCCTGATGAAAGTCATTGTTCTAAGTGTCTCTTTGTGTTCCTTGTGAGAGAATAAAGTAGAAAAAGAAGAAAGAAAAAAAAAGCAGAAATTCAGTTGCTGTTTTATTAAACCACCCGTTTGAATCTGCTCACAGGAAATAATCTTAAGGAAAAGATACATCAGTGTTTGAGATCTGATGAAAATATTGCAATTTGTTTTGCGTTATTCATGAAAAATTGGATTCAAGTGTGTGCAGGGCCAGGTGCCAAAGAAAAAAAATGTACAAATTCCTGGATGGAGTTCAATATCTGCGAAAGAATGTTATTTGGAAAATTGAATGGATTTGCATAAGGCTGCAGGATGTGAATAAGCAGTTTTCTTTCTGACGTGTTTCATCATAAAAATGCATGAAAGAAGCTCTGGACGTCCCCACAGTATTATATATTAAGTGAGAGGGCAAGGTCACAAAGGAGAAAGGTAAAAATATCCATGGCAGGAAAGCAAACATCCTACTATGGACTCTCCTTCACATGTGACCTCTGAGCCTTGCTGAGAAGCAGGAGAGCAGCACATCCAGCCTCAGCTTATCATGATGCTGTTATATACCACGTATCCCGACTGATAGTGGCATTTCCAGGAGGGAAAGAAAAAAAAAGTTGGAATTGCTCATTGGTCCCAAACAAGGAGCCCCAGCATCATATATCAGATGAAGCCCTGAATGGAACCATATCAGATCCCAGTGATGAATGAATATAGACCAGCAGCTGCAGCTCTTCGCTCTGGGTGCTATCTTATACAGCGGACAGGCGGTGTGGAGAATGGACTATATTTATTCATCGGCTACAGACGACATCCAGCGTCACACAGTCTCAAGAGGGATCCCAGGGAATATCAGTCACTCAAGAAGGAGGTGGATTTGAAGTTAGCAGATGTGACTCTCCAGCTGCATCTGATGAATCAATATGGACCAGTTGTTGTTGGGAATTAGAAAAAAAATCAGCTATTAGTAAAGATTTGTTCTAGGGGGACCTACAATAGTTGAATATAGTTCTATCTGCTGTTAACACATATTGTAATCTACAGTTTCTGCAACCTTTCATGCTTAACTGGCAGCCACACACAGAGTCATGTTGATTGGCCATCAGTCATATGCATGTTCACATGGTTTATGTGACTCTCTTTTCTCTTTCTGGGACTTTCTTTGACTATGCATGACTTTACATTACCTTACGTGACTGTAATCATGGCTTTAACTCTCAGCTCCCCTTCTCCTTAGCTGTAGCAAATAAAGTTACTTCAGCTGCCTACATCTGTTGTCTGTGTGTGCCTGGGTCTGAGTCAAAATTTTGGATATTTACATTTGCAAAGTGATTAGGATAATGATATCTTCTTTTGCCAGGAAAAGTACTGTCATTATTTAACAAAACAAGATGAAGATGTTTTCTTTTTTTTAAACCCAACCCTTTTCCAAATCGCTTTAAAATATGAGAAGAAATTATGTCAGAGTGAGGAAGCTTGAGGGCTACAGGCATCATTTTCTTTTTTACTGATGTCTTTATAGTCATTACCTACTCACTACTGTAAATCATGACCTCTGGATTGACCAATTGCATGAATAGGATGTTTGGATTTGTGTTTTTTCCTCCCATTTCTCTGTATTTTTGAACAGAAACTGCCAATTCAAGATAATCCCAGGCTGCAGCCTCTGGCCTCTGCTGCACAAAGAAGAATTACAGAGTGGTTGTGTCTAGCTGAGAAAACTACTCTCAATGTGATGGGATGAATTTACAAAGCAATTTTACCATTGTTGCAGTTTTTTGATGTGTTCTCTCCTAACCCTCTCTAAAGAGAGGGACTAGTTGTTAATCCTTTCTTTTGAGACTGGTTAAGTTCAAGTCTGTAGTCTGCTCATGCGGCCTCCTTCTGTGCTACGGAATAAGACATTTTCTTGAGGTATAAAAAGGGAACGTTGCATTTGTTCTCGGTGGAAATACTGCATTTAGTAAACAGAAAGAATCAACCTACATTAAAATAATTATTTCTCCAAACAGCTACAATTATCCTTGCACACAGTCTTCACCACTGCAGCGATTAAAATTTATTTTTGTTTAGATTTAGAAAATTGTGCCGTAATTGACATGCAATCCCAGGGTGATACAAGGTTTTCCTAAAACTGACTCAAAACTGAGCGAACTCAGACTACAATCAAAGAAAAGATGTATAATGGTTGAGTTACCAGCTACTAGTCATTCTAACTTTCACCCACTGTCTTGTTTGCCCAGAGCACATTGATCATGAGGAGAGTGAATCTCTCCAACAAAATGGCCCACAGGCCACTCTCTGATGTGTGATGTTGACATCTGAGGGAATCAGAAACAGGATTGAACTTGCATCTTTTGTCAAATTATGGTCTGTTTAAGTCCAAAATTGCTATTTTGGGGGTCAATTCAGCATTCCATTCTCCATTTCTCACATAACCTTTGGTTTCCTGAATGTCACTTAAATTCACATATAGTTGTGTATAGTGATGTTAGATCAAATTTAGGGAGTTAGGTCACATAAAGCCATTTATAGCTACATCTAGTCACTTCTTGTCACCAAAAGTCATGTTAAGTCATTTGACAAGACCCATTTTACAGCACTCGCTTCTGTGTGATTCGCAGCTCTTCAGTCGTGTTTGCACTGAGATATTTAGCTGGATACACTGATTTGCCTGTGGGAATCCACTCGACTGTGGATTAATTGATCTCTTCCTGGAGGGCTGTGCTCTCTTTTGATGAGATGTGGGACTGAAGTCCACATTTGATAAGAAGAAATTAGAAATTGCAGTCAGATGAAAGTTGCATTTCTGAATCAAATGACCTGCCACTATTCCATCATATGTTGATAAGTGTTTAGCAGCAACATTTTACCCTGCAGCTGACCTGACGCTCAGGTGAACTGACGTTTCTATCCCCAGAGCTCTGCCCAGAGTCAACCACTATTTAATAAATAGATTCCCTAAAGCGCCTACTGCAATGAACCCTGTTCACCTGCAGTCTCATTTGGGAGTGGGCCTCATGGGACGCTGGGAAGCGGTTGCTAGGCAACAGCTAGTTTCAGACATCCAGATTTCCACAGGATACAACATGTCACGTAATCAGCTGTGACCGACACTAAGCACTCGGGGGTCGGAGATCCCCTGTGAGACAAGTGGGCAATAGTTGGAGATATGTGGGATTCAGCTCTATAATCTCTAGCCATCTCTAAGGATGTCTAATGCTACCACTGCAAGGTACCAGTGTGTTATGGCATAGTGACCAGATAGTGGTACAGTGGTTGAGACCTGGCCACAAACCAACAACATTCTTGCTATGAGGCTACCTATGCTATCTACTACAAGTTTTGCAGCTATCCATTATCTGTTACCATTAATCATAATAAGATGGAGTGGTTGTGGAGATTTTGCGTATTCATTCTTTTCAGTCTCAGCAAATTGTTCAGTGCAGACAGCAAAACAGGGCTTCAGTCAGAAGACGTGACAACTTGTCTTTGTTGAATCCTGACAGCTTTTGGTGCTTCCACAGACTGACGCCCCTCAGAAAAATGCTGTAAACACCTTGGTTCACAACCAAACAATGTTCCTCAAATCTGAAAGCATGTACATAAATTGTGATGTTTTGCTGAATTGAAGCGTCAAATGTTTGCTCCATCTTTCCTGTGGCAAACAAAGCTCATTACTGATTATTGATAAATGACTCAAGAGGAAAATGAGATTTGGATTTTGTGAACTCTCTTTCCTCATACTCCAATCCCAGCAGTATGAATGGAGAAGAGACTGAACAATAAGCTTAGTACTGCTAATTGTGCTACAGAGAGTTGGACCCATTCCAACACAAACACTATTGATGCTGTCACTTCTTGCTCTGGCTCATGGTGATAGTTGCTGGCCCCTGAACTTTTCCTCTGTAATCTATTTATTCCTACACACACCCCTCCTCTCTTTAAGAAGTCACATATTGTCACGTTGAGTGAGGTGTAGTCGCGTATCATTCACCATTAGTCACAAGAAGTCACTTACAGTAAGTCAAGTAAAGTCATGTATAGTCACGTACAGTCACGTAAAGTCCACAGAACACAACGTCTCAAAAAGTATGGTCGAGTGCTCAAGTTGACTCCAGTTTGTGAAGTTCCTGCTTGAATTTCACATCCATTCAAATACAACAGCACACTGACTGTAGCTCAGGTTTGAGGCTTAGCTCTTGGATCTGATAGAGAGAGAGACAGAAGGAAATCAATTCACATCCACTGGCCAAGGTTTTGCATTATGTGTCACTGACTGCTCCGGCTTTTAGATCTTTTATGATGTGGTCACTAGACCATGGAAAGAAAGGTCTAAGGAAGGACTAAAGACAATGACTGAGTGACATAACTCACATGAAGTCATGTTTAGTCACTTTAAGGTCACATATAGTCATGTATAGTCACATAAAGTCTCATAACAGGGACCATTCTGATACTAAACTGAAGCCACTGTGTTAGACAGCAAATCCTTGACTTCAAATAGTAACAGATCAAACATGCAAAGCACAATGACCTCAGAGAAGTAAACACAGAGTTTGTCCAAGTGTGGTTTATTTAAGAAAACTGTGTTTATTACATGACTCAACTGCAGTATTTAGCCCTAATTTAATTCTTTTTTTTTTCTCAATTTTACAACTCTAGTACAAGTCTATTCACAGGACCCAGCTAACAGAAACATACATTTTCATGTGGGCCTTAATTAATTACAAAATTCCTCGAGTGTCTCCAAAAAATAAAAAATACATATTGATGACTGAGAGATAAATAGATAAATACACAAAATATCGAACCCAACTCAATCAGCCAATAAATAAATAGAACAATAAATAACATTCAAAACATCTTTGGCCGAACACGGGCCGCTGCGTCGTCCCCACGGAGCTGACGGTGGTCTCAGTGGATGCTTCAGCCAGTCAGAGCACTGTATGCTGGACTGAGAAAAGCTTCGCCTCTGGGGATCCTATGAGGAACACTGAATATGTGGCATGAAATAGCAAGTGAGATAATTATATCGAGGCACTTTTTAAGGATGTTCTAGGAAATGACAACATTTCCACGTGTATGTGTATTCCCCAAAGAGGAAACAAAATGTAAGACAAGAAACAACATTCAATCGAAAAGGTAATTGAATGGCTGCTTTGCTCATCTGGTCAAGTCATCACATATTCCCTCTGTTTTTTTCTTTTTTCTTTTTTACAATTTTGGGACTGAGCACGGTAGAGAGTACCACATAAAATAGAAAAAACAGTGAGCTGAAAAAAGAAAGGAAAACATGGGAGGAAAACGATGGCAAAACGTGTGTGTGTGTGTCGCCAACCGAAAGAACGTCGATACATATTTGCTTTGCGAGTCTGTGAATGACATCAATGTGTGTTCTCCGTGGTGGTCGAGTCCGACTGGGTTTCCGACTGCTCCCCAAAGATCCCCGCCAGTGTCTTAAAGCGGGGCCCCCACTCGTTGAGGTAATCGTAGTCCTCCTCGAGGTCTACGGCGAGGGAGTCGATGGAGCTGAGCGACTCGGCCACCGAGCCGTTGCCCTCATAGGCGTAGGTGGCCAGCGAGTCGTAGGGCGGCGCCGAGGTGTCCGTGTCGTGCTCTTTCAGACGCTGGTTGATGAAGTCACGGATGTCGGCGCTGTCCTGGGACACTGGCGCCCGGGGGCCTCTCTTCAGCTCGGGCTTGACATCCCGGCGGTACATGTTCTCTTTGACCACCTTGGGATTGCGGAGAGTCCCCATGTCGAAGGCGTGCGTGTCCTCCTCCCCTCCACCTTCATCGTCATAGTGGATCACATTGTCCCGGATGTCCTCTTTGGACGACATGAGGGTCTCTTTCTTCTTCTGCCGTCTCAGGCCCACGTAGAGGACCACAATAACTACAATTGAAAGACAAATTGACAAATTTGCTGTTAGTAAAAAAAAAAAAATTTGTTCTTTTAATTAATTTCAAAAAGATTTTCAATTGTTTAGGATACAAAAAAGCATTGTGCTATAGTTAAATTAGAATGTGAAAAGCCACAATTGAGCAGCTAGACCTGCAGTGTGACTGTCTTTAGATTTATAAGATCATCATTTTAGTCCAGACCACAATAAGTTTAATACTTCACCGAAAATGGATCCTGGTGGCTTTGAGGATCCCTTAAGGAATCCTGTGACCTTTGCATTGTTTGTGTAAACTGTTGAATGAATCACAATGATGTTTGCCAGATATTCTTGAACCTCACTGCAATAACACTGGATTTTCCCTGACATTAGCACTTTGGTTTCTGAGCCCAAATTCCCATCAGCTTGAGATCTAATTAGGTACTAAATAGCAAACATTAGCACAATCACACACATAACTGAGATGACAAACGCCAAGGAACCTAGTTAACATTATGATTGTTGTTGACATGCCATCGTAATGATAGCACAGAGCTAACAGCATCCCTCTGAGGTCAATCCCTTGAAATCCTTGATGTCAACCTATTCATTTGGTTTACAGATAACAAGAACCTTTTGTTTTAATGAAAAACAAGATGCTTCACACTGACCTCGTCCCTCTGAAGCTGTGCTAAGCTGCTAACCTACATACCCAGAAATGTTGGTTTCATTTAAATGTGGCCCAGTTTCAGACTAAATGCCTGGTTGTATGTACGCTTTCATGGCTGAGACAACTAACGTGTGCTGCCTCCTTTACACACTAAAGTAGAGAGAAAGCACCAGAATCGGACATGCAGTCAAGGGTTTAGTGACCCAGAGAACGTGTACCCGAAGCTGCAGTTTACTCCTATGGCATGCAAACCTTCAGAGGTTTCCTGAGGTGTCCTACACCTCTTATGACACTGCACTCTTATAGCACTGTGGTGTGATGTTCAACACATAATGTTCCTATAAATGCCCTTCTCTCCCCTTTCTCTCTCCTGTCAGCACAGTCTGTCTGTGTCCGCCTCTCTGTGAAAAATGCAGTGATATGCCTTTTTTTTCACTTCCTCTGGGTTTTCAATATACTGTCACATACATATTGGTGGGAGCAATGCCCAGGATAAAACCAAAATCATTCATGTGAAAGAATTCAATAAATACATTAAAACTAAAAAAAATAAATAAAGAAAACGAGTTTAAGTAGGTCTCTTCCTTTCCCCCTTATTATATCTCACTTTCCTCCCTCCTTCCCTCCCTCCCAGATGATTTTATCTGCTTGTCTGTAGTGTGACAGCTCCTCCTAGTGGCCCACAGGCAGACTTCAACAACAGTAGTTGCTCATTGTTGCTCACAGCTCATTGTCCAAGTCACATTGAGAGAAAAAGACCAGCAGATGAAAGTCTCTGTTTTCATTTTTAGTTTCATTTCTCCCAACTGGACAAAATAGGTCATCTCCGCAAATCCTTCATGGGAGATAAGTGGCTCTGTGGAAATGTTCTCGGTGTGAGGTTTGATTCTTTCTGCCACTTTCCTTCTCATTGAGAGCACGACGGTCTGGCGTCAGCCTCCTCAGCCTTGAGGGGAGGGGACCCCAAGCCCAATCTTTGAGCTTTGAAGCCGTTGTTCTCTTATGAAACCAGAACACCAGCACAGCTCTACGATCAACGTCATACTCTCCCTCGTTCCTCACGTAGGAAGCAGCGAAACCCGATATTTCACATAAATATATTCATGAAGATGATGAAAAAGGATTAAAGAGGAGTCAAAGAGTGAATTTAACAGTGAATTCCTTGTTGGACTTCATATTAGCGAGAGGTCGAGGAGTGTAAACACAGCTCTTTCTCGAAGGTCACAGCCACCCCTGACTTCTCACTGCATGATAGGAACTTCTTTAACAACCCCTCATTCTGTATTCATAATTCAGAAAATGATGCCATAAACCTACATTTATTTCCTCCCTGCTATGTAGATGAGTTTGGACATTAATAGCCAGGAATTAAGGAGGAGTTTTACAGCCGTGACCTTGTGTGCAGTGTAAAAGCTGTAGCCTGGGAAGCAGCCCCCGAACAGTGAGATTGGATTTAGTTTATAGAGCTAAACCTCCCTGCCCCCACATCTTAAATGTCTCATTCAATGACCAAATTCATATGGGCTCCATGATAAACTACGGATGCTGCTGGAGCCGCCCCAGGCCGACTGTTGAGATGGATAAAGAAGATAGATTTATAGATAGATAGATAGATAGATAGATAGATAGATAGATAGATAGATAGATAGATAGATAGATAGATAGATAGATAGATAGATAGATAGATAGATAGATAGATAGATAGATAGATAGATAGATAGATAGATAGATAGATAGATAGATAGATAGATAGATAGATGGATAGTTATCGTCATTAATATTATACTATATGTTTTACTATGTATTCCTTCATTTTTCCCACCATTGTCTCAGTCCTGAACACCAGGTCTCACCTAACAGGATGATGATACACAGCAGGATGGCGACCAGGGCTCCAGTGCTGAGCCCGACGGGCAGGAAGATGGCCTCGGCGCTGCAGGTGAGCAGGGAGCCGTCCGACTCGCAGCCACACACGCGGATGGTCAGCGTGCCTGTGCTGCTTTTAGGAGGGTAGCCGTTATCCTCAATCATCACTGGGAGGAAGTAGATCTCCTGCAAACGCCTTCGGAAGCCGCTCCGCTTAGTCACGATGCCAGCCGTGTTGTCTGGAAGAAGAGCGAGAAGTTTTGCATCAGACACCAGAAAAAGTCAGGGCTTTTTTTAAATGGATTTCTCCAGACTTAGATTAAAATAACCTTGTGCGTGTGTATGGGAAGCCTGAAGTTGAGCAGTGAGTGCTTATTCCTTGATCACTAGGTTAGAAAGTGTTCCGACCAAGTGAAAAAGGGAAATTCCACCCCACATCAATCGGATAATCCTCAGAGCTACAATGCAAGTCTGGAGGTCTGAGTAGGGGCGGGCAGATAAAACTTTGGACTGTTTGATGAGAGCCTGTGGTTTGATATCAAATCCTCTCTGAATGTGAGGAGAAACTGCATTGCATCTAGGAGTCTTCCCATCAAAGCTTCTCACCACTTTACAAAGAGCCCAACCACTACCAGAACATCCATACATACATTTATTACCCTGTAAAAGTTTTACTAAATGCTAGAAAATAAATATGAATGTCCTGCTTGTTGTCCTGGTGTCCTGGTACTTGTTTTGTTCCCGCAAGATTTAAGATTTTATTATCCATCACATGCAAATGTAGTAGACACTAATACTGTAAATGTGACTTTAGATTTTGTGCATGACAAAAGAGGAAATAAACAATGTGTATTAGAAATAAAATATATACAATTTAATAGAACAGAATATACTTTTATGGGCAAATACAAATAAATAGAAAAAAACAAGAGAAGTATCTTACAAGTATCTTTGGGGTGATATAAAAATTACAAAACAGCAGATTAGCAATGCGAGATAATGGTGATGGAAACAATAAAAATACATAAGTAAAAAAAATGCACAAGTGAAGGGAACAAGCTGTGCAGACAGCTGGAGGTGTGAGAAAGGCGAGTGGAATCGAGGTCGACAAAGCGTACGAGGGAGAGGGAGCGTGTCAGGTTGGGACCTGCCTGCCTCTGTCTGCTGCAGCCAGACTGTCTGACCCCTGTCCAGCCGTTCTTGTTCCGCTGACGGAGGCTGGCACTTCGTCCTGACAGGAGGTCAGGCGTTTTAGCACACCTTGCATGTTGTGCACAACCGTGGTTTTGTTTGCGCTTCTCCTCCTGCTCCTCCTCCTCCTCCTCATCCTGCCTCTCTCCCAGGTCTTTGCTAACCTGTCCACTGTGCCCGTGGTGTTTGTATTTGCTGTCCCTGCCTATCAGATCTCACTCTGCATCTGGAGAGGGTCCACAGCAAAGGCCTGTGGCATACTGGGAGCTGCAAGATAGTGTGTCCGAAAGGTAAAAGTGGATCAGGAGTTCAGACCTGGGCTTGTCAAGGATGCTGAATGCATTTGTTCCCCTGGACTCATCCTGTCATGTCCCACTTTTGATTAGCCGTTGCTCTGTTTAGACTTCAAAAGGCTGCGCAGGTGCATGCTGCACTGTGTGCCACACATACCTGCATCATGACACAATGTGGCCCTGCCTGTCTCATTTGAGTTACCTGAGCGCCGAGACATGGCACTTGAACAGCGGTTAGAGTTGTTCTTTCACAGTGAGATGGTCATGAGTTTATAATCTGTCTCCCTGTGTGTGTTTTTTCTGGTTTCTGTGTCAATATATAGGGACCTGTGCTAAGGGTCTGTACACTGTTTAAATTGCAGGGAAAACTGTCTCAAATCTGACATTTCCACCCATATCCAACATATACCTGCTATTTTTATGATGGTTTGAACTGCACAGGCAACTTTCATGTTCACAGGAAAGAAAAAAAAGCAAAAAATAAAACATGCAGTGTGGACAATACAGTAGTCTAATACTCACTTCCAAAGTCCCGGATTGTGAAATTCTTGTTCTTTATTTCTTCCTTTGGTGACTTGAAGGAGAACTGCTGTCCAGCAGGTGGCAGATCCTGGTCCTTTGCAGTGAATGTTTGAATCACCTGTTGAGATAAACACAGAAACTTTTGATGAGAAATCATTGTACTACAAGGAGGTGAACCTCAAAAACTATGTTTCATTAGATATTTTAATAATATTTAGAAAAAGTTTCAGCCTCCTCCTATGTCCATACTTATGACCATGCATGGTGATGTGACTCCTATGTCATACAGTATGTCACGTCACTTTTAAGAAACATGTCTTAATGCATGGTGAAGAGTGTCAAGCACACCCAAATACATTTGGGTCAAAAGAGAAGGAAATAACTTAGACCAAAAAGAACTCCTGTATGGCTCCCCACAATTTGTAAATGTGACATGTAAATACAATAAAAGTCTTTCCATTACACTTTTACATTAACCTTTTGCACATTTGTAATTCTAATGGAAATGCACCTACACAGACTGCTCTGGCAGAAAGAGTGTCACCACATGCCTTAACTGGCTGCACATCTGACCTGTTGTTACTACAAACCTCTCCCTCCGTAGCTTAGGAGCAACTGATCGATAACCTGTCGATATTTCTCCATCACCTGCACACATAGCATGATAGATTAAATTCATTCAAACCTGCTTGAACTCGTCCTCGAGAGATACTCTCATTTTATGTGGCATCAATACGATCCCACACTCTCTGAGAGCAAAATATCCCAGAGCAACAAACAAGAAAACAATAGAAAGACACAGTTTGATCAGGCCAACATGACTGCTGCACTCTGACTGTGAAGTGAAATGTGTTCACTGATCTCACCGAGGCGACTACTAACTCCTCTGTCTCTGCCAGACACAGACTGCTGATTCAGCCACCTCTCTACCTGACTGCTGACCGCTTTACGCTTCTTTTTTCCCCACCAAACGTCTCAGAGCTTAGACTAAAACCAGCACCACTCCTCAGCTGCTACACACCTGGAATCTGGACCTGGATCCCACCCACACAGGTACGAACCACTCTTCCCCCTCTCAGAGATGTGAGTGGAGCTCCATCAGGAATAGAAACAAAAAAACTGAGACCAGGTGTGATGAGAGCCCTGTTGTGTTCCCTGCAGCAGCTGCACTCTTCACAGTATTGATTTCCAGTGACTGAATTAGCTGAAGCCAGATGAATAAATCATTCAACAACACTCACTTGGGTTCAATTCATTAATCTTTTTTTTTTTTCGTCAAAAATAGTGTCCACTGAATGTCGCTGCAACCCTATATGAATAATTGTGATCCCTGGTGTCCTCATGTGAGAGAAATTTCTTATAAAATAGGATATCTTATAAAATAATGTCTTGCAAGACCAGATTTTTATATATAAAAAAAGAAACTTTGAAAAAATAGATTCAACAAGAGTTGAGGCTCATGCGCAAAATGTACCTCAGTCGAAACATCTGCAAGTATTCCACAGTAGTTCCCCGGTAGTAGAACCCCGGTTCACATCCCAGTCTGAGTAAGGGCCTTTCTGTTTACATGTGCTCCCTCTGTGTGCGTGTGTCTGTGCGATACCTTGAGAAAACCCACAAAGCCACAGGGAAAACATGCAAACTCCACACAGAAAAAGGCTGTCACTGGGCACTGTTCCTCTGTGTTATTTTCTACATTTCTAGAATAGTTGAGAAATGTGTTGTCCCTGTATAACCCAATGTCCCTCCTGGTTCTGTACATCTGAACAGAAATGTTTTATTTTCTAGTTTTAATCTATGATGAAGAAATGTTCATTTTCTTAGTACTGGAGTGTTTGTTATGTCACTGTGGCCTTGAGTGCAGCAGCTTATTATTGGCTGCTATTGTATGTGTTAAATGGGTTTAAGTGCATTCTTTTGCATTCATGTTTTTCTTGCTCGGAGCTGCGTTGAGAGTTCAGCCAGATAAGAGGGGCAGCTAAATGCTTTCAATGTAAATGCAATTATTGCAGCATAACAAGCTGAGCCAGGAGGTTAGCATTATAAAAGAAAGGAGAGGAAATATTTTAAAGACCACAGAACACATAACATACTGTGAGTGCACATTCTAAGGACCAGTATCTGACACAAAGAGGCACACGGTGATAAATATGCTTGTTTTATGATTTCTTTGTGGTTGCTCTTTCTCATTTCACACTTGAGCAGCTGACCTCTCAGGACTCTGATTAGAAATAAGAGAATATTCCTCTGTGTCGCTCCTCGCAACAGTTCCGATCATTTCTATGTGTAAATCAGTTTAGGGTCTTCAACCACATTCCATCCCTGCTCTGCCCACCTATTTACATGAAAATAGAAAGTCTCCTCTTCCCTGCCTGGCCACACGCCCAAGCTGCTGATTATTTTCCATGGGAGGTTTGTGCCGCAGCATGAAACACTCCACAACAAGCGATTTGTATGTTTTTCAGCTGTGTGAGTGCAGATAATCATCGAGAGGGATGTGTGATGGATTTTTACAAGAGAGGATCTGTGATTCTTTATCATCCGCCAGCTGTACACAACACCTGGTGGAATAAAGGTTTGGAAAACACTGGAGTAAAGTGGAAAATGGATATTCTGCACTTGGCGACAGAGAAAGAGAATAGGGGGGAATAATGGAAGGTTGAAAAAAAAAAAAGCTCAGTCTCACGCAAAAGTCTGTAACAGAGCTGGGGATCCACAGGAGGATCGCGTGTCAGTGGTGCATCCTGCTGCCTCGCCTGGGTGTGAAAAGCAGATGTGTATGTGGAGGTGAGTACCAGCAGGGGGTGACAATAGATGGCAAGAAAAGGACCAGTACAGGATCCAGCCATCCAAACATCCTCACATCCACCCGGCCTGAACCCTCTTCGCTCACATTATTCCCTTTAACACAGCAGACTGATGGTCAGGCCTCTCCGGGTCTGTGACTGGTTTAGCCATTCACACATGTTCACCTATCTGATAATACCCACACAGCACTCATTCAAAAAGTACTTAATACACTGGGAATACCGGGACCGTCCAGGAGCCTGGGTGGAAACCCTCACTGTCCTCAAAAGCTCCCAGTCAACAGGAAAAATGTCTTAATATATAAAAAGAATAAAATATTAAAAAATAAGACCTGTTGCAGCAGGTGCTATTAATACTACCGTGTCTCTGTATGAGCAGCTCACCCTGGATTAAAAGCCAGGGAGAAAATCTGGATATAGATAAGGCCTGGGTAAATGCTAAGTGTTGTGAAAAATCATAACACCCATACATAAACAATTTAGTCTCCATTCCATCTTAAATGCATATTCAACACAAGATAAAAAGCAGTAAACTTTAGTCCAGGAGTGGAGAGGTCAGGCTGGTTGATCAGTGAAACAAACTGGCATCATCACTATCATCATCATCATCATCATTATCATCATCATCATCATCATCATCATCATCATCATCATCTCTCCCTAAACTACTGTTAACCCAACAGCTCCTCCGCCAGGTTTCATTTGAGAGTCTGACCAGATGCTGTGGATAAAGTTGCACAGTCTGAGCACAGACGTGAGGCGAGACACGACGGTGACAGGGAAGAGCTGCTTCCAAAGCAGGGCACATGTTGCACAGTGATTGCAGCAGATCTGAAAACGACACTGTTGTCTCGTGTTGCACTCGTTCTCTCCTTCTCTGACTTTCACCTGCCGCCATGTTGACTTTTTCCTCACCTTTTTCAAATGTGTTTTTCTCAAGTCTGTTGATGTAGTCCTATACTATTTTATCCCAAGAAGCTGATTGGATTGTAGATGTGGCATGGCACAGACCTGACTCCTTAATGGCCTCATTTTTCAAAGTATTAATGCGCAACGGTGAACTGACGTCAGGCCACAGGCCGCACCAGTTAATGTAAAGATCTGATGGATTCTTAAAGCTCCCGAAAGCCTCTTTTCAAACATTTTTTGCAGCCCTAATACATATGATCCGCACGGTGCTCCCCCTATGCACTACTAAATAAATAAATATCTTTTGTGCAACCCATTTGTTTAAGATTTTAACATTCACCAGCGCAGCTACTCTGCTTCATCAGGACTGTGTTGATCAGCTTCAGGTGATTGACGGTGCCCTGGTGACACGAAGAAAGAACCGTCAAACAAAGAAACAACTACTGTTATCAAATTCTGCTGATTGGAGGATTTATGCAAATGCATACAGCGGGCCCTTCACTCCTCTGACCACTGACATGTAAAAAACACATTTTGGGAATCCTGAAATGAAACAATCTAAATTTATGCTGGTAATAATGCCCTGTCACATTGAGGAGCTGATTGAAAACAAAGTCCCCCCTTTTTTAAGTGTCGCAACTGCAGTGTGACGAGTGAAAACAGCAAATATCACAGGCAACTTCATGTTGAGGAAAGAGGACCGGGATGCCTTGGAATGCACTGCACAGCCGTTGTTTTGATTGCAACAGGCCTGAGGAGCAGCAAAACATCCTCAATGTGATGAGGAGTCTGCAGCAATTTGATAGACTGCCAAAGACGCTGTTCTCTCCCAACGCTAACTGCATATAGATGCTAGTTAATGGGCTAATTTACAGGCACAGGTGGTTTACAATGCGCACAGGCGAATTCTCTGCTGCATCTCAAATATATCATCTGAAATTTACTCTGTGCTGCTGATATGCAAAGCACCGCTGTGCTTTATGATTGCTTCTTCCCCTGAATCGAACTCTGTGACACAATCACTTCTAGATTTAGATTCAAAAGCTGTGCTGAAGGGTTCTCAGCAAACTCCCTCAAAATAAAAGGTTTTATTTGAGTGACCTTGAGTACAAGACTGGAAACCAACCCTCTGTAAGGTATCAATGAGAGAGATAAACATGTGTATTTACTGCAGCAGTACAGGGAGCCAAAAGTAGCAAATACCACAGTGATTTATCCCCACATGTCACAAAATCAGTTTATTTCTGCCAAAGTATAAACTATGACTCTTTGCAAGCACTCACATAAATCTGCACTTTCCAGATTCAATTTAACGACCTTAGATAGTAATTTTACAACCCCTTGAAGCCAAATCAGCTCTATGGAATGGCAAACAACACTCCAATCAACAGCTGTCGAGTAACTTGAGGATCAACACGTCCAAACAGCAGCAAATTTGCATGAAGCGCCACCATCACATTGCCGCATGTCAACATACCTGTCCCACTTTGGCATTCTCACACACAAAGGTCTCATAAGGACTGGAGAGTTCGGGCGGGAACTCGTTGATGTCGAGCACGTGGACGGTGACAGCCACCCGGCTGGTCAGGACTGGACTGTCTGCAGAAGAAAACATAGATAGATATGATTAGAGTGGTTGTTTATCTTTATTCTCTGGTTTTAACATAGAAACTATGGAAAATCTGTTTTATCACATACGATCTTCAAGACCTTTTACAGTGCAATCCTATTTTGGTGTGGTATTACAGTTTCTGCAAAGATCTGGTGCCCTTTCATGCTTGTCTGGCAACCACACGTGATATTTTGTTATCTTGCCTGTTATTCACATGGATGATCATTTGATTTTATGTTACCGCTAAACAATGGAGCTTTTCAGTGTTTTTCTTAGGTGAGCGAAGCCTCATACATTTGTGACACTATACACAAAACAACAACATCGAACAAAGCCAAACTAATGCCACGTCAGTGGCGGTGGAAAGGAAAAATGTGCTTTGATGGTCAGAAACCTTGAGCATGGAAAGACACTGGAAGGGAACACGATGACCTAAGAATTCCAGCATGGGAGGAGTCCGTATTATTTGTATTTCACATCACATTCTCACTGTATTCAGGTTTGCGCTTTCAATACCCATAATATATACATGAATAAGGTTTGTATACAACAAAGTTGAGGTGAAAACAGTGTTTCAGACTAGGACAGAATTGCTTGAATGCAGGAGAAAGGCATCATTGGAGCAGGTTTGTGGGTTGCTTTTTTTCATGCCGCACTGACATCATGTGGGTATCTAAAGTACTACCATGAGATGATGATGGACCCAAGAATAAAGGTTCACCGCCGGTGCTGCCAAATGTTTGGAGCGGTGGCGTGTGGCCGTCCCGGCTGAGTGTCCTTGAGCAGACGCTGAAGCGCTGTCCTGCTGGCCCTTCACAGGTCGCTCAGCCTGGATGAGTCGGCTGGAAAAAGCCATTCATGGCCGTGCATAAATGCACTGAGGCACTTATACATTTATGATGCTGGTGATTGACGGTGGAGAGGATAGAATTGAGTAAAAACACACAGTAAAAGCATCCTGCGCAAATAAAGCATGTCTCACATTATGGAATACGGCTCTACAGAGAGAGTGTTTTCTTTGCAGGCTTGTTTTTTTTTTCCTCAGGTTCTGTTATATGGGTTTTAGCTATAAGATGTGCAGCCCATATTAATTATAGTGTGAAAGCCCCCCTGAGAGGGACTAACTCCAATCCAGGGCTGTTTGTTACAATGCAGGGGCACAACGGGGAAATGTTCTTTTTGTGTGAAAGCCCGGGTAAGGTAAACTTTATGGATTTGATGTGGGAATAGGCTTTGCTCTGCAGTGGGGGGCTTAGCGCGTGCTTGTTTGTGTGAGTGCCAGCACGGGGGTGAGTGGGTGGGTGTGCAGGTTTGTGTGTAGGTGGGTGGGTGGGTGTTTCAGAGGACCGTGAAGCAATGAGGAGGTGGGTGGGTGTGTGTGTGTGTGTGTGCATGGAGAAGGAGGGGGATCTGTAGAGTCGACTCAAGGGGATTGGAGACGCAGCCACGGCTCAGTTAGTAACCTGTCTCTGACCTTGATGGAAAAAGCAATCTTCCCAGCGAGGTAAAAATGACACCAGGCACGGGATTTTCTGCTCCGCTCTGACTCAACTACTAACATTGCTGCGCACCCGACAAAAATACTGATCCATTCGGAGGCCGAGGCCTTTGATGTTGTGGCCTCTGAAAAAAAAAGAAAAAAAGTTTGCACACCTTGAAAATATTCTAGATGAATGAAAATTAAAGTCCCTGGCTTCTGAGTAGAAGAGCGTATCGTTTGCTGCTCGCCTCATGCCCAAAACCCATCTTCAGTGCACTTCCTCCCCTCCTCTCCCAGCATGTCATCAGTGATACATCTTACAGCCCACTAGATGGAGCAATGGTATAGTGCTTCTACTCAAATCTGACTGGTGTCAGCACTTTAGCCTCATAACAAATGCTCTATTTATTTTATTCTAACAGAATGCTGCATCGCAACAAAATGGTTGGTTAATCAGCCACAGAGTTGCCTGCTTTATAATGCTCTTTGCATGGATATTTATTTATTTATTTTTAATTGGGCCAATTTTAATATGAAAAAGTCAATCTTTGCAATCAACCATGCACAAATCCATAAAATATGCTAGAAAACCGGGCTACAACCATTGCTCTTGGATGGCAATGCTGTAAAAGTTCAGCTGTGTAGGGGAAGAAGCCAGAGAAACAGCCAAACCCACAACTCCTTGTTGTGCATCTCCACTCACTGGCTGTAAATAGATAGAGAGTGCACTTCCTCACTGCCTCCTGCCAAGGTTATTATTGCATTTAATAGATCTCCCAACCTCTCTTTGACTCCTAAAAAATTGCCACCGGGCTTAAATGCCAAAAAGCAAACTGTTAATCCTGGCCCTGGCTCTTATTTAGCACGCCTTGTGCCGTGCACAGTGTCTCAGGAGAGCAGCAGAGACTGCTCTCGTTTTGCTGCATGACTGCGGCGTCTCGCAATGACCGGACAAATCTCTGAGGCTTTGTGGAGTGAAGAGTCTCCAGCTCAGGTGTTGTGCTAAACATTACAGAGTGGAGGTTGCTGTAATTCAAGGGGAAAAGAAAAAAAATCTAACAATTTTGACAATTGCAATGCCGGTTATTCTCCTTCAAACTCATTGTAGTAGAAGAATAAAAGGGTGAAGGGAAGAAATAAAAAAATATATTAAAAAAGTTGGGAAGTGTTAGCAGCAAGGACACACAGTAGATGCAGAAAGAGGTCAAATGCAGAGGTCCGCAATAATTTGCTGTTTATTGAACACTGCTGCACGGTGTTAACCGAGGAGTCAGGACATTTTCTTGTGCGCACGACCTACCTTTCAACAAAGCATTATTTTCTTTCGGCATTGAAGGTGTCTCGCTCGAGTATGTATTGCTGTTCTTCATGGTTTAAAGCCCGAATAATGGGCCGACAACATCCTGACGATGATAATAGAATGATTCGCAGAGGAGCCAGAGCCGCAATCCAATACCCAGAACACAAAGTTCTGCCAAATCTCACTCAAGGTCAGAAACACATTGGAAATCACAAGTTGGGACTCAAACTCCAGGGTGCTGCATTTATCTTTATCCCTGCTGCAGTAGTTCAACCATTTTTTTTTGGAATTCTGTTTCCAGTTCTTTTTCTTTTTTCGCTTTTTTGTTCTTATGCTGAAAATAGTCCCAAAAGGAACATCGGTCGTCTGAGAAAGAGAGACGGAGAGCGAGGGGGCAGCGGGCCAGATCACAACCTGATAAGAAATGAGTGAAAAGCAAGATGAGCACGAAAGTGCACGCAATGGTGGCTCGTGCGTCACCCGGCTGCAAACATGTAACGCCCTTGTTAAACACCCATCATCCTCCTACGCCCTCCTCCCACCGTCTTCTATCCTTTCACTGAACCTCATCCTCCACTTCCTTGACACTCCCTCATAAAAAGCCACACAAAAAGATGCAGGCACACACATTGAAAACAGAATTAGCATGTCACTGCCGTGACCTTGAGGGGAAGTGAGTAATATCAGTTTCCAAGGCGACAATGACTCAAGTTTTAACAGCCCATATTTCACAGTCTGTCCTAATGAATATACAGCGTGGGTAATTTTGATTGAGCACCAGCCTGCCTCTGGGATAATGACTTTGACGGTTCTTAGCAGATTTGATGACTTGATGACGATGGATTTGCTTATTTATCCGGAAATTTGCTCCACTTCCTTCATAAAAACATAATTAGCTTGATGGCACGTCTTAAAGCCGCAGCAGCCGCGACTCCTCGCTCCTTCTCCCGCTCGGCTCGCAACACGCTGTGATGCCTCGCTGTAAAAAATCTGGAGGGTTCACATTTTTTACTGCAGTGTAAGTAAAAGTTGAGTCTGGCAAGGAATAGCTCCCTCTCAATGCCAATGTCATCAAATGTGTTAAAGAAGACCGTTAAAAAGCAAAACAGAGTATAGCCAGAGGAGACAATGTCCTGAAGACACATCCCGCCAAGAGAGTCATCATGCTTTATAGTCACCTATAAACCTTTTCTGCAAAATGGGATTGAGTATTGACTTGAGTTAAAGAGTGTTAAATCCTTCACACAGATTACGGCGCTGGAAGGAAGGACGATGCCACCTGCACAATCGATGTCATTGTCATACTCACTAAGTTTGGTGGCCACGATGGAGATGTTGTGCTGTGCGATGCTCTCTCTGTCCAGGAGTTCGTTGGTGGAAATGGTTCCCTCCACCGGATCGATGTCAAAGTAGCTGTCCAAGTCGCTCTTCCAGTCAATGGAATACCTGAAAGAAAATGTTTGTTTAATGGTGTCCATTTCCCACATAAACTGGAGAATTAAAGCTCGCTGATTTCCCCTCCGGGCTCATGCATATGAGTTAGGTGTAATATAACGTTGGCATAGGCTTCATTACTCATTCTGAATGGTCATTTCCAGAAAATGTGCTGAGGATTGCATATACTTTCCAATCTAGTAATGGGGCACATGTACTTTGGCCATGCTGAGTAAACGGTTTTCTAGGGAGCATAAATGAATTTTAGGCACTGTTGAAACCGTATCAATCTCTCACGGCCGTTGAACAACAAAGGCATAAAACGTTGGGTTTGGTGTCTGAGAACAGAGGATAGGGCGTCCTCTGTGAGGGAGAGACAGAAACATCTCTGGTCTTGCCCAGTCGCTCTGAATGCAAACTATGAGAAACAAAAAAAGGGAGATCAGAAAAACCAAACCGTGCGCCTCTGACAGCGCCATTCATCACGCCATGCTATTTGATCTTAAAAGACTATTTTTCATAAATAATTTTGTGATCGTCAGCAGAGTCCCCCCCCAGGAGAAAACATGTCATGCCTTTGTCTGCTCCTAGGTCAGAGGTTTGAGGCAGGGGGGAGTTCAGTGCCTTCCACAGGACAGATGCTGCATTTTCTCATGGGCTTGAGCTTGAACTTTCCACATGAAGGACGACCACCATCCTGCTCTGTTTTATTCCTTTCCCAAAGCAAGCCATTTGATCTTAAAAGGCTATTTCTCATTAATATTTACTGTGCTTGTTTTTTTTTTGTTCACACTGTAGAGCCTGAAACTGGACTCACTCATTAAGAAAAAAAAAAGGAGGCCTGGCATTCGTTCAAACCCCTCAAGTCTTTTACTGTAATAAGAATAATAACAAAAGCGCTTCAGTGTGTTTTCTTTTTTTTACTCTCCACACGCTTTGGTTCCATCAGATTTTCTGTTTCAATTTCGATTTGTCCGCGTCCTCCCTTAAATTCCACGTTGCACGTAGCCTTGAAGTGAACACGATCATGTCGAAATAGTTTAGTGTGAGTCTCTTTGATAAATATTACAGCCGAGCTCCCATCAAGAGTTCAAAAGATCAGCGGTTTGCAATTTTTCTCCAGGGGAAAATGCTTTTTTTTCTTTTTTGGTTTTTCTTCATTTTGGGTGTGTGGGGGGTTACGTGGGCTGTCATTTAAGTCAAACTGCTGCTAAAGCATATGTTTCACTGTCAGAGCTGCCGCCTCAAACACTGAACATTACAAGGCAAAATGTTTTGAGAAAGCTCTGGACCAAGACCACAAACTGCCCGGAGGCTGAGCTCACCTGCAATCTGTCAACATAAACTGTAAAATAGCACACACAACCTGCGCCCTTCAGTTGCCATACGGCACAGAAAACATCCAAGATGTTGCACAGTGATTGGCTCGATCTCTGAGAGGAGAATAAAGCTCATCGACAGCTGTGAGACAGAAATCCTACATCTAAAGAGTCTACTTAAGCTCAAATCAGAGCCCAGAACCACAGATATGAAAATTAATTATGGTCTTATCTCTCACTTGCAACTGCAGTCATGTTAACTCAAAGCATTACATGAGTTTGCATTAAATGAAAAACTCCACAACCCAACATGTGACCTTGTATATATTTTAGCGGTTTGAATATTTTAGGTGGATATAGATGAATATTTTAGCATAAAATATTCTGGTAAAGAATAATGGATGTTGGTAATGACTCATGTTTATGAATAATGATTTGATAGCAATGCTTAAAAGTAGTAACTGCAGCTAATAGTGTTTATAGATAATCACAAATTACAATATTGATAAATCAGTGACATTAATGTACATAGATAATAAATGTTATTCATGTATATAGAAAATAATTGTATAGCCTGTTCCAGTTAGAATACCTCTGCATGTTCTTTTCTAATCTTCATATTTTCTTCCTCTTTACTTGTTTTGCACAGTGGGGTCATGTACATCACCTTGAGTTAAGTATAATCAGGTGTTTAGTAGAGACATGTTTTGTCATGTATAGTCACATTATGTCATAAAAAGTCACACATAACATAAAACAATAACATAAAATCACATGAAGTTATCCATGAAGTAACAAACATTTGATAGTATTTCTGTCATTCTTGTTTTGCAGTTGGTTTCCTGCAATTTGCAAAAAAATACTGGTATACTATATTTATTTCTCACCAACACGGATTTGAAAAGTTTGTGGTTTTCCTGTAGTAAATCGTTTTAATGACTTGCCCAACGTGACTTTCCAACATCTTGTGATTTATAACATTACCATTTTAGACAAGAGGCCAAAAGTTCCATCTTGGAAACTCATTCAAACTTTTGGATGCTCTTTAGAAACGACCCACAATGCAGTATTCATGATGCCCTTTTGTTTTCCCCGGCTACAGATTACCCGGCCCTATACTGCTAAATAGCAAAATCATTTGAGTCTAAAGTCTAAAAGCATAATTCCCTATGCATGATGGGTCATTGGGTCTATTGTTTTCAAGTGAAGAATGCACTGCTGCTCTCTGAAGGCACACAAATGAACAATGTCAGCCGTGGTATTGATGAATATTTAAAGTGTGTGAGACAAAGTGGAGATCCACGGAATAGAGGGCATAAGCTTGTTGTTTTTACAGATCTCGGCATTCTCCTTTTTTTATTTTTTTGTTTTGTCTGGAATAAAATATTCATAATAAAAAACAAGCGTCCACGTAACAGGTGTCTCTGCCATTTGCAGTACGCTTCCACTTCTTCGAAGGACCATTAAAAGAAAACGCTCCAGCGTGAGGAGCTGCAGGAATAGATTTTAACAAAATGGTCCTCATACATTTTTTAAGAACACACTTCTTTTGTCTTTACCAATGACAGTCTATTGTTGTCTACCACTCAGGTTCTGACTGCTGTGAGTGCCTGGGTGAGGCATTGAATAAGAAACAAAACGACTGACTATAAATCAGTAATGTCAGTTATGTCACAAGTATAAAACCGTGTTGTGATGTTTCAATAACCCTCCTAATAAATACCAAGGCCAGGCCACTGAACAAAAGGAGACAATTTTTATGTCCCAAATTCTGTTTGCGGAGGACCAATGAGGATCAGTTCTATAGAATCAATAATCAAAGCAAAATTACAACATAAGGAATTCATTCATGTGAAAACATGCTGAAGACAAGTGTACATTAATATGCAATCTCAATATGTGACTTCAGGGCTGAACTGATACACAGTCTGTGCTTTTTATCAACTTTCATGTAGTTCAGTGGTTAGCACTGCAGTCTCCCAGCAAGAAAGTCGCTGATTTGTCCCGATCATTTCTGTGTGAAGTTTGCATCTTCTAGGGATGGAAAGCAGTGAATCGATTTTTCAGGATCATTGTCGCGTGTGCTTAGCGACTCTGCTTAGTGGTTCATCGTCACTGCAAATATATATTGACAGCATGTTATGTTGTTTGGTCACTTCAACACCTGTAAAGCTTCCATTTGGCCACAGCTGCAGTCAATATGCAGGAAAGTCTGGAGAAATGTTTTTGAGGCAATACTTGGTCAAACAGCAACAGAGTTGTTTCATTTCTTTTTAAAGTCAATGGTGATTTCAAAATCTCTTAACATTAGCGCCATTTCATTGTTCTAACTCCCAGTGTACAAATAGTCTCCAACTTCAACTCAAAGAATTGTTTCAGTCGTCTCTACTTTGCTAGTGTTAGTCCCATTTCACTATGTGAACTTTCACAATGCGATTGATCTCCAACATCATCCTAAAGAAATTTTTGAATGTTATCTGTCAGTTAAAGTTTAGTTTCAAGTTGAATGCAAATGAGCTCTGCAAATATTGCAAAATGTTACATACTGAAGCAATACGTATGCGTGTGTGTATGTGCTATATTTTCTGTTCAGGGGTGAAGTTATGAATAAGAGTTAATGCAAAAATGCACTCTTTCATTCCCTCAAAGCTAAACTCTTATCAATTCCCATCTCTGTCAATGACATCAGCAGGTATAAAGTTGGTGAGATACAATTATGATAGAAAAGTAAAGATTTTGAAGCTTTTTTTTTAAAGCCTTTTCTTTCTTTTCATAACCCAACATGTGTCTCATGATATAACACGATTAGCCCTTAGCAGAAAGTCTAATTCAGACTGCGGATAGATATAAAAGAATGAGGACACCTTCCACTGTGTAGCATCCACTTTACTTAAAACTACAAAGTTGTGCACCTGACACCTGATCAAAACAAAACATGCAGAGCTGTAGCTGACTGGCAGACAACAATGATGAGCAACGTGCACAGTGTTCTGTATCCCTACAATTAAGCATGGTGTACATTGTATATCTTCATCCAGTTGTGTAAACAAGACGTTGTTTTCAAAATAAATCCCTGCCAAATGACAGGGTTTTAGAATGGCGTCAAAGCATCCACTTGTGTGAAACTAACTAACTAGTTGTTCTTGCAGCTCGGATAAAAAGAGCATTTTGAAAATGACAGCCAATTAAATCGTTTGCATGGACGTCACTGCTGCCTCTTCCATTTTTAAGGCTTAGTGGATGTCGGACACAGTTTCTTATCAAACTCCAGATTAAAACAGGTGCTCGGAAACAGTGAATCCGACAGGTACGATGTCATAATGGCTCCAAGACTGCTCAAGAGGTGGCACTTGAGTTACGTGATTTACTCGAAGCTAAGTTTAATAGACTGGAGCAGCTGGAGCAAAGCAATGTCTGGACTGAGCTAAAGGGCCAAAATTATTATAATTTTTTTAATTCCATAAATTCACATTGAATCCGAGCAAAATGGACCTGAGTCAGATAATGTGGGAAATTTAATGAGATATTTTAGACATTTAGAATCAGGGTAAGATATGGGGATATAGAGCTGGTAATAAAGTTCTTATAATTTCTCTGTCACTTCACAAACACTATCCGAGCTGCTAAGAGATGACGCTTGCAGGACTTTACATGACAATGTCAAATGTCCTACATAGATTGATTAGTCCTCAGAGTGATGAGTGAAATGGACAACGCTCTCAAGATTAAAGCCACGGTGACGTTGATGAATGCAGACTAGAGACATTGATGAATGGATTAGAGGTCTAAAACCTTCAATTACTGGCTGCAGTATCACAGTACTTCTCCCCTCAGCTCTTTTTATCCTCTTGGGACTTACCAGGGATATTTGGTTCAATAGCAAAGCCTCTCAAGATGAAGATGTGCATTCGGATGGTGGGTTCATTCACCAATGCTACACACTCATTGCAGAGTCTGATTTAGTCAATCTAAATAGTGTGATAAGGAAAGTAAATCTTTTTTTTTATCATTCAAATGGCACAATTTTTAAAACAACGGGCAATACAGTCATTTTTATCTGCATATTTAGTTTTCGGGAGCACGATTTAAAACAAAACCCTTTCAATGATGTTCTGTCATGTTAGATCTTAATGTATTATATATTAAAAAAATTCAGAAATAACAAATTTATTAGATTATACTCAGGCCACATTTTGACGGTTTTTAATGTTCAATAAAGTCCAGAGTAAAATAATTCTAATGCCTCTTTAGGTCTTTTGAAATCCATTGAGTTAGGGTGAGGGTTACTTTTTTGAAAGGAATTTTTGAATGGTGTGCCAAAAACCACTGAAACCCATGCTTGTTCACTACAAAACATCATTCAAACTCTTTGAATGGCAAAACCTTTGCAAATGTGGCCTTTAAGCAATGCGGCTAGATTCTTCCACAGTGGTGTATATTCTCTGGTGAACTTTGCTGTGACTTGAAATTATTTCAGATGAAATATAACCCTGAAGTACAACACAACCGAAGAAAGTGTGTGTTGGCGGAGTTTAACTTTACCTGACTGGACTGCTGCTGGCGTCTAAATCCTGTGCGGTCACCGCACCGATGATGGTGCCCGCGGGTGTGTCCTCATACACATCCATCACATACGAGGGCTTATTGAACACCGGGGGCTCGTCCACATCCAAAACGTTAATCTTCACTGTTGCTGTGTCTTTGAAGGCCCCGAGGCTTTGAAATCGAGGATCCAGATGAGCATTGGAGGCATCTACCTTGAAGGTGTAAGCCTTCTTGCTTTCAAAGTCCAGCGGCTAGAAAATAAATAAAAAGGAGTACAGTTAAACTTTCTTTTACAACAATAGATCATATGTACAGACAATGGAGTGTGTGTCAGCACTGCTGCTGTAATCTATTTCCTCAGTGTGTTTATCTGTGTGAAGCTGAGAGCACTCAAAAAAGGCGCTAACTGAGCATGATTATCACTGTCAACAGTTAGTTTCTCTTGGTTCATTTCCATTATTGTTGCATTTCAAGGATGAATAAATGCTATGAAAATGTCAACAGCAGCTTCTTATCTGACAAATTCCAGCTCCAGAGTGATTTCAATGTTTATTTTGTCACCCACAACAGCATTGTTCACACCGACCTGAAAATCAGAGCTGAGGGAGAAAACACACTCTGTAAACTGTAAGTGCCATCAGATATGATATCGTAAGTGATGATGTTAAGGCAGTTTTCACAAGTCAACATGCCACATATCTCCATACACAAGGGTCAGGCTTGCCCTTACAAACACTGTGACACACTACCAAATTAAAGAATGTCATGTGTATTGGTCAGAACGCTATTTCTATGAAGACAAGAAGTTGTTGAGAGGTTACATTGACAGCTTCACTGTTGTCACTTATTTTGAAAGTCAGAAAGCAGGGAGTGTAGGACAGTTGTTGTGGGAAATAGTGGCATGGTGACACAAGTGAGTAAGCTCCTTTTGATCAGACACCATCTTGAGTTTGATCCGCTCAGCAAGCAATAGATGTAAGTGATTCATGATCCTCATATGTTTAATAACTTGCTGTTTATTCACAGCCTCCTGTTTACGTAAGCCAGGAGACAAAACTGTAGCCAGTTATTCAGTTATTGTAGTAGTTATTCATCATCTCTGCCAAGGAGATGATGATTCTCCTTGGACTAGGGCCACATGGTGGCCTGGTGCTGTTTCCTTCCAGCAAGGTCATTAGCTCATGTCCTGTTCCCAGCCATTTCTGTGTAGAGTTAGCATGTTCTCTCTGTGTCTTCTTGGGCTTTCTGCAGGTACTCCAGTTTCCTCCTACAGTCCAACAACATGTTTTAAGGTTGATTGGAGACTCTAAATCGCCCCTGGGATGTTAGTGTGAGAGTGAATGGTGTGTGTGAGATGCACTGGACAGGAGACCAGTCAAGGGTGCATTCTCTGTCTTTTCCCTATGTGAACTGGAGATGTAAATCAGCATTTAAACCACTCAGTACAAAAAAATGGACATCTCGCTCTGACGAATGCTTAAAATCTAGAGTACAATTTTTATATTTGAAGCGACAGCTCAAATAGCACGCTGGTAGCTATTACGTGGGAGACAAACATCAGGTCTTGACCAGGTTAATCTCTCGCCCTCTCTGTGTCAGAAAAGTCAAGCTACAGTTACCGGGTTCAGCAGAACTCATGCCCCTGCACACCGGCGGCTCAGGAGTTCGCGTTCCACCTCTTCAAACCTCTGACATATCAGCCCCAGAGTCAATTAGTCAAAAGCGAGGAGAGGAATCTGCATCCTCGCTACGTCTGCTGCTGAGGTGTAAACATTCGACAGCAGTGACACCCGTGCTCGTACTTCTGCCCGTCTCCTGCCCTCTCATGTGTGACCAACCGTGCTCGGCAAACTCGCAGCCGTTCACGCTCCACTGGCCCGGAGTCACATGAGAGACATTCCTTTCTGTGTATTTCAAATTGACTAACATGTAACCACTATGGCGCCAGCGCTATCTGCCTGCCCCAGGACCTGCTTTTCACTGGCATGTTGTTCCAAAAAGACACCAAGTGGAGGGGAAAAAAAACAAAAAAACAGCTGTTTCTGAACCCGAGGTGTGTTTTGGTGAAAGTGAGAGGGCAGGTGGAGTGTTGGCAAAGAAAAAAAAAAGTTTGTTTTAATGATGCAAGATAAATACAACCAGTCATCCATCCAAATTAAATGCACATGAATTAGCGAAGTAATTAGAGTCCAACCACTAGAAATGACCAGAGGCTGTGCAATCATGATTTCATAGTGATGATAGCAGATGCTCCTCCAGCCCTCAGTCTCCCCTTTCATATCTGCGGTTTCACAGTCTTGCCGCTGCAGCAGGTGTCCGTAAAAAGAGAGAGAGAGAAAAAAAAGAGGACACCGACATAGAGAAAGCGATGTGAAGGCAAGCCAATCTGAAAGCAATCATTGACCATCAACCGCCATGATTGGTTTGATTACAGTGCACCAGATGCAACTGGCTAGGCACAGCTATAAGATCCCTCAACAGGAAATACACTCTGTCCCTTTCAATCTCTCTCAAGAGGTGACAACAGTGAAGGAAGAGCGAGCTCCTCCAAGCAACAGTCCCATATAAAAGTGAGTTCACCCTGGGCGTCTGATCCCGACAATCAAACCCAAAAGATTTCCTACCAATTTACTTGTGACAGGGTGACCTAGACTTTACAGCCACCATTATTTCAATTTCCCTGAGTTTACCACTGCTGAATGTGAATAGATAGGAGAAATTCAATGTGCATCAGTCCCTAAAAGAGGTACTTTAAGGTACAGGAATGAATGTGTGAATGTAAACATGTTCAGTATTTGGAGTTTTAGGCTGATAAGGAGCAGCAAACTCAATGTTGTAGGTGTACAGTGGTACCTAATACCCTCTTGTGCTATATGTCATGTTGTGCCTGTGCTGCCACATGCAGACAGCCATGCATACAGATCTCAGCTGAAATAGGTGCACAGGTGGAGGGGGAGGAGGGAAGGCGATGCTGGGGAGGTGGACAGCAGGAGGTATACACCAAGCCTCATTAGCCAGAGCCTCACTGGGGATGAGGAGAAGCACTGCTTTCCATCTCAACATGCTGCATCGCCACAATTAGGATAGAAGTCCTAACTCTCACCCTTTATATCTGTCTAATTTTCATGTAATCCTCGGCTAGCCCGAGACAGAGAGCCAGGAGTGTGATGGGGGAAATGCACTTTTCCACATGCAGACTTTGCACTTCTGACACAAATCTCCTTGTGAGCACAGCTGGCACCCCGAAGCTCCGTGTGGCAGATTATGTGCGTAAATAATGCTTAAATCTAAAACAGTTGAGCATGAGAAATGTTATTTAGCTGCAGGTGGACTGTGGAGTAAGTGACTAATAATGGAGGCTGCTTTAAAGATTGCATCCAATGAAAGTGTATCCATGTTGGAAACCACCAGCATGCAATTACAAAACTATGACTTTCAGTTACTGGAAAGCATATTTAACATTTGGCCTAAACTTAATTTCTGGTCAAAAAACAGCTACTATGGTTAGGTATTATTAGCTCGAGAGCTACAAGGATCGAACAACAACAACTCATTGTATTTCATTGCAGTCCATCAGGTAATTATAAAGCTAAACCTCCTTAATTTGCCCTGTGTTTCTATTCTATTAAGCATAGGCTGTGGCACTTCCTATTTGGTGGTTAAGGTTGAGGTGTTGTTAAATCGCAGCAAATACAAGAGCTCATCACAAAAACACACGCAGCTCATTTCCTCAGCAGATGGAGGAGAGAGAAGCCATCCCGACGCCCGAGAAACAATGCAAGCACAGCCATATGATTAAGTGTAAAGTAAATCCCAAAGATTAATTCACATTTTCCGTTTTGGGTGATGTTGAGAGCTTCAATGTCTTTATTTAATGTCTGAGACACATGATGCTCTAAGTATGTCTGGGATAGCTGTTGTTAAATAGGAATAAAATGGGGCCAGGAGGGGGTAATGAGAAACTCTGAGTTAATGAGAAGATGTGCTAATGTGTCAACGCTTGACTTGGGGAGAATCAAATCAGATCTGGGAGCCATAGGGGAAATTTCTGAGGAAGAGAAAGACGGCCATTCATTCTTTGACTGCGTGGATCGTTTTGTATACCCCCCCCCCCTCCCTCGAAGATGACCTACTTACTCGTTCATAACCAGTGCCGTATGACTAACTGTTCCCACATATCCACACATATGCTGCGCCTGAACAGGTTGCATACACCTATGCATGTCCAATCGTTCATTTGAAGTTCCTCTGTGGTTGTGCACCTTTAATGGGTTACTGCGGACACAACAAGGAAGTGTGTCAACGGAGGAATTTGTAAGGAGGACAGACCGAGTTCCTCTCATGTCAGTGCTGCTGCTCTTCAACATCACAACAGAACGCACTTGAAATTCTAGACATGGTGCTGTGCCCTTTGATATGTAAATGTGCACCTTCATTGCACTAGCAGTGATACTGAATGAAGAAACTTTTTTTTTTCCTTGCCAATTGAACATGCTATGTTCCAAGGGAATTTGTTAATTTAGAACAGGGGACTAATCAAGGCATCACAACCTCTAAGGTGCAGTGTCACACTGACGCACACACATGGAAAAAGTTCTGCTGTGATCAGATTACAACCACCAAGCACCAATTAAAACAAATCCACAAGCTGGAATCTTCTGTTTCTGCTGCCTTCCCTCACAGCTTGCTCCCTGACACATCACTTAGCAGCTGTTTCTTCAGTTTGCTGGTTATTTTGGGGAATAGGAGAAACGGGATGACGAACGCATTGAATAGGTCTGCAGTCAAGTATTGGGTTCACTGTTACAACATTCAACATTCTCCTCAAAGCTCAGAAACATGGGGGACGGTCTCCTGCCAACACCCATGGGCGTATGCAGCCATTCCCCTGGAAGAATAATTATCATGGCACAGCAAGTCATTAGTGGGCTGATATCATTTGTTTGTGCTCCTCATAGGTATTACCAAAAGACTCTGGGTGGAAATTATGGAAAATGTGGTTTAATCTGTGGTGTGCAGTGCGGTCTTAAAATCCATTTACCTCAGTATTATACATTTACAATGCAACTTATGAATCATTAATATCTTACATGATTTATCCCTGAAGAGTAGATCAGAGCTAAGGCAAACATGCCTGGAATATCATGTTTCTAATTGCAGCCACACAAACCAGTGTATTTTACTATGCAGTCGCATTAATCTGTGTGTGGATGCATTTGTGATCACACATTACAGCGTCCGCTATCCAGGAGCTAAAGGTGTCTGTGATAAAGCTGCACAAGCTCCCTCAGGATGGAAGCTGCAGATTTTCAGAGATGTAAGCAATTATGAGTCAATGGTCTAACACCCAAGCTGTGATTGAGTGACTGCTTTATAAGGTCACTGGAGTCATTGACTGACAGTGGGGCGAGAATCCGCCATGCAGAAGAATGGCGGAGACCTCTAGCCTCCGCGAGCAGCCGGCCGACCGCGGAGCACAATGAGCTTATCATCGGCAGAGAAAAGCTAACATGCCCCACGGAGACATCTGATGTCCCTCCGAACACCAGGGGGTCCCGAACACTGTGGAGAAGAGATGCTCACTTTATTGTGCTGCCATCAGTCACATCGGTGTGCGTCCCGGTTGCCTCCAAGCGGCTCCATCACCCCGCTAAACACCACGCACATCCAGGCCTCGCTACAGTGGCAGCCGGCAGCCCTGTCCACCCTGCACGGCAGAGGAGCGCCTGTGAAAGACTCGCACTGCCACTCTTAATAGGACGAGGGGTTAGCCATGGGATGAGCCCCGAGACGCTGGTTTAATCTATTACACCCACGCCTCCCCAGGCCACCAGAGAGCAGCCACTTCATCCACTCCATCCAGCAGCCCGGCCGTCTCTGTCACCCTCTCTCCCCAGTTCTTTCCCCCTCTTTGCTGATATTTGCTCACACACAACACATACATATACAGTCGTATATAAATGTATACACACACTCCCTGCACAGTTGCCTGGTGAGGTGTTATTCATCTGCTTCAGGCACCTGGCTCTCCTGTTGTTCTGAGATATTGTTCCCTTCTCTCCTCCTTCCTCGACTCCTTTCACACCAGGGCCTAAAATAACTCATTTCACCTCCCACTGGAACATTCAACACTATAATCAATAGATTAGTTTCAACTCCTGTCTGCGAGCAAGGCTCCATTGTGTTCTTGCCACTAGATGATCATGTTTAAACATTGGTGTTTCTGTTACCCCGTTTCAAGCGATAATGTAGTGCAGTTCCCCCATGATGATATAAAGATTACATCCAAGCAATGTGTCAGACGCTGTCACGAGGGAAGGACGTTGTTTCTTTAAAGCACAAGTGTGTGCATTTAGAAAAAGCTATGAAATGCCACTGCCTTGCCTGTCTGTTTTGTTTTCCCAGCTTTGTTTCAGTTCACATCTCCCATGTCGGTTTCACCTCCGGTGTTGTTTGGTAATTTTCCATTCATCCTGTGCACACCTGTCCTAATTGGCCTGTGCCTTTCCACCAATCAGCTCCTCTTGTGTCTGCTGAGTTGCCCCTCGTGTTCTTGATTTCCTTTGCGAGTCTTTAAGTCCTGTGTTTTGGTGAACCATTTTTCAGTTGTTGTCTCCAGCTCCTATTTCCCTGTGTTCCTGTGCTTTGTTGCACTAAAATTCATCCTCAGCAGATTCCTTTTGCTCACCAGCTTTCCTTCACTTTTTTTTCATATTTGCACCTTTCTTCTTTCAGAGCTTTTTTTGCTTTGTCATGTTCGTCAACTTTAATTACTGTAAAGTCCCCCTTTAGTTCAACTCAACCTGCTTAAAGTCATTCTGCATTTTGGGTTTCTTTTGACCCCGAAACGTCCGACTAAAGCCCTTTGTGTTCTTTATATTCGATCAGCATACTCCCCTGTTTTCTGGCTTTAAGTCAAGTGAGCAGTTTGTTCATTACTTTTGTCATTTGACCGTCACTTTTTTCTAACCACTTGGTAGTATCTCATCAGGACTGAAAGGCGGTAACAGCCTCTATTCTCTGAAATGATTTACTGTTCAAACAGCCCAGTAATGACATTTCTGATAGAGAAATTAGACTGCAGTCACTGTCTGGCTTTAGTGAAATTAAGTCCTTAATTGATGGCAGGAAGGATGAAAAAAGGTCTCTTGCTTCAATACAGCGGATGGCTTTGACTTCAGGGAAGAGAAAATGGGGCCATGGTTGAACTCAGGCAATCCAGGCAATTAGTGGCATTTGTTGTGTATGGACGTGTTTATCAGTTTTGCACTCTGCTTGTGACAAGCACTTTTCTTAAATGTCATGCTAGAGGATAACATTAATCACTCGAATTGTGCAGTTTCCTGCATGTGAGGAAAAAAAAAAAAAAAAAAAAAAACTTATACAAGTGGGATGAATCATTGGCCACTTTCTTACAGACGGCCCTGATTAAAATAGTGAAACAAATCAGTTTTCTGAACTATATCGCAGGTCATCTAAAGAAAATATCAAGCTGGTCTGTAATCGCTGATGCAGTAGCCTGTCTGTGTCTCAATGTGAAGCATTGCCGCAGTCTCTGACAGTCAGAGTCACTCCCCTCCCACTCTACATCCCTTGTACTATGGACACCCTGTTATTTACTGAGGAGTCCACAGCAAATAGAGATTTTTGAGACTCCATGCCATCACTGCCTGGGATGCAGTTCTTTTTGACATCTCTAAAATGTGACAAAACACAAAATTGGATTGTTACAAGCTAGAGACCACATGCTGTGGACACCAAACTTGTTGAGGACATGGGAAATTCCACCGCCCAAAACCACCATGCTAGCCACAAATCTTCATTTGTTCTATATCAACTTTTAAATAAACCTTTCATGATATGCCTGCTAATGCCCTCCTGTTTGGCAAGCTGGAGCAACTGCAGTTTACTGCCTGGCCAGAGGGCATGCGGAAAAGCAATGGGCTCAAACCCAAGTCCTGCAATTAATGGACCCAGTCCACCTTCAAGAGCTGCTGCAGCCCCATCAACATTAATTAATGCCCCAATCACCGAGGTAACCGAACACGTCTTAGCAACTAGACAGCACGGCTAAAAATAACCTCACGCAGCCGAATAATCAATCAAAAACCGGGTTCCTTTGGTTCAGCAGGTGAGTTTCTAACTTTCAGTTAGAGAAAAAAAAAATTTTTTTTGGTGGGATTTCAACATTTGCAATACATGCAGCACCTGTACTTCAGCAGTGTTTAGTGAGCCCCTGTGACACCCTGAGCCATGGTTTCGGAGGCAGTGCCAGAGGTCTTGATTCCGTGCACTGCAGCTGCTGGGGGCACTCAGTTTGTACAGTGAGGAGACAGTCCTGTATTAAAATGGATTCCCTGAGTGGGAGCCAGGGAAAATTATGCCACACATGCTGCCACAGAACAACATTGTTCCTCCAGGCTTACAACAGAAATTTTCAATTACACCTATCTGCCATCTTTTCTCCTCCCAGGAGCACGTAAATAAACATGTAAATGAATGACATTTAATCTAAATAAAAAATGATTGGCTCAGTACAACTCAAGGTTATTGTGTCACTGCACATGATGTGTGTGCTTTCCCATACACTGTGTATGGCTATGTGTGTTGGTCCACGTGCTTTTATTCAAATACAGCCATGTCACTCTGTGTGCACACGCATTTGTCAGAACACATTTGTCTTGCACGTTTCTCTGGGAATTCAGTGCCGGATTGATCTATTGTCTCCAATAATCCTATGTTTTGCAGATGGGATGTGCAAACCCCCTCCATGCCTCTGTGCCTCTTTTTTTGTCCCCGTTCTCCCCCTGTATCGGCAGACTGGGAAACAGATGATCATCCTTTGAACCCATTACTCTGCCTGATCCTCTTATCATAACCAACCTTCCCGAGTCTCTAATTTGGGGTCTGCCAAACTCTGCTCTGTGTACAATGTGGCTTTCGTCTCCGTCCTGCTGTGTTTTTTTTTCTCCAGTGCTGGAGCAGAGAAAGGGAAAGTCAAAAGAGAAATGAGAAAGAAAGAGACAGAGACAGAGAGAGAGAGCACGAGAGAGGGAAAGAGGGGCAGAGCAAGGGATTGTCTGCACACATTTGCACACCTGTCTCCGGGGATATTCCACCAATCTGAAATAAGATGAGTCTGTGGGAGGGTCAGTATTCCGGGAACACGGGGAACAACTCATAAAGGCTTCTTCTTCAGCTCGCGGCTCCCCACACCTTTCAACAGCGCGGCTCTTTCTTTCTCACCTCTTGTTCTCGCTCTGTCGCCGTCCTGTTAATATCACCATCCCACACGGGCAGAGGCACATGTTGTTTAGTAAATTACACTGCAGGAGGGGCGGTCAGTTAAAGGCGATCAGTGTGTCCCCCACCAACAATGCCTTTGTGCGGTAGCCCGCCACTGTAGGGAATACATCACACTGCCTCATTGTTGTATGGCAGCATATCAAACGCAGCAGTAAAACAATGGGTGGAAAGAAGCATCCTCACCCTTCATCCAGGGTATACATGATGTAAACAAATGGCTGTCTTCATTTACATCATAATTGCCTCCTGTCTCACTCTGTTAGTACATTACCACTGATGAGAAGGTCACTATACAGTGATCTGTAGGCACCAAATTCATGTACGAACGGAATGTGTGTGGACCTACACAAAGGCAGTCACATACGTTTGTGCATATGCACAGGGAATACTGAGGGAGCTCTTACACTGAGCACGGAATCAATTACTCACTGAGCTGCATATTTTGAGGGATCAAAGGATCACACACCTTTGTGTGCTGTAGTGTGCCGGGGCATGTACTAAAAATGTAGCTGTTAACGAACCACCTCCGACTGATTCGTCTGAAAAACAAATGCAGATTTGAGTTTCCCCCAAAGATCATTTTAGACACTTACATCAGAAATACCCCGAGAGGCATGAAAACAGGTAGAATTGGCTGCAATTTTGGTTCATTTCTTTTGCAATCAGATGAAATATGAGATCCCCGAAATGAAACAAGAGACAAAAACAGATGTTTTAAAAGTACTTCATTCAAGTGAATCTGCTCAGTATAGACAGGATTTATTGTGAAACACACGAAAAGAAGCCCGACAAATTGTTTGTATCACTTCTGTCGGAGAGTCGTTGTCAGATCAGATTTCTGACTAAATCTTTGACTTCATCCCAGCTGTTGTGTTGCATTGATGTTTTGAGCTGTGCCACATGACAGGACGCCAATACAGTATTTGGTTCAACAAATGAGTTAATAAGATCTCTGAGAGAATGAATTTCTAGCTGCATTGTGATTTATTACTTTATTATTTAAAAACAAAAAAAGTTGTAACTTGTTGTTACCCCTTTATAAGGTGATTGACCGGTAAAAGTCATGTATGCACCTTAGAAACAACTCTGTAGCCACAAAAACCAAGAAGCCAAGAAGAATCCATCTCATCCCAGCATCAGAGCATTTCTTCCAAAATTCCCTCTGACATTTATATTATTCTCCCTCTCTGCATCACTGAGACATTTTGTGGGCGTTGCATTATGCAAACTTAGAATTGCTCAGCAGTTCTTTTTCTCTTTCTTCTGTTGGACCTCAAAAGAACTAACAACAAATGGCATTTAAACTCACCGCAGGGGTCTACTGCATGCTGCCAGAGGGAATTGCAATGCAGAGTATGAAGGAATCGATGTGCACAGGCTTCTGTCTAACAGAATAGCAACCTGCAAGTTTCTGCCTGTGCACATTCGCTCTTGGATTTGCGAGAAATTGCAAATGTGCGCAACCGTGCATTTTAACGTGTGGGCGACGGCGACTAACTCGAACACACTGGCATTATACTCTTGCAAACATACATGACACGTTGGGAGACATGGAGCCAAACGTCTGCCAGCTGCTCAAGTGATACTGACACAATGTATTTTAACAGCAGGCTGGCAGGAGTGAGGAAGCGTGAGCAGCTCTGTTATCAAGCCTTGGCTCCAAATGGCAGCGAAAGGCAGCACTTTGTAAATAGTTGCGAACCGCTCATTGCACAGCCTTGTTTACTAACCCGGCTAACCTACGCTGCTTGATGTCGCAGCGGCAAAGCAGACAGATTGCATAAGCAAACAAGCCAACATCTGCGAGCCCAGATTCCTGTGTACAGCACTTACATCCTGATTGATGAGGCCAAATGTGGCCGTCCGATGAAGATCTCATTAAAGTTCACCTAGAATGTTTGAGTGATGTTGTTCTCTGTTGCTAACAGCAACAATGGAGTTTTAGTTTTAACAGGGTTGCCTGAGATGCTAATGAACAGCCATTTGTATTTGCAGCTTTTGGGTGAGGCAACCACTCGTCAGCTTTACTCAGTATTAGTGTTAAATGTTAGACGTTCGATGTTATGGTAAAGTTACGTTAAATGTTAGGGTGAGCCAGAATCAGGGGAGGAATCAGAAATACGAGTGTGTAAGATGATATTTCACCAAAAAACTTCAGAACTGCTGCCTTAGAGCCATGGACCTTCATTTACTCACGACATCTACTACTTACTACACATAAAACACTTTTGAGGTGCTGGTGTGTCTGCTTTGCTTCACACTTGTATTTTACGATACCTTCTGTCTCTGTTGTCATTATCCTGACATTTAAATAGCCAGACTTCCTATGTAAATGAGGAAGTCATGATGTTTTAGGACCTTCCTTAGAGTTTTGCCCTGGAATAAACTGTCTGTAGTCAACAAATCTGAGGTGAAAGTGCTTTTTCATTCAGGGCCCCGTTAGCACAAAGTATTCCTTTAATTCCCCATTTAGTCGCACTGACGCTTGGCACAGTTTTAATAGCGAGCGTACATTTTAAGAGATGATCCCTGAAACCCTAACGAGACCTCGCTGAGACTCTTTCATCCTCTGCTCATGCAGCACCCATAAATGCATATTACACCCCCACTGTCACTTAGCTGAATGCTTTCAATGTCCAAAGGGGAGGTAATATCATGCTGCCGCTCTCTACAGTCGAGCCTGTGGGTAGAAGGATATTATTTCTGTTTAGTGTGTTTGGACTTGATGGATCTTCCAGGCTTTAACTTGGCACACCCAAAGGAGAGTGTCACTGCGGTGAATGTACATAAATGAGAGCAGACTTTTAACAGGGAGTTTTTATTTGGTGAAACTCACCGGCAGGAACACGTTCTGAAGGATTCTGACACGGAGATTAAGGGAAAATTTCCATGGGCCAGTGGCGAAGCTTTATTATTGAACACTCTATTATTCGACTTAAAAAGTTATTAATGGAATTGTTTGGAGGAAACTGCGCTGTTGAATATTTGAAAGGAAAAGAAATATCAGTCATTTGGTAATTCTCTGGGCATGAGGTCACGTTTTTTTTGCGTGAATGAACTGAATCTTTTTTACATTTTTTATAAATAAGCTAAAATTAATAATTGATCTGCATCATAGGTCTCGTTATAGCGTAGCTATTTCGTGGATTAGAGCTCGTTGCGTTGGCTGGATCATTCTATTTCTTCGCCTAATTTAAGTCTGTGGCTCTAATGTCCTTTTCCTCTCACCTCTGGCAGTTGAAAATGAGATGATAGACCTCAAAGGGTTTGTCCTAAGAGTAATAAGTTTCTCTAATATCGCTGGTGCTTTTGTGCCACTCGTCATTTAATGGAGTGATAGTGTGGTCCCCGTGACTGCTACATGTGGTAAAAGTTGGTATTAAATGAGATACTTTTGCTCTGCAGTTCAAAGTGAATGCAACCAAAGACCGAGACCTCTTGCTGTGGGTCAGCGTGCATTGGATATATCAATCCATTTAGCAAAAAAAAAAGAACATATGGCATAACCAATGAGCCCTGACATGCTGAGTGAAAGCTTTATATAGCACAGGCGCTCGGAGAGAGCCGAGCTCTAAGGCGGCATGGAGAGATGGAGAGAGCGACATCGCTACCGAGAGATCACAAGTTCAGCCCATGAATCTTGTGTCCACTTCATTTCTTATTTAAGTCATTTTAACATTGATGTTTTTGTGTGTATATATATATAAATATATATATATATATATATATATATATATATATATATATATATATATATACCCACTTCCTCCCTCTGATGATGTCAGTGACTCAGGTACCTCTACGTTAATGTGAAACGCAGGGACACAGCTGGGATAATGGCGGCAGTGAAGGTTGGTCTGGTTGTACTGTAGATACGATGTCCTGATGGTACACTAAGCCTGTCCTGTGGGAGGTGGAGCAGTGAATGGTGCTGCAACACCCCCACCCTCAGGGAAAACAATAAATGTATGTGTCTGAATGTGGGCATATTTTTTATTTTCTAGAGTGCATCTGCCTGGTATTTTATTACCTGTCAATACTTGTCTTTATGTGGTTATATCTATCTACAGAATTGAAAGTACATTAAAGATTTTATGTTGATCCACTGTGACAGCACAGGCATTAGATTCGTACAGTCCAATGCTGCACTTAAGATGTCAGGCATTAGTGCTTAGCGACAATGCAGTGCTTTAATTAAAAACCCTGCAACAATGCTGTCAAGCTGCTTTAAGTAATGTGAGATGTGTTGCCAAGGCTTGATGTATGGAGCCCATGTGGGCACCATTTAACACATTTTCTTTCTTTTTTTGTTCATTGAAGAATTGGCTTATAGACAAAGGAAGAGGGAGAACAGGCCTATATTTAGAGCAGGTTTGACTTATGCTAATCACTAATCAACTTCAAATGCCCTTGTCTTCATTTGTTCTGGCCAAGGCTGCTGGTTTATATGTGACGATTTACAACATTGCAAATTCATGTTTGAGACTTTTGTACCTTTTTGAGAATGATGATCCCCTCCTGGTTGTGCTCATTGGTGGTGATGTCAAACATGGCGCCTCCGTCTCCTGGCACGATGGTGTACTCGACTTCTGCATTCTTCCCAATATCCAAGTCGTGGGCTTTGATTCTGCCGACGACAGATCCCACTGCAGAGGACTCGGGAACTCTGAGGTGAAAGAAGCCTGACAACAAACAAACATGAGACTGGACTCACTGGACTGGCTCATTTATTATCATCACTTGACATCTGATGGAAAACACCGTGCTCCTCACATCCCCCCGTCCTTTATGCGGTCTCTCATCCGCCTGAGGATGTCTTATCCGTCCACAGGCAAGCAGCTGATATGCTGCTGTCTGAAGTAAGTCCTGTAGCTATAGGCATGACATTATTCAATTTTGACGTGTTTGGACATCAAGGCCGTTCAGCTCCTTGTAATTGGCTGGCTCAACCTGTAAGATCAACAAACACAAGGGCTCAGGGGGCTTTTATACTCCCAACAGCAGACATCACTGCTGAGAACCTGGCCGAAAATCAGCAAACAAACAGTTTGCTTTGATTGATTGTCACTTACAGCTGACAATGGACGGAAATTAATCTTTTCTCTGTCTTTCCCCTTCACTGTCCACGATGGCTCTCTCCTCCAACAATGGCATGTCTGTGTGCCAGACAAAACTTAACCGTTGCTCTACAAATCTGCAGCAAACACCTGGTCTCATTGTGCAGGTGCCACATGCATTTCAGAAAGTCTTTCACAGAGTCAGAATTACTGTCAGGACATGAAAAGTTTGTCGATAATTTATGTCTTGCATCCTTCAACAAAAACCATTCCAGTTCAAGGAAGGTCATGGGATTCATATTCATTTGGACACTTTGTTGTGTTCAAAGTAACAAAGTATTTATCTGGGATTGTTCATCATGACCGAACATGTGAATTCCAGAAGGTCAGATTTACCGGTTCTGTGCATGTGACAACATTTCTGACATGCTTTACAGAAATTCCAAAGATATTTATCTGCTGCCACAAAGAATCATGATTTAGCTAACACAATTCATTTATTAATTTGTTTTCTATCTCCTCAAAACAAAGACCTTGTTGTTAAACCTTTATTTGTGAATTTAACTTGAACTCGAGGATTTTGAGTGCTGGTGAGACAGGAATGCCTGAGTCTTCCAGACTCTCTCCTTTTGAGAGTAGTGCTACTTGACACACTGGCATCAAACTCCGGAGATGGATACGCTTGAACATAAACGTCTACAATACGAGAGTGTCAGACACGCTGCACTACAAGAGTGAAAAAGGAAACCACTCGGCAGAGAGAGTATTTTGTTGGTTGATGGAGGACTGAAATAAATGTACCGAAACAAAAGCATAATGCAAGTCTGTGCCTGGGCTGGTGGAGAAATGCTACATTAAATGTTCCGACTGAAATGTAAACATTTAAATGAGTCTGTGTTGAAAGGCGTACTCCACATTGTGATGCAACATGAGCTACTGCTGGCTCTTTGATCTACTGTATGTGTTACTGCACCTGGTCTCACTGTGGTCCAGATGCAGTGTTCCCTAGGAAGAATAGTGTAAACATGGAAGAAAACTAAGCCAACACATCCATATGGAGTGTTTTACAGAGATAATGAATGTATATTGTTAAAATATACTGCACATGAAAGCTGAATATGTTTTCCCTACATATGTGTGTGGGCTTTCTCCAAGTATCCAAGTTTCCTCCCACATACCAAAACCACGCACTGGAGGTCGATTGGAGACTCTAATCCATTCCTAGGTGTGAGTGACTGGTGTGTGTGCTTGTTTTGCAATAGATTAGAGACCTGTTCAAAGTGTATTACCCGCCATCAGCCAACGTGAGCTGGAGAAAGCAGTTAAGACGATGGATGAAAAGACACTAATTTCCAGTCAAAAACAGGGCAAAGATACAGATACAAACCCCTGGTCTCTTGTGCTTTCAGTGAGTAAACAAGCCTTGTGCATATTTAAGGAAAACCGTGCAAAAGTACATTTATTAGTCATGACTAGGCACTCAGTGCTTTACAGCTGTGTCCACATCTGGCCCTATCACGGGAGGTTTACTAAGGAGATTTTGGATTTACAAATACATAATCTATAATATTAGCAAGGAAGAGGAATACGATGAATGTATTTGGGAGTGTCAGAGGTGGGATGCAACCATGCAGTGATATTACAAATGAACTGAGTCATTGGATGTGTTTAATTTCCATGCGAGGCCTCTGTGGGTGGAAAGGAGGAGAAGACAAAGAGGGGATTTGGGACAGGGCAGAGGAGCAGCCGTACTTGGCCCAAACCTCTCTGCTGTGACAGCATTATGGAAATATCATCTTTTCCTTGCAGGCAAAGAAGCTTGACCGTCTGACTTCCTGTATTTACATTCAGAGGAGACCATTGGGTGTCACAGCGAAATACCTGACCAGACTGCTCCAGTACCAGGTGGTGGTTTGACTTTCCTATCTTAAGCTTCTTGTTCTGGAATCAGGAGTCGTTTTACACATATTTCAGTGTTTGTGTTTCCTTAATGTTACAAAATAATCACAGATAATCAATTTGTTTACAGATATGACTTTTCCTTTTTACCCTCTAGCTTGGCATTTAACATGACCTAGTGAACGGTACAATCAAATTAATCTGGTTGAGCAGCTTATAGGAGCTACCGGATAAAATACAGTGTTTAAATACACTGGCTCAATCCCTGCTGCTGCAGCACCATCATCAACTCAGACCTGATCTAAATATAGACGGATGCCCCGTGAGCGAAATAACACCAATCCTAGTTTATTTGCCAGGAGTCGTGGCTGTAGATGCAATCACGCTAAATAAATAGGTCTATGCTTACGACAGCGTATAATGACAAATAATGAAAACCAATTACAAAGAGTAGACGTAATGAACACCTCCCGCCTTGCTGTAATTGCACAGTGTTTATGCTGTTATCATAAAATGCGGAACCTGCCTGTGGTCACTGCATTATTATTAGCATTATTATAGAAAAAAAGAGACATATTACATATAAACGCTTGTCTTCAACAACTGGTACTCACTTTTGGAGAACCGGGGCGGGTTATCGTTGACGTCGCTGAGGGTGATGTTGACGGTGGTGGTCCCGGCCAGACCCCCGAGCTGACCCCCCATGTCCTTGGCCTGGATTAACACCTGGTACTGCTCCTTCACCTCTCTGTCCATATTGGGCAAAGCTGTCTTTATAACCCCTGGTGTACAGCAGGAGACATGAGTAATGCAGATAATTAGGGTGAGAAACAGAGAGAGATGAAGGAACCAGAAACAGAGAAAATGAAATATGTGCGGCTCCAATTCAAGACGCTCAATATATTTACACCCTAGGAGCTCATTCTGTGTCGGGGAGCTGCACATGGGGCTCCGACCGAGGCTAAAGTAGAGGTCATTTTCACAAACTGGAGACACTTGACATTCAATAGGGAACTCTGGTGAGGCCATATAATGATTCACTTGAGGATCAGAGACCCTGAGATCAGAGAGCGTTTGTACTGCAGATTAATAGCTAGGTCAGTGGGAGGTTGGCAGGCTAAAAGGAGGCAGGCGGCATAGGTGGGTCTCCACTTTTTCCCTCCCTCTTATTTCGTTTAATATGGTGGAGATGTCCCGTTTGACTCCTCACACGTCAGAATCGAAATCAAAGATAACATTTATCTGAACGTTCTGCCATCATTTTTCCTTTTTTTTTCTTTCTTTTTTCTATTCTGAAGAAGGGGGACGTCCGTCTCTGGAAGGGATAATTCCCTAACATGCGAGGCGATTCACACGTATGTTGTCGCCCAGCCTCCTGCTGCTCACCTTTTTCCGCCCAGTGTTTGTTCCCCTCCCGTCGATGTGCGTTTGGAGATAGACGCTGGCCCAGCAGGGCAAACATTCGCTTCAACAGTTTGATTTTTTCCAGCGCCGGTTTGAAATACAGTCACAGTACGCGCTCTGTAAAGCTCTGGGATGAGCGGCATAATCAGCAACAGATTCCCCCCAATCTGCCTGTGTGATATGTATGAACCTATTTTCATATGCTTTGAACTGTCCCAGATAGCACGCCAACAGCAGCCCACTGCCGACAAACACTGCTGGTGTGAAGGTATTTCAGATTTAGAGCAGTCATCTAGCAAATCCTACCCTGCTGCCACTCCACAACCTTTTTTTACTGCACTTCCACCTACGCCAGTAAAGTGCAGGTGTAAATAATGCTGAAATAGCTAAATAACAATGGCAAGTGTAAAATCCTCTTGTGCCGAATGAGTTATTTGTCTTTTGTTTACTTTAGTTCAGGCAACCTGATGTCGTCGCGCCTCCTGGCTAAATATACACAACTCAGGATCTCTGCAGCGAGGAGTCACACAGTCTCCGGGGGGTTTTGAGAATGGAGCTTATATCCAGGTTTGGAGACTGTCAGTTCGTGACATTTTGATGTGCAGCAAAAAGCGACTGCATTCGACAACCCCAGGAGCCACACTAAAAAGCCACTGCAAATAAATTAAAAAGTGGCATTTTGTTTTTATGTTTTTATTTATTTATTTATTTTTTATCTTGTTGGCTCTGAAGCAGTAAATCCTCCTGATGTTTAACTCATGCTGCCATGCATTTTGATAATTACTAATCCCTAATAACAACAATGTTTGTGTTTGGCAGAATTGACCATTTATTCGCTGTAGTCACAAACTGTTTTGCACAAAATAAAAGCAATATTTCAAGGATTTTGATCAAGCTTGTGGGTTGGATCCCAGCTGCTGCTGGCCACTTCTGTGTGGATTATGCATGTCTTCCCACAGTCCTAGAACACGCCAGAATGGAGAGTGTAAATTGTCCTTAGGTGTGAATGAAAGAGAGAAAGTATTGTGGTTCCTATGACGGACTGGTGACCTGTCCAGGGCGTATTCCCTGCCTTTCGCACTATATGAGTTATATATAGTGACCAGCTGGCAAGGGAATGAGGATCAATTTCTAGGGTTTCCGTATAGCCGAGTGGTATTGATAGGGTTCTAGAATAGTTTTTATTTCCACAAAATAATGTCTAGTCTGGTTGAGCTTGATTAGTTATAGGTGACATTCAATACATATGGCTGAAATAACCTTATTAAAATGCATTTCTGACATTTGACCCTCTTATATTAGATAAAAATGTATTTATTTCAATAGTTTCTTCTCTGATTGAGTCTTAGTTTTGTCACATCAGTAAAGAGGGATAAGCGTGGTACCTGTTTTGGGATCAACGGAGAAGTAGGGCTGGCCGTGCAGGATGCTGTACACCACGCGAGCGCTGTTCCCATAGGTGGGGTCATCTGCATCTGTGGCTGTCACTTGCGTCACATACGTTCCTGTGGGAGAGAGAGTGGGGGAGATGTATTGACTTTGACTTCATTTGTTTCCTCGTGAGGCTGAAATCCCAACTCTTTGAAGTTCATCAGTTTACTGAGCAATCTCACCTGACACTAATGAATGAGGAATCACAAATGAGAAAGCTGCAGCTAATACTGAACCGTCAGAGTCCCTGGCAGAGTGCAAAGCAGAGGAGGAGCAGTGCGGAGAGATAGAATGTGTTCGTATTCTCTGCTTACATGTTCCGATTTGACATTTGTAGCATTACTAAGTGAGAAAGGGTAAAAAAAAAATGCTCTTGCTCAGCCATTCATTGAACAATGCTGTCATTAAGAAAACAAAGGGCCAAGGCAAGAATAGTATTAAGATGGCAGTCTTCCAAACTCCTGCAGTAAGAGGGACAGAATAATTACTTGTTGGACGTTTGACTCAACCCCTCCCTTAACTAGCTGGCATTGAAAACACCGTTCCATTACCACAATCTGTGTTTAACATGTATTTAAATTCAACAGATTCCATCCAAAGGAGCAGCAAAATGAGTCAGCCCTGGCTATTTCAGAGTCTGCTATCTCTTGGACAGATGGGCAGATTCTTTGCTCGCAGACAGGTTGACACGGTTGTGTTCACATGACAACAGCTCAGAGCACATATGTCTTTGTGTCTGTCACATACCTGCCGCACATCTGGCGACACCAGTGCGAGTATGAGCTATAGCTTACAAGAATGTGGCTGCAGGGTGTTTTTGGAAGAGGAGACAGTGACCAAGAGGAAAGCATTTACATGGTCGTTTTACATTCTGGTAAGCTCCCGGTTGTCTGCAAGGGACTCTCTCTGTAAATGAAATAGGCTTTGCAGTCTGAGCAGATGGCAACAATGGCATTAAAACATTAGGTGAGAGAGATTAGTGTCTCAATCCGTACCAACAAAGAGACACATCCCTGATTAGACGGACCAAAGACGGGCTGCATCGTGTTCGACACGAAAAAACACAACAAATGAGATGATGCATTAACACCTTTCCGGGTGTTTCCGGCAAAGGGAGAGAGAGGAAATCCGCAGCTCAACGAGCTCAGATGTAGTGAAAGTTTAAAAGCCTTTAAGTACAGCTGACACCTACGCTTTCCCAGCGACACCGACAGTCGCCTTCACCCAGAGTAGGAGACAGTAAACATGGAGAATAAATTCTATTCACGCAATTATGGAAATTGAGGTGTGTGTGATCAAGAGCTGGGTGGAAAGAATAGCTTCAAAGGTCATTGATGGCAAACATGGGAGGAGAGTGCAGACATCATTGAGACCATCTAGCTGAATGATTAAATACGCTAAAAGAAAGACACACATTTCACATATTCATATAACAACTGGTACAATGCAGACTAAATGTATTGCACAGCCACCGTATACAGTGTAGACAGGGTTTACATGCTGTGAAACATCGGCACAATTAGTCGGCTGATGTGTCTGAGAAGGGATTTCTGAGGAGTTAAGAAGCATATTCATAGAAAAGCAGGAAGGGATGAGCTGGTTGCAACTGACTTTACGCCCAAAGATTGGTCGTTAACAGCCATTAGCGCAGAGGTTGTTTGCATTTCTTTCTTTTAGTTGTTGCTTTTCTCTGCAAACTTGCAACAGTCCACAGCAGGACTCTAACCAAACAGATAAATAAATAAAATACAAAACGAGCAGGATGTAACAGTTAATGAAGCCGCTGATTACACACGTCTTAGTGGAATAAATATTGATTAAGACTTTAGCTGGTGTGATGTTTATACAATGTCTGTGTCTCCCACTGGGTAAATAACCTCAGTTATATCTTTGCACTGGTGCTGCAGGTAGATCTCTGAGTTCCCAGCCAAGACCTTCTCTGACGACAGTGTCACTCTGCGACTTTCAGTTTAACATTTTCCTTTATAGATTCCACTCCAAATGAGCGACAGTGAAGATTTCTGCACCCACGCTTTCTTTGGTTTGAGAATATGTCAGAATTTCCTGCTTACCCTGCAGTGACTGCAGAGATTGTTTGTGGCATTTTGGTGTCAGTAAACAGACATAAAGATGGATTTATGTTGCAAAATGCAGCCAATGTCACACATCCCTGTCAGATTGTTTCATTAAAATACTTAATTAACACATATATAAAAAAACACACTCAGCAGGTTTACTATGGAACCAACACTGGAAACAATGAAAGTCCCAATGGTCTTGTGGTTTTAGTGTTGGTTTTGAGATTGCAGTTAAAGCCTAATTAGTGTAATGTAGAACTGTTTTTACATACAGTAAGTGACTGACTGAATCACTATCATAGACCTTCAAAATATTAGGACTTTCACTCTAACACCTGGGGGCACTTAAGATTCATTCAGAGTCACCACATACCCTCGAAAAATCCCAACAAAAAGTTGTTTCAATATTATTTTTCTTCAAATCACATTTACATTTAGTTATTTAGCAGAAGCTTTTATCCCAAGTGACTTACATAGGATTATGCAGTTATCAAACGATTAGACGATATATTCCATTAATTCCACGCATGTTTTTAAAGCCAATCTAAAACTAATCTCTGCACTGCCTCGTAGTCGCAGTAGATGAGGGCTGATAAACTTGAAAGCATCTCTGATTCTACATGACGCAGCTGCACAACTGATTTCCTTTTTTTCCTGTGCTCTGGATGCCTTTATTGCTGGTTCTGATCAAGAGGAGCCATTGCAGCGGGTATTACCTTGATCTCTCATCCCTGGGTGTCGGTTGGGTGAATAAAGACAAAACAGTGAGAGTATACTCGGGGCACACAGAGAACTACTGCCTCTCTGAAATGTCAGAATCTGTAGAGGGGAACAACTCGGCCCCTCTGGTCGTACCTGTGATGCTCCTGAAACCTCTGTTTTGTGAAGTTCAAGAGGGAACGACAACAAAGCTCTCAGTGCGAAGAATGCTAATCAATGAGGAAAATACCAGATTCTGTCTGGGCAGAACAAAGTCACTGCTGATGGTTTCTTACCTACTGGTGACATCTCAGGGACGCTGGCCCTGTATGGTCCCTCGAGGAACTTTGGCTCGTTGTCATTAATGTCTTGAACCTTGATTACGAATTCCGATTCAGGTTCTAACGGACGGTTGGTGTTGATGTCAACGGCCTGGGCGCGTAGGGTGTAGTAAGGCTTCTCCTCCCTGTCGAGGCTCCTTAAGGCATGGATGTCCCCCGTTGTTTGGTCAATTGTGAAAATGGAGCCGGCCCCGTCCCCCGAGAGAGTGTACTTCACCGCACTGTCCCCCTTATCGAGGTCGGTGTGGAGCTGAGAGACAAAAGAAGGGAAAGACAGGTTGAGTGCAAACATTGGCACAGATAATGATTCATGGAAAGCTCGGTGGGGGGTGGTGGGGGGCTGCGGGCTGGGGCTGTCAAAGGACACTGCTTTTACAAAGACACTCAAGGAAACTGACTGCGCATCAAAGAGCAAATTCACATCTGCAAAGATCTGCAAAACACTAAGTCATGAGAAAAATAATATGACGGTACTTTTGGAGTGTCTCACAGATTAATGAGGCTAAATCTCTCATAAATAATGTATTCTCTCGGTGCAATTACACCGCATTGATAGCTTTTCAACATCACGGACCGATTTTCTATTCAAGCACGGCTCAAAAAGGAAAAAAAAAAGTCTGTTATGTGAAAAGGAGTTTATTTTCTAAAGAGAGTCAAAGATCAGACTGTGAGAAGTTGAGGTAAATACTAAACAGTTTGGAAAGGCTTCACCTGACAGTGCAGGTCTGTGACACAGTGACAGAACAGCGCGATGGCAGCCAAAGAACATCTTTGTTAATTTAGATCCGCGGCCACGGCTGCTCTCTTTGTACAAGACAAACAGTCGGGGCTCGCGGCACAACGCTTATTGACACAGTTATGTTTACCTCGCCGGGGAGATCAGGCGTACAATTCAGAGCCTTTTAAATATTTAGGGCTCTAATGCAATGTGATCATCACCATACAAGGATATGGATTTCTGGCTGCTCACCTCACTCCTCAAGCTAAACTGAGCTGATTCATTCTTAATGGTCAAAAACACTTCTCAGAGTTACAGCAAGATATTTCTAGTCTGAGACCTAATTGCTCTTTTTGACTGCATTTCAGGGTTAACAAGCAAAGGCAAAGGGCACCAATGTCATGTAATGATACAGGTTAACCAAGAATTTTCTGCCCTGTAATCACATTATGATGCCTCAGCCCAGTTTGCCCAGGAATTATGTCCATTTGGCGATTTATGATACACAGCTCAGGTCCAAGCTATCATTTGGTGCCAAGGCAGGAAACTGTGTGACCTATATGTGGCTGTAAGGATGGATAAACCCATAGCAGCTCAGCCTTTCATAACAGGTCTGAAATTAATGTTTATGTTTTTATAATCTCCAACCGCGTACATGCCCTGGCTGCATCCAAACGGCTGAACTGAAATCAGATATTAATCACATTATATGCACCACAGCTATGATCTTTCTCTGACCTCTAACCACAGTAGCTGCAAAGCACTGGTTACTGAATGAACAAAGCCATGCACACTTTTTAATTCAGTCTTTTTCATTTGAATCTATCTATCTTTTTAATTCTTATCCCTGTGAAATTAAGCTATCCTTCTCATGGAAGCAGAAGTGGAAATTTGAGATGCAACTATAAATTCTCTGTAGGTTATGGTTCAAAGCAACCCTAAAACATGCAAACACAAGCACAAAAACATGGGGCATAATTGGTGATTCAGTGCAAATTGCCCGGTCTACATAAGTATAGCATGGCATGCTAATGGTCCCAGCCATGGTGCATTATTCATTGCTATTCAAATGAATGAATTATTTTTAGTGTATGCCCCCCCACTTTTTATATCTGTGACAGCTAGGTCTCATAACATTTTATGCAATGAGCACAAAATCTAAAATTTAAATGATGTATTGTCCACGTAAACAATATGAATATTACACTGTTACCCCACAGAACAGGCAAACAGGTCAATTAAAACAAAGATGATTGCAAACTGAAGTCTTAATCTGGCAAGCTTCCCTTGTTAAATTTAGAATGGTAAAGTAGTTTGTTTGTGTTGTTTTTGTCAGACAGTTAAGAATATTTATTTATATTTCCACAAGAAAAAAACAAGTCAAAAAAATAATTTATAGTTTTTACAGCAACAGCATCAGAGACAGTTCAGGCTTCAGGCCTTTGCACAGTTCCCACTCAACATGTTCTTGAAGTGCAGTTGCAGTTGCACTTGCAGTTGAATGTAACGTTACCATGATTATAATTATTGTGGAGGAAAACTTAATTTTGAAACCACTCAAGGTAAAGGCAGCAGGCAGGTACAATAGGCTTGACTAGTATGCCTCTCTCTATTCACAGTCCCAGAAAGTCAGGTCATTGCTCTGAATATAGTTTGCACTTTGCTGGAGGTTACATCCAGATTATATTTCCATCCACACATCCACGCCTCTCTCAGATCAACCACACATGAAAATATTACAGCTCACGGTTACATTACACACAGTGACATAACAAAGTAAAGGTCAAAAAGACTGTCACACTGAACCTGACCTGCAACTGAGTACACAATAACAACAACAATAGCGGGATTATAAACAGACACCATACAACACAGTGTTAACCATATTAACCTAATATTGTCTCATAATGTTAAAGTTTTAAAAGGAACCGTGGCTTTGATGACATATAGACCTCAGTGAAACACTGATGATCATTTCCCCACACAAGGTGTTAAAAGGGCCTCGTAGAGTGAGGGGGAAGCACTCTCAAAAAGCTGGATCTATATGATTACCTTGACCAGCTGATGACAGCAACCCTCTCGGTCGTAATGGAGTTGTAATACTGACACCATCGATTTTGCCCCACTGACTCCTCCTTATGTGTTTGACTCTGATCCTCTTCATTTTGAGGAGGTATTTTGTATGTGTTGTTACCCTTGAAAAAATAGCATTTGAGTTTGAATCCATAAGGTTGTACAGACAATTGTTGTGATAATGGTGAGCTCTGGGGGAAGTTATTTTAATGTTGTAAAAACAAATTAATCTAGAATGTTTTTGTATAACCTTAATATACAGCCTAGAAGTCATCCTAGTTGGAGCAGAGTTTCACCAAGCATCACTTTAGCTCATGATTCATAGGTAAAGCAACTTATAACAACTTCTCAGGCCTTTACTCATTACTCATGGGTTTTGGCAGTGGTTCCTGTTGCAACAAGAAAACACACTGAGGCGTCGCTTCTGGATGTAAATTGGAAAGTGAATCTGGCAGCCAGTCATTGGTGGGGACGGTCCCCACTTCCTGCTCTCGCATGCAAGGTAAGTAAAACACACAGAGACAGTGTGAAAGGAAAAAAAAAGAGCTGCGGGTGTTTTGTTGCAACAGAGAAGCCGATTTAACTGCGGTTGAATGGAAAAGTGCAAATGCTATTACCCTGCATATGTGGAGCAGCTGAGATACAGTTGGCGGTGATGGTGCTTGAGATAGTGCTGTCGGAGGTGTTGGTGCTGGATACGTGTTGGGGCAGATGTATAGAGCTGGTGTTGGAGATGCATCAGAGCTGTTGGCATGAAGCTGCATGAAGCTGCAGAAGATGTTTGTGTTGGAAATGTTTATGTTGGAGATGCTGGCATTGGATTTTTTGAGTTGAGGGTATTGGTGGGTATCGGTTGGGGGTACTCGGATGGTGATGTGTTGGAATTGTTTGCGTTGGATATGAGTTGGAGCTGCTGTTATTGAGATGCTGGACATTGTAAAGTCAATTTGTTGAAAGAGTAAATGTAATTAAAATGTAATATGTTTTGGAGGTGCTGGTGTTTGGGAAAGTATCAGAGATGTTGTGTGGGAGATGTGTTGAGCTCCATCAGTTTCCCTGTGTGTAGCTCTCAGAGCTGTGGGTTGTTGATGCCGGTGCATTGATTTTTGCAGATAATCTTCTCGAAATCAATTATGAATGTTGAATTGCTAAATTAAAAAAAACATTGCAAGAAACATGATTTGACCAAATTATTCTCAATAATGTAGGTTTGCATCACCCATTTTGCCAAGTCTTGTCTATATACGAGAGGTGAAACAATCTGTTTTCCTGTATCTAGACTGCGGGCTGCTGTGCCATTTTGTTGCCCTCGACTCTTTGTGTATCTTTACTTTTGTGGAAATTGAACTAACTTTCCAATCCAAAATCTTTGGATTATGATTGCACAACATGATTTTAGCTACAGAAAACATCTCTTGGCAATTGTGAAACTAAAAGATGATCATGTAAAAAAAAGAAAAAAAAGAAAAAAATGCCAAGCAATAACAATGCACAGTAAAGCTGCAGATTCGACACACTTAGGAGACCTTGCCCGACTTCAAAGGTAGGACACTCTCTTCTCCCTCTCCTGGATTGCTGCTCTGCTGCACTGGCTGCTGGACCACCCATCTGCCTGCGTGAGCGTGGATATACGTCCTGGATTTGTCCCACCTGCTGTGGGGGTGTTGTCGATGGCTGATTTTGGGGGATTACTCATTCAGTCTCTAATTAGTTATGGACATTTATTGTTTAGACCGTGTCATCGGACTAATTGGGGAAATGCTTTGAGCTGCAATGGTTGTATTAATTTATCACCAAGAGACGTGGCATGTCTCTAAACTGTAGGTGTGGTTCAATAATAATTAGCACAAAGCCGGCAGGGTTTCATTTTCAGCTTTATGGATTAGGCGATTAACTATTATGGTGATTTATTTTTGGATTGGATTTCTGTTTTCATCATGTTGAAGAAATGTAGTTGCGCCCTTTCATGATTAGTGACAAAACGGTGAAGGTTTAATAACACAGAGGCAAGGTTCTCCTTACAGATCCAGATCCTTAGTAAAATCTGCTTCACAATGATAGAAGGAGCATCCAGATCAAAAGGTGATGTCACTATGAAGCTTCGGCTACGACTAGGCAAATGCTAACTTTTCAACTTCTCTAAAATGTTTGAGGACATTAGTGTGTACGGAGTGCAAGTGGGAGTGCATGTGTGGACGGGACTGTTCGATTTCATATCTGAAAATGGTAAAAGATGACAAAGTTTGGAGGGCTTTCCAGTCATCTACAGTTGCTCAGGCTTGTGTGATAGTTTCTATGGACCAGGCGAAGAAGAGATACGAGAAGTAAATGCTTGAACATGCAAACTCCACACAGAAATGACCCGACCAGAACCCAGAGAGAGAGACCTTATTGTGCTAACCACTTGTTCACCACCGTGTAGCATCTTCTAACATGCCTATTTTGTACTCTAATGGTTTCTATTCTCTGCTTTTCATGTCCTACCAGTGGGTCAACGGCACCATTGTGCCTTCATCACGGTCACTGAACCACTTGTTCACAGCTCTGTGCTGCATGTAAGCGTGTCATGCCTTTGTCTACCTGCCATAGTTGTTGTTGGCAGCGCTCATGTACTCATGATTGTGAATTTGGTTTCGCTGGCAAATTGCAGTCTCCTGTAAGATCAACTGGGCACAGAGCCTCCTCTTTAATTAAAGTGCCCCCATCAGAAAAATTGGGAAGTCCTTAGTTAAGCAGTAATGAGCGCGGTTATCTATCACACCGTGATTGTGCAAAATGGCACGTCTGGCATGTCTGCTGTCAAGGCTGGGCAGTAATTACAAGCACAAAACCACTGCAATCTCAGCTGCGGAGGTAACAACCAGAGTACAGAGTGTTTCCTTCAGAAAACTCTTCTTTTCTTTAATGTTGATACAATATGTATGGACTTTGGCAGCCAGAGAAAACGTATCGTGTTATGTTTTCAGCTCAGCCATATGGGACGTGTTTGAGGGTGTTTTTGGCTGTGGGCAGTGTGGTATATGAGTGTAGCTGCCCTTAGGTGCTCTCCAGAAACTTGTGCTTCCAGATTCCCCATCTTTAATAAAACACTGTATATTGTAGTGCCCCATGTTTAAGTCAGACGCTAACTTGGTTTCCTGCACTAAGAGAAGCCGGTTTCTGTAGCTGTTACTTATCCGTCTTGTCTCCTATTGTTTTGTAATCCTGTAATCTTTTGCAATCCATTCACACGGTGTCATTTATACGAGATTATCTTGAGATTTTAGTGCATCAGACACTTCAAAGACTCTCAAATGTCAGACGCCTGAAATGACAGCATCAGTGACAAATGTGTCAGTCTGAGACACCAAGAAAGTTGTTACTCCCTTTTTTTTTTCTCCCCTTTTGCCGTTATGAGAGAGATCAGTGACACACTGGTGCAACAATGCAGTCATAGAAGAGGACGCAATCTGTGCTAACTAGACCGAGCCAAGGAAAACACAGTCCTGACAGCAAACACACACACACACATAGACACTTGTTTCCACTCTCGTGCAATCCGACACAGCTCACCTGCAACACCGGCGTGTGAATGTATTATTCCATTTTTTTTTTGTTTTTGACAACATCCAGTTTGTGATTGTTATTGCGTTTTATTACAAGATGTTCATCCTGTCGCCCACTCCTGGTCAAGTGGCTGACAAGTCTCTGCCTTGCAGAACTGAATCCACATCTCGCTGACATATTCTCTAAAATTACCCACCGTAAGCCTCACAGCTGCTTCTGCAATTGATTTTATTGTCCAGTGGCGTCCATGAGTTTCCAACGCATTTGTTACCGAGCTGCACAAAGGCTTTCAGAGGCAGTGTACATGTTCTTGACCGTACAATCACAATGTTGAAAACTTGAATTTATTCTCAACTCAAACAAACAGATGCAGCACTGGGTCTTCCTCTGCTCTGCCTGGGCTCTCTCTCCTCATCGTTTCATTATTTAATGTCGAGTTAACATTTTGTTGTCCCTTGACTGACAAAAGAAAAGAATCCCATGATTTTCAGGATGTTTTCCACATTTGCAGTTTATTCAGTACCAGCACCCTGGAGAGGCACCTGCAAATCGATTCAGAACGGCACAATTAAAACCGCAAAAATAAATGCAAATACAAATAGACCAGGCACATCACCCCATTAATAATAAGTGAATGTTGACTGATATTAATTAAAAATTCCATTACTCCAACAATGGTTATCAATTATATGAAAGGATTCATTAATAGTGAGGCCCCACACTCAACTAAACACCTCAACAGACAAAAGGCGGATTCACAGCCACAACCTGGCTAACAGACTGCGAAAGGAAAATAGGTGATTGTACTAAAGAGATGGAAGAAAAATGTCCGTTTCTTTCTTGTAGCAGCTGATTCCAATTTATAACATGAGAGTCAACAAAAGTGTTGATGTGCGTGTAGAATTCAAATGATGCAATGACTGATGACGATATGCAAATGAAAAAAAATGAAGCTAACATACGTTGAATATAAAGCATGTGCAGGTTGTCAGAATGAAAGCTGGTGCGCAGAGATGGTAAAATGGATGCGTGTTGTGGCAAACGTGTCTTTGCAGTCACATTTTTCATGATAATGGAAATGAAGCATAATTAGGAAGATGCTTTGCTCAGGCATGACGTGACAGCTATAAAAAGAAACAGGTAGCATGAGGACCTGAAATAAGATTCCTGTTACCAGCCGAACCCGCCATCTGTCTTAGTAATTATCTTTGCTTTCATGGATTTTTTTATTTAGTTGTTTTTGGGTTTTTTGCCTCTTAGATAATTGTGTGGTGTTTACAACTTTGCCGGATTACATGCTTGTTAAACGTCGTTACATTTACTTCTCAGACAGCTGCTTTCTGCTCCCGTCAAGTGTCTCAGTGACGATAAAACAGGTCATGTGCCTTTAACCTCAATATGACACAATTTATGACCTCAGACATACATGTATTAGATGTTGTGGGGTTCAAAGCTGTGACCCATACCGTAATTTCCACAGTTTTCTTCACGGCCATTAGCAATCTTGCCCAGTGTGGAGCCTCTGAAGTAATGCAGATGGCCGATATTTGTCAAAACAAGTATCGGCAGGCCCATTACTCATGAGCTATCTGTACAAAATACTGCTATCGACTGAAACTGCTGCCAATACGGGAAATTGTACTCTCTCTATAGTGGCTGTGGATTATTCCCGTCTTTAGGACAGGGATTGTGCTTTACAGGGAATTCCTGGCTCCCAGAGAGGCTGCCGTTCCATGGTACTTTCAGGATTTGCAGCACACGCGCCCTCATTGGCTATGCAGTAAAACCTGCATATTGATTAATTTGAGTGATTTCAGAGGAGAATGTAACCAACCTCTGTAGAAAATGCTGTAATTGGATTTCTGCAACCAGGATTACGCGGGGCTCCTCTCAGGAACGCGTGTGGAAGCCACAACTCTTTGCTGATAGCGAGCCAACATTGTTCCCTGAAAGGCCCGGCAGCCATGCACCAGCAACTACATTTACACATCAGTAAACACTTTGAAAAGTGTTCAGAAACACTTCTTATCATTGACCCAAACTGAAATAAAAATGTATGTTTGTTTGTCTGCTACACTAGTTTGAAATAGACTTGAATCTGTAGCCAAACAGTTTTTCTTTTTTTCCACTTTCCCTGCTAAAATCTAACTTATTAGCTTGTCCTTCACCTTTAGCTTGTTGAATAAACAGCATCTCCCGGTACACATTATCAACATACCCCTTAACGGACCCACAAGGCCATTCATTGTAGATTTATTATACTCACTGAATAAATTGATCCCAATTCATATTTAATGGCAGGTGACGCTTTAAGCAAGACACAGACTATGGATATATATCTCTCATCAGAATTCATGCGCTGTGCTGTTAATCGGTGCAAATCATTCTGCCTCTGTTGGTGCTTTGTATGCATCCCAGGGCCACCGCTGTCTTGAATTTTATTTTTATGCTCCTATTCATTATCATGTCAAAAGTACAGCGCTGTGCTGGCACGGAGTCGTGCCGTAGGTGGCTCAGAGTTTGCAGACTGTCAGGGCCGGTGCCATGTCACGGCACATCCTCCTGACTGCAGGCTGCAGGTAGTGGGTGCACCGGTGAGCTGCTGATGGAAAGAAAACACTATGTCAAACGCTGCGAGCTTATTATAGCTGATCGATATTGGCTCGCGAGCCATTTCTTTGCTGCTGACAGCCCGGGGCTTGCTATCTGGGTTGTGTCATGCCTCAGTCAGGTAATAGGGATGGTGGGAGAAAATGCACATATAAACACAGCAGACTGCACCGGGAGATATGTGAGGACAGAAGACATATATTGGTATGTGTGTGTGTGTGTGTGTGTGTGTGTGTGTGTGTGTTGGGGGGTGAGGTGGGGGGGGGTGGACAGAGGACAGAGTCAGATAGATTGACAGATATAGCCTTGAGTGCATGTGAAAAAGAAAGAGACGTGGAATGGAATGCACCTCTGAAGCTGTGTTATTGCAGTTCAGGTCTTTGTGCATCTAACTTTCATTTGTAAACATGCGTTCAGTAAATCACAGAAACTACTTTCACCTTTAGTGCATGAAGCTTCAATCTGAGAAACATAGGTATGTGATAAATGGCAGCTTTGTCATGAAAGTCTCCAGAAACACTGTTTTCATGTGACATTTGCTTTTGCTTTGCAAATAACATGGCGTAAGAATGATTTTTGACATATCACATTAACGTACATGATTGTTATTGATCTTAGAGACCAGGAGTTAGGGCTTGATTCTCTTTTCTCATATCACACTTGATTAAACAATATAGTGATATTGATACAACATACAGAATGCAATTTTCTACCCAGAATCGCACCAATATTGCCCATCAATGTCAAGGAACAAATGGAAAATGTTGACCGTGGGAGTAAGTGATACTGATTGGGGCATTAGCACACCGTTTGGAAATATGATCCAGGCAATTTAGGGAAAAAGTCCATTACCCATGAGGACAAAATATATGAAATATATTACTTTGGCAGGACAGATGAATGGCATCATTAGCCTTTATTTCGGCCGCTCTTTTCTAGAATTCCTTGAAACATTCATCATCGATGTGCATTACAATTGTAAATGTCCTCAACCTCTTAACATGTTCTAACGAGCAGCTGAATCATCTCGTGCATAATGTGCAGGAGGACAATCCTTTAAAATTACTTTACGTTTGACAGGGAATCATTCAAGTAACAAATTTCAAGATTTCTGCAGAGATAAGATCACAATGTGTTTGTCGACATTTGACACGTGTCGGGCATTTCCTTTTCCATCAGGACTGAGTGTAATTTCCATTATGAAGAATTTCTATTAACGCTGCAAGTTGGGGTCATCTAATTGTTAACATACATTAATTGTATGTATGGTGTTATTGTACCGCACAATCAGCTGCTGCATTAGATGTGCTAAATGGATGTCATTGGTAGATTAACTAGATTACACTGCATGTAGTAGCTTCTGCTTAGCTGTAGGTCACTGAGGAGACCTCTGCATAGAAGGCTCAAAACGATAAATAAATAAATAAAATATGAAGCCTGTCATACTGGACCTGATGTTAATGAAGTGCTGGCTCTGCGGAACGCTTTTTACAACAGTGGCTATCATCATCATCACAGTGTGTAAACCGGTTTTGCTGCGTGTATATGGGCCTTCTCAGGTTTTCATGCATTTTACAGCTAAACTGCAAAGCACTTAAACTAAACCATATTTAACAGCGTGGAACACGGCATGGTGGGTAAGGCTGGTAAATTTCCACACGGTCCAGCGATGGAATCTCTCTTTGTTGTGCCCCGGTGCATAAGTCTTGTTGAAAAGGTTTTTATGTCCTTCTTATAGGTCCTCATTGAAGATTAAATTGCGGGCTCCACATCAGTGATAAATCTCAGCCAGGTGTGGGGTGGGACCGGGGAGGATGAGCCATCAATAAAAAGAAGGCTGGTCGTTCCTCGTCAGGCTGGGAAGCGAGGGAATAAACAAGTTATAGGACACAGGGCTGCCCTTTGCAGCAAAAGAGCGCTGTTGACTTATATGTAAATGAGCGACCTTTTGTCTGCGAGTGTGAAACTGGGCAGTGGAGCATGCCCGCTGCACGCCGCTGCACGCCCTGCGCCACTGTGGAGGCGGCCCAGAGTCTCCCCTCCCTTTATAGGACCTAAGTGTGACTGTAAATCTAAATTGATTGGATCTCCTTAACCTTCAGTGCGTTGGGGGGGTATAATGTTTGCTTTCTGAATTTAATGGCTGCAGCGTTCCGAGTTTTACTCTTAAAACTAATTCCCTTACTGTCCTCACTTGCCAAGTATATGATTTTAGTCCATTTTGCGACACATCACCTGGCTCCGGTTTTCCCTTGTCTTGCTATACAGTGAACTGTAAGTGCATTTACGTTACCCTGAGAGATATGCAAAGCGTTGATATTGCAACAAAAAACTGGTAATGTTTATTTAGTATGATGGAAACTTTGTTCCATGTCACCAGACATGACAATCATGTGATGTGACCCTTCAACCGAAACACATGCAAGTCGCAGTTGCACTCTGGCAACATTTCAGAACTATCGCTTTGATTTTGAGCAAAAATGCGTAATGGAAGCAGAGCTAGTGAGAGACAACAGTCTGACTAACGATTTGAGACAGCGGTTCATCCACACCTGGTGTCCACTCACTCCTCAGTGAGATCTGCAAACGTCTATCCTGCTCTTATCTCCCGCTCACGCGCAAGTCTGAATTATTAGACAGCCGCTGAAACGTACAATAACAGCTCTCGTGTTCTTTTTTGTCATGCTCCACTTGCATCACAGTGACACACTATTGTCAGTATGAAATTATAGCATCTGCTCAGACAATCTCAGCCCCGTTAGCAGAGGCGAAGCTGCAGAGACGTGTTGTTTTTGATCACACCTCCAACACTAGCGGCCATTATATTCCAAATGACAAGTGCGGCTCCTTAAAGTGGATTCTGAATCACCCGATTACTGTAATTGTGGGTAAAAAAACCCCAAAAAACACGTCATCCAGCATGTCATGGGCAATATTTTTTCCGTGCCAAAGAAATGCTAGAAAATAGATGCTGAGCTCAGCACAGAGTTTAATAGAGAGTGAGGAGAGGCAGCTTGGCTTGATGTACAGCCACAGCCACTAATGGCAGATCTTTCTTGCAGATAATCACTGCTCGGCATAGGGAAGGCCTCAGCATTATCTAATTGTGAGTGTGCAGGGCTGTTACATCAACCCTCTTAAACCCTCTGGGCTTTAATTGCTAATCTGCAATAATGTGCTTGTTGCCAGGGGAAGACCGTCAGAAGTTTCTCAGCATAAATGCCTGCACAGAAAGTTAAATGTTGGTGCTCAGTCAGTCCCGATCGTTATGTTTTGCATGGTTCTTTTGTTTCTCAAGTGACAGTGTAATTATTCATGCCCTAGTGGCACTGTACCTTCCGGGTTACACAGCCAGCACTGCTTTTCACAAAGACAAGCAGCCTTGTAATGAACTTGAATAGTTTTGAGTGGTTTAAAACTTTTTTTTCTTTTAAGTATCCTTGGCAATATGTGGCTTCTTTATTCACACCGCAGGTTCATTGAGGTGTTAGTAGCTCCGTTGTACTGAGTAAATTTGATTCTTTGCACCAATTTCTGGCAGCCCAGAGACTATGGGGACATTGTGCAAATACTGTATGAGGGAAATTTTAAAAGCGTGTCCTTTTTTTTTTTTTAAGAAGACCAGTGAGTTGCCTCTGAGCAAAGCCCCAGAGTTGCTGCTTCCATATGAATGTCAGCGGGAGGGATCAGCAGCGAGCCAGAACTGAATTTCGATATGACCTGATTTGCACACAATTAAGTTAAGTGTTGAAGGTTGTAACTATCATTTGTGGCTCTAGGTTTGTTTTTTTTTTTGTTTTTTTTTTGCCAGACCTGGTTGAATTCTAGCAACTGAATGACATAAAAGATATAATGTTTTGTAAGTGTAAAATTAATAAGAAACATGTTTTGTTTCAGGATTGTCCTCAAAAAAGTTCACTTGAACGAAATGTTTTAAGACTCGGTCAAAATCTAAATCCACTCTCTCTTTGTAGTCTTTGCCGTACCTCTAAAATGAGTTTAAATGCAGACACAGCACTTTTTTCCCACTACTGTCACAGAAGAACAGAGAGATTGCTTTGCTTGCACTCATTAATCTGAAATAGACCAAACAGTAAAGTAACAAAATATCTTTTTAGCATCTCCTTGCACATAGAATTCCCTGTTCATAGTAATATTTACTGACACCCTCTGTGGTTGCGATATGAAAGACTGTTAATATTAGAAGATGCCATAAGAATGTATGCGTTTCATTGGAGTGAAAGAGAAATATGTTGTTTTTGTTTTTTTAAGTGTGTCTATAGAAGAAATGGAAGTGAGTTGCACACATGATTAATTTCATTCACAAATATTTAAATGCTGACCTTTCACCTCTAATATATTATCAGCTAATAACATAGTTGTTATTTACTACATATTCAGGATCGTTATCTTACAGCTAATGTACATGTTTTACACTGTTTTTTTAAGCTGAGATGTACTTGTTTCTAACATGATGCACATCAGTGACCTTTGCTACTCCTTTAACTTGGATTTCCTTTATCTGATCTGATCTAATCTTGAAATAAGAATAAATCCATATCCTCCAGTTACAGTATATTCTCTGCTGTACCGTTTTCATATGTTTACTCTCTTTTTTTGTATTCATTAGTCAAGTGTGAAGGATGACACTTGACTGTGACTGGGATCGTCCCAGGTCCAGCATGCAACACCAGGGTCTGAACCAGCAACCCTCAGAACCAACCCAGTGACTTTGCCATGGGATGAAGTCCTCAGCCAGCCCTCTTCGCTGACCTTTGCGATCTGTTTACAAATGGCCCTGGGTCACTGTCGTTCCTGACATAGTTTTGCTGAGTTCAACACTCAGATTAAAATGTTAAAAAAAAATGTTTGAAAAGGGAAACAAAGCTTCACAAGGACAACTAAATGTTAACATGTTGTTTCCAAACATCTGCCGCCACTGCGAGCGGCCACCGGTGCGTTCAGGAGAGCGTCACGTTAATAGGGAAACGAGTTGATCCGTAACACTGCTCTCCTCACTCTCCTCTCCTCCTTCTCCTTCCTCCCTCCCTCCCTCCCTCCATCATTCCCTCCCCCTCCTCCCTCTCCTCCCCAGTGGTCCAGTTGCATTCTGTAAGCTGTCAGAAGTGACAAAATTACCGACTCTTGTTAGTCGCACGAGCTGAATGAATTTTAATGGACGATGCTAATTAGAAGGGACTGGGCTGTTGCAATTACATTTAGCAGTGATGCATTTAATGCGACGCCCCCTGAAGTGGGTTTTATCATTGCTGACGTGGTCGCCAGGACATTATTTCTGTAGGATTTGAGCGCTGGAGCAAGATGGACACGTTTCTGAATTGCGTTGTCTTCTCTGAGTTATTTGCACTTAGACAAAATGGAAATTCACCTGGAATCAGCATCAAACGCTGCGTATCGATCCGCAGACCTCAGAGTTAAATACATATTGGCTGGCATGTCCTCCAGGCCACAAAGAAATAAGGAGGCTGTTTTCATCCGGCTGGCAATTTATTTATTTTTTTAAGCTCTGCAACATTTATTCAGTTTATACCTTGTTGTTTTTTTTTTTTCTTTAATACCAAAGGCGCTGCTGCTGCTGCTGCTGGAGCTTCATAAAAAATGAATAAAGAGCAATAGCTTTTCATTGTGTGTTGGTAGAAACAAATAAGACAAATTAAACTGTCGAATGAAAGTTGAAGATAAAGCTGTACCTGAGTCTGAATTTTCTTTCCTCTTTTTCTTCACTTACTGTAAAGTTTTGTCAGATTTGGAGACTTGGTTTATGTAGAACCTGTCCTCTGTGGCCCTGTACGCAGTGTCGCAGCCAACAAAACCTGCTGCTTGACGACTTAAATCATCAGCAGCCGCGGCCCTGGGGGCAGCCCCAAGGATGAGTAAATTCTATATTGATACAAAATGTCAGCAAGTGAAAGCTTATTTTTAAATAATGACTCGGTGTGCGGAGGGGAAAGCGACTCTACATCACCTGAATGAGCATGTTGAGTGCACACTGTTATTATATTAAACACACATGAAAGCGTTTGAGGATAAATGGACAATCTGACATCAACAACAACAGCCGCCGCATGGCGCAGCCTGTGCTAATTAACTGATAAAGCAGAATCAAAGAGTAAAACTGTCCTATAACCTCATCCGTGCAGATATGATTGTAGAATCCTGTTTTCATTGGAGTACAAAGAAAAGCTCAGAAGGAAAGAAACAAGTGTCGACACCTAGAGAGAAACAATGCGAGTGATCAGTTTGATAATTGCTTCTTCGCCCTGACAAGTCCTGGCAGGACTTAAGCAGGGGACACAACAAGCCTTCCACACTCGTTACTGATTTTGAAAAGACTTCCAGCTCACACACAAACCGACTGGTTCCAGCTGATTATTTTATGACAACTGAAAGCCCGGAGATCACACATACAACAAATGAGGAATCACAGACTATGCCATTTGTCAAACCGGCTGAACACATCATCAAACTCACTCAAACTATTGTGAGAGTGAACAGACATGGACAACAAATTCAGCTCCCTGATATAAGAAATGATGTATGTTAGATTTAAAAAGGGGCTGTGACTAGTGCTGTAGCCTCACAGCAGGAAGGTTTCTGTCTGAAGCTCAGATGTTCTCCCTGCATGCGTGGCTTTTCCTCCCTGTCTAAAAGCATGTGTGGAAGGACAACTGGTTCTCTAAGTTGTCATTAGTTGTCATTCTTCACACTTCTCGTGGGAATGAGAGTGGGTTCAATCACGGATGGATGATATATTTACATATCTATATTGATGGCCAGACTGTAAAACCTCCTATCTAAAGGATGACATTTTTTGAGAAAACAAACTTTCTTTGTTATAGTGTTTTTTGTCAGGGCTGTCCAATACAAAAATGATTGTTAGACACACCTTGTTGTGCATCTCCAGCTTTAGAAGAGAAGGAGGCTGGGTTTATCCTCTTGAAAAACAAGTGTCAACATCTAGAAAGGAATAATGCAAGTGATTGTTCTGATAATTACTTCTTCACTCTGACAGGTCGTGGCAGGGGGGAGCAGCTCTCCTCTCTCTCTCTCTCTCTCTCTCTCTCTCTCTCTCTCTCTCTCTCTCTCTCTCTCTCTCTCTCTCTCTCTTTCTCTCTCTCTCTGGAGCCACTACAGCCCTGCTGCTCTGCAGGTCACTGAATGGAAATCATGTTTACACTCTGGAGAGAATACATTACCACAATTAGGCATTGATGTATTATAGCAGAAGCATGTATTGCACTAAGCCACACGGCCCATTAGAGTTCATTTCTGTGCCTTGGAAACTACAGTGTTACCTTTCTGGGCCCTTGTGAAGCTGCTACTTGGTAATTCTTGGTAAGACTCCTTGCCAACACCCCGCCCTGCCACTCTCCTGGTATTATGTGTTTTATACGACCACAAAAGTAGTCGTTTTTCCCCTTCAGATTGTCCCGACAAAGGTCTGAGGATCTCATCTCCAAATGCTTTTCATATGGCAAAGAATCAGTCAATTATTTTGAAGCAGTGCAGCAGTCCAGGATTAAGTGACTTAGGAGTGCAGCCGCCAGCCTCCTCCCTCCCCCTGCTTTCAGCCTCAGAGACTTCCACAAACAGAGCGGCTTGTCAGGGCTGATTGCAGCAGCGCTGGGGCAGATAAGTCAGTCTTACTATTATCCTATGTAAGCTAGGAGTGCCAAATTACAAGTTTAGCCTTAAACCCCAACAGAGTTTACTTACGAATGTCTTTAGCCACAGCAGAGAATGAAAAATCCTTTACTAAAAACAGAGATGGCCAAGGTTTGAGGAGGGGGACAGAGAAGTGCGTCTCACGAGATGTGTGTGTTACAGATGTGTGTGTGTGTGTGTGTGTGTGTGTGTGTGTGTGCGGTGTCTCAGTCTGGATTCAGTTAGGGCTAATGGGTCTCTCTGCTGTCTGTTTATTGCTGTGGGTGTCTTCCCTGCCTCATAACTATGATGTTCTGACAGCTTTACAGGGACTGTGATTTAAATTTATTTTTTACCACACCATCGATCCTCTCACCACTTCAATGTCATATGTGTGTGTATGTGTGTGTGTGAGTGGGTGTGTGAGTGGGTGTGTGAATCAGACAGACAAACAGTGGCACAGCTCCATTAGCATGTATAGATTTTCTCCATGTGCCCGAAACCATTTATATCTAGGCACACTAACAAATAGGGACACTTTAACAACAGGAGCATTATGGGATTAAACTGGTGAGGCTTAGTTAAAGGAGTGAGATGAAAAATAGGTTGGAGGAAACAGTATTTGTATGTGCGGAGCATGTGCTTCAAAAAGCAATGTCAGTATTTTATTTTATGCCATTTTCTACAATTTCTTAGTGCCTGTGTGCACACTCCTTGTTTTTAATAATGCAAATTTATCTACCATGGGACAAATAAAGGTTAATCTCATCTCATCTCATCTCATCTGAAAAAGGACTATTTGTATGCATGATTTATATCAAACAGGCATATTCTAGTTGGCTTTATTGCACAGTTGTGTAGTTTTAAACTTACTCATGTTCTTTCTTTCCATCTGTTCCTTCCCTCCTATTTTATCTCCCTCACGTTCCATTGCTCCCTCCATTTACCACCAATTCAATTTCTCCCGAGCTCCTTACTATGTGATTTATGACTTCTCCCACACCATAAAAACTAGGAGGCAAAAAAAAATAAAAAATATGGCGTTTTACCTTGCCCACATACTGCGGGTCTGACCCCATGTACTCCTCCAGCACAAAGAACTGGTTCCACACCCAGCCCCTCTTGACCCGCTGAAATCCAGCCGCCCCATTCCTCATCGGGCCCGCCAAGCTCCTGCCGTGCTCCCTGGCCGTCCTGCTCCGTCCCAGCGGTGGTAAAGGTGGACGCAAAGAAAACACTGAGCCCTCGTCGACGAGAATCCAAAGGAACAGCAGCAGGCAGTTCCTTGTTAGCATTGGCGATCTGTGAGGTTCAGGTCCCCAAGTTAAAGTCCAAGTCAAGTTGAGCCACGCTGAGAGAACGTATGGACGGGGCTTGTTGGTGGGGGGGCGGGTGAAGCCGGAGGAGGGGGCTGTGCCAGATTTGGCAAACCCAACAAGATAAAAAAATATAAAGATAAATTAAACAACTAAAAAAAAGGTTCTCCTGGTCCTGTCAGGATCCCGCTCAGAGATTTATGGAGCTCATCACCTGCAGGAAAGAGAACAAATGCATAGTTTAAAAGGTTTGCTTTTTGCTGAATGCCCATTATGTGTGTTATTATTCTGATTAAAGGCAGTCCAGGACTGTCTGGTAGCAAAAAAAAAAAAGAAAAGGCTTGTTGTTCATGCATACCAATGATTTGAGCACCCATAGTTTTAACTGCTCAATACTGGCATAATCAATCATAAAAACGGAGTCGCCCGCTGATGCATTATCTCCACTCTAGACTCTTCTCTTGGCTGTATCCTCTAATTAGTTAAATTACTTGTCTCTGTGGTGAGAACTGTGACTCTATTTTTTGCTGTCAATTACAGGCCACCGACCTGTCAGAGTCACTGCGGCTCCTTGATTGCCCATAGAAGGTTGAAAGTCGTGTATTATCTAATGACACTTTAATGAGACGACTGCTGATGAGCTTTTATGCTGTGCTATGTGAACCTTGCCTCGAATAATTGGAATCAAACCGATCGGAAAAAGCTCCCAGAAACTTTCCTGGGAGCCATGTGACTTATGGCAGGATGCACTGGGAAGTCCATGCATCAGAGCGACACGCGTGGACCGTATGGGGAATGGGAGCGGCGACTCCTTTAAGAGACTTTGTTCCCTCTCAGACATCACTCCTGTGAGGAGCACAACACGTCTGACAACCACTGGCCACAGGAGAGCGATGCCTCCGCAGCGGCCTGCCATTTGACAGACATGCATTGAATGAAATGCATTAGTAATACAATACATTACTAATGCATAATCCAGCTCACAGGCATGTGATTGCATATTTAATCAGGTCTTTATTCCGATATATTTTTTATGTCTCCATATAGATCACTGGGAGTGCGGATGAGCTTGGAGCAGCACGTCACACAGTTTGATTTGTTTTGTTTTCCAGACAGATTTTTCTGCACATATAGACATTGATATTCTGACAGTTATTTATAATGACTCAATCTCTTGTTGATGTAGTTGTGTTTTTGTACTGTCTGACTATGGAGCAGTGATCTGACATACGTCCCTCTGGAGCATAAACAAAAGCTAATGAAGGACTGAATAATTACTATTTAATTTAATTCAATTCCTTTATTAGTTCCACAAGGGGACACAGAGAAGTGGGCTGCTGCGCCGGGGGCATCTGGGAGCTTTGTTCAAGGACACTTCAGCCAATGTCGAGTATCAGACCTGATATACATGCATGCAGGGGCCCCAAAAGTAGAAATTCAATCAAATCAATGGCCAAATTCATGCAATAAACATGTTCAACAAGGATCAAGTTGTTTATCGTATCCACTGGCGGCAGATTTGATTGAAACAAGTAGTGTTTTTTTTTTTAAGGTAACTTAAACTTCAAATTCATAATTCATCAAACATTCATTATGTGGTATGAAGTGCAGAAGAAAAGGAGGGCTTACAGAACCAACCTAATTTGTTAAGGCTCATTCATTATTGAGCAAACAACTCCAGCACTGTTGCAGTTCACACCTTGTTTGCGATCCTGACTACCATATCAACAGTCGAGCATTCAGCTCTGGCCTTGTTACGAGACACTTAATTGCACTGAAAACAAGAGACGGGAACCATAAATGGCGGGAATGAAGAATGGAACTAATGGTTTCCACACCTGGCTTATTGTTGCTCTCTCGCTCCTAATGCACTTATACGCGGTACAGTAATGGAAGACAGCATGCCTCTAATTTCATAACCGGAGCCCTCATTGACATCATTGTCTTTGATTAATTATACAGACTTGGAACATCGGCTTCAGAGGGAGATTGCTTCAACAAGGTTACACCGCGCACCCGGATCCATTTATTCTCTCTGTCACCACAGTATCTTAAAAGTCAGAACTGATCTGCAAAGTTCCTCATGCAAAATTGGCAGGAACTGTCTTGACACAGGTCAGACATGCCTCTCCCGCAGGTCACTCCTCATTTAGCATTGACATAATGGGAAATGACTGTTCCCATAATTCCTGCAGAATCACGCCTCTGCCACTGTACGGCCCTGGGAGGGCTTGATGCATATTTTATGAGATAAGTTCATTAGCATGTGTCAGGCTTCGGTTGTGAGCCTTGACCCGCATGTCTACTTCAGATAACACGACGCAGTGGGCTTGACAGCGTTCTCACACATCACCTTCAATAATCAAAGAACATATGGCTGGCCGATCTGCCGGCGCAGATCACCGCCCACAGGAGGCTCGGTTATTAGTCGTCAAGGCTGCCGTAAACATGACAAATAAATAAGTGGGCATTGACTTCTGGAGCGGGGGGGGGTGGGATTAGTCATCTGGATCAAGTTCTTATTTAGAATTACACTTCATTTGCTGCAGAATTTGTGGGCAGAGATATTGTGTTTGCTTCCTCGAGCAGCTCCAGCCCGGAGACGTTGAGTGGCGTGTAGAAGGCTCCATGGTTTTGTTGCAGAGACGCACCTGCTTAGTGCGTCAGAATTAATCATTAAGGAATTTTCCAACAGCATTCAGAGGAGGAGCGTGAAACTCGATTTCCTCAATTTTTTTTTCCTTTGATTGAACAGCTTCATGTGTAGGACGTATTGAGTCATCAATCCTTTGTGTCAATTTACGGGCCAATACTTCACACTTCACGAAGATGAGAAAACATGATCATGTTCATTCCATAAGCACATGCAGTGCAGTTTGCAGTGAAAGGTGTGGCAGGGATATACTTAGATACGACTATAGATAATTCAATAACTTATAGGATCACATTCCATTAAAGCCCATCCTGGCTCAAGCACTTTTGATTTAATTATTCAGGGAAGTGGAGTGTTTGGATATGAGCTGATGGACGTGTTCATGGGATGTCAATGATCTGGTTGAGTGAGCATGTGTCTGCTAGTGAGATTCACACCTTTGTAATGCAATTCATATTAACTTGCATCATAATAAGTTGCTATCACCCTTTTCTTACGCTCCATTATCTGATATTTGCTGTAAATGCTTGATTAGCACAACAAATCGCCATTGAAAGAAGCAGAAGCTGGGCAACCTAGACAGTGATCAGTGGGTAAAATGGTGAATACTGTCTGCAGGCTCAGTCCACACAGTTAATGAAGCTAACATCAGCCTTAAATCAATACTGATTAACAGACTGCAGAGTTAGTTAGTTATTTAGCGTTGCTCCTCTTCCTATACGAAGCCATCGCAGGAGAAATGACAAAATCCATTTTGTGTTCTAAATATTGCGTCTACAATTGCACCGTCATCTATTGAGTCTGCCATTAAAAGGACTATTCTCCACTCATACGCATGTGCGGGTCTATAAAAAGACAAGACGCTCATTAGAGCATTAATGTACTAATACGTAATAATGCACAAGGCTGGAGCTTCGGCAGCGTCATCTCGCTGATCAAAAAGAGCGACCTCGGCTGAACCACCGTCCTGACTGATGAGAAAATATGTGCACTGAGGCTGAGGAGATGAAGGAGAATAGTGTTAGTCAGTCAGGGAAATCACTGTGAAGAGTGTTTTCGCGCCTGCCACGGCCAAAAAAGACTGTAATATCAGTGAAAGCCTTTGGGGGAAGAGTGGGAGGAGAGAAGTGTAGGTGGAGGCGATGTAATGAAAATGGGAGTAACAACACAGCTGGCCAGTTGAGCTAAATTATCAAAGAACGCCTCATGCGTAGGCTACCGCAGCAGCAAAGTAATGAATAGAGAGTAAATCGGTTTTGTTAGTTACTCGGATACCTTTACTCATTAAAGGGCACAGATTGGCCTCAGTTGGTGTGTTGGTTTGGAGGAAAACAAGGCGGTTTACTTTCGTCTCGCTGTGATTTCACGACTCCCGTTGTGTAGACTGAGTGGATTGGTCGGGCTTCTGACAATGGACTAGAGTCCCGTTCGTTTTGTCAGGGACACAAAAACCTCCCTGTAATATTAATATGACATAATGAGTCTTCCACACTAATATTTTTTTTTTCTTACATTCTAAACAGATTATGGTGGTGGGCGTTGAGCCACATTAAGCTTACATCACGTCTGGCCAGCCCTTAAACTTGGCGGCGGATATGAAACACTGTGGGCGCTGGAACCAGGAATATGATGAATTTTTACCCCTCAGTGAGTCAGTGATGCTGCTCCATCCATGATAAAGTAATAACGCACCCACCTGTAATAACTCCTGCTTGTTTAAGGGAGGGAAAACTGTTGCGGGAAGGCTGTGGATGATTTATTTTGCAGACCCTCGTGTCCAAGTTTATACTTTGCAGCCATTCTGACCATTAGAGGAACACTTTTAGTGACTTGCTAAACAAACTGGTCCAGCTGCTCGTGACCCTTAGAGATTTGAAAGAGATTCAAATAAATGCCAGCCTGTTGTGTTTTTTGCACCATTGATTTGTCCTGTGGAAATAAACACCTCTATCTTCCGTTGAGTTCATTAGAGCACTACGACAATAAGCCAAAAACACTTTCTTTTAATAGTGACAAATGGTAAGTCCTCCTGTTGCCAAGGCTATTTCTGTGATAAATGCGCCTTGATGCTTACTTTACTAAAGTGCTTGGTCGGCAGAAGCGCGGCTGGAGGGAGGCTTTGTGGAGGGTCTGTGGTCATGTTGGGGAAGCGGCCTGAGGAAATAGAGCTGGACGTACTGCCAGTTATTTAATATTGGAAAATATCAGGCGCACAGCAGTGTTGCCTTGAAGATATCAATTTCTGTCGAAGTCAGAAGAGTTCAGTTACCACTGGCTTCTTTAGTTGTGTAGAAGGTATCACATAAACGTTTTATTGCCATTTTATTTTTTTTTAAGTAATGAAATATCTGGAGATCATTTCTCAGTGGGAGGAAATATTTAAAAGCCATTTGATATCATAATGGCATCTCCTTTAAGTTTCTCTCCTTTAAGACTCAGTGACTCAAAGATTATATGTGGAAACAATCTCCATTCGAGGAGCCTCAGTATTTATTGCAGCAGCTTGTAAAACATAGCAATTATCTCTCCAGAGCTTACGAGTTTTTTGGTGACATTTAGGTAAACTATTGGATTCAATATCAAAAGAAAACTTCCCTGACAAGTGACTTTAAAAAATAAAAAAAACAGCCTGGAAATCAAAGAAAAGGAGAGACTCTTAGATTTGTCAGAGCACAACAGACGTCAAATCGTCTTTTCTTTCATATGAAAGGTTTGTCACTCCCTCACGCCTGCGTTTTCACTCTGACACCTCCCTGCCACCGTCTGTAGCATCAACGCCACTGAAGCCAATTTATGCTTATTCCACATCGACAGCATTGACTCTAAAGATTTTCCAAATGTACCCTTTTGTGGCACTACCTCCAGAGAAAACTCGGCTAAATACTCTTCTACACCTTAGTCAACATTGTTTGCAGCATCATGGCAGAGCTTCTGGTGATGCTACAAAACTCTTGTGAAGATCAGAAAGGAGTCAAATTAATCTTTTTTTATTTTTTTTTGTTTCTTTTCGTTTCACATCTGGAGCCCAGCGATCTTTCATCACTTCGCCTTTGACGTCTGATGCTTTGACAGGTACAAATATTCAGAGTCGGGAGACGTGGTTGATCTTACTGTGGAGCGCTGAACGACAGGCAGCCGCAGAGATGAAATGAAGCAGCCCCGCTGCCCCAAGGCAGCCAGCCAGTGCCACCGGAGCACAGACGACTGCTGTCATCCAGGCAGACACTCCGCCAGCGTGTAGGGCCACCACAAACGTCTGACCCTGTGACTCACCAGGGCTTGAACACAGCTTTGCGGAGACTTTTCTCTCGGCGAGGGACTGTCGCTTCCTCGCAGCCATAATTGTTATATATGTGTATAAGTCAGAAGCAAATAGACTCGGAAGGAAAGAAAAAAAAAATACGCCTCAGGTTGTAGCGAGAGGGAAACAATTTGTACTGCGAGTTGTGTGCAGCAGTTTCACTGAGTCTTAGTTAGGAAATTACAAGCATCTATAAGACGGCGCAATAGCACAAACAGAACAGCCAGACAAACAGGCTAAACAGAAAAACCCACACCGGACTTTTACACAGTGGCTTGAATCACGTCCAACACAACGATCATGTTACATATGTAACTTGGTTTTGGTTCTGTTCACATCCGAGTGAGACAGAGCGTAGCGCGGTGCTGCAGTGGGTCCGTGGCTGGTTTGGCACCAGCCCAGGCTGTGCAGACAGCTGTGCTGATTAGAATGAAGTGCATTGGTTCTGCGGCGCTGACTGGAAAACGAGGCAGAAACGTGTCCAGTTAAACTGCTGGAAAGACTTTGCCAAAGCGGCTGATTGTTTTACCGCATTAGCTCAGAATATTAGCTCGATCACAATTACATCTTCGCAGTCAGGTTTTTAACCTTATGTCACGTGAGTGTCCGAGACTCATTACCAAGATCAATAATTTGCTGGAAAACCTGTTGCATACAATCCGACATGTTTTCCATCTCCTGGAAATACAATAAGAGGTAGGCTTTTAATTCAATCAATTTTTCTTTTTTTTTTTTCAAAATACGCTCAGCTAAGAATTACATTTGTATTGCATCTACCATTGTATGGACTTGATATCATAACTTCTAATCTGTAGTGCATGCTGGGAATGTTTGTATATGATAGAAAGCAGTTACAAAGAATACTCAATTTCATGATTGAGGTGCAAAATGATGCTGCCCAAATCTAATGTCAAGTTTTCATTATTTTCCCCAATAAAAGCTTGAAAGGTTGGATAAAATACCAGTATTTTTTAGCACAGTGGGAAAACTTGAATGTTTTCTCTTCTCCTACGAGTAGCTCTGGATAAGAGCGTCTGCTACATGTAAATGTGAAAGCACCTGGTTTGATTTGATGTTTCAACTCTGTCCCACTTCTCATTACGTCGTTCAGACCCTACAATTCTGATAAGAGACAGCAGCGCGAGCTCAATTTGGTCTGTTTAGGGAACCCTTCATATCATCAAGTACACCAACTCCCCGCGATGACACTCCACCTTGAATATAATCTAGCGATGATGAAGAATAAATTAACTGCGTGTCCTACTGAACGAAGGTTGCCTCTCTGTTAGAAACTGAACTTTTCCCCCCTGAAGATATAGAAGGCTTAGCTGTAGAGACAAAACTGGCCCGAGGCAATAAAGCAGCACCACACTGACTCAGCTCTCCCCAGCGTGAAAGCGATTCCCTGCCAACAGTCTGTGATGCAACAGATATGGCTCCAATGAAAGGTTGTGATTAAAAAGGAAATATATAGAAAATTTCAGACATGCGCCGGGAGTGGATTTACAACTATACATGCCCCAGATGCTGTGGATAACCCGTGACATATTGCACACTTGCACGCATACAAAAAATAAAATAAAGAACTTCTAAAGGTGCAACAGCTCATTCCTGGTTCCTGTTGCCTGAGTCAGAGCTGCCGCTGTTCTCTGATCTGAACCGAATGAATGTGCATTAAAATAAAAGGTGTGAATGAGGAGACCTGTCAGCGCTCAGCTTGACTACAAGCCCACAAGCCATATTGACTGCAGGGGGGAATGTTGCCTTACCTGGGTGAACGGCGCAGACACAGATAGCCCCCGTGGTTTTCGGTTTGAACTAAGAACAGACTTCGAGGCTGAATTTCCAACCCCATTGTTCTGTTTCAGGATGTGTCATTAAATTTTGCTCAGGGCCATGGCAGCTATTGACAGACGGGCTTCCAGAGGCAGGTCGGATTATAACAAGACAGATAGCGATGGGCAAAGTGGTCAAGCGCTTTCTCTTTCTCCGAGAGATGGAAAAGGAAAATTAACTGTAGAGTTGCACAAAACCAACTGTGCCCTTCTCCAAAAGAAGTTAGCGGCGGGAACGACAGTGATTTATCGAACCAGCGTTATCTGCAAATGTTACTTCAGGAAGATGAACAGTTATGTGAGATGTAGAGGTAAAAACAACTTCCCGATATTCTGACAGAAAATCCCGCAAATTGGAACGAAAGACTTGAATTAATTTGCCTTTTAACTATAGTAGCAACTGCTCAAAGCCCTTTTCATTTACATTACAAAATAAGAGTTATGTGATGTAATCCAGGGTGTTCTTACTGGATTGTTTAAATACCAGATAAGTAAAATCCCTAAAAGCAAAATGAAACCTGGATCGGATCATCTTTGAACAGATGTATACAAGTAATATGTGGGAAAACATCACATAGTTGTATTGAGCTAATTGCAGGGCTTGTGACATATTCCTGGTTTCATTTATCATTTATTAAAACACCATACGGAAGAAGAATATGAGGCTAATTGGCATGTTGAGGTATGCAGCACCATACTTTATAGACTGTACTTCTGGAATACATCTTGCACTGTAGTATAAGTCGCACCCGGTCAAAAAAGAGAGAGAGAGAAAGAGAGAGAGAGATTCAGAAGCTCAATGCTGTTCATGCATTGGAGGAAATTAGCCGCCAGCCATCCAGGGTTTGAATAACTCAATACTCACAAAAACAAGTCTGGACTTCTTGTTCCATCAGAATTAAAAGAAATCAGTGCAGAACAGAGTGTGTTGGACATGGTCAAAGCTTTGTATCTTTGGTGTATTTTGATGCCTCGCAGCCTTGAAAGAATGCACGATTCCCAGCAAGAACTCAACAACACAATTAAACCACAAACCTCTCCCACTACTGCCACTGAGGTCATTTAACGGTCTCAAAGTCCTGAAGTCTCTGCAGTTTTAATGCCTTCATCGACACTAATCCATTTTAAATCTCGTCTCTTAAACTGCTGACTTTAATGCATCAGTTGTCCTCATGCTTTGTGAGCTTTTATATATAGTTCATTAAATTTAGTCAGGGGTTAAACGTAAAGAAGGACTAAATTCAGCAGAAAGAACATCGTTAAAGTGTTGCTTTTGCTCTGTTAAGTATCATTTAGCCGTTTTTTCTTTTTCTTTTTTCCACTTGAATTAATTGTTGCAGCATCAGAAAAACACAGTTCAATCTTTGTCTGAGATCAACGGACTCCAGACACCAGAGTCCATTCTCTCATTAAATGTCGATTTGGCAGCATACAAAAGGATGTCCAGTAATGAGGAAGAGCTGCATCTTGAAGAGCTTTCAACATGTACTGCTTCCTATTCTCACCAGCAGCCAGAGCAGAGCTTCACAGCTGCTCAATTTGATTTCCATCCTGCAGTAAAAAGGAAATCAGAAACTGAATCTACAGCCCTTCTGAGTTTTCTCAGAGCTGCCGTAGCATGTAATACATACAGAGGCGACCGGATAATGCTTTCATTTTCTCCAGCAGACGTCTGTTTGCGTGTGTGAGTGAAACCTGCTTATGTGTCAAAGGCACCATATTCAGTCAGCTAGCATGGAGTGTCAAACACCCCTGATATTAACCTTGTCTGTTAATTTGTGCGGCAGTTACTAGTAATTAATATAGAAAAGCAATCGGCTGTTCCGTGGTTGCTCCTGAGGAAGCGGCGTCACCTTGAAGCTTCATTTTGAGCCAATGTAGCAGCGATTCCAATGCTGGAGCGGATCAGACACGGATAATTAGTGTTGTCTCTATCGTATTATCCAATAGAGCATTTTTCAGATGGTGCTTTCATCATCGGGCTTTCACAGGGTTTGGCTAACAGAACATTTGTAGGTATTTTGCTTGTTGCAACCTTTTTTTTTTTCCATGGCGGCTGATAACGACCGTCGCGCTGCACGTCGGCCTCGCTCACAGCTGAACAGCTTTTGCTCATTACAGCTGTTGTCTTATTCTAATTACCCTGATCCAATAAGTGCATTTGCTTGCTGTGACAGACATATATCCCCAACTATTATGACTGTCATTATCTGGCCGTGGCTTCTCTCTCTCGCTCTCTCTCGCTCTCTCTCTCTCTCTCTCTCTCTCTCCCTCTCTCTCAGCCAATGCGTTTTTCCATTTTTGCTTAATTAGACATTGCTAAATGTTAACAGATAAGGCTTGGGCGAGCAAGTCGGGCTGCATTCAGATTTACACCCCAGCTGAGCAGATGGCAATAAATTAGATATGAGAATGAGAGAGAGGGAACCACGGATGAGGAGAGAAAGATTGGGCTGCGGCCTAAACAATTCCGCATTTCCTGTTAAATGGTTGCAGCGAGAGAAAAAAAAGCTGCCATGTTTGCTTTTGTGGCATTCTTTGAAGCTGCCAGTTTCTATTCTAATCCACAGCGGCGAGGCGAGTCAACAGCAGTTTGACCCTCCGCTGAAACCGCCCACTGTCTGTTATTTAGCTTTTTTTTTTAATCTGGTGTTGTGGTTGTAGACTTAAAACCCAATCTATTATGCATGGCCTCCTTAATATTTCATCATTTAGATGTTCATCATTTAGATCAAACCAACAGAAGTCCACACATCAGCCCACGGCTTGGTGTCGGGCAGATAACTTTTCCAAGTGTGGGAGGAAGAAAAAAATACCTTGAGAGCATCTGTTGAATAGATTATTTCAACCTTATGTTTTGAATGCGTTGCAGTACATTCACAGTGCACTCTGATTATAGTTTGACCATAGTTTGAACTGCAGCTCTATTTGAAGCCATTAGATTAGATAGAGTAATTGGCATTGGAAATGGTTGAATAATCTGAAATTAACATTTAAGAATTTAAGAGCACAGTGTTTTTTTTTTCTTTTTTTAGATTGGACAACATTGATTTTTGAAAAATCAATGATTGAATGATTTTTGCATATTTCACCAAAGCTAATTGTAGCTGCTGTGCAGTAATTGTTGGGGATGGGCAGTTTTAGGCAAATTGGAAGCTGAAGGTGAAAATCTCAGTTTTTGAGATAAAATTCCTCAGTTTTCCAAACAACTACCTTGACTCCAGAATTGTCATTGTTTTACAATGAACACACTGAAACACCGTCAAACATTTTAAAACACTATAGGCTCAGTTTTCAATAAATCAATGGATTGTTTGTGTAGCACAGTCTCACGATGCTTTGGACAAAGTTTCGTTAAGTTTGGACAAAGTTAACTGAGCGAGCATTATGGGAGAAGATGGGGGAGAAAAATGTGCTTCTTCTTGGAAGATCTGATCAAGGGGCCTCTGGCCCAGTAAAGAGGATATTCCCTTCATTCCTTCCTCTCGGCTGCTCTCCGCTTTGCATTTCCACATAAAAGCTATATTTGATCAGTCAGCCTTGCTGCAATAACCTCTGTCACTGACGTGGCAGCTTGATGCACCTTCGCAGTGTCAAGAGTTGGAAAAGTCATTGAAATTCTAGGCTCAAAGAATGACACAAAGGCTGTTTTGGTTATAAAGTCCTAACAGGACAGATGTGACCAGCCCAACACGGAAAGGTTATGTAGGGCGAATGTCTCGTCCCCTCGAGTCACCTCCACAAGAACGGCATTGACTCTCAGGGCTTTGCTATTCATATGAGTTCTACTGCAACGCAGCAACCCCCCCCCCCCCCCCACCCCCCCCCCCACCCCCCACCCCTCCATCCCACACCCCACATCCCTCGGTCTGTGTCTGCACCAACCAACAGCGCAGATGGTGCAGAGTCACAGTCATCATCGCCATGCTGTGCTGCAACATCAAGTTCTCTCTCGACTCGGAAAGTCAGCGAAAAAAAAAAAAAAACAAGTTTCTGCTGAATATTTATTTCGTTTGGGTCCCTTTGTTTACATTCTTCCCACCACAGTAATGACGACAGTCAAGTGGGGAATCTGCACCCGGCGGACGCCTTATTATTTGATTATTTGAGACAGCTCTTAAAAGCGGCTCGGTGATGCTTAATTAAGTGGCTCTGATGCCGCAGAGCCGTCACTTTTGTGAGTGGAAGACGAGGGAGAACGGAAAACAAATAAAGCCCTTTTGGTATGCGCTATTGTCAAACAATGTGGCGCTCATGAATATGAAAATCGGCACTTGACGTGATGCGTCGTTGATGCCTGACTGAAATACAGTAAATTACCATTTCCCATGTCTCTAAATTATATAGCACAAATATGGTGTGTTTTCTCCTTTCTTTTCTTGTGTGAGAGATTATTGGCAAAGAGAGAAAAGCAGCGAAGATGATTATTTTCCCCGTGTTGGAACCTGGCTTTGTTTCAACGCTGCAGAATTTCACATGATGAAAGTGGGCTTAAAATTTATGTAACACAGAGCTTATTTCCAGTGATGGCGTCATCAAACAAAACTGCTTGGGTGGGGACAAAATATCCCACAGTGCACGCACAGTATGTACAGTACATACAGTTGATCATAACTGCGTCCATTGTTTCGGCTCCTAGTCATTTCCTCTGCTTCATTGTTGGATTGATTATTGGATTGATGGACTGATGATAATGATGATGATTTCGTTAAACATCTTTTCATACAGCCGGCATCTTTAACTTTACAGTTTTATTCGAAATACAACCACATTAGTCTCTCTTTCAGAACAAGATTCGTCGCCATGGTTTTTCTATTACCACAGTAATCTAAATGCAAATTTTAACTGTCCCTTTTTCCACCAGGATGATGCTTCTGGCACAGCATGTGCACTGGAATTGAGACGTGTTTCCCCCTTCTGTTCTACCTCTCTCCCGCCTAATCTCGAATGGAGACTGCTTATCATGGTGACATATTGTAAAAGAAAGAATGCCGCTAATTGGGCAAAATTAAAGCCTCGCAGTTAAATGCCGACACTGTCTCCGTCTGCAGAGCTGAGCAAAGTCAGTTCTCCAAAATAAAAAAAAAACAAAACTGAAGGCTTTCCAAGGAGAGGGGAACTCTTTGGACTGGTCCATAGGGACGGGGGGGGGGTACATGAAAATAAATCATCAAATTACTGGGAGCAATCAGTGGCTGAGCTCACAAATGCTTACTCTTCAATGATCCAGATGTTAATTTCAAACCTAATTAAATTACAGTTTCAGCATCTCGTCCTTTTCAATTCATAAAATAAATAAATAAATAAATAAATCCAAACTCCGGGGGCTGTGCAGCATTTACCAGACATGCTTAAAGAGAGGCTTTGCAGAGTTTCAATGTCTATCTCTCTCTCTCTCTCTCTCTCTAAACGTATCAGCCAAGTTGCTTTAATAGCAATGGGCGAGGAGGAAATGCACCTGACACACACTGCCTACACACAGTGCGATGCCACAGCCGTCCTGGATGTGCTGATATGGATTGGTGGCAGTGAAAGGCTTCATCATTCCTAGTCTTCCTTCTCGGCCCCGCCATCAATTTTCTCTGCATGGATATAGTCCTGAGTGACACCCGGTGAGTCGCTTCCCTCCCTATCTGCGCTCTGTAAATGCACCTGCAGCACAGCGGCTCAACGTGCCTCGTCCTGGTGTAACTCCACACCCACGTGCCGGTGGTCTGATACCGATAATCTTCCTCTGCACGCTGCCACTTTGGCGCCGCTGCTCGATTGTGCTCCATCATTGTGGTCAGGGACGCCTGCTGCGGCCTTTTTTTGTCATCTGCTATTCATTAGAGGAGCGAAGGCTGGGCAATATCTTACTCCACCATCATTCATTTCTTCACAGTCCTTAAAAAAAAAAGAGAAAAAAAAACACACCTGAAATGAAACTCGCACCGGGAGTTGAATAGTTTACGATCCCAGCGAGCGTGGCGGTGCCCCTGGAATAATATCATGGCACTTCAAGTTATTTCTGTGAAAGAAGATATCCGTGACAATGAAACAAAGATCCAGCCATGCTTTCATGAAGCACTGCAGTTCAGTCCAGGTGTCAGGATTTCTCCCCCTATGGGACTTTTCACTTCAAGTAGTCAAAGCTGGTTTATCATTGGATGGAAAAAGGCCTTTAATGAGACGGTGAGTGTTTGCTTTAATACAGTCTCTGTGCTTATCATGGGGACCTCTCAGACTGGATCCTTCAGAATTATTTCCAACCATCTGAACAGACCTCAGTTAATGAAACATTATCAGTTTCCCTTTGTGCCAGTTACCTGAAAGTGGAAATCCATTTTTGCTCGACTTTACATGCACAATTCTGCTCACTCTCCCCAAGAAACTTTCCTCAGACTGTTTGTGTAGTCACCAGGAGTTTAAACTGCCCTGTGAAAGAAAAAACATTAAAGTTGTGGTTTGTGACAGGATCCAATCTTTTGTGGGGGTTTCGAGTTGTCTGGTACATTTAGTTATATAATGGAATAAAAATCCTTTATCTCCTCAAGGCTCAGGCTTTCAAAATATTTTACTTTCAAAACTTCCAGAGTCAAAGCACCGCCTTCCACTGCTGGTGCCGGCAGAAGTTCTACTCCTTAGTTTTCTTTTGGATTTTATTATATTATTGTCAAATGAATTCATTCCCTGAGAACATCTTGTCCAGCAAAACTCAAATCAAGACTTTGCAGTAAAGACAGCATGATTGAGTGGAGATAAAGTGGAGCGATCTCCTCTTCTATTTGTGTTGTAATTCCACTCTTTCAGTAGCTGGTCAGGCTGTGTGTGAATGGCTTCTCTGTATAAACACACTCAGTGAAAGCAAAGTGGCAGAGTGCAGCTCCAAGCTTCGCTGAAGGTCAAGGAAACCAAAGACTTTGACTGAGGTACATCGTGCTTTACGAAGCTCTTCATACTCATGATTCTTCACGCAAAATGCAAAAACAATGGCGCCGATTTGTTTCATGTTACTGTGTCGTGCATGAATAATGCTGCGTACTTTGCAGTGGTACAGTTGCTTTTTGCAGTATATTAAAGTAGCAGAGCAGCTCTGTTGGTTTTGAGCAGTATGTTATTCCTTGGTGGTCAAATCTGGTGAAGACAGTAAATGACAATACAAATTTTTATCTTGCAGCCGACAACCTGGTTTGTGATGCTGTTGAGTACAAACTAGGCAAATAGTGTGATTTCAAAGAGAAATACATCTTCTAATCATTCAAAATGATCTTAATTATTTTACTTTTTTTTATGGGATGTGCATTCATTTGAACATTGTACAACAATCAGTGACGTGTCCTGTCACTCCCATGTTGAACAATGGTTATTTCCAAACACTCATGGTGATTCATCATGGTGAATATGTCTGAGAGCACATCTGCTGTAGTCCAATAAGCATTTAGAATAAATAATGAGAAACTTTAACTCTGAGAAAGGTCTGCTTAATTATTTAATGCCTCAAATGGCTCCAGCAGTCTACATCAAATGGATGAACATCAAAAGGAGGATAAGGAGATCACAATTACACCACCACAGAACTTCCCATCCTCCAAAAATGAAAGTCAGCTGAGTCTGCTTAATTCTGTGGGAAGAACCTTGTTTTTCTTTTCTTGTCAAGACAAACAAACACTTTTTTTCCCATCCTGCCATCTGTGATCAATTATTTATTTCCTTTAATATCTATTTGTAAACAATCACTCCCCCGGGAGCACATCCACAATACAGGTTGGAGATCACACAGTGGGAATACAGAACAACATGCAGTCATAGATTATACTTTGGAGACGTAAAAGAGTACGGCTCGGCCGTTAACATAACTAATCTATGGTAATCTGTGACTTGTAGTCGTGTTTGATTGTCATGCAGAGATGACTCTGCAGGTGTTGCTGGCGCTGGGCCACATCTGTTGCAGTGAATAATGACAGAACGCAGAGTAACTGCAGGGAGTCCACTGTGATCCTGGCACAGGGAGCGCGCTAACAATAACGTTTACTATGCAGGACCATTAATCAGTGTGTGCATAGGTCTCTTAATTACGTAGTGTCGCCGTGGAAGAAACTACCAGGCATGTTGCATGGATCAAAAGTTCAATATTCCCCACTGGGACAATCTGGACTCTTGCAGCATATGGAAAAAAGACGCGACCATGACCTCAGAGCCCAACGCAAAGGTTTGCCAAGATGGATTACCATCATTAAAGAAGAGCAAGGCTCAAATGGGCATATGAGCTGTCCAGCATGTCAGCGTATGGTCAGGAGATTCTGATTCTCAACAGCTTCACTTCTGATTCATCATGTGGGACCGGGGCGAGGTCGCTGCACGTCACGTTCATGGACGAGGTCTGGTGGAGGAACCGGAGGAGGATCATTTTTCATAAAGGTGATTGAATAGAAGAAGGATCGGTCAACTATGTATATTATCTATGGAGGTTCCTATTTGTCCAACAAATCCTGTTGGTAGTACTTTATGTCTACTATTCATGGATTACAGAGACATTTTACTTTCAGGTTCGTGTAATTTGTTCACTAGGTTAGAAAATTGACATTTCCTTCAAGTTTGTTGAATTAGGATCATCAATCCAAGGATAAAGATACAGAGCAGACTAAAAAACTTCATCATGTCCTTATTAACATGGATAAAACCTGTGTGGTTGCCAGATGAGCAAGACTGGACCATAATATCCCATCAATGAAAGTAAAAGTTCTTGTAAAATAAATAATGTGAAGCCTTTCTTTCTCTGTAATGTTTGGTAAGAATCACTTTTCAGCTATGAATAAAACTTTCCTCTGGTTTCTCGCCCCTTTTCTGGACCCTGAAAAGTTTATTTCAGCAAAATCAGAATTGGGAAAAAAAACAGAAAAGAAAAGAAAACAAAGCAGGACGGTTGAGTCAGTTCTGTGCCGGTCCAGACTGAAGGAAGCGTGTTTCACGATGATAAAATTACTGTAAACGCGGTCTGGTGGTGAGCAACGCAGCAGCTGTTAGGTGATGAAGGAGAGACTGTGACTGTTTAACTAAAAGAGATCCTTTGCATAATGCTCATCACACACACGCACACACACTTGGAATAACAGCCAAAACCTGCCAGTGGATGCGCGGACCACGTGCTCCCACTGTGGAGCAGAATTTAAAAAGTGATTTAGTTGCTGTTGTAAACAAGCGATAGATCTCCCAGATTTACTCACTTACTCAACTCAGCCATTTAACTCAGCGAAGTTACACATTCACGCTCCCAAACAATTCACTTAAAAGTTGGAGCTGACATCTCAACACATTCACTCTTGGCCCCACGCTTCCAAATAAAGGTCTTGAGATAATTGCGTTTAACTTAAAGTTTCACAGAAAACCTCTCCGGTTATCGGAGAGCTTACGCTACGTGATGGGAATTAATGCAGGGTATGACTAAAACAAATTCAAGGCAGAGAGGACACATGATGTCTTCAGTAGCAGGAAGAGCTCCAGGATGTATTATAGTCATTAGCGAACAGGTATTAAAAATAAACACAATGGAGAAAGTACAGTGTGTGTGTGTGTCTAACAGCTTCCCTCTGTGTGTGAATCTGAACAGTGCACTATTAAGAGCCTGGAATATGCAGCAAGCTTTGGATAGATTTTTAGATTATGTGTGCAGGTTGCTCTGTGGCTAGTTAAACAAATGCCCTTTGAGTCAGAATAATCAATAATTCCCTCAGTTTCAAGTGTCAGAATGTCAGTACAACAAATTTGTGTGTGAGGAATCAAATGGCATCTTCTGAAAAGCTGTTGCTCTGATTTATCCGCTCTGCCGGCGAACAACGCGCACTTTGTGCACATTTCCGCTGCTTTTTAACATCGCTGTCAGGAGGCTCATTTTGAAACCCTCTCATCCAGCGCTCAAAGCCTGTTCCATTTTACACTTGTCCACCTACTCGGATGAGAAGGTCTTTGCAGATGAGTGTGCGAGAATTGGAATGAAAACTCAAACAAACGGGCTAATGCGGCAAAATGAGGGCAGCGCACAGTGAAATGTAAGCATCATACACCATTAGGCTCGTCTCTGATCTCTAACGACAGGATTCACCGCCACGTTCGGGCAATAAACAGTTATTCATGGAAAACATCACTGACATTTAGCTTACGAAACAAGAGCAGCGATGTGATTGATGCTGCAAACTAGTGCCGGGCAATTGATCGCACAGTGTTTTCAATTGCAGTTTTAGCTGTTGTAAACAAGACAATGGAGATGAGATGTTGTTGTCCTCTTTTTATAAATACTTCTTTTTCTCCTCTCTCTCACTTTGAGCCTGGATGCTGCATGTTCAGTTCAGCCTGAGCCAAGGTGATGGGGAGAGACAAAAGCCTTTGGTCAACAAGAAAGGTTAAACCATTTCAGCTGTTAGACAGGCGGCCATCACATGCTGCACACCCACACACACACACACACACACACACACACACACACACACACAGAGTCACACACAGGTCTGCGCAGGGAGCATATGCAGGCAGGGGTGGTCATTAAGCACCGTGCCAGTCCCAAAACCGTGCACACGTTAGGAGGCAGCCTGAGCATATGACAGCTTGCAGGGCACCAATGCAGCCCTGCAGCAATGAGAGTGTGTGAGGACGTGCTGTGAGCCTGACAGCGTGCTGCAGGTCACCGAGCTTGTTTCACTGCTGAATGAGTCGAGTGGGGAACTCGCAAGTGACGTTACTCAATATGTTAACTTACTTTATTTCCTCCAGTCGAAAGCTTTTTTGTGGGACCTTGGTTTTATTGAATAAATACGGTCTATTCCAGGCTAAAAACATCATCACATCATTTTCAATTACAGATTAATATGAAGTCTGAAATATGCAAACCATACAACCCCCTCATCTTCAAATTAGTTTGTATGTATGAGTAAATGAAGGACAGGACTTTGAGCCTGCAGCAGTTTGGTTTGGTGAAATATCAGCGTCTCTGCTCCTGGTTCTTCCTCAGTCCCTATTTCCTCCTCAGGCTCTTCCTCAGTCACTGGTTCCTCCTTAGGTTCTTCCCCAGTCTCTAGTTGCTCTTCAGGTTCCTCCTCAGGTTCTTCCTCATTCTCTGGTTCCTCCTCTGATTCTGATCCAACACATCAGGCTGGATGTGGATCACTCCATAGCTGCATGAGAGCTCCAGTTACCACTTGATGAAGTAGAATAAGCTGAGGAGCTGCACTGTTTTCAAGAAACTCAGCGTCACGTGATCATTCAGGTATGTGGCAGGTGGGTGAGCCAAGATCAAAGCCTATGTGTGGTTGTCAGATATGAATAGGAAAAAAACAAACTGTAATCTTCCTAAGCTTAGAAATAAGATTCAAAATGGCATCTGAGGCATTTCTGATGAAACCAGTGTTCCATACAGTAGCTTATATGTTAATGGTAGAGAACACAGATAAACACTCATCTGTTTCTCTGTCAGGAAATGAAAACAAACACCTCTGAGCCTCACCTGTCACAGCACGTCACAATCAGGATATCCCCTTGTTGTCTAGTAGTTACTGCAACTGGGAGGAATCTGGCTTTTTTTGCGTGGTGCAGAAAACAAGATTGACAAGATACACAAATGCACCAGTGCACTGACTGTGCACCCAAGTTTTGCAAGGTAGCAAATCTATTTCAGGGTGAGAAGGAATAAGACCCTCTCTCAAGAGTGATCGAGAAGCAAAGCTAAGATCAGAGCGTAGACTTGAAAGGGCCCCGCTCACGGAAGATCGCCACGAGCCCCATTCATTGTTTTCACTGTCTTAATCACGCTGCTCGATGCGCTGCTCCAATGCTCTTTGTCGTATTTCTGTGCTTTTTGCTGTCTGCTCTTATTAATCATTTTCACTTCTTTTGTTGTCTTGTCTGGCTGTCATATTATCAGAAAATTTGTCCTCTGGTTTGTCCAGCTGGAGGATTTTTCCAGGGGCTACGTATAATCTGTTTCAGACATTTGGTCGCTCACAGGATCATCCATGCACACACACACACACAGGCCCACACATAGCCGATGATGATGATTCAGATCAGTTTTTCTCGGGTCAGTTGGGCAGCTGTCAATGTGTAATCATATCAAGCACTTATTTAACAGTGGAGGCGAAAAAAGCAGACTGTCAATGAGAGAAACAGATGGAGATATTTGAAGAAGATGGATCTGAGTCACCTGAAACCCACATAAACCAAAAACTGGATTCAAACCAGTGTTTCTCTTTTTCCCTGCTGTTGAAACATACGCAACTGTCTTCCTACCCACAATATTTTGATTTGAAGAGCTCAAATCTCATTTGCATCGATTTGTCCAGTAAAGTGTGTGTACTATATGAAGTCGTGAGCTGTGTCTCTATCGGATGCAGAGGCCTTGAACACACAGAACATTCTCCATTTCCACATACGAAATGAATGCAAAGTGTGGGAGCTGGGAGTCTAAACGGAAATATCATACCTCCTTTATTGGAGTTATGTCCTTGAAATGAAACCTCCAGACGAAGCACTCTGGACCTAATTTCATTAAACGCTGCTTTTTGCCAACTCAGTGAACCTAAAATGATGCAGTTGAACTCTCTGGTCTCCAGTCTCTGTCAGCGGGTTGGAAGGTGCAGGGGCTTGGAAGTGAATCAACCTCAGACAGGTTACCACTCCGTGGCCTCCAGTCAACCTCCGCTCGCTCCATTTCAACCTCTCTCCTCCATTTTCTGCCACACGTCCTCCTTTCTCTACTCAGCTACGCCTCCAGAATACAACTCAGAAAAAAGCGACAAAAACAGATGTGCTCTTTTTACTCAGGATGCTCGGAGGAGAAAGGTGCTAAGCCACAGATTTAGCCAGGAACTTTAGGAACTCATGTGAGCAACAGCCACAACAGCCCAGACACCAGGATTAGTGCAGAAACAAACCATTATATTCCAACACCTAGAAATGATGTGAAATAGTAAACGAAAAATAGAATGTGAAGTAGCATCTGAGATACCTGAAACCAACACCAGAGAACAAGGATTAATACTCCATTCAACTGTTTCAGGTCCTTCTTTAACGATAGTACTGTTAACATTCTTCAGCCAATAAGCAATGGTATCAAAAGTCACGTGACCATTCACATCAACCAATCAGAGTAAAACTTAACAGGATGTTTGATCTTTGCAGAAATGGATCATAATGACCCAAAAACTACAAATCTGTAACATAGTATCTGACGTATTTCTGATGAAACCAATCCATAGCTTTTATACAGTATCGAAATGTTTTAGGCTCTTCATAGTGAAGTATCTTTCTTTAGCCATCAAGTCTAATCATGTTTCTTGTTCAGAAATGAATAATTTCAACATCTCTTTAAATTTTGCACCATTTGTCGTCCTCCTTTTACTCCACAGCTGTGCCTCTGAAATACAAGGACCAGGGTTGTTGTTACTCTCTGGCAAGGAATACAAAGTCATTTGAGCATTCATTTGAGTGGCAGCTGAGACAGCCAATCAGAGTGAAGTGTACATGAGGGGAGATACGAGGGAAACCTGATACGTGCAGAAATAGACTAAATTATTACCACAACTGGAAATGCAACCTAGAAAGACCTTGTAAAATCATATCTGAGGTATTTCTGAAATAACCAATGTTGTGTAGCTTCTATGTTAACACAGAGCAAGGATGAACACTCTATTTAATATTTTAGGCTCTTCTAAAATGTCTTTCTCCAGCCTGAAAGCAATGTTTCTCTCACGTCGTACCCTTTTCTCCTCAACTACGAAAAGAGCGCCGAAAACAAATATGTATTTTTTTTCTTTTACCCATGATGTTATGGGTTATTAGGCACATGGAGTCGCATTAAGCTCAGCCTCATTATCAGAGCAAAGATAAACTCCAAAAGCATTAGGGTTGGAACTCACTGATGTATAGCTATGATCATCACATGCTAATGTGTGTGTGTCCCACACTAATGGTCATCGTGTTCATCATGGCGTGCCTCTGTGAACAGTGTGTATGGCCTGTGTTCAGCCGGGCAGAGTGTGCAGGAGGACCCACAAACAAAGGCGTAAACGTTTCCTCTCCTCGCAGCGTCTCATCGACTTGAGACACAGCAGTCCGATCATATAATCTCAGACTAATGGGCCATTACGCACAATGCACACACAGTGAAAATTTTAGCAAAATTACACTCTAATTAATTAATGCAGATCAAAGGAAGGAGCCGGCGTGTTTAGGATTTTGCCCCCGGCAGCCCTCGGTGACCACAGTGTGCGATGCAGCCTTGTGGAATCTGCTCTTCCCTCCTCCTCTTCAGAGCACGACAAAGCGAGCCTGTCGATGTCTATGGCAAAGCACTCGGAGCTGCTCCCAGGTGATATTTCTCTCAGATAAGTAGCAGCCACAGAAAAAGTAGAAGAAGAGGGCGGAGAGAGAGAAGGGTCCGCTTTAACCTGCACAAACAGGAGGCAGTCTGAGGTGGATGTTCAGCGGGATTATCGTTTGGAAACGGTTGTGATCTCATTTATTTGCCACTTCCACTGCCTGCTGTCATCTGCCTCTGATTACGGAAAACAATATGCGGCACAGAGCTGACAGAGAGCATTAGGGGGAGCAAGGGTGACGCGCTTTCAATTAAAAGGGAAGCGATTCCTTCATGCAGCACACGGTAGCACGTGCTCAGCCTCACGCTCTGCTTCCAACTGAAAATGGAGACAGACGTTGTATGCAGATAACAAGCTGCCGCTGTCGTATTCATCACGGGATAACCCATCGCTCTGAGCATCCCCCCACCCCCCCCACCCCGGGCTGTCCAACCCCCTCCTCAAAATCTTAGATAATCTAAAGGACCCTCAGTATTGGAGTGGAGTGGTCTAACCTCAAAGGCATTCAGAAAGCTTCTTAAGCACTATTGTTTTTCAGCACTTAATTAAAGTGACATGAGCAGAATTCCCAGAGTGTCTAATCAAAGCGTTCTCAAGGTATAAAAGTCTCTTTATTTGACTGAAGTGGGGTACTTTTCTTAGACTGCTTTCACTTTTTCTCCGTGCCAAGATGATACAAGATGTTACAGTGCGTGGCTGAAAGGTATCCGTGATAATGTGTGCTGTGCTACCCACGTCGCCCACGTTGGAACCGAACAAGTTATCCGAACAAAGTCGGCGGCGAGTCCTCGCCATTAAAAATAAATTGGCAGTCAGATGCAGTTGGTGGTGTTTGGGAAAATTAATTTGCATTGTTTATTGATTAATATTTTAGAGTTGTGAAGGCTACTCTGTCACAGAGGGCCCATCAGCATTCGTAATCAAGCATCACAGTTCAACATTATTAGCCTGGAGCAGTGCTGGCGTAATCAGTCAGCCAGGTAATATTAAAAGGTGGGCTCTTTCAGGCTCTCAAGTGACATAACTGCCTTAATCAAACAGTTATCACGCAAGAGGCCAGAGGGAGAGAGAATAATGAGAAAGCAATATCCGAGATTAAGAATTAGTCCGTTCTGCGATGGCTCTGTCTCGCTGGGTCATTGGTGCATAATGGCACAGAACGAACCAAATTGGGTGGAAAGGAAGACTCCAGGATGAGGTTTCATGACTTTCATTGATGGAATACTTCTCTTTTTGTTGTTTTTACCAACAACTGGAAGAGTAAAGAGAAGCAAAATGGTCTCAGCCGCTTACTATTATTAGTCTTCTTGTCGAAGTGTGTTTGTTGCCGGTGAAAAGTGTTCTCTACTGACAGTCTGTGTTGAGTGGTTGAATTGAAAAGCCGTGACAAGCACACATTTAAAAGAGGGGAAAAAAAGGAATCACTGCTGACATTTCTGACAATAGGAACTCTTTAGTTAACAGTCAAAAATAATGACTGTTGAATTTGAGACGGTGGGAAAAAAAGAAAAAAAAGAAAACATTTGCCTTTAGAAATGGAAAGACCTCCATGGCAGAGGTGTAGAGAGGATTATTCTGCATTTCAGATAACGTGTAATATCTTTGGTCTGTATGGCAACAACACTGGCCCTGAAAGTCCCAGAGGGAGGAACTTTCTCACTCGCTCTCTCCATTTGTACTTCATTCTTTTCAAGCTGCATTGAAATATTGAATAGATGGAGTCTAATGCTGACAATGGCTGTAAAAGGCTTATGAATAACTTCACATTCTGCATTTTTCCCTCCTTCTCAACGTACATTATTCAGTTCCCATTAGCGAGTAAACTTTCAAGAGCTTCCACCCGTATATTTAAACTTGAGCAGGTTCATGCGAATTCTTTTAAAAAGAGCAAAATCTTCTCTCTGCAAAATAGAAAGTTATTTATCCACAGTCAGATGAGCTGCATTGAATTTAAAACCTGTTCCATCGAGAACATTTCTGAAAGTCATCCCTTATTGTGTCACCGGTAAAATATGCACACCAAATTACAAAACCACCCAGTGGTTGCACAAAATGCCAATATCTACCTCCTTTGTCAGTGTTGAACACACTTAATAAGGGCTGATTTTTAATGCTCATAATGTCAGAATCTAATACCATAACGCACTGAAGTTGATTCACTGTGGAGCCGAGGAGACGCTACCAAAGTGTCCAAACATGTTGATGATGAGTGTTTTTCCATTCTGTTTGAAATTTCACACATAAAGTGATGGAAAATAAATCAACCATGACATGTGTCTCCATCTCAATCATGGATTCTGTTGAAAAAGTGAAAAAAAAAGCGTGAATCTCCACAGTGAAGAGAATCTGATCACAGCAGGACGCGAGACCTCATCTGTCTAATGTGACTGCAGTTTTTTTTTTCTCTCACTCAGCTTCAAGCATAAATTCATGATTTCCCCAGAGTCGCTGTTAATTATGTAATTCATGCTCACATGATGCAGATCATCCATGAGCTTCTTGAAGGAGTCACATGTCCGACTCATTTGTCTCATTTTACACCTCTCACGGTTGATTTGCATCTCTGCCTCACCATGTGGGGATATGATCAACACCCGCACCCCAAAAAACGTCAACAGGCTTTCTATGACGTCTCCCACGAGGTGAAATGTAAATGAGCAAGGCAAGACAGAGTGTATCGCTACAGTGAATGCTGGTGTAGATCTCTAAACGTCTCTCCACCACAGCCTTGAGTAGTTGTCTGTGTGTTTACAGTGCATACATTAAGACTAAATGTGCCCCGAGTCAGGATGCATTAGCTGTCAGAGGAGTTCTGCACAGTCGATTGGGAAGCGTTGCTTTCTTCAGAGACAGTTCTGAGAATTTGCTTTGCGGTGAATTAAATATAACTTCTACTTCTCTCGCCCTGTTCAGACATTTGCACCTCAGTGTGTCTGTATCCCAAGTTGTTCAATTATCAGAGATCCAAAACTGTTGCACAGTGTTTTTAGGTTGTTACAGAATAATGTCGGTATTTATAAACGTTGATCTGAAACGTTGTGTTCTGCATCACCTGTCGATCACAAGGTGACTGATCCACAGGTGGGAGCTCGGAGACAAGAAATCCAACAAAGACTCAAACAGAAGTGGGTCTACATGCCAAAAAACTGAAAGTTGATAGCAATCAGCAACTTCTTTTCTGGTCCCAGGCGTAAGGTAGCTTCTGCTACCAATGTGTGCTGAGGTCCAATTGTATTTGTCTGGTTTACATTATAAATTAAATGTGATTCTATCAGACTACAGTGCAAACAGTCAATGGCCCTAAAGCAGCTCTGACTAAGTTCACTTTGAAAAACATCTGATATATTCAATATATGTGGTCAGAGCTGTGCTGTTTCTTCACACACACACACACACACACACACAAACCAGTAAATTTGCCATGTTAGCACTATAAATCTTGTTCTATAATTCAGACCTCTATTTTCAATTGGCATTCACCCATCGTAGTCTTTAGTCTGTAAGTCAATTTTCAAATATTGCCACAGAACAAGTCGTTGAATCAAAAACTTATCCAATTTAAAGTTAAGATGTTTCCCTACACATAACCCCAGTGATTTATGAATCCGTACAGGGGGAGATGATAGATCTGTCAGTCTGGATGGCGCAGACACAGTCGGCGTCGGGGCTGGCGCAGGCCTGGCTTCCGCACGTTGTTGTTTATGCTCGACACAATGAAGTCAAAGGAGCCTCGCTCATCAGCACAGCTCAGCAGGCTGGGTCGCAGCTGTCAAATACAGAGCCGCAGGCCTTTGGGGTTTTGCCTTGAATCTTGCTTCCTCTGAGTCATTGTTCTACTCAGTTGAAAATAAGTAAATCTGAACCTTTGTAAGACTGCTAAGAAGGAAAAGAACAACAGTCGCTGCTGTGCTTTTGTGTGTCCAAGTATTTAGAAGCACCACTGATGCGTGCAGTGTCTACAACATAATGTATCTTTAGAGATGCTGACGTGGACTCAGGACAGTGCACATCCATCCATCAGAGACAGTTATTTTTAATTCTTCCAAGCAGTGTTATGATTCATCCCATTAAGGTTTGGTATATTTTCTTCCTATGACTCTTCCTTTGACTAAATCACTGTAGATAAAGATGGATGAGATGTCCATATACCCACAAAACTTTGAATTCCAAGTAGAGCAAGTCTGTGATTTTGTACCAGACACACACACACACACAAACTATATATAAATGAAATCTGGCTCTGCATAATCACCAGGTAATTTTAGACACATGACAGTAGAACTGCTGCTTGCAGCACCTTTGCGAAGCACCTCCACCTGCACTGTGACGCCGCACAGTCACAACATGGTCTGCTCTTACTCACAAACTGCAGGTTTCACATCCAGCATTTAAAAAAGAAAAAAACAAAAACGAACGAGTCAAAGAGATTTGCCGCAGTGTTTGCCTCCTCTGTTTGGTTCCATACTGGGGGTCATGCCTGGCACCAGTTGTAGCAACCAGTTAGATTGTTTTAAGGCGAGAGCGACTGTTTGAAGCCACTGCCACATTTTCATCTGACTGTAGCACTGACCAAAGCATTCGATATATATATATATATATATATATATATATTTAGAGAGAGAGAGAGAGAGAGAGAGAGAGAGAGAGAGAGAGAGAGAGAGAGAGAGACAATCCGACTATATTCTAGCCATTGCCTCCTTATTTTCTTTGAAGCGTGCTAGAAACACACTCCTGTCCCTGGCGTAAGACTGTAAAACCATCTCCTTGTAACGTCATGTCAACAATTTGTTTTTCAAACTGATCTTTCATGCGTTCTGACCTAAACTTTCTGAAGAAAGTCCCTTTATAGTGACACTTATTGATAAGTCCAAATGTAAATAAAAGTTTGAATCTCAATGTCCCATCTGTGTTGAGACTTGACCTGTTTTATTCAATCTTAAAACAAGAATCATTCAGATTACTAATGCATTGCATCCTTCTTCATGCTTGGTTTTGAGTGGTTGCTGCACACAGTCCAAGCTTAGTAGTGCCACCTGTGCTCTGTCGTATCTCCGTGAGGGGAAAAAAAACAAAAAAACAAAAACATTTATTTTCCATAATGGACACAAGATGAGCAGATTTATTGCACTTGACAGTCATTGAGTGAGGTTGTGCTCTTCAATGCACCTTCCCATTAACTGCCATAACATTAACCTTCAGCTGTTTACACTCACACAAACATTTTCTAACGAATGAATGAATAAATGCATTAATAAGCTCAGCCGACGGAGCTGCACTGTTATGACTCTAATACTCACAAAGTCCTTTAAACCTTTATCCAAGGCAACAAAAAGAAACATGATTGTATTTTGTTTTAATTTGCATTCACTAGAATTGTTTTTCATTGCATTTATTCCCATGTCTATTATGTTCTCTTGCTTCTTTGACAATGGTAATTTTAAAGAAATATCTGGACTCATAATATTTCATAAAGTTTGGTACCTTGTCTGTTTTCTTGCTGTAGTTTCCCAAAGTTTTTCCTCCACTGTAACTTTTACCATTAACAACTTCTGTAGAAAGGCACATGGCTCCTGTCACCTCTTTACTCTTAGTCGCAATGTAAAAACAAGGAACTCTCTGCAGCCTCTGTTCACAAGTAAACACAATACATTAACCCCCCCACACACACCCGCCCTCGAATGTTCACTCCCCCCTCCCATCTCCCGACCCTCACTTCCTCTCGCTCTCACCCTACGTCCTATTCATCACAGGCTGCGTGCACACCGAGTGGAAAGTGGCCTGCAATCGTGCTGACCTTGAGGAAGTCTCGCTCATAAGAAGACTCACCCAGGCCAAGATCTAGGGTCTGTCAAGATGATTTCTTATTCTATTTAATGGAGGAAGTGCAATGCTTTATCACTCCTCAGGTTCATGGTTTATATAAGGCGTGAGGACCAGCGCTGTTTGAAATGGTAAGCTGTTAAGTAAAGAAAAAAAAAGAAAAAAGGGAAAAAAAACAGTGAAAAAAGATGTCCTTTAGAGTCATGATGATTTAGCTGCAGGGGTAGTGGGCTGATTCTGTGTTAAATCGACACACGTCTGAATAGTAAACTGAGAAACAGATGACAATGTCCTCCTATCGCTCAATGACATTTTTTCCACAAAGGCATTTGTGAGGAAGATAAGCGTGAGTGAACTCAGGGGGAAGTGTTTCTTTGTCCTTACGCTCCCTTCGAAGACTGTGCTGCAGACTAACTGTGCAGGATGTTTAGCTCACACAAACTTTTCCATCGACCTGGAGCGCCTGCTTCTTCCTAACGGCGGGAGTCACATTGCATTTACTGCCCCAGCGTCTCTCATGCCAAGCGTTGAAACGGAGAGAGCAAGGTCCCTGGCTCGGAGTGGCTCGATGTGCATGAGTTCAAACTGTGAGAGACGGTGCCATTTCATGTAATATTGATTCTAACTGAAATCATCTAAAAATGTTACGAGAAATGTTTTAATAAAATCACAGCTGCAGGGGCTTCCCCCCCAAGGCTCGAGTGCCCCTGAGAAGGCATCTCACCCCGATCACAAAGTTTGCTGCGGGGAACATCCACAAGGAATGAATCATCCGAGGATCAGTGGAATGAAAAAAATATAAATTATTATTAAATATTTTTTGTCATTGTTATGAGAACCAAGTTCGATGTGGGACCAATGGCAAGCTGCCCTCTAATATCTGCATTCACAATGCTTTGAAGGACGTGTGTGGAATCAAAACTGTAGGTTTTTACTTTTGTCGAATCTGACCATTGCTAAATTGCCCAAACTACCTGTATTATTAAATCTGGATTCAAACTCTCAAAGGGTATTTACATGCAAAATTCAGTTAATGTGCACAATTGGATCAATCCTTGGCATCTCCACGATGCCTGAATTGACCGTCCTCAAGCAGATTAAGTATCAGTACCATGTTGTATACCTATATAGACTACATATTTACACTACAGGTTCTATTGCTTTTGGTCAGTTACATTTCATTTTGTAGTCCACTCCTGGTCATGGACACAGTTTAGTGTTGTGTAGCAAGGATTCCTGTTTGTGTGGAGTTTGCATGTCTTGTTGCTTTTCTGTGGGTTTTTTTAGACTGTGGGTTTTCTCTCACAGTCTAAAAACATGCATGCTTAGGTTGAATGGAGACTCTAAATCGCCCCTAGGAATGAGAGTGAATGGTGCGTGCCCTGCCTTTGCCCTGTGTGAGCAGGAAATAGGTTTGAGCAGACCCTGTGACACTGCTGGCGACAAAGAAGGCGAGATAATGGATGGAAAGATGGTCACTTTCATGCCCCAGTCACTGACATCATGCAATTCATAGACAGTAAAACCTGCTGGTCTGGTCTGGACTGGACCAACAATCAGGCAAATGTAAGAGAAAAAAAAAAGATTGATGTTGCATTTCAACTTTTAAATGAATGATTAAATGTGTCATAAAAACCATGGCTGGGGTAAAGCTTTATTAAACAAATCAGTAAAAAGACAATATAGTTCCACGGCATGTTTCACAGGCTCCGATGCAGCTGTGGTCACAGACTGGAACCTCCATCATGCACTAGCGGGGGATGAGATTGTCGGTCTAACCCTCGTAGAACATGGCGATAATTTAAGCCAGCGGCTTGATATTTCACGGCAAGTCGGCACCGAGTTTTGCAGTTAGCTCCCATCCTCCCATATCAAACAGCCGCCTGCTGCTGTGCGAGCGCAGCCTCCACTGTTATACTCCAGTAAGTTATGATGTAATTTTCCTCCCTTCCATGATAATGATAAGAGGAGATAGGAAGCAGAAGCGGTGACTTTCTTTAGGTAAATATTTAACAGTGAACTTTCGCCGACTGCATGAGCCAGTCTGTGCACAGACTCTGAATCACTACACACATATTGTAAATCATACAAAGTTTCCCAACTCCGAATTAATGTTTTTTTTCTCACTTTTTTTCTCAAAGGGCCACTTTAAATAGGTTACTTTGCACAGAGTGCTTCACCTGCAATGATACTGTGATGGGATTACTGAGCAGATGGGAAATGGACTAAAACATTTATTCCGCACTGGTTGCATTCAGAGCAGTCTATATGCTAGGAAAGGTAGGTTGCTCGAGTGTGTTAGTCGAAATGTAAAATGTTATACTTTGAGAGAGGTGCTTCACAGGAGGGAGGTGTCAGCCATGCTGGGAAATGGTGTGATTTGAAGAGAAAATTTCCTTTTAATGAAATGAAGATGAGTTTTGACATGGATGAATAAAGGCAAAAATGTTATGTGGTGTACAACGGAGGACAGAATTAATTCAGGAGGTTTCTCGAAAGAAGGAAAGGCAAATTTCAAAAACACTGAGCATTTGTAAATGTGGTTAATTTATGAAGTAATTTGTTTTATCAAAAAAAGAAATGCTGTCTCTAGATTCTCAAAATGAAATATAAAATTCCATTATGGAAACTTTTAGGGTTTTAGGGCTACTGGTTGTATTTTAGTGTTTATTTTAGCAGCATTTTATCGTTATTTTGCTCTCCGGGCCTTAATGATGGGAATATTTTCAGCATCATGCAAACCAGAGAGGGTATTGATATCAGAATAATAAATCAGTGTAGCTGTAATACCTAGAAATAGTCTCCTGATCTCCTCACAGCTAAATCGAAACGCACCTCGACTTAAGCAAAAATAAACATGGTGTAATATTATTGATCCCTTGCAGCCAATATCTTTAAAAAAGGGATATTCTAATAGCTTTCATCAGCAAGATTTAATCATTTTGCCAGAGTGGAGTATTCCAGATCTATTTCCACCTCACTCTTTCCTGCAGGAGTGCCACAGCACTGCTCAACCCCTGTAATGAAAGGCCCCCCAGCACCCTCTCTAGAAATCATTACAATCTCCCTCTACCTCTAGGGTCAGTAAACTAATAGTCATTCACCTGTGTGACAGGAAATCTTTCCCAAGTTGCCATCGGGGGCCGGCGAGGTTGTGTTTAAGGTTATGGAGTTGCGTCCAGCCACAGATGACTGCTTATTGTTTGGATGGCTCCAGTGTCCGATCGAAGCCATTTCATCATGAATGCAAAGGATTACATACACAACCTGCTAATTGTCCATCTCCCTAACACTGGCAGGCATGACAAACCTTCTCAGCACTTGGTGAATGTGGAGAACACGAGGCGTGCCCAAAACCTGAATATTGCAATGACCATGGAGTGGAAACATCTTCATCAGGCATTGCTTAACATTGTCATGTTCTAATGAAGTGGTTTTCAGAAGCATTTCACAAAACTGGAATGGAAACATTTTTATACTGTTCAATAGAATCACCTAAAAGCAACTGTAACATTTTAGATCTTCAAAGGGTTCCTAAGTGTTAGCCCTAACCCTAAACCCTAACCCTAAACCCTAATCCTACCCCTAACCCTAACTCTAATCCTATCGCTAACCCTAAACCTACAATCTAACCCTAAACCTACAATCTAACCCTAAACCTAAGCCCTAACGCCGGTCAAAATTTTATAATTATCACTTTTATTTGTGAAAAAAATACAGTTGAAACATAATAAATGACAGAGTAAAAGCAGTGGCCACTAGGTTGTGGCCCCAAGTGGTTTTCATCTGCACGACCGCTCCTGCCACTGTTTACTTAGAATTTATGTTGCCTTTCTCAAAGGGATGGCACAAATGTATTCAAAGGCACAAAGGCCCTAAGGCCCTCTTTGGGCTATTTTAGGTCTTAAAGACTTCTCTCTGCCGTATTTAAAATGTGTATGGAAGAAAGATCATAAATAAAATACTGCAACAAAAGCAGAGACAATGAACTGGCCTCACTTCCGAGTTTCCTGGAAACATCTTCAAAGGAGACGGTTTTGAATGGGAATGCTTTGAGGAATCGCTGCAAAAAGAAAAAAAAAGGAGGAGAAGAAGAGCAGCTCAATAATGTCGACGCTTCAGAAAACGTCCTCGTGATCAATATTCAAACTCCTCACCTGTCTTTCATCTCAGCCATGAGCTCACCCTTTCATATGTTCACAGTCATGTCCTCAACTGGGAAACGGTATCTTTAGGTAACTGCATCTTTCCTCCTTGTTTTTTCCACTGTACTTCAAACAACTTGCACATACCACAGGGAAGGATATATTTATTTGCTCTCCAGAAAAAGCCTCAGCATCACTATGACTGCAGCAGCTGAGGTTTCACCTCTGCAGTGTTCCACCGAAGAGAGGAAGCAACACCATTTCCAAAAAAACCTGACAAACGAACGAAGACAAATCCATATAAATAATTGCTAAGTGGAGTGAAGAGGAGTCGCCCATCATTCAGACGGAAGCGTGCGCAATATCTCCTGGAGATTGAGAGTCATCCATCACGGCGAGACTTTAATTTGAGATGTTTAGGACTCTGGCTGATGATTGTCTGAGAGCCGGGGAGAGCCATGTCTTAGAGGTCTGCGGGGGTCTTTTTTCAGCCTTTCCGCTCACTGTGGGAAAAATTGCAGCCTGACATGACGTGCGTTCGCACACGTAGAATGGTTCCATGTAAAATTGGCCTGGAGACTGCGGGCAGAACAACCGAATCCACCGTGTGATTAGCATTCAGTCGCCTTAATGTGCGAGCAAGTTTCTGACAGTTGGCTTATTACATCTGATGGTGGCTGGAGAAATGCACTCAGACAGACAGACACAGACAGACTCACGTGTAGAATCACTTATGCACACTCAGACACACCTCATTTAGAGTGGGATGATGTCAAAATGAGTGCATCGAGTGCGGGCGGAGATTGAAGAGCCCGAGGTAAAGAGAGTCTGGAGGCTCCAAATAATCTCAAGTATTGATTCTTTTTTAAGACCGAGCCTCTTGATGGACATTTACTTCAAAATGCTGTGATAGGTGGCATATCCCGGTGACTGATCGCTGTACCTCTGCTTACCGTAAAGGGTGCACGCCATCCATAAATAACAGCTCACCCCTAATCAAACAGTGCAGCAGATGCAAAGATATGATGACAGCTTAGTGGACGGCAGCTTTAATTTACCGCGAAGCACTCAGGCTTTCCATCAGATTTACATGGACGCAGTCAGGGTGGAGACAGTCACTGGGAGGAGGCTGCCTTCACATCCACCCTGACAAGTGCTCTCATTGTCCCACTGTAGCGGATATCTGAGCAAACGGAGATGACTGATCCCAGGCTTTGTTTTTCTGGTCCTACATGAGCATTCAAAAAATGCCATAGATATGTCTGATGAGGCACAAATGAAGCAAAAACAACCCTAATTGTAGCTTTCTTGTCTGATCCGTGGTAATATCATGAGCTGTCTGAAGTTAAATGAATCATAAACCCCAAAAACTAATCAAACGTGATCGTCGGGTGATACGATTAAGCGTGCCAGTTAAGAGCCGCACATGCTTAAATGACTTAATCGGAGCAAGAATTGAGAGTTGATTAAATCTGTGTGATCAAAAAGGTGGTGTTTCTCACTGTGAAACAAGGTGAGCTAATGTAACAGCACTCAGGCTGATGCGGTTTCCTGTCCTTGCAGCAAAGGTTTCACCTAACAAGGGCAGCGCTGGAAATGTGCAGCATTCGTTGGAGTAAGCAAATTACAGAAACCTGACATTCAGAGGGAACGAAATGAGCACCTGCCAACGGCCAAATACAGGCTAAATGTTGGGCTGTAGCAGGTACAAATTTCAGGTCTGCAGCCGCCGTTGATATGAATAAATATTGTAGTCACAAGAGTGAGATTTCACACTGTTTCATATTTCTGCCTCCAGGTACTTACTTTGTGTTTACATCTAAACTGTTACAGTGACCTGCCACACTGCAAAGGAAAGGAATGGATCTACATGCATTATGGAAAAGTTAACTATATTGCAGACATTTCCCAGTTCTGTCACTGGAGATGTTCTTCTTCTTCTATGTGTTATGATAAGCACCTGAGTCAGGAGTGTCACTGTCATCACTTAATATACCACAGCCATATTGCGTGTCTCTTCATTTATCCCCTCTAATGCAGTTATAATACCTGAGTGGTTGGTGGCTGCATGCCCTGAATGCTCATTTTCTGCACAGTAGCCTCTGTGTACTCAAAGGGTCCGACTCCTCTTTTTTCCCCTGGACGTGGACTCCTTGGAGCGTAATTTGATTATTCCAAAGCAGGTGTTTTGAGCTGAATGCCGATAAGAAGTCTCGGTGCCTTTGACAGTAAAGTGAGTTACATGAGATGTGCTTAAAGTAGTCGAGGCATTTTTTTTCTTCTGCTTCTTCTGTATCTAATCTTTAAAGGAAAACTGGATTGACTTTGAAAAAACGGTGCCCAAATCCACAGGGCAATAATGTTCCACACATACTGGGAATGCCAAATGAGGCATCTGCATGATTTCTACTGTAATCAGCCTGATGTCCACTGGTTGAAAAGTCTACAAAGTGGCCATGGTGGTCATTGGATGGTGTATCTCTCTCTCTCTCCCTCTATCCCTGTGGCTGCCAGATGCCCTGACTAAAGCAACATTCGATGCAGCACAGTTGAATAATTGTGCCTTGAAAGGTTTGCAAGAGAGCAAAGTTGATGGTCTAACAAGTTGCAGAGGGACCGCTGATGTAACAATCGAATGTACAAGTTTGCAGCAGATGCAGCTCGGCAGCGCTCCAGGCTACATCTCTGTGTTTTGTGTCCTTGCGTTTCCTTTCGGGCTCGTCCGCACATGAGCATCTGTTACTATGGAAAGGAGGGGGGCAAGGTTGCATCTGTGATCCAGTGTTTTCTCAGCAAATCAGACTGTCGCGGCTCTTTGATATCCTCTCAGATTGTTCCCGCTAATCCCCTTCCACGCCACAAGAATGGTCTTAGCCCCTAATAATATTGCTCATCTACAGTGTGTGCAAACAAAAGAACATAATCTCGAGGCAGTGATTGAGCCATTCAGACCCCCATGTGCTCTTTTTCCATCTGGAGACAGTCTCAACAGCTACGCTCTGTGCTCACACATACTACGTACACGGCCATTTAAACTAAATGCAGATGTTTGCCCTTGAGGATTTCCTTCCCTCACAAATCCCCGGGTTCACAATAATTCTAAACCTTTTCAACATGCAAGCAAAGAGGTGTGCGGTGGCTTGTTTGTAGCGCACAGCTTAGATCAACTTTCCGGAGCCACTTGACTCGACACGGCGCTATTATAGCTGCTCAACACCCTCTCCTGACACAGACGACTTCAAAATCACTCAGACCTACAAATGGTGTCAGCACATTAATGCTTGCTCGACACGCGAAGCCGTCTGCCTTAATTGACACTTAGCAGGAAATTCTCATTTGATTCCAGGAGCCTCGGCAAGAAACGCGAGAGAGGATGCACGCCAGCCACCTCGAGGGTCTGCAATCTCCCTGACCTGAACAGGAACTCCTGAGCTGTGGAAACGTTGTCAAGGGCATGCAGCCCAGCCACGTTCCATCAACACTAAAGCAGCTGTTGGAGACAAGCGTGCAACTCTGTAATGTAATTAAGACAAGCACGTTCTCTTGTGCAAAGTTTGAAGTCAACAACGAGTGAAAGCGTGCTGCAGACACCAGCTCCCCATTCAACACAGGTGAAAACTTGACTGCGTGTGAGATGCCTACAGGCAGGCAGAGAAGATCCACTTACCTTCAGTGGGAGACTTTGAGCCAAGACGTAGCCAGTTTAATCCAAATATTCTCTGAATCAAACTGTCCTCCCACCTTTTCCCTTTTTCTTTCTCCTTTATCTTTTTTTTTCTTAACAAGAGCAGACTCTCTCCTCTTGGCTGCTTTTACTCCTCTCTTTTTTTTTCTTTAATTCCCTCTTTCTCTCTCTCTTTCTCTCTGTCACCCTCTTTGATGCCTTTCTGTCATTATCCCGCTCGCTTGCTTGCTTGCCGCGTTCAGTTTGAGCCCACGCCGGGATCAGAAGCGATGCTCGAGTTACGGAGACAAACAGAGAGCGTCAAGGATGCTGGAGGATACGAGAGCACGGGAGCTGGACCAAAGTGGAGCGTGTCCGCGCGGTTACAGAGTGACGACTGAGAGCAGGAGAGAGAGGGAGAGAGAGGAGGGGGAGAGAAAGAAGCTTGTGTGTGTGCATGCATCAGAGGGTGAGGGAGGAAGTGTCTGTGTGTGAGGGAGAGAGACAGAGTGAGAGAGAGAGAGGAGGTGAGCATGTGAGCGGGAGCGACAGTCGTGATTGCATTGGCGTAGGGCTGAAGCACAAATACCCCCTCCCACCTCTCGCTGGTTCCCCTGAGCACTGGGGGATCTTCATCATCAAGCAGATTAAAGCCCAACTGGCAAGCCACCCCACCCCCAAACCCCCAGTGACACACACACACACACACACACACATGTATGGAGCCAGTGGCGTGTGCGTGCTGGTCACTGGGGATATTTTAATCAGAGAGACGCTCTTTGTCCGGAGCGTGTGCATCTGCAGCAGAACTGAAATTAAAGAATTATCACATGTAGAACTCATAAGTGTGCACATTATTTATGTTTGAGAAAATATGATATATGTATAAAAAAGTGAGCTGCAGATGATATGTAGGACTTGGAAATTTACAAGTTTTAATTCAGTATAAGCTGCTTTTTGCTTGTTAAGTAGCCTTCAAATGACAGTGGAAGTGAAGTTTTTACTGTGGGGAACATTAATATTCTCTGCAAATCTGCCCATGGTCTTGTTCTCATGACTCATGCTGTGGGTATTGAACTCCATTCATCATCTCAAGAGCATGTTCCACTCTGAATTGGCGGCGACACAAACCAGCATCCTTCTTACTATTACAACAGCAGTAATCACTGTGGCTGTAACACAAGTTCCCTGACCTGGGACCTGAACCAGGAAGCAGCAGTGACAGTGCCAAATCCTAACCACTGGGCCACCAGGGACAGCTGCATCGCTGCGACCAGGTGTTTAGATTGAGGATTTCTGCTGCATGCTAACAATGCAAAATTAATTGATATGTGTTTTGCCTGGGAATTCCCTTAATTATATGGGGTTCAAAGTATTTTATAACACATAAAGTGAATGTGCCAGGGTGGCAGATGTGTAGCATAAGGTTATTGCTATCTAATATTAAATCCCAGGGAAGGGATATAAAATCTTACAATTTCAGTTTGTGTAAATGATTTCAGTATTAAGATTTATGGTAAATTCAAAAGATTATTCCAGATAAACTCAATGTTACTGAATATGGCATTGAAGGGATTTGGAGATTTTTACAATTCAGAGGTTTTGAGCTTAGTTTTGTGCTTACTAATTACATTTTGTATGTAAACACCCTGAGTTCATATCAGTGGTGTTGAATGTTAGCGAGTCGATGCTGCAGGCCGGCAGATGGAAAACGTCGGGTTATTGCTATCTAATATAGGATCCCAGGGAGCAGTTATGAAAATTAGTGTGTGCGGGGGTTCTGTTGTGAAACCAGCTATAAGACGTGCGCTGGCTATAAGCGAGGGGCAAATGTACGTGCGTATAGAAGGGGAGTGGCGTGGGGTCCTGTGGGGGACGCGGGGGCAAGAGGAGGTCTCAGCTGTATCCAGTTAATACCCGTAACCTCTCAAAGAGAAAGAGCTAATAAAGAAACTCAACACCCCCTGTCTATTCCCAGCAGAGATCACCACAGGGAAAGAATTACATCATCTAAACATCAAAACTTGAAGGGTTCCTCTGAAGTCTGGCAGTTGTCGCTGACGGTGACCTAAATTCCCTTATTTTTATGTTTTTGCATGATTTATTGCGTCGCTACTTGCCTTACTTGGAACACAGGAACACAGATGTCATCTCGTCTCTGCCTCACATACAGAGGAGCAACTGGCGGCTTTAACCTTTAAAATTAGACCTTGATGTGTTGGAGGAATCGAAGGTGCCACACATCAGTCTATGGAAAAGGTTATTGAGGCATTAGCATTTAGTCCTCTCCATATTTCATCTTGACTGTCTTGGAGATGGACAGGGCTCACAGTGAAACAATGGCCTTTCTCCTCGCTTTCTTTCGCTTGCTTTCGCTTAAAATGACACTGACAACACTGCTTTCATTACGGCATGATCACAGTTGCTGCTACTGTACAGATTTTCTACAATTAGGTAATTACATTTTAGTATTCATACCCATGCAAATCCAAAATAACAGCAAGAAATGGGTAAATAATACGAAAAAAAGGAAGATATTTACACTGCCGACTGCTCCAGATACTCATTTCTGCTGTTTTTGTGAAGGAAATGGCCTGAAATATAAAAGAGAAGTCATATGTATACAAGGTGTCCATCCCGACTCCCCAGGGGAAGCAATATACACAGAGAGAAATGTGTGCGTCTGTGTGTGTGTTGGGGGGTGCAATGTGATAATGACCCTTTTTATTTCGGGGGCACCCCATTACTGTCCGTTCTTACCACAGCAGCTCGATTACAACCGCTGAGTCCTCTGCAGCATGGCATCCCCATTCTCTGTCCTCTTTCCTCCTGTCTCCCTCCAGCTGCACTATCAAATATAGGCAAGACGCCAAAAAAAACTCGGGAGGGAGAAAAAAAAAAGTGATTCTCCAAAGCTGAAAGCTGTATTTGAATGTAGTTGTGCAGCGTTTTATACACTCAGCAGTCCTGGCTGACAACCCTGCTGCAGATCAACCCTGTCCAGATGGCATGGCATGGCCCTAGAGGACTCCATTTTTAATCCTCTTGGCACCGGCTCCGCTAAGCAAGAGGTGGAACGGATGCTCAGAGTCAGACGTCAATCAGGACATTTCAGCCTGGCCCAGAGCCACACGGGACGGCCCAAAAAAAAAAAAAGTGTCCCAACACAACAATGTGCATAGGCCACAGAGGGTGGCAAACACATTTATGGGAGTGGACACAAAACGGTGTGAGACATTCAGCTGGAGATCATGATCCACTCTGATTGGCCAGTCGCATAATTTGACACAATTAAAGGCTCCCGTAGTTTCATTGCTGCAAAAATAAGTTTTCATATTAACAAACACATTTCAGTTCTTCCTTTCGCTGGGCCTCATTATGTTTTTATTTTCTCATTTTGAAGATATATTTTTCATATATACTATATTTTTCATGGAAATCATCCAAAAAATGTGGATAAACAAGTTGTATACAACATAGAATAGGGTCCAATTCACCTCAAAGATAATAGAAAGGTTAAAGTGACTTTACATGTTGCCTCGATTCCCTTCAAGGTTGTGGAGAACATGGTGAAGACTCCTGGAGAAGTTTCACCTCTCAAAGAAAAAGGATGTTTACAACAGCATCCGGTCACCAGGTCTCACACCTCTCATGGATTATGACGACATGGACGGCTGAGACGACTTCTACGGGAAGAGCAACATCCTCACGTTTGGTTAGAATATTGAAACATTGCTCACAAATATCAAACAGCTCAAGCGGTGAATTATAACGTCTGTGAATTGTTAAGAAGCTGTGGGAATATTTACACTGTAAAACTAATGCACAGTAATAATTCTGAATTAATTGCGTCTGGTTTGTCTGTTAACTTTAATTGGCCACCAGAGGAGTGCGATTGCTCATTTTCTCTTTTCTTTCAAATTTCACGGGGGCAGCTACAGTACAGCAGCTGTCTGAGTGCAAATCTGAATGTCACTGGAGAACCAATGAGAATGGGACGCGTGTCCTGCTCGGAAGTCATTACATCCTCAAAGTTCAGAGTGAGTTCTCTCTATGAGCTATGAACTACCTGCTGTGCTGCTCTGTGCTACGTCCCTGTGATGCTGTATGTTGCTGCATTCATACTGTAGCAGAGCATGCTGTGAAGAACTGGGATGTTTGAATCATTTTCTGTTTTGCGCCACTTTTGAGACATTTGAATACATCTGTATTAGCTCCAGGTCATGGTTTGGAGTCGTACAGATAGATATAGACGCAGCAGATGTGCAGTCCAGGGATCAGTGATGCAGAGTCAAACTCGGAGCAAGTGGAAAGAGAGGAAAGTGAATCCATAGGTTTTTATGACCTCTTTGACCCAATTCAGGAAGTTTTCAGCAGCTATATAAGTCTCCTGATGCCAACACACAGACAAGCAACTAGGCTTACACCTGGGCAGTCTAGTTTGCAGTATATCACACATATTTATAATCAGATGGTGGTGCCTGCAACACACATTGGAGAGAGATGAGTGATATAAGTTTACTTTAGCTTTTAGCTGGTTTATTTATTTATGTATTTATTTATTTGCTTACTTACCTACTTACTTTTCAGAAAACCAAAACAAAGAAAAAACATATTTTTGTTGTCTGAGACATTTATTTTATTTTAGGGCTTAACCTTTGCTCCATAATTTTGTTGTTTGCCTTGACTTTTAACACGGTGTCATTACAAATTGATGAGAGCATTGCCTCAGCTGGCGGACCGTCAGCTTTTAATGTTTTCATTGTATGTCCTTGTGTGTAAAGCACTTTGTGTTACAGCATTATATGAAAAGTGATGTGCAAATGAAATTTTAATCTGCTTCAATGATGTTAAACTCTACTTTTACTCTATATTTTAAGGGGCAACAAAAAGACATTTCCCACAGTGAAAATACTTCTTATTGGTTATTGCCACATTTTGTAACATCTTGAACACATTTTCACTAAATATAAACATTTTCTACCCTAATGTTGATACGCTTTCCCTCCTCTTTTGCTCTCTGTTTTTCCGGATCGTGACTGGGATGAAGGTGGGGGTGGATGGATGGGGATGTCTTCCAGGACAACAGGGACCCAGGTGTACTTCTTATTAGTGTCTAAGCTAATGGAATCACCAGCCTCTGCCTCTCTCTCCCCGGATCGTGCAGCTCAAGACAGGACCAGCCTGTCCTGAGGGAGGGTCTGGCCCAGAAGAGGGCATCTGCTGCTCTGGTCTGCCTCCGCCTCTCTGACTTACTGCAATTACCAGCAAGAGACACACACACACATACACACACACACACACACACAGGCATCAGGCTGGAACAAATGCACAAAATCTGTGGATTTCTGGACATGGTTGCATTTAGTTGTACCTCAAAGAAAGCCCATTGAATCATAACGTGTACAAATTTATATCACATATGGTTCATTGTGATTCAAAGTTGCATGTAGACTAGACCCAGTATGGGTCAGGGGGCTTTTTTATCACCATATTTCCAGACTTTTAGTTTGCCATTCTTATGAACAAATGATGGCCAGTTGATTCATAATGCATGCAGCTCTGCATTATAAAACTACTCACAGCATCACTGAACCGCATGTAGCAGAGGACATCCACAAGAAACATTTCCTACACGATGTTTTCACATCAGCCGGCGCCTGTAGCTACACTTTACCGTCTTTATTGGAGAGGAACGAGTGAGAACGAGGAGCAACATTTAGATTTTTAACAGCTGTTTTGAGGCCTCGATAACGGCCGCATTCACTCGTGAGCACTTATCCAAATTCATATCTTTGATTAAGCCTGCACACACAAACAGCCTCTTTACAATCAGGATCTGAGGCACAATGAGAAGATTTATTTTATTTCATTTTTTTTATTTTGTCTTTGAGGATAACTCAAATAACAAGCACTATCAAGCACCAGCGCCACATCGATTCTGAATGGAGCGATAATGAAAAGAGTCGTGCGGCTCGGAGAGTCACTTGAGTCAAACACTCGCTCTGACAATGCCCCCTGAAATACAGGTTGCCACAAACAACAATCAGTGGGGCACTCGGATTGAGATGTCTAATCAGGTTCTCAAAGATGTAATGCCAGCCTAATGAAAGCGATTAAAAAGGCTTATTTGAGAGAGGCTCGCTGGCTTAGCCCTGATGATGATTTCCTTCCCCCACACACCAAGATAAAAAGCAAAGAAATAACGCTGTTATTCCTCACCAGGATTTCAAGAAAAGAACGAGATAAATTGTTCCCATGAGATAATTGTCGACAAATCCTTCGACCATACAATGGACTGAGATGAACCCAACTCATCTGAACTAAACTAAACTAAACTAAACCAAACTCAACTCTACTCAACTCAACTCAACATTTAGAGAACATCCAAATCAACAAACCAAACTGCTATATATATATATATATATATATATATATATATATATATATATATATACATTATACATTCTCTTATATATGGCATTTTACATTAGCATTAGTATTCTACTTTTCTTTTACTCGTCCACCTCCATCTTATTATTCTGTCAACTTTGCTGCTCTGTTTTAATAACAACAATAATGCAACAATAAAACACATTGTCGTGATTATTGTCATTATTATTTCTTTGCATATTTGTTTAAGCCAAACAAAATGTCATCCTGCTGCAAATATAATGACAGTAATTTTTTACATTCTGTATCCACAGAATGCAAAACTATCTTATCCTGAATTAAAAGCCAAATAGAGAGGAGAGGAAAAGAAGAAGAAGAATAAGTGGGTTTCCAAAGAAGATTTAGAAGTCTCCGGGGTCAGGGCAGATCCTGGTGTGCCAGGGCACGCTGTTCCAGAGCCTCGGGCTGCACAGTCGCCTCTGAACTTCAGCCTGGTCTTAGGGAGCTCCAGCAGGAGCTGCTTGGCTGACCTACAGTAAGCACCCTGGCTGGAGAGTAACAGTGCAGCAGATCAACAACATATTGAGGTGTCAGTCTTTCTAATGATGTTTCATTTCAGACAGGAATGTCATACAACGTTACATACTCTTACACATTAAGTCACATATGACCTTCAAATTCTCACTGCCTCACTGCCTTTTAGACAGAACTGTCTGGATAGGTTTCCAGGAATATTATAAATATAATATAAATAATATAAAGTGAAAGTGTTATTTTTAAATGTTACACACTCACACAGGTTATTACCTGGTGCACACAAGATATGGTATAAAAAAATATCTCACCTGATGGGAGTTTATGTAGGGGCAACCTGGAATTCATTTCTCTGAGTGAGAAATATTAGTTGTGGGGAGTTGGATACACATGCAATTTGATTCCCAGGCTCTGCCTGCCCATCGAACGTGTCACAGAAATTGACCCACAAATAAAATAGGGTCACACTTTCCTGCAGGTGAAGCTCGGGAACTGTCTCAAAGTTTGGCCGATTTGTCAATTCGATCAGCAATTTTTATTTTACAAGTAATCAGTCGTGGCAGACACAAGCCCACTCCTGTCAGCGCCACGGGCTGCTGCGAAATGAGCCCCATATTACTCGCCGGGGCCGCAAAGGCTGAAGGATGTGTTGTCAGGCAGGCGTTTGGCAGAGGTTTTGGACTGTGAGAGGGATGGAAGCAACGCATTAAATACTGTGGGGAGAGAGAGCAGGAAGCGAGCGTATGGGCTTTAGCCTGAAGAGGTGGAGGTATATTGAACGAGTGAAGGAGGAAGGGTCGGGCGGCCAGGAGGGCCGTGGTGCAGAGACTGCCTCGGCTCACCGCGGGCTGTGAATTGCGTTCTGCAGCTGCAGTATATTACCTTCTCCCGCTGTCCACCTGAATGCAGCCCACAGACTCACAGCTGAATCCACTGGGAGTATTTCAGGATTTCGCCCAGGCAGTGTGATTGTATGTGTAGCCTGTCACTGCAAAAACAAAAAAAGGAAAAAAGAGGGCTCAATGTTGTTTTCTCAAGGACTCATTGAAGTAGTTACTCTGTTCTCTGGTGTGAACATAGAGGCTATGGAACTTTGGTTTCAACAGAAATGCTCAGATGTTCATTTCAAGTCTCTTTCTCTTATCTGGTAACCACACGCGTGCTTTAATCTATAATGTGGATGTGATGATGTTTTTGGAGCCACCTCATGTCTTTGACCTCCTACAGTATGACTGTTCTTATTCAGCAAAGACAAAGGAAAAGTCTATTTTCATTCAGGGTTTATTTTAAATATGTCATACTTTGTTGGTGGAATATGACCGTCTGATTCTCGTTTCATTTTTATCTGGCAGCTACATACAGCATTTCTGCTGACTCGCTCACATAAAGTTTAAATAACTGTACTGTATGTATCAACCATTTACAAAACTTAGTTTAAATAACTGTACTGTATGTATCAACCATTTACAAAACTAAAAAGTAACTGGAGTAAAGCAGCTAGGATGGAAGAGGTATCAGGTCCTGAGGAAGAACCAGGAGCACAGACATTCCACCTGAAACTTTGCCACACTGTTGCTTCGATTTACTGGTAAACCTGAACAGAAGAATGCTGATGATTTCAGATTTTCTAACTTTTAGCTGCATTTCCAATTTCTCAACATGAAAGAGGTCATAATGATGTTTTAGGACTTGCTGTACAAAACCAAGATAGGAAAAACGGTCCTCTTTAAAGACATACTATTGAAATGCAATGTTGCATGTTGTGCATTTCTAAAGAGCCAGTGGTGTGGAGAGGACACAGTTGTGCCACCGTGGTCTGTTGATTTTCTCTTTTTTTTTTTTTTTTTTTTTTTTTTCTGGCCTCTGCAATGTGATGGGAAAAGCACTGAGGTCTGTCCTATTAATGGTAGCAAGCCAACTTGGATGTTATGATGAAAACGAGAGACATGTAATCTCCGAGGGAGGGATGGTGCCAGGGAAACGGCTTTCCTGTGTGTCCACGCTGCGGATTTAGATCCCTTCATCCCAGCTCTCTCCCACTGCCTTCACAGGGTTATTATTCACTGAATTCCCACGGTGTGGCCAATCAACAGATGTGCTTAAACAGAATGATCTCCCCTCCCAGTAAGCCCCCCCCCACACCCAGCACATCCAATGGTATTCTATCATCTGACAGAACACGGCAAATTTGTCATGATTGCCAAGGTATTGTTTGCAAATGAGGTTTGTGTGTAACTGACATTGAGGGAATACTTTGTCCTTGAGCTAACACCAGCTGCAACATCCAGCGGCATTATGATACAAGAGGAAGGAGAGCGGTGTTTATTTTAAACGTTACCACACTGTTTTCTAAAATTATCGAAGTGTAATGTAATCTACTTCTTCTGCTTTTCTGCATTGATTTGTTATTTGACTTTTAGGAATAGGATGAGTAACTCGGTGCATCATTCAACCCACTCTCCAAATGTAAAAACTCTTTACAGTACAGCGCAAGAACATTGCACTTCGAGCCACATTCAGTACAGTAGAGTACTTTCAGTCATGCATGTTAATGTCATCATATCTAATGAACGTCTTTTTCAGAGTGAAACCGGGTTAATATCACCGTTCCATGCTTTTGTTGTGTCGACCTCATGCTGCCTCTCGGCCAGGTCATTGTTTGGTTCTGAGTTGATTAATCTGGCTAAACAAAGGATGAATTAATAGATAGATAAATAACTAAAAATAAATAAATGTTGTTGTAGAGTGTTAAAAAACTTAAGTCCTTGGATTGAATCGTGCTCTGAATGAGGGCCATTTGTACTGTGTCTATAAGGGTTTCCTCCACGTACTCTGGTTTCCTCCCACTGGTGAATTAAATGTAAAAATGAACGTTTCATTTAAAAAGTGTGAAAGTAGGCAAATTGTGCCTGAGATGGACTGTATTTGCTGCTTTAGCCTTAAATGCACTGAAGGTACCATCCTAGGTGGGTAAGATAATGAATGGATGGATCCTATTCTCCTGTATTATACACCACATTTACACCTTTTTTATTTGAAGAGCGATGGAGAGGCTAATGAAAGAATGGACAGCTTTCATACTTTTCTCAAGTGCCATATACACATAATAGTTTAAGTAATTTCATTCGGACTTGGAGGAGAAACTAAACCCTTGGGACTGATTCATTGAGGAATAATAACTTATCTATATATATAATAACTTAGATACCAGTAAAGGAATTGAACATTCACACCAACAGAGCATCTCGATGTGGCAGCCTTCACCTCACTACATGTAGCTCTTATGTCAAACTCCATTATGAGCATTCCTAGTGGCCAACACACAAATAGTAAAACCATTAAGAAACAAGATACCCTGGTCACAAGCACAGAACTGTAAGAGCGATTTTAAAACCAAACCAAAATGTATTTTCACTAGGTCTCTCCCCCCAAAAATAGACAACTGAAGAAATATTTTGAGTCGGGTTGTCATGTGAATAGACTTTGGGCGAGGATGGGAAGATGAAACACAAAGTTGTAGAGTAAAGATGCTCCTAGTTTATTATTTAAGGCTCCTGAGATTGTGCCTCAGCTGCTACAGTGCCACTGTCCTTACAGACATGCAGTGTGTGAATCTTTGGCGTCATTATTGTGATTTTGCTGGAATGCTGCCTTTACGCGCCTTGTTTATTAAATATTCGAGAAATGAAAATGAAAATTCTCGCTGTGATTCATCGTTAAATCTACAAGGTGGGTGCAGCGGTAGTGGTTGCCCAGAGACTTGTGTAACTGCAGAAAGATGATTTCGGCATTTTCTTTTTTTCTATTTTTTTTTTAAATTGGGTCAATAAATTGCTGTCAGTCTAATTTATTTGGCAGCGAGTCATTAAAGCCAGAACGATGCTGTTGTAGCAGTGCTGCATCCGCCATTCTTGGCAGGCGGGACGTCAATTAATATTCAGCTGGATTGGTTTGCACGGACACACTTACACACACACACACACACACACACACACACACACACACACATATATGCATGCATGTGCACACAGGCAAAGAGGGATAAAGGGAGCAGGAGACAGATTATTTAAAAAAAATGATGTTCGCAGTGCAAGCAAATGACCGCCTTCACCTTCTCCTTCAGGAACTGTTTTCACCATGAATAATAAGGCACCCCAGAGTTTTGGGAATAAATACTGAGCTTCATAAACTTGAATCACCTGCTGTATTTCATTAGTACAACTCATAAACACTCACGACAACATGCAGCTAGTTCTTTCACTGACTCAATCTGCCAGCTGTTTTCCTTTTTTATATTTAGACGCATCTTGTGGCCATAAAAACCTTGTGGCTGTTACATCCTCCACCCCCCCCCCCCGCGCGAACGTAATCAACAGCATCGCATGGTGGAGTTTTTACTGTTTGTCATGGAGCAGATTGACCAAATAAGTCATCCAATCCTTTCGACATACATTGTTTATCAGTGGTCAACATGTGTGGCAAATTAAATAATGGGATATTCCCTGTTTATATAATTTCTGCAGGGAAATCAGGAAAAAAAAAGAAAGTGCTATAAATGGAGTAGCTGCTTGCTAAATGCCACCCCATTTCTTTCTCTAATCTCCACCCGAGGCAACTGGGGCTTGCTGTTGCTTCTGAATGTATAAGCTAATAGTGGAATACCATTTGATATGGTCCTTGACTGTGAACATAATTTATAGTACTTCTTTTTCCGACACAGATTTGTGTATCGTAGTAAGAAGGGAACAAGCTTGGGATATTCAGTAGTATCAGGCTCTTTGAGGAAATACAGTGTGTGATCTTCTTACATGCAAGGGCATTTTCAATTTTCTCTTTTTACCAAAGGAAATCAAATTTTTAGATGCCGCGCATTTCATGTGTTGTTGGTGAGGGAAATCACAAACATTCTTCGCGATCATCAAGCGGCTTGCATGGGACGAATAATGCCGCTCCTGCTTGAGTGATTTTTAATCTGCCTGTTTTTCCAATTTAGACAAAAAAAAAAGTACAAGGTTCACACACACACACACACACACATGAAGCACTTCTGAAGTAGACAGAGCAAATTGGTTGGACTGTGAAGCCTCCACTCGAAGCCTATGATGTAGGCTTGCACAGTACCTTAATGCAGGTCTTAGGAGCGGTTGTCACCGCGCACTATTTCAGCGTGTACTTTTCTGTGACCTGTCGTCGGGGAGGTCCAGGCTGCCCGGTATGGGACCCGGTCATTATTGGACAGAGCTTATGGAGATGTTGAGTGCAGGATCATTATCAAATGGTTTCTTCCAACAGGCACTAAAGAGTAGTGTTGGCAGCCTTAGGCCTCAAGCTGTTCAACCTTACGCTCACTAATTGCTCTCTGTCAGGGAGGCCAGAAAGTGTCAGCTCAACAGTGTTCAAGGCACAGCAAGGAACTGTGGGAATGGAGCACATTTAAAACGAGCACACAAGTGGGTTGCATAGGGAAGAGAGAGATCAAGTGGCATTATGGGTAAAGTATGTGTGTGAAGTGTATCCAAACATTATGTATGTGGGACGGTTAAAGTCTCCACAAGAAGAGTCTTCCACTTTTCATTCAGGGCTGTATCGACAGGAGAACAGCTGTTGAAGCTGCTGAAAACACAAAAAGTCGATATACTTTTTACAAGGAAAAAGCTATTCAGCTATTCACGTCATTCATAAAACTATAAAAGAAGTTGGGAGATCCTGTGGACGTTGAAATCTTGTCACTAATAGGTGCTGCTGTTTCATCATACACAGTGTGGATCCTGTACTGTATAATGGAAATCTGACCTGTTGTCAGTCTTTTCTTGCGTGCTTCAAGACCAACTTTAAGAATCAATCCAATAAAATCGAAACAAATCGTGGGTGATATATGTGCTGTGGCCTTGGTTCAGTTCATAAATGGCACAGTTCGCATCGTATGTACAGCAAGTACAGCACAGCATGAACAGATAAGTAGAGTACAGTATGTGTAGACTGAAGGGGAAAATTGCTTTGAGTCATTCATTGTGACTGGCCTTTGACCAACTCCCTATCCATAATTATGGTGTACAATATGCTATGTATATATATATATATATATATATATATATATATATATATATATATATATATATATATATATAAGTCAGAGCATGTATATGTGTAGCGTAGAAGGGCGGTTTAAAAGAGAATGCTGCTTTGTCCTGTTTTGACAGCTATGTCCCGGCTGCCTCCTTTATGTTGGGTCCTGCGTGCAGATAAAGTTGATGAAAAGGAAACGTTGGGCGTGGAGGAGCAGGAAACGGCATCCATTCATTTTTAAATAATAAAATCACACAATCTATTATTAATGCGCAAAATGTCCAGCTTGGGATATCAAATGCACTTTTGAAGTCTGGAAAGGGTGTATCTTTTCACCTTGTTTGAAGCCGGTCCCAACAATATGAAAGGCGGAGGGTGTATACAGACAGAGAATATAAAGATGAGTGTGTGTTCACTTATTTATCTCTCCCATGCATTTACTCTTTTAGGGCTCAGTTCACAGGAAGTGCACGATGGACATCTGAGCCTTTTGGGTAGGGATATTTCATAAAAGGCAATAAGTGTTGTGCGCCCCAGGTAACTTCTGTCTCTTTGAAGACAATTCTGAACCCTTTTGGGACTTTGGAGTTACTTCTTCTATCCTATTGAAATCAAACTGGCTGCTGGTTTCAGGTTCATCTCGACTGACAGAGACAGAGTCGCTGTCAGATTTCCCATAATGCCTGGATCCTGAACTCCCATGTGTGTGTCTTTACAGACTGAGAATTCCTCCAAAGTTGTTCCAAGTTCCAAACATTGTGTTATTGGTTTTCTCCCAACCTTTGTTTTGATTGACAAGTTGACCCCTGTATTTCATGCAGGACTGGAGACATTCTCTTCCTCCTCTTAGAGAACTCATACGAGTTCCTGCAATATTTTATTTTACAGACGCATCCAGTCCTGCAGTACACATGCAAAATTCAAAATGAATTTGGGATAATAACGGAGATCCCTCATCTTCTGCACCATTTTGTTTCCACGGGAGTGTGATTTTCTTTGTTATCAACGTTCTGCTAGTGTATTTCTCTCAAAAGAGGCTCCAGAGAACAGGCAGAGGGGGTTTTGAATGCATTTATTTGCAGGACGAATGTGAGACTCCGCTACGTGAGGTCACACAGTGACTGATGCGAAACTGTTGCATCGGAGCCGAAAATAGGCTCCGCAAATTCTTATTGTCTCTCAGTGTAATCGCAATCCACAGAGGTTGTTGATAGTTCATTAATTACCTGAGGTCCCCACGTAATGACGGTCTCGTGAGAACATGGGGCTTAAAGCTTACCTCTGTTGATGTATTTCTCTGGTACACTCATGCATGTATTCATGGATTAAGGTACAGAGCTACTCCAACTCAACTACTGTCTCCTCAACTCGATTACAACGCAAATACGGACAAAATAATCACAACTTGAGCTGTGAAGCTGCTTCAGTCACACAAGCTACCAATCAATTATTTTAATAATATATAGTTTTTGATCTAGTAAACAGAGACGTGTGTTTCAGTAGTTATCAAAGGGAAAGCAATAATTGGTCTACCTAGAATAGACCTGAGGCAGGTGTGAATTTACAAGACCCAGCTGTGAGTTTGTAGGAGCCTCGTGTTCAGCTCTTTGCTCAAAAACACATTAAAAAATTCTAATCAAACTTAGTGTTTATGCTTTACTACCGGCTCTAAGGAATTCCCACATTTAAGGATTCACTTGCTATTGCAATCCAATAGGATTATTAAGGTACTGGAATAAGAAGCTGCATCAACATTTACCAACTATAAAATGTTCATTTTTGGCTGCCAAATTCCTTGAAACGATTGCCAAAGAGTTGCATCAGTAAGTATTTTCTTGCACTTTACACTCTGTCTCTGGTGATAAAGCTTGCTACCGGGCCCTGGGACTCATGCCGGGAAGAAGGGGGCTGTGTTCCTCACTGTTGAGGGATTGAATCGACTCTGCCTTCACGTTGGCCCAGTAATGCGGAAATGAAAGGGAAAGGGGGGGAAAAGTTGCAAATTAAAGTCCTTGCTTCCTCTGGCAGGTTCTTTTCAACGGAAGCTGTTGGGGCTCGACTGCAGAGCTGATCTCACGCAAGGAAAAGATAATTAAATAATGGCAGCCCACGTCTTTGCAAATTCCACAGTATGGATTCAGGATTTCTCAGCAGTTTCTCGTTTCCTACTGTGCCAAACAATCAATATTTGATCAAGGTCCCGGTCATAGGAGCCGATGCATCCCTGTTTTAACTGTGAAGTCCCACCTGGCGTGTGGAAATCCCTTAAACTGGGATGGCAGCTTTTGCCAATATTTGATTTTCTAAGTGTGTAACCACGATCAGCGCCCTTTGAACTGGATAATTTCAGGCATGAGCAGCTTCCTCTGTGCCTTCAATTGACCAAAGATTGTGGTCTATGGATGCATTCAAGGCATCTGCCCACACATCTGGCATATTGATCGGAGATGTTTGCTTGAAATCACATTGATCGTTCACAAAACCACGTCATGTGACCTGATGAACGATTGTAGCTTCATGCATCTCACACGGTTTTCCATGTAAGAAGGACGGTGTTAACCCACACATATACTGTCTATCGACCTCATATTGTGAAACGATTTAATTAAAGAAGCAATGAACCCGGACAAGTAACAAAGACAAAGACTTAATAAACTATTTGACAGGACTGCAACTTGTTCCATATGTATATTCATGCAGGCCAAAGCAAAGTGCTAATGAGCAGAAAAGGGACGTGGTCTTTCCAGTTTAGGGAATTGGTTTCCTGTTATTTTCAGCTGACAGGATGGTTATATGAGGGGGAAAGTTTCTGCAGTAGTGATGAACTGGAACTAATTCGATTTATAATTTATTTATTTTTAATTCTCCTGTTTTATAAAAGGGTATGCATGCAGAGAGAAATCACAGAAGACTGTTGAAGGCATTCTGTTCCCCTCCTAGACAAGCACTTTGATGACACTTGGAACGGGCAGTAATTAAAATCTTATTTGCATAATGTTCCTCAAAAACTTTATGGACAGCAAATTTAATTAAATTACTTTACTTACACACCATGACCTTGCATTTACTATAAAAAAATGCTATTATTTCCTTTCAAAGCTATGCTAATTATGTAATTTGAAAGCGTTTTCCACCCCTTCATACGTTTCTCAACGCACAGCTCATATATCTGCTGTGGTCCCAAGAAATATCAGCACTTTAAGTTCAGCAAGCAGGACAATTAGAAACCTCTGCGGTAAATATTAAGCGGATACTTTGCGTTTGACTAAAAATGAGGGATTAACGACTTAAAATTTTCTGCTTCATCCCTTGACCGGACTTCAAAGTGAAGTTTTATTAGAGGCGGAGTGTTCGACGGGAGGAGACGGGCGCATTATCTGTGGCCCTGTTGTGGCACTGACACTCAGAAGTCACCGAATCCTTCCAAGAAAGTTTGAACCCAGTGAAAAGCTCGTCGTGAACACAATGGACGAGTGGCAGCTGAGACAGGCAGCTGGAACGTGTGTCATTTGTTATTATGGCGACCAAAAAAAAAAAAAAAATACATCCAGACAAAGACTGCAGGAGTTCATAAATCAAGTAAATAATTTCACATCACTGACTTGCAAACTAAGTAAAAATCACATCACACATTGTCAACATCACACTGTGTGATTGACAGGTAAATATGGAGCTAAAGAGGAGCTTTTTATTTTCAGTCAGAGAAGAAAAACAAGACTCAGAGAGAAAAGCTAAATTCTTACCTTCGGTTAAGTGCTAGGGGCACATTGAGAGGTGGGTAGATTACATGTTGTGTCTCGCTTAATAATCAGTGTATTGTCAAAATCAACAACAAAACAGCAACATTTTCTCCAGGCATTTTCAAACTACAAAGCAATGTTAAAAAAACAATCTGTATATATGTATAGAGGTGTGGGAGCTGAATACATATTTACGTACATGTATGTATATTTATTTATACACACACATATGCACTCGTATAGATACGTATATTCTCACAAATACGTACATATGAGAATTCACAGCTTTGCTATGAAGTGGTATCTTCCTATCTATCTCATATGTAACAAATGTATAACTTTGGTATAGATATTTACAACACAGATTAGGCTATAACACAGAAAAAATATATAGCACTATTATATTGCGCATACTAGTGTCAAGCCAGTGCACATTTGCTGCATCATGAACCATTACTAATGACTGCCACAGGTGCTGTACGTTAGTCCTCAGCCTATCTTGATCAGCCGCGGGTTCAGAGCTGCACAGTCTGGTCTGGCCCATGTTGGGAGAGCGTCTCTGAGAGCTGGGAGCATTAATCCAATGAAAATGTCAACCTGCATCTTACTGCAGAAGATCTGCAGCGCGGCGGTGTCACAGAGGTCACAGGCGTTTGCGGCAAAGAGAGTTGAGGAAACACAAGCGCGTCGGCTCAGCTCTGTTTGGAGCCAGAAACGTTTGATTCTCTCCCATGCCTCTTGAACGGCTGCGCTTTCATTTCATACCCGCAGTGTTTGCCCAGGAGGGAAGACTATTGACTCAATCCCAGAGGAAAGATGGGGGAAAAGGTTTTCTAATATTGATACCATCAATTTTCAGACTTGTTCTGCTATGGAGGGGGTGATTTGTATCCAGAGGAGGAAACCAGCAGTGCTAAATCTACACCAATGTTCTCAATGCAAATATGCTAATCCTGCATATTAGCCAGTAGATAAATAAATAATGCATACTGTTTCCAAGCTGTGTAAAAAAGGCAAAACAAGAAAATAAATTGTCCCGCCAACTCCAGGCTTTAGAAGTAACGTTCTCCATTTAAACAAAGGTTATGAATGTTGTAAACTCAGCCCCGACTCCGACTAATTTCATCACTTACGACAAAAGAAAACCTCAGGATGTGCTGACGTGATTGTTCCGTTATCGTTAGTCGCCAGTTTGAAGCCACGAATCCATTTCTACTTATTTTGGGGTTAATCCATCACTTTCACATTGGAAAAGAACACAAAAGAACAAACTGCTAGAAGTTTGTGTTCATATAGGTTAAACTTCCCTTTCCTTTTTATTTATTTATTTGTTTATTTATTTATTTTTACCCTCCCTGCTCTAAATGCGTCAGGAGGACAAAGATTTGCATTCCCAGGTGTCTCGGTGTCATTGTTTACCTGCCAGAGGTAAACCAGACTGAAGCCACAAACAGTGCTGAGTCGGGATAATACGGCTGCTCCAAAAACGCCCTTAAATGATAGAACTGAATCAATGTGGAGTGTACTTTACTGACTGCCATCCAAGCATCGCTGGGGCTGAATCAAGTGTGTCTGTGAATAATGAACTCTGTATAGCAGCCCAGGGAACCGATGAAAGCAGCATTTAATCAATTATCAAATAATGGAATAGTTTTTTTGGCCAGATCCAGAAAAAAAAGGCGGTTATATTTAACGGCGGACACCATTTGAGATCGAATGAATGCATAGGATTTCTATATGCTTCTAAAAATAAGAGCTGCAACTCTCAATGGGGCTACACAGGTTGCAGCCAGGCTGTTATTTACTCCACTTCATGTGCACTTTTTGCTCCACAGGAGTCACTGCTGATAGGGACGGTCCTTATCAAAAAGCTGAAATCTCTCAGATGACTTTTTCCAAATTTGTATGACAAATTATAGAGCTGGCTGGTGGCGAGGCTGCTAGCTGTTTTCTCAAATGCCTCTGGTAACTTTCATTTGAAATTCTAATAAATTAGAGCAACCTCTTGACTCAGCTGCAGCAACACAAGCTCCATGGGAAACTTTTCCACACAGGTTCTTGTCTTGGGTGTCTGTCCTCTGACAAACCGTGGGGATCATGCATTATTTAGAAACATGTACATGTCAGGAGGCATTGTTGTCATGTACTTTAGGTGCTCCGATGCATCACTTTTTTATAACCTATACAATGTTTTAGCTGCAGGAGAATGTGGTTTTGTCCTGCATTAGTGGTTAATAACAACTCCAACCTTACAGGAAATCTGTCAAAACAAGCGAGTGGGGAGTATGTCCCTGATTGGCTTCCTGAGTAACTTATTAAAATATTGAGCCTCTAAGGACGAACCTGTTCTGAAGCAGGAGTTTCTGGCTTTAATTATGCATGCAACCGATAACGAGACCCCATGATTGAGCTTATGGCAAGGTGTGTGCTACTGCAGGTCAAGGACTAGTACAACATATACAAGTTCCTTTCACATTATTATTCCTCAGTATCGGAAAGTAGGACAAAGTGGAGACAGCGAGGAGCCAAAAAAGGGACGGTCTTAATGATGGAAAAAATAAAGAAAAAAAAACAACAACCCTGATTTTGATTCATTGTCTGACGTATAGTGTTACAGCCTTTCTTACGCATGTTTGGGGGGAGGGTTCAAAGAGACAGTCATCTAATTCAGAACAAAGAGTGTTGGCTACAGTTACAGAGATAAAGGTCCTTCCTATTGCTCTCCATACAGTAGCCCTGTCTCGCTCTCTTTGTCTCGCTCTCTCTCCCTCTCTCTTCGCTGGAGATCTAATTTCAGTAATTAGAGCCATAAAGGAAGTGGAATCTCATCGCAGTCAGAAGATCAGATCGGACACATCTGAGGCTGCTTTAGATCTTCCGCTGAGCTTCTTTAGACAAAGGCAGTTGGGTAATTAAGTCTGGGAACCCCAATGGCTTCAGCTGATTCACCGTTATTAGTTGGGCCCGCGAGAAGACAATGACTGGAGTGATGAGCCTGCCTCGGTGATTTTGCCATATTTTCAAGACATCAGAGGGAGATTCACCAGGAGGCTGCTCCTATGCATATGTGTTATCAGTCACGCCCACTGGCTGTGCAGTATTTCACGGTATTCTTGTATACATTGTGTAGGCTGTTAAATCAATAACATAAGATACTGTGCCTGAGTGTGTAATTTGAATTTACTGTGAACACAGCCATCTTTAAGGGATGAGAAAAGGCTTTTATTTCAAAGTCTCGTTGCCAAAGGATCCTTCCTGCATTCTAATAGTGCCGCGACTCGTTCTGGCTTTCCGAGCACAGCTCTTTCTACTCTTATCCCCGGCAAATATATTACTGCAGCACGTTCAACTTTTCAGACATTCATAATTGAGTAGCATATGATGAATAGCACAAGGGTGTTCCATTTTAGGCTGACTGGAAAACAGTGGCAGGATCTGCAATGAGCCCATGCTCTCTTCCAGCCATCAAGCTCCATATATCTCAATAGAGGAGACAACAGTGTGTGCACAGGAGGAGAGCAGCAGGATCTTTTATGGGAACACAACACTTTTACTATTTTCACTTTGCAGTTGCGTAGAAACCAGATCATTTCTCATGTCTCTCGTGCAGATATTCCCTCTGTAGTGAGTACATAAACGTGTTTTATCGGCCTCAAATGATTGACATGCAGTTCAGCATCAAACAGTTTGATCTTAAATACAATGTGGAGATGTCAAAATTGCCTAAACACTTAAAAAATTAAATAAACCTCATGAATTGATGATATGTGTATCCATACTTTGCATGGAGTGTTGTGAATAAAGCACATGTTGCTCAGATTTAATGAGGGTAACAAATGCCAGTAGCCTCCGGGGGAACGAGTGAGATCCATCAACTTGTGAATTTGACTTCCACCATCTTCCAGACATTGAGCTGACCTTTTACACCTTTGACTGTGACCTTTTTAAACACATAATGTGTTGATAACGTGTCGTTTGTTCTTTTAATTATGATCGACAACAAGGCTGCTGAGATGGACGTACTCCATCTGCAGTTCCAGACTCGACGTGTTAATGTTTGGAAATGAGTGTTCAATTTCGGCTCATGCGTCTATAATCCAAATGAAGGATTTAAATGCAGACAGGTTTAAATGCGAGAGCCCTCGTGCTGCTCTGAGAGCAATATCCCCTGCAAGAGTGGTGGGCTTTTTTTCCCTTTTTTTTATGAAATTTAGCAGATTTCAGTATTAGCTGCCTTAGGACACGGAGCATGAAAATACTGAATCCGCGCTCCCAGGAAACTTGGCCCGCTGTTAGCGGTAGCATGTGACATTTGCTCTAGTAATCAGAAAAATAGCACGTCTTGGTTTTTTCTCCTCGAGCGCTTCGGGCCAAACATTCAAAGTGTTATGTGCACAGTTCTGACACCCAGGTATTTAGTATAGGCAATTTATGGCAAAGTATTGATTTATTATCAGTCTCACAGCTCTTGCCTTGGGGGAGCTATAATGGCCGTATTGATGCATCCCTCTCGATCCACGAGAGATTGAATGAGCGGCGCTTTTATATGGTTTTGTTCCTCGCACTCATAAAGTCTTCCTGTGCCCTGTCAGGTGACACTTGAGTCTTCTGGACCTGAGTGGCTCTAAAGTTTAACCTGGGATTTATTGGTGTGTGATCATGAGATGGGCGCATAAATAAGAGCATTGACGGATACATCACCAGCCAAGGTCACACCCACACACACACACACACACACACAGACACAACCGACCCAGCACTTCTCAGCAGTGTTTATTAGCGAGGGCACTCACTTGATTAAAACATGATTTAGATTTGGACCTGGTGAGACATTAGGCTTGGTTCATTATTTCCATACAACATAATGGGAGGTATTCAAACATTATGGACTAAGGTGAATGTGTTTGTTATGGCTTGCTGTACATGCTGCGGTGACAACACAGACGTGTGTAGATGGAACCATCACGCCGTCAGACATTTAGCAAGTGTGTTTTCCTTTCCTGCGACTGTGGTGGAGGGAGTTTTTATCCAATATAGCCATGTCACTTTACATTTCCTGCAACTGGCATCTTTCTCCAAATCAGCAGACGTACATTTATTGACGCTGAATCAAGAGCAGCCTCTGCTGTCAGCGGCCTGACGCCCTGATGTACAAATGTGTTTCTGGAGGTCGTTACTGAAGCACAGAGTCTAGCGACTGAGCGGGCGATTTGTTCAACACGGGCTGCTTAAAAGCGGTTGAATGGCACCAGCGGAAGGCGAGAGACAGAAGTGTTGGTCGCGCTTTGATCGCGTGTTCAAAATCCATTACTTTGAGTCGTGGGAGACGAGAAGATCCAGCGGTATAAATTAACATCAAAGGTAAGTCTAATGGTATAAGGTCCACTAGCCTCTTACCCACAGAACTTAGATCGCTGTACCAACATCTACCTACTTTTAATTATTCCTCACGAATCAGGAACATAGCTGGGAGCTTATATTAAAAAATCAGCAAATTTAAAGTTTTTAGTCTTGTGAATAATTCAGCATTGGCACGATTTTTAATCGTCTTTGCAGGAAGTGGCTCACACTTCCTTCACTGTGTCAATAACATGTGAAGGGAAGAGTTTCTCTGGGGGAAACTGGTGAGAAAATGCAGCCATGGATCAACAACGCTTTAAAATTAGTAGAATTTCTTTGTCTTTTATGTTCCAGCATGTGGGCATATATTTGAGAATGTATTACAGTTCATTACCATAACTAGGCCATGGTGACTGACTGGGTAGCACTTATTTAATGAAACCTTTCAGAGTTTCCTGCAATATTCAACATCTTAGCTTTCAGGGAAATGTAAATGATACAGCCATTAACATAGCTCATGTTATTGTATTTATCTGAGTTAGGGATATATCGTTATGCAGGGCTGTTATATCTAAGTCCGACGACATACGGAGATGATTATGACCCAGATCTACTCGTGGTGCATTGAAATCTCGGCCTTTACTCACTGCTCCTTCACTCTTTTCATGTTTGTTGTGGAGTAAAAAAATCTGAGTGAAAACTATCCCTTTGTTGTGTCTCTTCAGCGACCGGGTCCGCACTCTGATGTTGTACCTGTGGCTATTTGCCGTCAGTCATTCTGATGCAAAAATCAGACCTTGGAGTTCTCTTCTTTCTCTGGCTTTGAATGCAAGTTAGTTGGAACACAACGTCTTGCTCAAGGACATTGAATATCAGCTTCCTTTTTATTGTTGTCTTTTTTCCACTTGTTGACTTGCTGAGATTTATTCACTCTCGATTAAAAGATTCTAGCTGTTTGCCACTCAGCCAACAAACAGATTCCAGTGAATTTTAAGGCACAGGGTGGTCTGGCATTAAGGCAGCATGGAATTATGAACCAGCCTTCAAAGGAATAATGCATTTTGAGGCTGTTATTACCCTTTATTACGCTTGTATATCAGAAAAACCACAACGCTGAGGGTGATTTCATGAGAGTGGTTTGTGCTCAGGATCAGAGGAGATAATCTCAACTGATATTTTTTTCCCTTCTTCAACCATCAGCAGCATCACATGAGGGACAGTCTTTTCTGTGTTTTTTTTTTATTTCTTTGTCAGTGCAATCAAGACCTCAGTGCAGAGGCGTAGAGCTAATCAAGACATATGAGGCGCAGCATCCTTTCAGAATTCCTTTTCCCTTTTTTGCAGCGCTGTGATTGGTTCAGTAAACGTGATGATGGATACATTTCCCACAAGACAGGACCTTTAATTAACTGTCTTCTGCCATTAAGAAGAGCAGCCAAAAATCTTGATGACTTATGAGGCCACAAAACTGTAGTCTGTGCAACCGTTCAGAGCACACAAAAAAACAAGTGAGCGAGACAGAAAAAAGGGCACAAAGAGAGAAGGCAGAGCTGGCTGATTTCACGAATATAAAACTATCCAGGTCAGTGCAGTCCTGTCCCCTCTCTTCACTCAGAACTAATGAGTTACCCTTGCAAGTAATAGTCATATCAGTCTCATTAACACTGGGGCTATTTCTTTCAAGTGCCTTTGCCCGCTGAGCAGTCTGAGCTCTACCATTGCTCTAGAGCAGGTGCCAGGGCTTATATTTTATTGTATTAAACATATTATCACTTAGCTGCAAAATTCAAATTGAGCTTATCTTGTAAATATTTGTGTTAAAGCCGAATAATGCCCTCATTTCCATTCTGTGTAGCCTCGGGTGAGAAACATCTTCCAGTTTCCCCTCATATAAGTAATTATTGCAGTGCATGTGGGACACGGTTGTTTTACAGAGCACTAAAGGTTTAAAGGCCCGTGTTGGTCTCCTGTCACCTGTGGTTTCACAACACACCTTGGCTACAGTCTCCAGCACTACAGCCATCGTGTCACACCCCTTTAAATGGCTAATGAAGGCAAACAGGAGGGAGGTGGGTGTGGGCGAAAAGGATGAAATCATGTTCCGGTAGCTCCGTGTCAGCGTGCGCATCTTCCCGGGTCTGACAGATCGGCCAATTAACCTTATTTACCGTGTCTCCCCTCATCCTCTAACGAGCTCCACTGGGCTTCTTTCTAATAACGAGCTGCTGAGACCGGGGACCATTGCTGCGTCGGTTCCAGTCGCGTTTGTCCTGCAATTATTAAGGTGACAAGATAGCAGCTCGCGCACTGCCGAGGCCGCCCGAGCAGGCGCGCCTTCACGCTGCTGTTCCTGCTGCTTTTTTATGATTGGCAAACCTCATGTGGAGTTCTTGGGACTTTGACTGGAGCGCTCTTTATTTGCTTAATTTGTCAGCTGATTGAAATTCTTAGGGAGAACATTAACACAGACGGGGCAAAGTTTGACAGATGGACACAAGTGAGCTGTAGTGAGAGACTTAAACTTGATGTTTATCAGCTGTTATGATAGCTGCGCTGTTTCAGTCATCGTCCTCTCTGTCACTCTACAGATTGTCATCAAGAGCATGGAAATGGGATGAGTCACCGGATGTAACCTGTGGGTGTTTTATCGCTGGGTTAATCACTCTGTATTTTCTTTTTTTTACAGACTTGTTCTAAGGTGACATATTGTGCATATTTCACAGCTTTTTTCTTACCATTTCAACACCTGCAGAGGAGTTCTATTTAATTTTTAAATCCAAAAGCTCCTTAGTTGTCTTGTAGGGATGTCAAGTAAAAATAGTGATTTCATTCAATATGCGGCCACTTCCGGAGACTCTTTGTTCTGGCTGCTTCTTTTCTCTGGTTGGCTGATCAATGGAGGATTCCTCATAGGCTGAAGAGGTTTCCCAGCCCCGCTCTCCATCACTTCTTAGCTACCTTGCTGGGCTGCTGCTGAGGTCCGCACATACACAGACACACACGTCTTTTCTCACAGAGAGAGAGCAAGCTGGAGACAGACTGTTTGGAGATCCTTTGTGTCGTTTCTTTGGTGTGGGAGCAGGGATGGGATGCCAGCTGGGGCTGGGTTTCTTGGACTTTTTTCTGTCCTGATTGGACACAAAACCTGTCGTCAGGTTTTGCACAGATCTCACAGAGATTGTTAAGAGAGACTGAGAAGTTCTCTCTGGAAAAAGTAGCTCATATATATCGCTCATATACAGTATAGCAGAGCCTTATCATGAACTTATGATATTATAACTGTTTGTATCTCACACAACACACTTTTGTTCAAACTGTATTGTTGGTTGAAATTAGGTTTAAACAAAGTCTTTCACAAAAGTCAGGAATATTTGAATGAATGAAAAGGTAGATATGAATAGAAACATTTCACATCGATAATTGAGCGTCATTCCATTTTCATAAAATGTCTTGAATGTGAAGTAAATGAGGCTGAATAATGACTTCATATTATATATCAAGCTTCATGAGATGTGTCCAAATGAGAACACGATTAAACATGATTATACCTGCCCACTATCGGTAAAAAAGGGCTATTGTGATTGACTTCTACTGAGACAACGTATCAAGACTATTCCACACTGCTTTGTCCAAATAATGAGTCTAAACAAAATAACAACTAGTCATAAATCAGTAGATGTATTCTGTCTCATCCAGCTTGGTGTGAATGTTACTTCAGCGAGCCTCTTCAGATGATTAACTTTGGCCAAAAGTCAAGGGTATGTGTGCAGCCCCCTGATGCTAGGTGTGAGATTAGTGATATTTACGCTGTGCATCACGCCCGTAAATCATCCCTCCTCTTCGGTCTGTCAGTGCTTTCACACTCTCTGTTTTATATGACAAAAAGTTTTGCCAAAGGGGAGCAGAGAGAGAGAGAGAGAGATAAAAAAAAAGACAAGTTCGCTGTGGTCATTTGTGATTCATCTATTCAAGTGTGCCTGCCCCGTGGAGCAGATATACTCTCTCCACTCCATGACCTTCACTGGACAAGCATTAGTTTCAGGGCTGTGATTTTCAGGTCCCCACTGTGTTTGGTTTGGATGCCTGTGGAGACACTAATACAAGCCATAGAGCAGAGCTTTAATATGGTACCCTGAGCAGGTGCTAGGAATCCTCTTCTGTTCAACCTTCAGTCTCTTAAAGGCACTCGAACAATCTTCAAGTTGGTTCTGGAATCAATTTTAATACTGAAAGACACCCAGATCAGTTCCGTAATGGGGACTCTGTACGTGTGTGTCTGTGTGTGTCTGTGTGTGTGTGTGTGTGTGACAGACAGAGAGAGAGAGAGTGACAGAGTGAGAGAGAGAAAGAGAAAAAGTGTGCATTGTTTGTCTTCATACCTTTAGTCCTATTCATTGCCCTTAATGCCTCTCGGGTCTTTTTAACTTGCATATAAACAGTCGTTTACAAAGTCAATATGCTCATTCAGTGTTCAGTCACAGTAGCTAATATACGGCACTGATCCATACAGAGCGATGCGCCTAAGGACCTCGTAATGGCATCGTGTCATGTTTATGTTTGTATGTCTCAGTAAGTGCCGTCAAGCCGGCGTCAATGCCGCCGCAAAACTGTCACTAAATGTGATTTTAAAGAAAGCTGATACTTCCCTCCCAGCGTTTAAAGAGCATCCATCTCACTCCTGTTGCTGGAATGTCTTGCTTTACTGTAGTAGGCTCATATAAAGATGTACATCACAGTCTCGTTTATCATCCATCATCTCACCTGCTTTATCCAGTGATGTTCAGAGGGTCTGTGTGGAGCCTTCTGCTAATGCATGTGTACATTATCTACCCCAAAATTAATTGAATAACTTCAACGAGTATAAGCTTTGAAGATAACTGTAATTGGCATTGAATATAAAATTCCCTGTATTCTTGACTTTTTTTCATCTGTGTCAATCATCCTATATTTCCGTAGTATGCTGGACAGTTTTGTCAATTTTTGGATTGAAAATATGAATCATTTGGCTTAAAAAGTGAGTTAATTTTGAGAATTTCTATCCCTCTAATGGTGTAAATCTAATAATTTCATAATACAAATGTGTCACAATGTAAAATCCTAAAAGGAAATTACCAAATGCACAGAGTTGATTTTTAGACTGACATGACTTAGTTTTAATAGTTCTTTTAATATTAACTCTGTCCACTTCGGGCAGGCCGAGGGTGAAAGTTTCATGTTCCACTCTCAGCCATTTCTGAACTAAAACTAAAAGAGTCCTCAGGTCATATCAGGAGCCTATGGAAAATTGCACTTCATTTTCAGGTTAATCGTAATACATCTGCTAACTGTGGCACAGAGTGCACTATAATCTTGGCAGCTCCACATCTTAAGAAAGGAGAAGAGTGCAAAAAAAAAAAGAAAAGAGAAGAGGCAGGCATTGCAGAGACATTAGAGAAAATGTAGCATGTCATCTTCTCTAATGCAGCAGGAGCCATCTGATAATCAAGCTGGCAAGCTGCACTCACTTTTATTTGAACTGTGAAAGTTGATGAATCAGACTTGGCTGCACACTTACGACCCCTCCAGCCTTCGCTCCTTTGTCTGTTGCCTGGCCAAGATTTGTGTGCCTCATCCATCTTATTAGGGCACAGTGCCCTCCAATATGCTACCCTTCAAAATGTGCACTGAGGGATCAATTCTGCCCATTTGAATCACAAAGAATGGAAATTGCATTGCGTCGCCATCGAGCCTCAGCTCTCACTATTTCTGTTCGTGATGGCGAGAATAAAGGCAGCAAAAGTGTGTACACTGCCAATGTGTGTAGATTTACAGTGTAAATGTGTGTAACTGCTCAGTATGAATGTGTGCAGCTCAGTGTAAACGTGTACAATGTACAAAAGAAACAATGGAAATTAAACAGGATTTTTCTTGGATTTTTTTTGCCTTTCAGAGAATATTTTTATTTTCAACTCTGTCTTTCTGAGTACTGGAATAGTAGTAGTACTATTAGGAGGCTTTACTTTGAGGACTGTATAGTCAGGCTTACACTCTACATAAACAGCACAGAGTAAAAGAAGTGTCCTCAGAGAAAACTTACTTGACATCCTGTGAGCAGTGAATTAATCACAGAATGTACGGCGGCTGAATGTTTCAAAAGGAAATATTTATGTCATTTCCAGCCAAATTTAATAATAAAAAAAGCTTTAAAAGATTGCAGGCAGAGCTGTAGGTGTTCTGAAAGCTTCCTGGGCTGAGAGACCCCACCATCCCTGGAAGGCATAGGAGCAGTGATGAAACCTGTCCAGGTCCACGGCTCCTGTGTGCATACTGTGTTTATGAAGGTGGCTGTTTTCCAGCTCAGCAGAGCACAGTTATTGAAGTAGAGGTGGGAAAAGCAGGAGGAATATATCCTACCACACCATATCATTTGAATGTAATAATTTAATACAGTATGGTACAGTGTTAAACATTCCAATCATTATAATCGGCTGGTGTAAATGCCTGCATGATACAATAATGTATCAATGATTCTTAGCTGAGTGACACTGATTTTGCATCCATCCATCCATCCTGTGCTTTATCCCCAACCTTGTCTACAGTGCATATGGGGAGTATATGTATGTCGAGTGCACATATTCCTTTTCCAGGTCCAGTGCCAGTTCACTGCTAATGATCATCTTAGAAACTTTCTTGTTTGTTTGTTTGTTTCCGTTTCAGACAAACCTCTAATATGAACAAGCCAACAAGAATTGTGAGTGTAAAACTCAATGATATTCTGTATATGCTACAATACATTTAAGTTAGAGAACTTCCAGGTGTGATTTTCTTTATTTTTTTCCAATCACTTATGTGTATGTTAAATAGAAACTGCTCTCTTCCAACACACCTTCCTGCCTTAGTGTGTTGTGTAACTTGTAACTAAATTCTCTCTGTCTGCTTCCTTAATTGCACCATGGGGATGAATAAAGCTGCTTGAATCTGAAAATAGCAGGCTCTCAGTCTCCAAACAAAATGGTTGCAGGGTGGAACCACTGCTTCACTGGGCCAGAAGTAAGAACTGCTGCTGTCAGAGGCTGGAGGCAAGGTTCATGAAACCAACCAAAACAATAAGATAAATAAGTGTGATTTAGAAAAGATAGAGAGGAAATAAGGCATGGATGTGATGCAACAGCAGTTAAAGGAGCCAAGGACAGACTGAGGCCAAAGACAGGACCTTGTGGTAACCAACGTATGCAGTGACCACCTCAAGCCATGGAAAAGCAAATTGGTTTTCAGCTGGTTTGCAAGTTAAATCGACTGTGAACCAGCAGCAGCACCTACAACTAGAAATGATTTAGTAGAAAAGGGGAAATAGGGCGAAGGCAGGGAAACACCCCTGGACAGAGCTTCACACCTAGGGGCAATTTAGAGTCTCCAGTCAACCTTAATACATATATTTGGACAGTGGGAGGAAACTGGAGCAGACAGAGGATCCACATTCACATGGAGAGAACATGCAAAGTCCCCCCATGTGGCCCTGGCAACATTTAATAAACTGGATTAGAATACCATTAAATATGTATGCTTTTGTTTGATAAATGGAAGGCATAAGACACAGGGTGCACTTGAGGTTGTTGACACTACAGCGGTTCAGCCTCCAGTTTATGATTGTGCTGCTGTTGGCCTCGCTCTTGTCCTCTATCCCTTTATGGTACTGGCTTTTTACTGGTGAAAGAGAATAGCACAATGAGCAAGCAGCACTTGCAGCTCAGGCCAAGAAAACCAAATTATTATTACAGTACTTTGCATCATGATGCGATACGTCGTCGTTATAGGCTGGTGTTGGATCTGGTACCTAATTAGCTTTCCTACTCGCCCCCTTTTGTGGTAAAGTGTCGTTGTGTCAGTTCCAGGCCAGAGCAGCTCCAGGGGGCTGCAGATGATCTGTGCTGCAGGAGACACGTTCTGCTGATGCTGTTGCAGCTGCTGCTCCGAAGTCCACAGGAATCCTAGATGGTTTGACCTCCTGAACTCCGGCTCTCACCTGAAAAATGCCCCTTCAGCTGCTTTTTGAAGTCAATCATAAATCGGAGGTGTTTGATTAACCACAGGAATGCTTCGCTGTAATGTTCTTAGAGGCTGTTAACGTTTGACGTCATTAGCCAAAGCACGGATTACTCGTTATCGCTCCCGTCTCTACTCACTCATCTTCATCGTTTTCCATTTCAGTATCTTTTTTTTTTTTTTTTTTTACCATTAATGGTAGCATAACCATTATGAGAGCCCAGGGAAATTAAATATGAATATTCGCTTAGATTCAATGCATTTTCTTTGCAATGTAATTAACATGAACACTGAAAAATTACCCATACAAAATGAATGAAATGATGGACAAATTGTCTTTTTGAAGACATGTTTTGGTGAAGTGGCACTATTGTTCATGAACCTATTATGTATATTAATAATAATAACATTTTTTTGTAACCTGTGGAGCAGCTGTCGAGCCTTACAGTGGCTAGATGCTTTAGTAGTGCCACCAGAAAACCAGAAAAAGGAAAATAGTAAATTTCCACAAACAATTCCTTATGTAGGTGTCTCTGTTCCCTGAAAGCTTGAATTACAAATGCACCATAGTTTTCTGGTACAGCGGCTCCGGTGCCTCTAAAGGAGGAAGATTCTTCTAATGAGTCATAGGAAATTGCAAACATCACGCTGGAGGTGCCTTAGTTTTCATTTTCACTTTGTGTGATCTTCTCTGATTTATTGTGATTCACAGCTAATTGCAGCACTGCATTACCTGTGACATTACAACTCCATATGCCGGAGACAGCTCCATAGTGGCAGCTGGGAAATATATGTACACCCACATCAGAGGGGGGAAGACAGAAAGGCCTTAATGCTGTCACACTCCCCACATCGGGAACTGTTTCAATAACCCTTTTCGCCACACAATGAATCATAAGGTTGCTGTAATTTCAGAGGCAGCGCGCCATCGGAACCACCTCGACTTGCTGGGGAAGCACAGGCAGCCCGCTGCGCTCTGCCTTCATTTCCTTTGTTCTAATTTCTATTTCTATCCCGTGGACATGATCCCCCGTTGTCAGCTGGTGGCCCGGCCGATTGAATGGCCTGGTGGAGGCTCCCCAGAGGAGGCTCCTGCTGGAGAGCGCTCCTGGCAGCGGGGCCGACAGTTGACATTGCCTATCTCTGGCTTTCTCTCCGGAGCGCTGGCACTCCAGCCTTTTTGTCTCACAGTGATTGATTTTCTCGTAGACAGTTTGATTTGTTGGAGCACTTTAGACGGCCGAGGTGGTTAAGTCATTGTTGCAACACTGTCATCCCCGCTGTGATCCTTCATACTTGGAGATTTTTTAGAGGATGGAGCTGCTTGTTTTTCTCTGATTTGATGCACAAATGTGAATGGTGCACGTTGTTTTCTCTGCATGGAAGCCATGTTATTAATAATGTACAGTAAGTGCAGAATTTCATAGACTGTAATGAATTGAATATTGTTCCATACAGGTAGGTGTTTTCCACATAAAGTGAGTCATTAAATCAGTTATGTTATTCCATGAAGTCTTAACATGCACAAGTGCAGTGGATCCATAGTGGTTTGAGCATTGTAATCATTATTTCATAATAGCACTATGGTTATTTCTGACAAGAACTAACACTGAATGCAGCTTCCTCTAAAGACTCTGTGACAATAAAACTGTTGACATAAATGCTGTTCTGAACATCACAACACAAACATACTGCACACCACATGTGTAATCTATGCTTCACTGATTCACCGACTGCTCGAACTGGGATTGGTATAAATGTCAGTCTGGCATTTTGTACTTTATAATATGTAAAATCAGAATATACATAAAAGGGAGCTTTTCTTTCCTGCTTTCCAATAAATTAGTCATTCATATAGAGATTAAAGTCTTTCCAGGATCATCACCTTAGGCGTATGCGCTCTGCCTTTATGTTTTTTTATCTCTTCTCTCATTTTTGTCTGATTTTCTCCACGAACCTTCGTCTCTCATACTTACCATTAACACCAGCATATTTTTTCAATCTTCTGTCGAGCTACTCACTTTTATCCTTTTTCTGTTCCATATCTCACTGCACACACAATAATAAAAAGTGTGTGTGTATGTGTGTGTGTGTGTGTGTGTGTGTGTGTGTGTGTGTGTGTGTGCGCGGCAGCCGGACGGCACTGTGGTCAGATGTTGTACGTGCCAGTGGCGTATCTCTTGTGTGGCTCAGCACTCCTAGAACATAAAGCTCTCTGTCTGCCTGTCACTGTTGTCTCTGTGTGTAAGTGCAGAGGTGGACAGATTGCTCCTGGCCTTGCGTGCCCATGGCCTTTTGTTTGGAGTCCCTTCGGACCTCCCTCTCGTGACAGGCCCTGTGTTCAGGTGGAAACCCTGCCGAGCGCCCTGCTGGCAGGTTAAGTGCTCTTGCACATCGCCATGGGGACTGAAGACAGACAGGCGAGGAAGGTGTGGCTCTGCGCCCCCCCCCCCACCCCACCCCCACCCCCCCCACACACACACACACACTTTAATGGTGCCTAGCTCGTGCAGCAGGCTGAGATCGGATTTAAATGTTTATTTAATATCTTCTTTTTTTGTATGCCGATTGAAGTGCAGTGTATTCCCACAGGTTTTGGCCAATTTGAGCAATCTTCCCAGCTGTTAAACTCTCTCTCTGTTTCCCCCCTCTGCTCCTGTGTCTCATTGTCTCATGTGCATTTGTTGGACCAAAAATACAAAATAATGGATTTCTTATGCTCCGACTATGAAACAGTGCTTTCCATTCTTGAGTAGAATCAGAGCTCTGTTTCACGTTTCCAGGGGAAGATTTTATTAAAAAACATCTGTTTTTTGAAACACTTTTTTAAAACAGCTTTGTCCAGTCTGTGTATGTCAGTCAGACCTGACAAGTGCACGATGCAAACTGACAAAATGCGGCAAAGCTTCTTCACCTTTGCTTTGTACAGACTCTCATGGCATCATAGAGCATCACATTCTAGCTCTCCCTGTGGTTGTGTGTGTGTGTGTGTGTGTGCATGTCTTTGTCTGCCAGGTCCGTCAGCCACATATGACCCCAGCATTAATTTATCATCACGCTGGGGCTATTTTTGTCAGAACTGCTCACAGCTGTGATGCTTGAAGTTCAGTTGTGAATGCATACAAATCCCCACAGTTATTGGCTTAAAAGAGACTTTTTAACGATGCTTTTAATTTGTTAACAGCTCATAATTCGAGCCAGATCGAGTCTTTTTATGTCTGATTCAACCTCTTATAGTTGTGATAGAGTATCAGTTATTATTGTCAGTCAGAATTTGTGTGTTGGAATTGACTTCCGGACACGCGTATTTGTACATATTCCATCAAAAAATCACATATTTTATTCCTGTTTATACTGATACCATGCAACCTGCATCATGTGGAGCAAGAATCATGGAATCTCAGAGCCGCTGTGACAAATGGTAAATCATAAGCCCACTTTTCCATTTGGTCCTCCCTCTCCTCCTCCTTCTCCTCCTCCTCTTCCTCCTCCTCTATTGTTTGCTGTGTTGTGTTCGGCTTCTTGAGGCGTCTGCTGAACAAGCGGCTTTCCTCCTGCCAGTTTCTTCACCGTTGAAAGTCTGAATGCGTCAACGCAAGTGTTTTCATGAGATAATTCCCAGAGAGCAAAGATTTAATTAAGTGCGCGCGGGTTTGTTTTCTGGATCTTCTGTTCATCAGCGGAGTACAATCGGAGAACTAAACCGCCGCGTTTGAACCATTCATCCAATCAACTTGAACAGACATTGTGTCTCCATTGTCTGTGGCTCCTCTGGCTCCCCATGTCATAAGTGTTAAACGCTGGGTTTTATGTGGGAGAATTGCATACTGTTTGACTTTGTACATGATGCGGGGGGAACTTGCTGAGTGAGGCACTTATGTGAAAAACAGTGAGAGGCCTGGAACTGAGCGGCCGAGCCAAAGGTTGGCTGAAAGTGAATGTGACCCTCTCTTTGAGGATGTTCTTTATTTGCTATTCTAACACAGTTTGTACAATGTTTGCAGTTCTTCAGCCCTGTCATTTGGAGCAGCATGATTACTGGTATTCAACTGTGGACTCAACACCTTGAAAACCTTTGTTTAAAGGGGATCTTTGAATGACTTAGGTCAGGTCTAAAAACACAGAGTCCTTCATATGTACATTTTGCATGTTAAAATGTCAGTTAGGGAATAAGCAAATGTGAGTGAGAATGTAATGTAACTCACCTCTTAAACCATTAGCATGTACGTATCTGCCATGTACTTCAAGCATGCACTCATGTGAGTCTGCAGCATGTATCAGTGTATCTGCTCCTGGTCCTGGTTGTCATGTTAAATGCAAACTAACAAATAGTAATGTCAAGTCAAATGGAGTCACCTTATTGTCCATGCCAATGGCAGGCAAGACAGCTAAAGTTGCCAGACAAGCATGAAAGGGTGACAGATCTATGGAAAAATGGACTGTAATATTTGGTCCATATATCAGGCTGAATGTATATACACTCCACACTGAAGCTGCATCAAAGCTCCAGTGAATGAGAACAAGCGGAGAAGATGAAGTCTCCATGTGGTTTCCAGGTCTGTCACATCTGTGCATGAGTAGATGGCAAAGCCTAAATTTCCTAAATTAGCTGAAACCAGTCTTCCATAGCTTCTACGTTAGGAACAGGAGAGAGGGATAAATACTGTTTTCAACCGTTCTCCTTGGTCACAAACTCCCTGTGTCCTCCAACAGCGGGTGGAGGTGCTACAAACAGGATTCATTTTTGACAGTGAGAACTGAAAATGTCTGACTGACAGCTAAGTGGTGATTGGTTTGTAAGTCGGACAGATAAAGGCCCCGCGGCCCGCTCCAAAATGCCTCCGTGTCGAGCCAAGCGCCCACAATAATTCTCACACGTCGAAACCTTGATGGAAATGAAGGTTTTATCGAAACCTTTGATAGAGAAGCCGACTCTCATACATACAAACACACTCCCACCAAAGTAAACAACAGATTTTTTTATGACCACACTGAAAACACAGAGCCATCAAAATGCTCCCACCTTTGAACCCACCGCCCACGGACTCCCTGGATCCTCCTCATTATCGACCTCTCCGCTCCCTCCTCAACTCCGCAATACAGGCGACTGCGGGGATCTGGGGGAATTTTCATTTACCTGAAACTCAAACATGTACTCACTTTTTTGTTAGGAATGGATGCTGGTATGATTGCATCCCCACTGACCTTATTATAAAGGGTGAGAGCCATAGCGAGTGAGAGAGATAGAGGGGGTAGAGGCGAGGGGGAAAAAAAAGAGAAAGAAATGGGTCGGCTGCATTCTCCTCTGCAGGTTTCTCCGCCAGGCAGACACAAGAGCAGTGATGTGACTAATGCTGTAAATGTGCTGGCGTGCTTACAATATGGGGCCGCTTGAGCGAGCCAAGCCAGTCGGTGCTTTGCTGCCTGTCTCCTCTCCTACACATCGCAAAGACTCATCCAGAGAAGCAATTTAAACTTTTGTCTCACTTGGTTTTTCATCTTCACTTAGAGGTGATGGAGCCCGTGCTAAAAGTACAGGTTATTTGACTCGGAGATATGAAGACGGATAAAGAGCAGCGCTTTTTTTCCCGCAGGCTTCGATGCTGTTTAATCATCATATTGTGGCGTTTTTTTTGCGTGTATTAACAGAGCTGCCGTGCTTAAAATGGCAGCGGCGGTTACTGCTTTGGGCATGGCCAATACACAGCGGACAACCTAACACCCTTCAAACACTCCTCTCAGTGGCATAACGGCAACTTTCAGCACACGTCCATGGTTTAGCGTGTCCCTCCTGTCAGATTACGTTACGTCAACCTGTCCAAGCATAGTGAGACTTACCGATCTGGAAAACGCTTGTGCCATTGTCCTGCAGGAGCGATCTTCTATTTCAGGAATAACACTGCTCGCTAACAGTTTGCTGAAGTATAACAAATTATCATTGTCAAGTACAGCATCCCCAACATGAGCGTTTTAATTGCTTGCTGTCGTTATTTAGGGTTTTGTGTGAATTGCATTTATTTTTAATTCTTTATGTCAGGTTTTTGTTTCCTATTTTGCATCCACAGGATCCAGCGTGTTGTGTGGTGTTTTGTACAGTTGCTGCTTCATGTTTCAACTCACGTTTAACGTTTTCCTTTGATGGACAGGGATCGACTGGCATGTTTTGGGGGGTGAGGGGCTGAAATGCATTAACCGTATTAGGCATGTGCACGCTCTATCTCTGGAAATGGGGTTGGGTTGAGTGTGGGGGGGGTTGGTGGAGGCTAAGCATCTGCCTGTTTCCGAAACCATTTATTATTTATTCTTCTTTGAGAGCACAAAAGTGTTTTTGGTGACAAGGGGCAATATCAAAATGGGTTCTTTAAGTGCATCTAACCCCCCGTTTTCCCTTTGCACACTTCAGGGCATCCTGTCACTGCAGATTTGTATAAAGAGGAGCATTGGTCCTTTTGTGGCAATTACTACTGCCTCCACTCGCTCTTTGTTAGTCTATTAGGATCACTGACCACAGTGTTACAGCAGGTTTAGCCAGCCGCTGCTTATTCCTTTAAAGTCCAAATAATGTAACAACATGAAAACAGTGATATTTAGGATAAACAGTACCTTCATTTGACATACGTACGGACTAGTAACAGTATAGTGTAACCATATTAGGCCCATAAATAACAACAAAAAGTTAAGACTTCATAACAAGCCTCACACTTTTTCCTCACATTTTCTAGTGAGCCTCAAAAGAGGACATGGTATCAATGCAGTGCTCCCAGTGCGGTGCACTATCAATATTTTTAGATTAAAAATAGATCAAAAGTCTCTGTGAAAGGTGTCACATCCATTTCTAACCAACAGAGGATATCACCCATCAGCAGGCAGCTGGTTTTAGGAGGAAAAGAGCCGAGAATCCGTCAAAGTCAGCAACAAGCTGGTGAGTACACTTCCAGCCTCGAAATAGAAATTCACATGTTTGTACGTTTGGCGGTTTAAAAATGGATTAATGTGTAGAGAAAATGCATGCGTGTCACTCCTCGGTTCCTCTTTGTTTTCCCTGGGTTGTAGTTGTTCTCTTTGAGGCTCGTACGCATGCAGAGACTTGTCCACGGGCACATCTCCCTCAATGTGACAAATTGCGGCAATTACTCTGATGAAGTTCAAGGATGACACCATTATGATGATGTAATAATGAGTCCGGCCCACCTGACAGCTTCTAATAGGAAAGTGCCGAAGGACATTTCAGTGATGAATGAGTGTACCTCCTTGTGTATGGCTCTTTTTTTTTGTCAAACTAAACTATAACCTGGATCTAAATAAAACTTCCTCCACGCTTTCAAAGATCACATCTGAGATGGCGGAAGAGGGAAAAAAAAAAATCTGTGGTCCAGTGTGAAATGTAATATCCTGCCAGGAGCTGCCACGAGATTTCCAGATTAATGCTAATCTGTTAAATTGGATTTGAAGTATGAAAACTGTCTAAAGATGGTTAGAAAGCAGCTGTTTTACATGGCTTTAATGACGCAGGGTCAATTCAAATGATGTTACCTAGTTATTAAAAGACCTTTCTGTTATCATCGAATAAAATGTCATGAAACGTATCATCTCAGCGTCTGGCCTTGAATCCTCACTTACTCATAAACATAGTAAATTTCTTTGTGATTGACAGCTTGATCTTATTGCTACCAGAATATTTACTCACAACATTGCAGCTCTAACCTACATCCTCCCACAGCATGATCTCTTTGGGTGATCTCTCTCTTTTTTCCACTTGTCTGTTTTGTCGTGTTTGTCATCTTCCTCTTTATCTTAGCATTACTGCTCAGAGCCAATACTCAGACGGGAGTCTGAGTCTGTGGTGGCTGCAGCCGACTGAGACATTTTTCTTTTTTTTTTTTCCAACAATGATTGCTAAAAAAAAAAAAGAAAACCTATAAAGTGTTTGCCTTCACGGAGTTCTCCTAGCAATTGCAGTGATATCTCAAGTCCATTAGCAGCGGAGGTTTGTTTCAATTATATTTAGGGAACACTCGAGAGCCCCCGCTGTGGCAGAGGCCTGCAGGAACAGCTGAGAGTGTGGGCAAGGCAGCTGGCGGCCAACCTCGAGACCCCTCGCTGCTCCTCTAATGGCCCTGTCGGCCGCCTCGCTGTCACGCCCCCGTAAAACAATCTCCCAGGGGAGAAGGCGGCCACAAGTAATAAGACCAATATGAGTGTAAATATTACCAAAAGCAGAGAGCCGGTGACAGCACATCAAATATGAATGGCCTGTCTGCTTGTCCACTAATGTGTTTGTTCATAAGCGAGCACATTAAGAGCGGGTTGGCGAGCGCGTGATGCTGTGAAACTGCCCGAGGATTGATGTTTCCTCCGAGTGAGTAACAATCGGACACTGACGAGATTATGAAGCTGCTTTCGCATGTGTGGCCTTTATCACACATTGAGGAACCTTAGGGCGTTTTTTTTTTTTTTAATCCTCTGTTTTTTGATTAATTTACAGTAGAAACATTACATTTTGCCATTGTGGGAGCAGAAGGGCACCGCACTTGCGATGGGATGTAAAGTTGGTCATATTTCAGAGTACATTGGGAGACCAGAGCCGACTCTATCAGTATGCTACTAGAATTGTGGTTCACCCTCCTGCGACTTGAAAATACAGTGTAGGAAATCCATTAAATGTTATTTTTTCACCTAAAAATGTATGAATGTATGACTTTTTCTGAAGAGACCCCATAACTAGAAACTGGGAATTATTCACATTTCCATAAAAGCTGTCTTGTATACAAAGATTGATCACCCTCACTACTTATTAGTGCAGGTGAAGGTAATAGATTGCATTCAAAATGATTTTATATGCATTTCTGAAACTTCCTTGGGTTGTATCTACCATCTTGATACCTTTATAAGAGGATATTGTTTGCCATCTTTGCTGCACCTTAAGAAACAATGAAAACAATAAAATGCTAGTGTTTTAGTGAGGAAAACAAGTAAGACAGCTGTGTTGAGTATAAGAATGAGTCATGTCTACTGAGTGAATGAGACAGTGGAAAATGTCTCTGATAGTCACACTATCAGAGAACAGCTTTGGCATTTAAAAATAAATGAAAGTGCTTTGTTTGGATCTTTGGGTGGGTCATTTCTATCTTTATCTTTGCTGTTCGAAGAATGAACATTTGGCAGCTCTTAATTGGTGTAAATTTTTCTGTTCAGACAATATCTAGTCCGTATCTTCAGAGAATCCACTGTCAGAAACAATTATCTTCCTTTCTTTTTTGTGTCCAGATGAATAAATGAAATACTTTGAATCCTTCAGGGTGTTTACAGATTGTATGTTTGATAAGAGGATACAGTTTTGACGGTTTAATAGAAGGACATATATACACACACACACACACACACAGACATACATATTATAAATTGCAATGACATTTCCCTGTGATTTGATGTGCTGGCAAGCAGCATCTTCATATGATTTGAAGGAAATAAACCAGGAGCTTATATATGAAAAACAGGATTAACCCTTATTACACTGTTCGCCTGGTGGGGATCTCTCTCTCTCTTTCTCTTCCTCCCTCCCTCTCTCTCTGTCTGTCTCCCCCTCTCTCTCTGTGATTGGAACGACTCCTTTCACAGCTGATTGAGGACCTTTCTGCCAGTCCTTGAAAGCTCTGCACTAAAAACTAGTTAAGACAATCAATATGTCCAGCTGTGTTAACACGCATTGCAGCAAAAAAAAATATATATATACACACACACACACACACACACACACACACACACAGTCTTAACAATTATTACCACAGACTTCCATAATGAAATGATTCTGGGATGGACTTCACTGATTATGTTTATACGTACACACAAACACACAAACACACACACACACTAGCCAGACCTACATTATTATATCACTACATGTACAACCGATAACTGTTCAGTTGTAAGCATTCCCTGTCTGTTAACAATATACAACTTAATGTCAGAAACAAGATCAATCTTTGCACATCTGGTGTAGGATGATATGCAGTGGTGGAGGTGAGGCTTGTGGGGGTGTATGTGAAGTAGTACTTAAATGTGTATTTCCAGCATGTGTGCGAAACACACGGGGGAAGATGGTGAAGTGAGGAAATAAAATGTGCTAACAACTTCTAAATGCTGCTCTCGGGGCTGAGCCTATAACACGATGAGAAAGGAAAGTGGTGCGGAGCGTGGTGGGGTGTCTGGGATCAGCACGTCAGAAAGTCTTTATGAATCATTCAACGCTTCCTTAGTGACCTAAAAGCACAAATCTGCAATATTCTACGTTGACTTATGCATTCAGTGTCTCTGAGGTTAATGCTCTTCTCGAGACCCATTTATTTTCTGTTGTATTCGCCAATGACTCCACCATAATCACACGGTATATTAAAAGTAAAACACAATACAAACACCCCTAATTTACATAGAGCAAAGCCTTTGGTTATTCTACATATTGCATATGACATTATATCTCCACTGTGTCTGTGCCAGAAAACAATTGTGTTGTCAGCAGAAATGTGTCTTACACCTCATTGCTTCCATCTGCACAGAAACTCTGGCAGTTTGCTCCACATACAGACGCCAGATGCAGGCATTATTGCTGGACTGCTCCTCCACCTGCTCGAAGAATTACGGAGAAGTTTCTACTAAACCACACTCCATGCCAAACCCACGGTGTCTGTCATGCAGTTGTTTGTTCAATAGGTTTTATAAATAAATGTGACAACAGGCTTAATGCAACACTTTATATTGAGGTCCACATTCACCGTTCACTCGTTACTGATTGGCAAACAAATTAGTAGCAATTGGCAATTTGTTAATAATGTGTTATTTTAGCGGTTAGAGTTATTAAAATTCCTATTTGTATGCATCCACTTCCTCACTCTCGATATGTACTAATTAGGAGGGAAGTCTCGTCATAGAATAGAAGAAAGCATTGATAATTGATTCATTGCTAATAGCAACTAGGGAAGGGTGAACGTGTACCTCAGTATAACGCACCACAAGGTGACTACGCTGAAATGAGTCCTTTCCACATATTGGAAAATTGCATTTCTGACGCAGACTAATTAAGAAAAGTTGCCAAAGGAGTAAACCAAGTCAGAGTAAAAAATCTGGTCGGCGATTTATCACATTCAAGGATGTCAGTCTGCATATTTCTACATCGGAGTGCAGCCGAAATGGAAATGTGTGCTTTAGACCTTGCTTGTTATCTCTAAAGGCTTTGAGTCAACGCTGTTAGGAATAAGAAGAAACGCTGTCCCTCGAGTGAGCGCGGCACCACAGGGGTTTTTCTCGATAACAGGGGGGGATTTTTATCTGCGAGTGTGATTTCCATCAGCTGCTTAGACATGATAAACCACGTGTATTTGCTATGCAACACTGGTTCTTGTATTCCTTTGTCAGTCTGCTCAGAGTCAAGTCTCTGTTTGGGTGAATTACTCTCTGGCAAGTCACCGGCGGCTTCTCATTTAATTCTGTACATTACATGTCAGCGAGTTGAGATTCTGTTCAGCTAAAAACCATCCAGAGACAAGGGGGAGGGAGAGCTGTTATTAAAGTTGCACCATAAACTTTGCTGAAATGACCCCATTATTTGCGTTTCTCTGCTCTTGAATATAAATGATATGGTAAGTGCAACTCAACGCCTGACAGGTAGTACATCTCCTCTAATTGGAGGCATTTGAAGATGTGACTCTTTATCTCCTACTAGTGATTACAAGCATGCTCTGCCCTAATCCATTGACTTTAAAATATCCCTTTAAGAGGGTAAGAAGATGAATGTTTATTGCCTGTAATCCCTGACTGTGATACATGGGCGCTGCCGTTTCCTTGGTTTCCCCCAAAATCTTATATGCAAACCACCATCCAGGGAGAGCACACACACACACACACACACACACACACACTGTCCTCCTGAGATGAATCTCCCCTCTTTCCAATAGGTGTCAAGGAATGTTTTCACCTTCATAAAGTATTTCTCATGTCGACATTGACACCTTCTTAGAGGAGTATCAAGGCTGTGTCCGGGTGAGCTGTCACCAAACGGTAAAGGATGTCATTGTAATCTCTTTATAGCCTCAGCGGCCACATGGCTGTGTTACAGAAAATGGCTGAGTATACTGTACGTATTTCACTCACGCACAAATTAGATGTCCTGATTTATCGAGGCCCACGAGCGAGCGTTGCATAAATCACCGCAGTTCACATCTTACTCCAACGTACAGTAGAGATGGCGAGGATTTTCAACTTCTCAGCTCGATGCGAAACTATAAATCAGCCGGGTTGTCGGGTTATCTTCACGGAGAAACGGCTCCTTCTGGCGACTGAAATGAGCAGCGTAATTTCATTTAGTGGTGGAATATGCAACAGGCAATTTGTATTTTCCCACTTTCTTCCTTGTTCCCCGAGTTTGTTTCGCCCTTTTGTGTTTGCTCCGATCAAAAGATGCCTCAGTCAATTTCATTTCTTCTTCTTCTTTTTTCTGTAAATGGGAACACCATAGACTGGCTGTCACACCCTTAATGGCTGCCAAGCATTGGACTTCCTCAGGAACAACATCCTCTGCTGAGCGAGTCAATAACACCCAGTCAATGGATGCGATTCGATCTATTTAATGACGGCAGAGAAAGCGGCTCGTTTGCAGTTCATCTGCATCCATCTGGGTTGACACACATTGTGTTTACTCTATATAGCCGCGTGAGTATGTATTGTACATTAGGTTTTCTGAGGAAGTCCTGTGGTCTGTTGTGGCACTGCTCCAGGACTTGGAACAAAGAAAAAGAACATCTGTCTTGTTTTGCTTCCCCAGACTTTGAAAATGAGGATGCTGATGAATATATTGACCTCTCCTACATAGCCGAACCATTGCTCAAGGGTCATGGGACATGTATGTGTCTTTGTGCGTTCCGCCTAGTTACAGGCTACATAATGTCAATACTGTAATTACATGCAACCAGATGAAGCTCTCAACCTACACTGTTTATCGACACAATGAACGAGGAGATGGTTTTAACAACAGGGCTGTTGTTAACGTGATGTGTGTCGTGTCACAGTTGTTTGTGGAGGACTTATCCTCTTTGTTAGATTATGTGCTGTGTAGAGATTATTTCCAAGGCTGTTCCCTTGTTGTCTTGGGGGCAGAGGGAGCTCATGTCCACATCCAACATGCTTACACATGCATCCATGTAGGGTCGATTTGTCAACCATGTTTTCTCTTATTTGTCTCAGTCCGTTTCTTTCTCTTCTACAGGTCATATGTTCATTTTGTCTTCTACTGACACTTTTATTCCATCCTCAGCTCAGCCTAAGCTAAAATCCATGTACAAGTTACATTCAAATGAATGATAGTAGGTCACACTCCTTTAGATATTTTTTACACATTTACTGTACAGTCGATTCAGTGACATTCATGTCATTTTGATGTGATCTAACAGCCTGCAAGGACTGTGGCCTTTTCAGGTAAATTAAATAAGTAATAACCTTTAACTTGCACACAAGGTTGACGGTGATATTTTTATTAGCTCCTGAACTGAAATGCTCTGAATTGAACCTGCATTTCTTATTAAATTAACCCAGACACTCTTATATCTGTATTTTCATGGGTGTGACATGCAACTGTCTGCTTCTAGTTTCAAAGTCGCTTCCAAAAGTTTGAAAGTGTTAGCTCAAATTTCCACTACATATATTTTTCTTTTTTGATTTTTTTTTCTCCTAATAAAAAGCTGGACCTTCATTATACAGGATGGGTGCATGTGTTCGCTCAAGGTCATTGAAAGTACAAACTTTCCTTTTGAAGTCGTTTTCAAATTGAGTGCGGCCGGGGCAGCGAGCTGCTGCTCTGCCTGATCTGCAGACCCCTGGAGAACCCAGCACCGTCGTCTTCCAGATTGCTGAGGGCATTTTAATCAAACCCTCCAAAACTGAACTGCCATCACATGGGTGAAGACACGTGCACGCACACACACACACACACACATACACACACACACACACATGCATGCATGCATACGTGCATCCACATACGTGCACAGAGGAAGGAAAGGCAGAGAAAGCAGAACAGTTCTGTGATTTGATTCCCCTTTTGATACAGTGAGTGAAGCAAGTGAGTAAATGCCATCGAGCTGCATTGAATTCAATTCACATTGTTAGTCTACTGTATATTCCCAGTGCTCAGATTAAATGAGGAGGCAGTTTAGCTGGGGAAACAAACACTTAAATGTTGTTTTTGCAACATCATCAAGGTGTGAAATCTCCGGCATTCTGACTCCAGCGAAGCGTGATCACCGTGCAAATCCATCACTCGCAAACAATAACACCGCTGACATTTCTCATCCTGCCTGGCAAGACGAAGCTAAGATGCCGGCACCTTTATTTGAAATTCAACCAATTTCATTTTGACATCAGAAAAGAATAAACAAGCTCATTAGCATCACTCTAATTAGATCTCTGCCATGACTCTGTAATTAGCTCAAAAAAGCACTTCTCAGATCTCCCAAGTTACATCAAAAGGAAAATCTTTCTCAATTAGAATTCAGAGTCCCATGTAGTTCTCCTTTTGTTTACCTTTTCCCAGCAACCGTCTCTTTACTGTATATTGGTTGACAGCCGGCATCCATAAGATTTCCATATTTTCCCGCCCCCCCAAGTAGTGGTTCTCAGCCTCTTTTAAGGCTGTGACACACTTTTTTTCTCCATAAAAAGCACCAACAGGCCACACAGGGTGCAAAGTGAGAATGAAGCAAAGCATATACAGCACACCACCTGGAAGACTTTGTCTCACCTTTTTCAAAACAACCTTTTTCTTGAGTTTCTTTTTGTTACCTATGCTTCCTAAATGACTCGGACACGATGAGACAAAGCCAACCAAAGGCTGGAGTTTGCTGAATCCTATGACTATGAGGATCTAACCAACCTGTGACAGTGAGCTGAAAATATGAGATGGCAGCAGAGGGGGAAAATGTCTACATTTTTTTTTTTTTTTACATTTTCTACAAACCTAGAAAGACATGTCAAGGCTCACTGCACCGAGGCTACCCAGGCAGTTTCATGGCAATCTGCTGCTGAGATTACTGATGAAATATCGTGCAAGAGATTTTTTGACAGATGAATGTGGTAAAGGGGAGGTCAGGGCATCGCTAAAAGCATTAGGAATTAATCGTAATCATAAAAAAACACGGCATATGTAATTCAGCCTTTTTTTTGTTCAAAGGCTCTGTGTGAGGGAACAAAGGGCTGACTCAGCAGATCTGTAGACCTGGCTGTGATGTGCACCAGGTTCAGATCAATATATGGCAGTTGGAGCTCATTGAAGTTGTAGGATTAATTATGAAATGCTTATGATCTCGCAGACCTTTTCTTTTCTCCTGCATGACAGTCATAAACTGGAGGCCTATTTTTAAAAGGCTGGTTTAATTACTCTGTCAGTCACATTCCTCACAGATATACCTTTTCCACCAAAGAAGTTCCACTGCCAGTACTTAATATGGAAACTTTCTTTTTTTTCTCTCTCTTGAACAGAAAACTGTCCTTGGTTTCATAGTGGTACCACTGAAGTCAGGGGCTGGGTGAAGGGTTATTGAGACTGTGGAAACAACCAGACAGTACATAACAGCAGCTAAATGGTCTAAACAAAGAATGTCTCCCTAGAAAAGAAGAAATCCACATTTTGATACCCCAGATTTCTTCTGAAGAGGACAGGCAATGACACAAATACTGTATAAAGAGATGTACAAAGACGTATTTAATACAGACTAAGCTATCGACGAAGCTAGGTTGACCCATGAATGTATTGTGAACTGTGGCTGAGATTTTGTTCTGCAAAACCGACCCAGAGTGTTTTGCACTAGGCAGCACTGCGACAAAGTGACTGACATCACTATTGTCGGTCTAATCTGTAAGAAAAGCCGGAAAAAAGGGGTTTGATTGACAGCTGAATGCCATGCCACCGAGACAGACATGTTCTTTTAATTGTGTGTAAGTTGAATCACAACCTTTGTCTGCGTACAGAGTGTAAAGACGGACAAAATAGTGCTATTTGCTGCACCCACAGATCTTCTATTTTATTTCCCTAGACTGCGAGTCGCTGCTGTTTTATATATCAAGTCCTCACTTGGCTCTGCTGTGAAACCGAAGGGACTAAAGGATCTTTGAGTGACCTGCTCTTTTAATGGAGAATTATTCTGTCACTCAAGTCTTCGCTTGACCAAAGACATGTCATGGTTTCTTTCAGCTGTTGCTCCTGGGGCATGCACACTAAACCTGTCACAAAATGATTTGTTGGGAGAGGCCTTTTAAATATGAAGTGCCCGGCAATATTTAAGGGGAGTGGAACACATCATTCAATGACATATCGCCGAAAGTGGAGGGTTGCCAGACTTGACATTTGTCAGAAGGCTACTCTATTATTACTCACCTTTTCAAGAGCTGTTGGGATGGCAAACTGTCCAATGAACGGTCAATAGGGGCCTAACAGTATGTTGAGATCGCCTTGTGGAGATTTGTCGACAATTCCTATCGCAGTGAGGAGCAGGGCCAGTGACCCGATGGCAAATGTGCTATTTTCTATCCGCTTCTGTTTTCCTTGCTGTCCCAAGTATGTTTTGGAGCCATGAGGGATTGATGCTAAATGGAGAACCTGTCATTTCCTTGCACATAAGGATGTCGGGGTCCTTTGCAGACATTTACCTTGACAGAACTCATGGTCACTCTGCCATGTGCTGCAGTCCTTGTTATGACCGACTGTCTTCTGACCTCCGGAGAACACACGCCACCATATGTCTCCATCACATGCAGATTTGTCAGACACCTGTTCTCACCTGCCAGAGCAGCGGGACCTTCAGCAAGGGGGGTATCAAACACAGGAGGTTTCACGAGTCTGACCCGTGACTCAACTGGTCAGAGGTGTCACAACAAGGGTTGCATTTACATTTAGTCATTTAGCAGATGCTTGTATGCCGCCAGACTTGCACAGGAGGGAAAACATATGCATGCTATATCTCAAAAGAGACCACATTGTGATGGATAGTACTCTGCAGTCTTCAGACCATGCGAGTGCAGTCGTGTAAGTGCTGATGCAATTCCATAGATAGATAGATAGATAGATAGATAGATAGATAGATAGATAGATAGATAGATAGATAGATAGATAGATAGATAGATAGATAGATAGATAGATAGATAGATAGATAGATAGATAGATAGATAGATAGATAGATAGGTCTAGGGTTTTGAGAGTTTTGAGGGTTCAGTACAGCCATATACTCCACAGGTTTATCCGGTCTTTAAAGCTCCAAATTACAATGTCATTCTCAGTTATGTTCCCACTTGGACCTTTCTGTGCACTGTTTACACGTTTCCTCTGTGTCTTCCTGGGCGTTCAGGGCAGTTTGAGACTCTCAATTGCGCTGAGGTGTGAGTGTGAGAGCAAATGGTTTGTGTGTGTCCTGCAGTGGCCTGGAAACCTATCCAGGGTGCATCCCCTGTCTTTGCCCTGCGTGCATTGCGATATATTCCAGCAGAAAGCCACAACACTGTGAAGGTACAAAACCGAGGATTGAGTTGACTGAGCAACACTCACTTCAATGAGCTGTTTTGTGTTTTCCTAGGAAAATGTCTTTTATGTGGATGATGTGCAATGAGAGACTGATCAGTTGCCTCCTAGTAAACGAAGCACCAAGTATTTTGGTAATTGATTTATTAGATTGTTGTGTTTTTAATGGGCAGCTTGGTGGAGAGAATGTGTATCACAGAGTACACTGGCTTTTGTTGCTTTCCTTTGTGATAAATTCAATCTGATTTCATGACGCAGATGCCTTTTTACTATCTCTCGTTACTCCCTCTGTCCACAGCACTCTAATTAATTTGCAAGAGTCACGTCGGGATAAACAGCATCCTACAGTGGAGTGCAATAAAACAGCCTCCAGTTTCTCTTCATGCAACATGCAAATGATCTGCATACATTTGCACATGCAAGTGTAAACTTGAGCGGCCACTGATTTTTTTTTCCGTTTTTGTCTCCCCTGTTGCAGCAGATAAATGATTTCTTTTTCTTTACCTTGGCAGTGCAGCTTTTGTTTTGCAAGAAAAAAAAAGTCCTCATCAGACCTTTAGTCTATGCTGTTTTCCGAGAACTTGTGAGAGACTGAGACAAAGTGAAGGAAGGTTATTATTTAAGGCAATTCTCTGAAAGCACCAGAAATGAGCTTTTGGTCGTCATTGTAAATGTCATTCTTGCTGTAAATCAATAGGTCAAGACAAGACTGACTCCAGATAAGCACAAAGCGATATGTAATGCATAAAGTAGTGAGGAGTAAGAACGGGATGCGGGGGGAATAGATATGTCATTATCTAGCGCAGTTAATGTTGTTATCCAGTTAGAGTTGGAGCTCAGAGCAGCAAATAATGACTCCATTTATGCTTCCTGCCCAGGTCTGAAAGGCTGTATGTGTTGAAACAATCAAGCAAATAAACCAGAACCAAACCTGCACTAAATGAAAGCGGAAAAGGCTGATCACAACAAGTCATAGCTGTAGTATTAGAATACGTAATTATAGCTAATTTCACAGTGGATTATTGATGCGTGTATTCTAAAAGTACCAATACCCACCAAAAGCTATTGGGTATTCAGTTCTAGACCTACATTACCTTTTTGTATCCAATTAGAAATACCCCCTTCTGTGAGGGGAGGTGGTGAAATACAAAAAAAAATGCAGTGCGTGTGAGATGAAGCTAGACGTGATCACACGCCAAAGGTAGAGAACATCAGCACCTCTGGCTCTCGTACGGAAAAGATGTAAAATCACATACATAATTGCATAACATTATCTTACATAATATATGAGCTGAGGCTGTATGCTTAAAAACACATAATAAGAAGACGACACAAACTATTACTTCACATTCTGAGTGAGGCTAATCCTTTATGGTTGTAATGTAAAGCCCACTGAAATTTACTGTAATAAGCAAAGAAAAACAACATGTGTGTTAAACGGACAGAAGTCAGACAAAACACACAACAGGCATGTAAGAACTGATGGAGATGTGCTGTTTGCAGATAGAACACAACCAATATCACTCCATAAAATGCAGTTTTATTGCAGAAAGTAATGCATTTCTGTCGCTCTGCTTTGCTTCTTTCCAACACTGTCGTGTTATTATCAATAACATGCATCTAGACGTACACAGATATGTTGCTGCTCTGTGTGTGCCAGCACAGTGATTTGTGGCTTCATCATCCTCTCTCACTTGTTGTTGTTTGTGTTTCGCAAGCAACGCGGCCCCAAAATGGCCACACAAGTCATTTGCAGCTGCCATCTACAAGATGCCAATGTCCACAGCTACGTGCACTATAATGTATGAGTAGCCAGCAGGGAGCAGAGGGGGTTGTGTGTGTGTGTGTGTGGGGGGGGGGGGGGGGTACGATGCAGGCAGGGTTGTGGAGTTGTTAGTTGTGGCTTGGGACTCGCTCTCAATCTAAGGCAACCCCGCTGTCAGAGAACACAGAAACCTTGGCAGGAGCATGTGGTCGAATACACAAAGCGGTCAAAATGCTAACAGGCCTGGCATGCCGCAGCGCCCGGGAGCCAGAGTTATTTATATTCTCTGTTAAACACCAACATGCGAGTACTGCTATCACCAAATCAGAGTCTCCCAACTCGAGCTGAAACTACGGCTGAGGATATTAAAAGGGCCTCGACTGGTTGGATGGAGCATTTATGCTTGTTCTCTGGTATCAACATGGAGGCTTTGCAACATCGTTTTTTTTTTTTTTTTTATCAGAAATGCCTCAGATGCTACTATACAGCCCATTTTACAATCCTATTTTCTGGTGTGGAAATAAAACAGTCTGTTTCTGCACAGATCTGGCAGTCCTTCATGCTTATCTGGCAACCACAAACAGGCATTAAGCTTATGCACTTATACAATTGATCAAGTCACTCTACTGTATGTTCCTTCCTTAACAGCGTGGCTGTGACCAAGGTACTGAGAACAGTTGAATCTCGTCTTTGTTCTCTAGTCCTTACATAGTAGAAGCTATGAGACACTGGTTTCAGTCCTTGAGCCAACCAAGGTGGTATTGCAGTCTGTTCACCCTATTATACATGCACTTAGCTGGAGCCCTCCAATGCTTTTATGACAGCCAATGGAGACTTTTTTCCAGCTTTTTGTCATGAACTAAGTGGAACAGTAACTGAAGTGATGCAGCTAAGAGTGTGTAAACATGTAGCCTTGTATGTTGGAGCCAGAATCAAAGGAGCAAAGATACAATTCACCTCTGAGAGCCCTCGTTTCCTTGTGTGTGAACGGAGGCAGACATTTGCAGGTATAACTGCCATTTCAAGTTCTTACAGTTTCATATGAACGAGACCACAGTGTTTTTTTGAGCTGCTGTGCATCTAAAGCCAAAAACAGACTTATTTGTTATTCAGAAAATTATTCCAGGTTTCCTCTAACAAAGTTATCTTCTGAAAGAGGTAGGAGATAATAACTCTGCCGTATAGTTTTAGCTCACTGCTCTGCAAAGAAATATAATAAAAAGGAAAAAATGATAAAAAATAAAAGCAAATGTATAATGTGGTTTCGGGCAAAATAAGAACTAAATTGCTATGATAACGGTTTACTGCCATCAAGTGTTGTAATGTGCTCTTGACATTTTAAAAGGAGCCATCAACCACAGAGCTGCTTTGATAAACACTCATTTGTAACATCACGGTTGTCAGTCTGCACAAGCATGTGTGGAACGCTGCAGCGTCCTTATTTTCACCCGAACAAAGGTGGATTTTAATCTAAACTTTACAGCTTTTAGTTCCCTCTCTCTCTCACACACACACACACACACACACACACACACACACACACACACACACACACACACACACACACAGCTGAAAGCCGGGGCTGGGGGTGGCTCGTCAGCACTGCTTTGCTTCGGTTTGACACTTCACAAAAGTGTTTATGCTTTTCCACTGATGAGCTGTTACACCACGGCGCAGCCAAAAATCAATACTGCCTTGTTTATTTTATTTGTAATTCAGCCGGGATACAAAAAAAGTCAATAAATAACTCCTGATTGCAGTAAATGGGGCTTCTATGTGCCTTCATTTGTCCTTTATTTAATAAAAAAAAGGACTATTCATAAAGGAAAATGATAAATGAATGGATGAACATTTTCAACCTTTTTACTTGCTGCTCTTTTTATGAGTAACTAAGTGCTTTGCAGAGCTTTGCAGAGTGATAATGGATGTACAACCTAACAAACCAAAGTGGTGATTTTTTATAAGGAAAACAGCCCTAATTGATCAAGTAAAAGGATGAGAGTTGATTGTGCTTGTTTGTGGAGTCTTTTAGCACTATGATGTTAATTATTACAAAAACAGGTCCCAAATAAATTGGGATTATAGGATGTCACAGTTCCCTTCTACCAGTTGAAGCAGATACAAGCAGATTTATAACCCCCCAAAAAACACCAGATCTAAACACCAGACTACTTAAAATCAGATGCTGTTGATGTTTATTTTTTTACTAAAGACAGTGTAGGCGTGATTGAAGAGTGAACCATCAACACTCAGAAGAAGCTGGTTTCTTATGGTTTTTATTTTTTTATTTTTTTCGCCTGCAAGTTTCTTCTCATTAGCTGGACAACTTTTATCAAGGGCGCCCTTCGGTCACACCATTAAGCGAACTGGTTTTAATTGAATTACCTTTGACTGCGGGTCCTGTATGGCCACTGGTTTCTCTGGAGGAAATGCGGCGAATGAATTATAAATCTGCCTGTAGAAGAAGAGGTCCAGTGGTGATATTACATTTCACTTTAAGTCTTTGGTATAATGAGCTTAGGTTTAAGAGCAACGAGTCCGACAGCACTGGAGTGACAGCCCTGACGCAGCTGAGGAACTCCAGGGATATAACTTCTTAAATCCATGTCTCTTTTATGTCAGAACTTTACTCACACTTGAAGCAGATACAAGCGCGGCGGCAGAAAGACGTTTAAATGGAACATTAGCAATTTATCACACTTGTCTCCAGTTAAAGTTTTTAAATAGGGAACGACAGCTGCACAGCGCACCGCGTCTCCAAGGTGCATCATTGAAATACTTATTTTTGGAGCTTCACTCAACGGTAGTTTGTTAATGTCCAGGAAAACTTTTAGTGAATTAAAATCAAAACGAGGTGGCTGCTTTTAGCAAAGTCATTTCCTGTTTTTTGGTGGCAGGCAGCGCTAAGAAAAGAAGGGGATTTCTCTGAAAAATTTGTCTTATCTTAAGCCAAAAGACAAGAAAAGACTGGTTTATGTGCTGAATTTATAGAAGAGGAAGAACTTTTTTTTTGTTATTATTATTATTTTTATTCTCATTCTGTTAGCTCATTCTGTTCTGGTAGCTCACACAGAGCAACCACAGTTAACAATAAAGACAAGAATTTAATCGATAAAAGCAACCAGAAAAGACAATACAGAAACTAATCATTATGATCATAATCAGTGTTCATTTAGAGCTTTAGTGAAAGGTGTGAGGATGAAATTTCAGATATATTTGATATATTCTAAAAGAATCCAGAACAGCAAAACACAAACATACCAGCTTTAGGTTGGCACCAGGTCAGAATGTGCTGACCTGACTAACTTAGAAAAAATCTGACAAAAAGTTGTCTGTTTTGACAAGACTATGAGGAGCCTGGACTTTTGAGTCTCTGTATCTGTGAAAACGGCAAAAATGCAACATCTTGAGAAGGGCCAGCTCACCAAGGTTCACAGAAATGTTTCTATGCATGCAAATTTTTGATTAATCACAAAATAACATCGCCAACTTCTGGCCTGGCATGCTTACTGCTGTGTTTCCTAAGGTCCATCTGCCCTTTAAAATGAAAGTGAAACAACATTGTCATGTAAACAGCCCACTTTGACTAATTGAGCTGTGGAACAAAAGCGTTTGCCCTGCTATAGTCTAGACTAGAGTCTAGACCGTCTGGACCAGCTTTGAAAATGTTTAAATCTCAACATTCATTAAGTCTCACTGAACCATTGTAGAAGAACATTTTCTGTTTTGTCTTCTTTTTTTTTTTCCAGACAGTAAAGAGCTCTCCACCATCCTGCATCGCTGCTGAGCTACACTGAAAATCTCTTTGACAATATTTATTGCAGAAACTGTTCTCGTTCTCTCTCTGCCTCGGGTGAAAAACCTCCTCTGTCCTCAAACTGACAATGTAATCTGTTACTAAATCAGCAGATGACCAGAGATACTATTATGAGTATTAAACTTTTTCAGGACATCTGTCTCTTTCGATAACCAGATGTTTTCTCTAATCCTTCTCTTTCAGCTTTTTTTTATTTGCTAAATTCTTTTCTATCTTTTTCCTTTCGCTAAATCCATGTTTTACTACTTCTGAATACTTCACTGGTTCATCTTGTGTAGTCATACAGACATACAATAGCATGTGAACTTTCACGACCTGGCTCCAGGCTGAATCGAGTCTGAATCATCTCTCTTTTTCTTTCAATCAATAAAAAGTCTGCTTTCAAATATTCCACAATTTCTTCAATATGACAATAGGTCCTTTGTTGAAATGCTGAGAGACAAAAGGTTTTTGTAGCTATCTGAGGCGGTGCGCTGAAGCAGTCTCAGGCAACTATTGCTCCCACTGACACAGTGGCCTTTGGGGAAACGGTGATAAAAACACAGCATTTCATCTTCTTTTTCCAACCTTATCCGGCAACTAATGGTATTCTAATTTTGTTTAACACCAGAACAGAAATGGCATCAACAAGAACCGCGGGAGCTCAGAGGGATGTACCTATGTTAATGAAGCAACTTCAGAGTTTTTTCAACAGAGACCACTAATGAGACGTGGATTGGCAGAGGGGATTGTTATGCGTTTGAAATGCTAATTAAATTTAGAAGTGAAATTACAGTTTGGTCACATGGCAATACCAAGATAGTACAGTGAAGACTGCGTTAATACAAACGGAGTCGCAAGAGTTGAGAGAAGAACAACAAAATGGAGCAGCGTGTTTTGGCTGCTCTGGATGAGGGGATTTGTGAATGAGCCCAAAAGCAGAGTTCACATCGGTCACAGCTAAGCTCCTTTTTGAAAGAGGGCAGATCTTAAGTTGAAATTGGGGGTTTGGTGGGTCACTAAAAAGTGATTCATCTTCATACTGCGTCGAGATAAACAGCAAAGAGCTCACAGCAGCCCAACCGATTCCTGTAGCAGTGGATCTGTCAGACACTGCACACGTTCATCTGCCTTCACTAATGTCTGTACTCTATATATATATACACATCAGTTAACATGTGTGTGGGCGTGCGTATGACTATATGTAAAACTTTAATCAAACCAATCTAAGGGATAGCTAGAATAGATGTCACATAGTTAACATTTTCCTATGATGAAAGCACGTCTCTAATTCAGAGATCGAGACAGATTAACGTCTCTGTATTGTGGTGTAAAGAGTACTTTTCTAAGAATAAAACACTTATTGTTTTACATTTATTTTTTACTGAACAAATTCTCTTTGGTTGTGAAGATTGACTTTATGTTCTGTATTTCTTCTCTCCACTTAATGTTTCAGCCCACATCCTGTTGTGAACAAAACAAAATACTCCTTGAACTCTCAAATCGGAAACGTGAGAGAGAAGGGAACGACCTTGTTTTTAATGGTTATAATTAACACAAATTAAACGTTTGTGTATTGTTTGAACAGTTGGGGAACTTCATAATTGGTTCAAATTACAAATAATCTTAGAAGCATTCCAAATCACAGTATGAAGCTGCTGTTTGAAAGGTTACAAAGTGTGATTATTTTCCAAAGCAATTTGCGTGCTTTTGTGTCTGGCATCTTTGGTTTGAAAACAGAAATAAAAACGCATCTAAGAATGCTACTGAAGTTAAAAGACAGTCATAGTCAGCCGATTGTAGCAGACAGCGAAATAAGATGAACTATTGAACCTTGGAGGGAAAAAGGGGGCCAACCAGAGAGTAAAGGGTTCCAAATGAAAGGGAACATTTACCACTTTGTTCATTATAAGAACTCTTGACGACGCCTCGGTAAATACACAGTAATCACAGTCATTTCCTTGTTCATGGTTGCAACGAGTGGACAAACTTTCATACAAACCACAGAACATGAATATTAATATATAAAACACAACAGCAATGATGTCACAGTAATATGCACAGACATATTTTATATTTGCATTTTTAATCTTTGTACTCATTCACCTGCATTCATGTGATTGCCTTAGGATCCATCTCTGGCATCTGTGATATTAATTTATTTCAAACAGGCTGTTAACTCCTTGTTTGCTGGCGAGCCTGTCTAAACCAGTGCACCCAGTGGAGCTTACTGGATTGGGAGGTCGGGCTCTCTCTGAATTAGCAGACTAAATCATCTGCAGAGGCATCGGGGAGAGAGAGTGGGACATTTGGTTAAACATGCAGAATGCTTCGGAGATATTTCTCTCGTATGGATGTGCTCGCTCTTAAAACAGCGGGGAGGCTGAAGGTTGAGCGCGTCAACAGACAACAAAGGCACCAAGATAAGAAAACGGCGTACTCCCCGTCTTATAAATATTAGACCCCCAAGTGCAGCTCTGTCATGCAGAGCGTCATTTAGCCCACATGAGGAGTGTCTGCATCGATTCAGCTCGCCATCCACAACACATCCACAACAACAGGGCGCAGCTTCCCACCTTGTCAATGGGAATTTGATGGGAGGTTATGATGAGTGATGCTGCCGTCCTGTCAAATTAACGTGAGACGCGGTTCATCGACCACGCGCAGGATTCACAGCTGATGCTAATAAGTGAATACTCGTTACAGTGGATGGATGGAGGGTGCACACATTTTACCATGACACAGTTATATACAATAAAATTCTGGATAAAATTCCCCTGCTGTGAGATGTGAAAAATGGTGGGAAAAAAAAAGCTACTGCTAGTACAATTACAATGACAACTTCACCTAAGGCCTTTATTATAATTACTAGTGCTACCATTTTATTGATAACATACTAACAGTAGAAATGGCATTATGTAGTTTTGTGTTGTTCAGAGAAGGTATGGAAGAGGAATAATAAGAAGAGAGTGACATTACTGTATACCCATCATAACGTTTTGCAATGCAGGAATAAAATAAAATCTGCACTAGCGACATGAATAGACACCTGGATCAGTGCTATGCTAACAGGCTAACTGAGGGACTGTCAGCAGAACGCTCTGAGGAGAGGGCAGGCAGGTTTATTTCAGTCTATTGTGACAAGGTAAGTGAACACACACTCCTTACAGTAAACAGTGAAGGCCGGGCCAAGGCTGCAGCCTGCAATAGACAGCATGTTAGGATGTCTAAACTAAGTTCTGTGGTGGTTTCGGTGAAAGCAGCCTGGAAGTAAAGAAACTTGGGCTAACACTGCGGGGCACTGTCTCATAAGTGTAATGAGAGGATCGATACCACATGCACGTTTGTAATGAGAGCGTTGGAGTCCGATGCGATAGGTCAGCTGAGCTGAGAATTGAGCTGAGACTGTTTGGCAGACAATGACAAGGACGACGTGACGAGGTTCGCATCTAGACGATTGTAATCAGGTTCTATGCAACTGTGCACACACACACACACACACACACATATCTCCGCTCTGAACTCTGGGAATAAAAAAAACTCATTTCTGCACTTAAACTTTTTCCACTTGACTTGCAGTTTCAATAACAACAAAATTACATCAACAGCAGTTGGGGATAAGCACAGCGGAGTCGTCCAGAAGCATGGCTCGGCCTCTCGGGAGACGCCGGCCGCGCGGCGGCGGCGGAGCCTGTGACACCACACATCTCTTTTCAGTCGTCGTAACAAGAAGAAGCAGCTACCTGCCATTTTAATTGCATTTCTCACTTTTGACTAATCATAGAAGACACACTGGCCCTCTGGGCAGCCAGCCAGCTGGAGCAGAAGGACACTGTGTGTCAAATTTACTCCCTGGCAACAAAAACCACGGCAACAAACCAGTGGAATAGGCCCCTCCCAGTTGCCGTGTGTTAATTTTATCCCGTGGTTTGATTTCCAGACATGTCCTCTGGTACGCACTGGAGAAACAGCAAAAGAAAAAAAAACGTCTGAAAAGAACAAGGCGGTGTTATTTTGGGAAGATAATTTAAGATAAGGCATCCGTGCCCTGATGTATTCTGCAGCTTACTGTAATAATTCAAAAGGCCAACATTAAAACAGAGTAAATAAGTTAAAAAGAGATGTTAATTATGCTCTGCTTGGCTTGTTTATATGTTGACTTGCAATAAATTACACAGTTCTGCAGTAAGTATTTGCGCTGACTGGAAAATAGCTGCATGTTTGGATTAAGCATTAAGTTCATTATCCAACTTCATTATAAGTGGACTAACTGACCACAGAGGCAACACAACTGAACAATCACGTGGTCACCATGTAGCCTTGGCTATGTTTTCATCTGGTGGAAGAAAAAAAAAACAAGATACAGAAAAATAAAACTGGGACAGCCTGGGAGCATAGCAGGGAATGGAACATGTAATTAGAATGTATTGTTAAGCAGAGCCCGTGATTTCACTGTTTTTGAGTGATTTTATGAACCGACTGACTAATCGACTAAAGAAGAAAGTAATCAACAGATTAATTGACCACAAAAATCAATGATAATTTGCTGCAGCTCTACCTGCACTGCCCCCAGCTGCATTTCTTCTGCATTGCCTGTGATTTGCTCGAAAACAAACCACAGGTGAGCAATTATTTCACAAGCCAACATTGGTGTTAATTGGGGGGTTTGATTTATTAGTGATTAATACATGGTGCTCTTTGAAGTTGTGGACTTTTGGTATGTTTGTACATTTTCATGATTTTCTTTTTTTTTTTTTTCTCAGTCAGACTTTTCTGTGGAACCTTAACAGCCATGGAAATAGCTTTTAATAGCATCGCTGTGGTCAGCAGCCAACAATCAACAAAAATGATTCAATTTAGTGAAGCCATTATCTTTCACAGTAAATTAGCCCAAGGAGAGATTTTCTTTTTTTTTTTCTTCTGTAGAAGGCAATCTTAAGTTCAGCAGCCATGACAGCGATAAAAACAAATAAATAAGCCCAAACGGCCATCTGAATCAATGCTTTTGACATCTGTGTCCATCGAGTGCTCGCCACCGCCATATGTATTAATGGAGTTTGTTTGCCTCACAGCACTTTTCATTTTCCAGCTGTGATTGTCACACAGTGGTGTTGCTGTCTGTTTGCGATGTGCTGATAGGACAGATCTGAGATAGATAGATATCCCAGCAGCTGCACGCCTCAGAGCCCCGCATCCAGGCGGCAGCTAGAAAGGGCTCGCCCCGGCCGCCTCATAAATGCTGGCCTTGCACGGGCATCCTGGGTGGAGTAATCTCTGAGCTGGAAATGCTCTCAGACGTGCCGGATCACCTTCGCTCAAAGAGCACCCACGTACGTACAGCGGTGGCAAGTGAACGGCAACCCTTTAGGGTGTAATTACACCCTGTTCTCTTCCGGGCTATCTATAGAGCAATTATGTTTCCAAACACAACACTGTTATTGCGTTATTGTGTGCAGATTGCTGTCCTCAGAGATGATACAGCAGCTTACAGTAAATTAATTGGACGGACAGACCACAGAGGGGAGATGTGTCTAATGTGTGTAAAACACAAGGTTTCTCTCTCTTTTTTTTTTCGACTGTTTTGATAATTAATCTTCTAGGAATTTTCTTGCTGGTTATTTTTAGGCTCCTCATTATTCTGCCAACCCAAGGTCACACTAACGAAGCGCTAAGTGACTCACCGCTAGCCAGTCCCTCCACTTAACAGGCAACTTATCACGAGTTTCAATTTCCTAATTATGGTTAACATTAGTATTCTGTGGCCGAACCTTAATCTGGTAGGTGTTGTTTGACTTTTACACACTGGAGGCCACAGATGTTTAAATAAGGACATAGATGTTTATTTACAGCATGGGCTATTTTTTTCTTTTTTTAAGAAATTTCTCCATAAAAGTATTTTTTTTGTGTTGCACTTCAGTTTGTAAAGTTGCTGAGGTCTAGAAAAGGCCAAAACATTACCACGAAACAAAGGAAGTGCCTACTACAGCGATTTTTCTTCAGAAACTTATTGAAATGAGAGTGAAGGTGGGTCTCGCATTCACTTTGATCTCGTCGAGTACCTCTCTGCACCGACTGGCAGCGCTTTCATAATTAAAAGCTCGCATTCATGCTCACCTACATTTCACAGGAGTAAGAACAAGACGGAGCAGCGAGTGAACAAAAATGCTGTTTCCCTCTCGTTGTAGCTGCTTAAACCTATGAGCACAAGAGTCAGAGCCTCAGATTCTTTCTTTATTTCTCATTTGATTTTTCTTTCTGCAAGACATGCAGTATTTAAGCTCTTTGAATTTATTTTGTTTTTAAACCGTGTTTTATAAATAAACCTCCACTGCTTTGCCTAATGAGCCTCTGATTGTGCGTATCTGGATCGCGCACATTTGCATTATTTTGAGGGATGAAAGTGATGTCTTTGTACAGGCTGTCTCACACAAGTGTGCTAAAAGAGCAAAAAAAATAAAAAAGCCTTAAGGATAATTCTCCGTGACTCAGTGAAGTAGACGAACATAATTAATGTCCAGAAATATTCTAAACAGCCCCGGCCAGAGCGCAGCCACTTCAGACTTCAAACAGCACACTTTTCCATCTAATTCTGCTCCGTCTAACAGAGAGGTGGCTTTCTTAATTACAGCTATTAGCGAACCTGTCCAGAGGGTGGAAGTGGCAGCAGAGCATGCTGTTGAATGGAGATGTCAGACTGCCCCATGACGGCGGACCCACAGGGCACGGGCATGTGTGCCACTTCCACTTCCTGCCTCCACCGTCGTGTTTACACACGACAAGGTCGCTTCCCTCAGATGTGAGAGCCGCACCGCTCGGCGCTAACCACAGCCACAGCCTTCATGTCGATCTGAAACTGAAGAGGTGTAACTAGCCAAACGACGTGGCTGATCCAAGTGCTTTTACCAGGCTGAGATTCATGAAAAAAACATCACTGACAAACATGTAAATATGCTTCTTTACACAGTTTATTTAATATTTCATAAATGCAAATGTGGCCAGATGGAAGTGGGAACACAAGGAATGTAAGAAGGGAAGCATGATAAGCTGAAAGTAAATATTGGATGAATGATGTGCAGAAATAACAGAGTACCAAGCAGTTTTGGTCAGTCTGCTGGGTTTTTGTCCACCGGGGCTTCAGCCTCCATCTTGGATGCACAGGACCCCAGTAGCTGTTTGGGGCGAGATGTTTTCTACTGCATGCATGTTGGCACATTGCTAACAGCTTGCTGGAATAGTAGATGCTGCTTTGTGCGAGCCTGCTGTTTGTGTGTTCAGCTGTTTCGCATGTGTTATTTAACCTCTCTAACTCTCCCTCAGTGTCACAAACCAGGGCGCTCTAAACTGGGACAGCAACAGTTCAGAGATCTGCTCCATGTCAACGTAGACAGAACTCACTTTACAAGACTTTTTCAAGTTTTTTTTATTTTGTTTTTAAATTATTAAATTCAAGTTAATTTCGCAACAACGTCATCTCAAGATGCTTAAACTCTCGACCTAGAAAAAACAGATCTCATCAAATCCCATGGTAAAAAGGGAAACCAGAGACCCCAGGCAGAGCCAGTCTTAGGGAGGGCGGCTATCTGCCTTGACCAGTTCAAGCTGGATGAACTGGGAGAGGAATAGATTTCATTTAACCTCAGCCAAAGATTTCGAGTTGACTTCCAAATGAAACAGTCTGGTGTAGTTATTTTTCTAGGTGAGTAGCTGGAGTGTATGTAGAACATAATTTCTCGTATTTGAGAACCTTAGAATAGAATCTGCCTTCTTTTGTCACACAACAGGGACATTTCAAACTATATATTATAGGCTTAAGTGATTCTGTGGTACAGAAAAAGAAATGGGGAGATTGTCCATTGACTGATGTTTAGAAAAGTGCATTTTGATGGGCTGATATAAAAGTGTCCTTCTCACTCTATCTTGTTGGAATCGACTGGACCTTGGAGCAAAGCAGCCTTTTGACCTGCACTGTTTTCAGTTAGTTTATGTAGAGAAGTCAAGATTCTAATTTCCCCTGTGTATGATTTAAGTTTAAAAGCATGGGTTTCTGACTCCAGGCTCTTATTTTTGTGATATTCGTCTGTTGAGTGCAAAAACTTTCAGGTAGCCTGAACTGCTAAAGTAGCCCTGCTGCACCTGCACAGTCTGTCATTTGCACCATTTTTAATATAATAATGAAATATTCATGGACTTCATAATGAACACAAGTGATGACTAAACTGTTAGGAAGACTCTCTGTCCTTTAATTCAGTCATTAATTCAGTCTCATCCCAAAGATGATGCTATGACCGATCAGTCCTTTTGCATCTTTATGCACATTGGCCTATGTGTGTGCATAGGCCAAAAGGACAGTGACGTATGGTGTATATTTGATTCAAACATGACATATAGAATGAAAAAAAAAGAGTGTTGTGCCAAATTAGCGGTGCCATGTGTCGGTCTCCCTGGGACCTATTCTTCCCACACAGTGTGAGATATGCAACCCATCTGTGAACTGTTGCCAGAGTAATGATATGAGTCAGACCTCAGTTTGCAGGAGCAGCGGGAGCCTATGGAAGGAAAGTCCGATCTTGTTTGAAATCGGAGGGCGACCGGCTTCTTTTAATTAAGTGAGCGAGCCTGAAATTTGCCGCTTTGTTGTGCGAGATGTGCCGAAAGTTAATGAATGCGTAGCGTAGCAGAGCCATGGCTGGACCGATCCTGTGAGAACAGGGTCCAGTGCAGACACTGTGCAGCAATGAGGGACAATGTCCTTATCAAAGACCTCAGGGTCTTGTTAGAAGTCTCTGCTCGACTCAACAAAAGAACTAGGGCTGCGACAAATGATTATTTTTTGTAGTCTATTAATTTGTGAATTCCTTTCTTTAACTGATTTATTCTTTGGTTTATAAAATAGCACAAAACTATGCAGATTGTTAATGTTTCTCAAGGATGCCTTTCATTGTGGTGTGTGTGTTATTTTTGTTGTTTTGTTGGTTTTTTTGTCCCCAACTCAATGACATTAAATTTTCTGTCCTAGAAGACTAAAGAAACCAGAATTTTTTTCACACTTTTGAAGCTGAGATCAGACATTGTATTTCTTAAGATCATTCACAAAGAAAGTTTAGAATGCTTAAAATGACCGAGTAGTAAAATTGTTGTTCTAGTGGATTAATCATCAGTTAAACAATGAGTTGTTGTAGCTCCAAATAAAACACAATCTTAGAATCTCTGACAACAGACAGCGTACATATTGCATTAAATCAGGATGTGTTTCTTAAAGGTTGTTCACAGCAATTGCTTCTACAATCTACATAGGAGAAAAAAAAAAAGATAATGGTACTTTTGAAATTACAATGGCTTATACAACAATTTTATGAGTGGCCTAGCATGAAATTAGATCCTAGTCGAGCCCTAAGACCGCATTATTGAATTTCATCTGCGCAACGGTGTTTCTCACAAGGCCGCCATGACCAGATGTGAGAGGAGTGTAACAGATATGGTTTAAGAAGGCAGACAGAGATTAACAAATCTAATCGAAATAATCGAACGATGTAGAATAAAAGCCAGCGCTGTTACCATCTATGCATTGATGTAGATTGCCACAGGACCCCCACACACACACATACACAGACACACACACACCTCCTCACTTCCCCTGTCTCACCTTTAAACTCCCCGCTAGTGCCTCTCTCCCGCCGTTAGCCGGCTGGTTTCATCAGTATGCCGGGTCATGCTCCTGTCCCGCTCTCTGCCATCTGCCAGAGCATCCCAGTCTGAAACTGGATGAGCAGAGCGATCGTATTATTTGTCCTCACATCCGGTCATTTTACTGCAGTGGAGTTAGGGAGGGTGAATGACCATCCTGGCTGGGGGAGGAGGGAGGGAGGGAGGGCTGAGGGGGGGGGTGAAAGGTGTGGGGTGGTAATGGGTGCAGATTGATGCGTGATGAGCGTCCATATTATGCTAATGAACAGCAACAGCCCCTTTCATATGTTCCGCAGAATGAATTGCAGTCTGTGCTAATGGGTAAATTTTTGCATAGGGTAATGGAGAAAATCCAATAGAGTTATCCCACTGCAGCAAACACACACTATTGATCAAGCTGGTCAAGTTCAGAGAGAAGCAGCGTCTGATTTATTTTTTTTTTATTGCTGATGTAGGAATTTATTACAATGCATTTAATGGTTAACTGCACACATTACCATTTTAGCATGGATCGTTTACACAATTAACCCTGTTGAAGTCGCAGGCCTCCACTGACCCCGGATAGCTGCAGTGACCTCACTGCTGGAGGTGGCTGAGCAAATTAGTTGTCGATTAGTAGTTGAGTTGTTGATAATGAAACCACTCAACTAGGGTTATCTATAATCTTAGCGGCACTAGTTATATTTCCTTCAGTTTCTCCTAAACTAGAGTGTAAATGTTTTTATTGATTGATTGATTTTTTTTGTGGAATTTAGGTTTTGCATATTTCACTGTGATCTGTGCATTATATCTATATTAGGAGACTGTATTTGCTACAGAACAACTAAGCAGTGATTTCCTATTCTTGTGAAAAGAAAGCCACCTTTGAATAAAGTCCTCATTTCACCTCTGGTTTTGTTCACTTGAGTAATACCTAATACCTTTTTATTCTTTCTTCCCCTTTTTTTTTCTTGCGTTCACCATCTGCTGTTCTCTGAGCAAGGACAACCAAACAATTCCAGAGTAGAAAAGAATGGAAACTATTCTGCTTCATTCTCCTGTTTCTTACATGTGAACCTCGGCAGACGGTGCTGTCTGGAGCAAAACAAATGAAGCCACAAAGGATCCCAGACTCAAGTCTCATTTGTACGAGCAAAGAACAGACAACCTTATTTAAGCCGTCTCCAGCCCTTGGACTAAAGTTCATGGCGTGAGAGCAAGTTGGGGTATGTTCAACTTTTCTGAGATATATAAATATATATAAAGATATATATAGGACAGAAGAGCAAAACCAGGATATTTTTATTTTCATATTCAATCTTTGGTGTTTTAGAGGTATGAATTATTCTCCCTTCTTCTTCTCTTTAAAATCCAGGTATGCCTGGACCCGATGTATTGCCAGTTTAAATGAGGATACTCCGAAAAGGAGCGAGCAAATGTTTCCTGCTGGGGATCGTCTGGAGGTGAAGCGAGTCGACCGGAGCTGGACTCACTTCACCTGAATTTTGGCTGGAGACCAGGGATCTGCAGTACAAAGTGGTGCAACGACTCTTTGGATAAACACATCCTTTGGTACAAGAGAATGTGATACTGACAACGTGAGTGTTTGGCCTGAGACGAGCAGCTACCTGCCCCTGGTGTAAGACGTGGCCTTGCAGGGCTCGGACTCCCGCTGCTGGCAGAGAAAGTGCTTGTGTCATGTACGTGCATCCTCATATACCTGCCCGAGCGTGAAATACAAATAATACACGGGACCACTTATCAAAACATTGCTGTCAGTGCAGTGATGGTTAAAAATTCCACAGGGTACCTTAAACCAAGAAGATGGTGGGATATGCTATTACCGCAGCTGTATCTCACACTGGAGTGTGTGTGCATATAGCTGAATCAACAACTATACGTTTGCAGGCTTTACACTGAATACACCTTCAAGAGCTGCAGAGACACCAGCAGGCTCCAGTGAGACGAGGAGGGGATGGAGACTGGAAATATTCTGTATGGTGAATACAAGAGTCAACACTGGGTACAGTAGCATGGGACAACACTATAGAAATAAAACAGCTTGTTTAGCAGTAGAGATTAAATGTCCTCTCAAAATAATTCAGCGTACACAGCCTAAATAGCGGGCTACACCGCACAGTGAACATGTCCAGACTGTGTCCTTGTACCTCCCTGGGGTCATCCAGGGGTGCATTGGGAGCAGGTCTGTTAAATTTGGTGTTCTAGGTACAGTTTTACTGTTCTGCACACTGTGAAATATGAAGGTTGCACACACTTTTGTGAGATACTCTACTGTATGTACAGTGCAGTGTAAACCTGGTTGTTTGCATGGATATGGTATAAGAAGTTTAGGAAAAAAAGTTTGGATTAAATTTTTCCAAATCCTGTTTGCCAGAGCATTTTGTATCAGAGGAAATCCATCTGTACACTATTTAACATTTGTTAATCCATAAAAAACTTCTAATTCCCTAACTCCCAGAAACACTTTTTGTCACTTCCTCCAACAAAAAACGAGCAGAGTGAGAGAAGTGCTGAACCAGTAAAGTGTTGGGTTATTACCCCCTCCACCCGCTGTCTCGTCTTTGTCTGATTTAAGTCATGTGAGTGCGGCCCGGCAGCTTAACGCCCTGCAGTCGTCACTCTCTCTGTTATCGAGGGACTTTTCCTCAGTGCTGCTTGAGTTGTTTGGCTGAGGGCGACAGGCTTTCTCTCTCTCTCTCTCTCCCTCTCTCTCTCTCTCTCCCTCTCTTCGTCTCTTCCTCCCACTTCTCTCTCATTGGCCCTGTGGACAGTATATCAGCTAGATATGAATATATGGATGAATTATGAATGTGATGGTTTAGTGAATGGCTTCCAGCACCGTCTTTTGCTCACACGGCCGATTCTATGTTGATGTATGGCCGCCTTAAAGGTTGATTAGTTCGCATGCTGCTGCCGCTGCTGCTTCTCCGCTTGGTGATTTGACAAAGTAACATTTGGTGCATCTTGACAACAAAAGTCAAGACATTTCATCTTGGCACCTCCGTGCCCTGTGAAAGAGCTACATCTGCTGCCTTCTATTACTTTTCATATTTTTCACAACTTTTGCCAGCATTTTGCCCGTTGCTCTCGCGCTCCGAGCAGAATGTCTTTCCAATTGACATTCAGCACCAGCGCGGCGTATAACTCCTATCCTGAATGTTAAACAGAGATGACATGGAGCTTTGATTGTAAATAATTTGGCTCAAGCTTTGGGGTCATCCAACCGAGGAGCACCTACTTTCTCTTCATATCAAGGCCTTCTGTTCCTCCAGCTGCCGAGCTGCCTGCGTTTGAGACAGGTGTCATGCCAGCTACGTGAAACACCTCCACTCTTGATACAATTATCCCCCCGGCTCGGTAACTTAACCTACAACATGGCTGGGAGGCATCCCGGCGCTTCCAGGAACGCTCGCCGTCTGTGCCGGAATACTATGACATGAATGATTATATAGATGTGATGAGTCGAGCCGCCGCAATGTAGTTCCCTTGGAAAAGTGCACCGTGGACTGTGATAAATCAATGTGCTAAACGGGCCCATATCTTCCCGCACAAAGGCTTTCGCTGGACCATAGATCATGTCCCATCAGAGCAGCTGCACAGGTCATCCGAAAGCAAACATTCATTGATACATTGTAGACCGTTAATTGCAAACAGCTTTCAGGTGATTTTCACTGATTAATAGATCAAAACTTTCAGATTTTAGATTTGGAGGAAAACAATAATGACTCAGCATTAAATCTTAAGTCATTCAACTTAGCCAGAGAGCGTTCACTTATAGTTAATCGTGTGGGCTATGTCTTATCTACCAAGAGCGTGTGATGCATCACTGCAACATGAAGTCATTGTCACAAGGGTACAAGTGTAATTTTACACCACATTTTCTTGTTTTGCTCTGGTGGATAAAGAGGTTTGGATTATTGATTGAAATTATTCCACTGTTTTGACTTTTACAGAATTCATGAATAATTAATGTGGCGGTCTAAAAGACCTAAAAACAATGTTAGTTGACAAGTGATGGTGCACATTTTCTCTTTTCTAATTCTTGTCTGTCTTGGATTTTAAGTAGCTACAAGTGTAAGCTCTGTCTCGCCTGCAATGTTTTGTTGATTTTAGTCTTGACATAATAGAAAATGAGTTTCTCCTTTATGTTTGTACTAAGTTTGAGGAGTTGAAAGTGGTTGCTTCACATCTCATCCATCTTATCTCAGCATCCTTCACGATTCACAACTCTTTGGATTATCACAATCTTAAAAAAAAGAGAATCTCCACAATCATTTCGTAGCTAGTAGTGATTTTATTATCGATATTTCCCTGCTTAAATCAAATTCATATTTATAAGCTGAAGCGATTTCAAGATGACGCAAACTAAGTGATTCATTGATCCGGAAGCGGTGAGGACACTGGATGAGCCTTAATGATTTTCATGTCATAACTGTGCAGACAGCTCTCACTCAAACATAACAGATTGCAGCTGAAAAGCTGCAGTGGTCAGATCATAAATATTGCAAGAAGGCTGAGACGGTTGTGCCCAGGCCAGTCCTTTTCCCTCACTTCCCCAAAGACGGGCAGAGCATGTGTTTTACTGTTAATTAAAATCAGGACTGGGCCCATGTTGCATGATTAATTACCCCATACCTCGCAGTTGCCCACAAACATTGATGACTCTCTGCTTGTGTGTCATAGACAGGACTCGCGCCATTCATCACCCCTGTAAGGTCAAGCTCAAAGCTACATTGTGTTCTGTAATTACAAGTCCCTGCTTCCTTCCGCCATGTTCTGTTTGCCTTTGATTTTGACAAATACATTCTTGTCTGCATCCTGTGTTTGGATGTCGATTAGTGTTCCCCTTAGAGTTTAACGTCAATGTTTGCATACATCATGGAACGGCGGTTTCAAAACCTATTAACTAAGTCATTTTTCAATGTGAGGCCGAGCTACATGCATGAATGTATTTTTGTGTTGAACCGTCCCATGAAGAATGAACAGAAGTGGAAGTGAGGGGAAAAGAAAGTCTTCAAGGTTAAACCAAAATGTTCAGATATGCAGTGGTCGGTTCTAAGATATTCAGCAGTGATACACATCAGACAAGCAGAGCATCGTTTTTTTTCCTTTTTTTGTTTTTTTATTTCCTTCCTTTCTGTGACTTTCCTCAGAGGAGAAGCATTACATACCTTTTAGGCTTTGGAGAATGCCACTGAGCAAATGTGCATCTCCTGACACCTTGAGTTAATGATCAGCCAGCTTCCTGAGAGGCAATGTATTTTCAGTCACTAGTGAAGCATGACAATAACCTTTAACATTATCATTTACACACATATTATACCACAGGACAGATTGTCTAGAGGCCGCCTCGCAGCGATAACTCATCCCCCTCTGATAGGCTACCATCCTCATTTTTTCACGTTAAGGTATGTGACTTTGAGGTGGCTCACAGGCCGGAATCGTCCATCTTGTTGAATTTCATTTTTGTCTTTTTCAGAATGCCTCTCTCAAGGTGAAATATTGTGATATTGCCACAGGCGTAATGTTCTGAGATTAAAAATGGGAGGGAAAAGTCGGGAAATGAAATAAAGTAGATCTCATCGTATAGCTTGTCAAACAACATTAGTTTATGCAGAGATTTGAATTACCGCGTGCGTTTTGACTGCGGGGTAACGGTTTCAAGGCCGTATCATTGTGGCGCCATGAGAGGAGTGAGGTATTTCTGAAGAAATGCAGATTGACAGGCACCTGGAGAATCAAAGCTGCTGGAATGCAATGATTTGTTGTGAATCATGCAGGGCAGACGTTAGCACTAGCGCGAGGGACAGCGTCTGCTTCCTGTCTGTTTTATTACGACAGACTGCTGTGCACTGACATGACATTAACGCTTCAAAGGACAGACGACATTTACAAACTTTATCTTAATAAAAGCTGAGGTATCTCAATTGTTAGATTGAATCTACACTCATTTCATTACATTAAGGTCCAAAAGAGAGCTAAAATAAGAATAACTACTGGCTCCTTAAATGAAACAGACCCTTCAGGAGACACCATGTAAGCAGGTCTCTTGGTGTCACCTCTAGGCACCTGTAGGGATGTGAGGCAGAGGAGTTTTCACTGACACAGAGGAGAGGAAGCCTTCAGCCAAATGCAATGTGCTGTAGGAAGCCTTCACATCAAAGAGAAGAAAGAAAAATGAAAAAAGAAGAGGGAACTTTTGGAGGCCAAGGCTCCACGAGCTAAATGAGCTGTCATGATGTGAGCTGCAGGTGCAGCTTCTGTAGGTTGCCTGAAGAAACACAAGTTCAGAACAATGAGTGTAATTAATGAGGGTCAACGTGGCTCTGGTCCAGAGGTCTGCCAGCACCAACTAAACCACATTATTATGATTATACAGGTTTAGGATGTGATTCCTCAAACATTTGGCCATGGAGGGGTTCACCCTGGACACCCACCCCCAGGTCAACAAATGGCCCACGGTTTAATGACTGAACCTGGAACATTTAATCATTTTGTTGTTCTCATTCAAGTTTTGTGGCTCACAATATGTAAGGAGCCTGTTTATTATCAATGCGTTCATGAAAAAACACAGTTTTATCAAACATTTATGTTTAAAATAATCCAATATGCACTTTGGGTACCTTCAGGTCATTGAATCTGGCTCTCAATGAAAAAAAAAAAAAGAAAAAAAAGTTTGGACTCCTCTTTACTTGTACTAGTTACTTGTCTGAATGAATCAGGTTTATCAAAGAATCCAATAAGAAAGGATCTTTTTTTAATTTACACCTCGGAAAAAAATAAAATAAAACAGCTGTCAGCAGTCAGAGTCCCATTTCTCCGGTTTACCAAGAGATCTGTGTTAAAAGTCTCTTACTGTAAATATTCATACTTTGCTTCAGTCATTTAGGGTTTGCAAATTTCCACAGGTAGGCAACATGCAGCAAACATGCAAAGGATTTTATTTTTTTCTTTTCAGCAGCAACAACTACGCAGTCCTGTCTTCTCCTGGATCTCCAGACCCATCACAGATAATCACAGTGTACTTGCACAGTCGAGTCTGCCTGTTGCAGATGTACTTAATTAATCCCTTCCCATCTGACGATGGGCTAGGGGGGCAAAGCAGTCGAGGGAGCTTTATTAAAGATGCCCTTCTCTCCCATGTCCTCCTCAGTCAGCAGCACAAGAGGACAAAGTTGACGTAATATTGAGACAATGGAGAAAAAAAGATGCACGTTTTTATAAATATCTGATGACCTTAAGAGGCCTTGTGAAGCTCCTTGCTCCAGTCTGAGCATCATGGTTTTCTTATACTGCGTTTAAGTGGGTGCAAGTGTGTGTGTGTGTGTGTGTGTGTGTGTGTGTGAGTGTTTGTCTGAACTGTCTTTGTTTGCCGAGTAACACTATATTCTCACATTAGTTGTTATGGGGAAGAGTAAAGAGAAAAACAAACAAGAAGCAGTTTTCTGCTGCCTTCCATCAGGATGAGATGTATGAATGTTCATGTTTTCCACGCCAGGTGGCTGCTGGGCAGCAAACATGCACATTCTTCTTCTGGAGGCAAACACGCTCATGACCTTTTGATATAAATAACCAGCGAATATAACTTATCATTCTCAGCAGCAGCTACGGACGGCTGCCTCCCCACTCTCTGAGATCTGGATCATCAACGCTGAGACGCTGATGATGCGCCTCCTCTAAGATCTGCTCACTGAACAAACTCCGGGCTCGGCTAATAAAACGGTGTTTATCACCGCGTAGAGAAATTCTGTGAAATCCCACCTCACTTCGTCATTAGCGATTAATACACTCCATGTCCATATTAGCAGCTCTGCTAATGGCTTACCGAGAACAGCAGGATCATGAATTCACACAAGCACAACACTAAACACTCCTTTACCTCCGCTTGATGTGTGTGAAAAAGAAGAAACAGCTATTAATTACTGTAAGAAATACAACTCTCCAACGTTCTAACATTGAATTTCAATATTTCGGTGAACCATTCATAATTATGATCATCACGTTAAAAGCCCACAAATGAGTTGCATTAAAACACATTGGTGCATCTTTTTAATACCGCCAGTGGGTACAACATCGATCCAAACAATTACCGATTTCAAACGCAACTCGCAAGGATAATACCGAGATGAAATGCAAGAATATAACAAGCAATTACTATGTTTACAAACCACTGAGCACCTGCACTCTTTTTTGTTGTTTTGTATCACAAAACATTTTTGTTGCAAATGAGGAAACAAAAAGTTTGAAAGCTTTGATTTTTTTGTTTTGTTTTGTTTTTTTTGTCATCTCCGTTTGGATCTGTTGTTCATTTGGGGCAATGCATTTCAGCTTTTATCTAAACAATGGCCTTGCAAGTAACAGCTGGGAGGATGATTCATCACACATAGAGACACACTCGGCCACATGCACACACACACACACACACACACCCTTCAAGGCTGCTGCAGGGATGGATGGACAGATAGAGAGACAACACTGCGGAAGGATTACTTTGTGAACTGTTTCCCAGTCCTCTAACTCACCCTCTCCTTCTTTTACAGTGCCTTGCATCCTCTCCTGGTTTATGTCAGGAATCGTTAGGCTCAGCCACTCAACAGATAGTGATGTCAGGTGCTGGCAGATGCCATATGCGGTGGCGATAGCACCGCCCCAGGGACAGAGCAAATAATTTTACACCGCGGCGGAGCAGCCGAGGTGTCAAATGTGACATTGGTTTTATACACAGTGGCAGATGTTGCTCAGGTATACAGGGCGTCGGGTGAAAGGCGGCACGGTGTACAGAACAACTAGGACACTTTCAGCTATTTCACCCCGTCTGTGCAGAGTTCTCGCACAGAGAGACTGAAATAGTACAGAGGAGGAGACGATGTGCCGGGCCGCATCCGCATGCTGCTGCTTAGTGGAAGAAACGCAGCCGCTGAACTGACGGAGGGGTCAGGCTCTGTGGATCTACTCCACATGTCCCCGCTCCCACTGGCACAGCTAGCACAGCTATAGTGGAGGCTCGTAGTAAAAAAAGTGGAAGACACAAAAGAGAATGACTTCTCCTGCCACTACTAGTGCTCCTACTACCGCTGCTGTTCCCTTCATTTCTCATGGGAAATTTTCTGACAGTTTTCCCTAAATAAAAAACAAATCTGTTATATAACACCAATACTCTACTACCCTGCTCTACTCTACTTTTCTCTTCTCTATCTATGAAGTATTTAATACTATTTTTTTCTCTGTTCACACTGTTTTTACTTCATTTGATGCCTGGTGTTAATTTTGTTGATGCATCAAAAACCTTCATTAGGATCATACATTATAACAATTGTAAATCAAAATGAGAATAAAGAAGTCTCTAAGTACAAGTCTTCATCGTCAAAATAAAAAGTATGGACGATAAGAGTGATCAGTGCTAAGTACTGTGTCCATGAATAATAAAAGATACCGGTATGTCACCCCAAGGATATTTTCAGCCTCTGCTGATATAAAATGAGCAGTCACACGGTGACCCACACCAGATGGGTTGGAACATTTAATAATTAGAGGCTCTGCTCCAGAATGGAAAGGTCACAGGTTTAAGGCGCTAAAGTGAGACTCTCGCACTCGGGTTCCCTTCATTAAAACAATCAGTATTGAGAAACGAGGTTTTAAGGATTTTGACGAAAATGCAACTCGTTATCAGACCCATCTGTGCTAAATGAAGATGTATTAATAACTGGAACTAACAAGATCATTTCAGCAAACAAAATATGAAAATGCAGCCATGTCAGAGAGTCACCGTGCATGTATAATCAATATCTGGATCACGTCTGTCTGATTCATGTCTGTTATTTATTTCTGCCTCAGATAATTGGGTAAATCTTTGGAGAGGGACTGTGTCCGCACCAACCTCCCTCCTGTCCCAGGAAGGCGCAAACCCACATCTCCAACATAATCAGACAAAATGGAAAATGATGCAATTGTATCTGTTTTCTTCTGAGACCTGTTTAATAATGCTAAAAATAATTTGAGAAATGACATAAAACCGGGAAACCCAGCAGACAACACTAGCTTTTGTCTGCTTTTGTCATACTGCTGATTGAAGACTATTGACTATCAGATCACGTAGCCCAGCATAACAGCACTCTCCACAGAGCAAATTAAGGCAGCTGATCAACTGGGGAGCCCGAGCACTCAGATCACCTTCAAATAAATGCCTAATTAACTATTATCATGAGGAACGGTAACGAATGTGCTGCAGACATTGGTGGGTCTTCTTGCTTTTTCCTTTTTTTTTGCTGTCAGTTACGATAGTTAGAGAAGGTTAACTTAATGGCTCGATTTAAATAATAAAGTAGTTCTCTGCTCGTGTTTTTCTGTGTTATGATTAACTGTGGACATAACATAACTGACTGTAAACCACGTTAATATTCATTGCTGACATTTAGAATGTGCAGCATGCACCTTTTAGAGGATATATAGGATAAAACAAATCTGCACAATGTTGACTAACAACAGTGGATACTGAAATATGGGAAGATCTGAGCAGAGAGCAGAGCATGATGCAAACCATGACCTCCATCTTCCAAATGATGTGGCTTTGTTTGGAGAGTATACGCACCCCTGGTTCCTCCTCTGATTCTTGCTTGGACATGTGAGTCTGGATGTCTTTGGACTCCAAATAAATGTGATTCACCTGGAAATACAAATTCAGGTGATTATGGCAGAACGGCTAATTGGTGTAAAGCTGACGTGTGGTTGCCAGATACAGTGTACATGTGTAAGGGTGCCAAATCTGTACAGGAACAGACCATAATATACCCAAATCAAAGGATTTTTAAAGGATTGTTAAAAGGGCTTGCAAAATTGGATCTGTGGTATTTCTGTTCAACTATTGTAGGTCCATTGTATCTTGTATGTCTGAGTTTAAAACACTTTAATATCTAATATGGAGGTACAGAGATCATGGCATGCAGCTCTAAAAGAAAAAAACAAATAACAAGTGGTCATTTGTTTGTGCTGAAAGGTCTGCATCGCCTACTACTTGTTTTCACACTGTGCAACACCCAGAGATTCGCAGTGACTCGGGTCATGGTTTTCCTCGGATCGAGTTGAATTCAGTTTCTACAACCGAGTCCAGCCGCCTCTGATTGAACTCTGCACGTCACGCCTTCAAAAAGTTTTTCATTTCCTTTCCGCGCCGTCGCCGGTTCCCCTGAAATAGACGCTTGCATTACTTCATAAACACACACCCATCACATCAGCGCAGAGCACGGCGGCTGCTGATAATTGTCCCTATGAAATTACGCTGTTGTGTTTGGATGAATGCACATCTCTTTCTACTTTCAGCCACTGAACTCGTGATCTGAATCCACTAGTCCACATCCCCAACACTTTTCCTCGCCGAGTCCTCCCAAAAATGTTGTTTATCGTGCCACTTCAAAATGTCATTTTCATTATGGTCCTATTACCTCGGGCGTTTGGGGGGAAATAGATAAATAAAAAAAATATCACTGCAGGTTTACACAAGTGCAATCGTGGATGACGTACCTTACAACCAATGAGCTGTGATCTCTTTTGGATAATAAACATGATACATAGCGAGACATCACATCGTCCCTCCCTCCATGTTATTCTTTTTTTTCTTAGATTCCGGCTGTTACCATCTTCCTTAATAATAGTTAGATTTTGTGGTGCCATCAAATTAAGATATAATGTGACCTGGGGTTTGCCGAATGTCTCGTTGCAGAACAGATTAGAAAAACAATCGATGATGTTTCTCGGGGCGGATTCAAGTTTAAATTAGCAGGCTTGTCGTGCAGTTAAATCTGAGGCGGTTCCAAACAACTGTGGTGTTAATTATTCCTCATTGGAACTTGCCAAACAACTCATATTGCCTCTAATTATTCCACAATTAACAAACTAAAGTTAGTTCAGCACTAATCTTTCATTTCCTTGGCATTTTTCTTCATTAATCTGTGTGCCAGTGGTGTTATCTCATAAAGTAAAGACATAAAGGGAGTGTGTGAAGCACACACCTTTACTATCCCCTTTTGGTAGTGGATAATAAAAACGAATTATTCTCCCATGTTCGGCAGCTCATTCGGGACTATGTGTCTGCATGTCAGTGGCTCTGGAATGGAGGAGCCGGAGTCCTCTAAGAGCCTTTCATTATTCTAATTGCCATGTCTGTCCATCACATCAGCACTCCCAAAAGAACATTATCTCACACTGTACAACTATATGAGACTTAACATGGGAAATATGCACATTTCAATTTGAAGCATGGGTCGCATTATGCAGGAAATTTACTCAACTCGAATTACAGCTTCACAGCAGCACAGTGTTGGTTTAACTGACAAGAAAGAGCGCACATTTTTTTTTAGATTTTATTATTTATTTTCTCCCTCTTTAGCTGATGCTCTTTCACAATCAGGACGAAATATATAGATTATCACTCAACTCGCACTCTAATAACCTGACGTGCTTTACATGTTGGGAGGCGGTTGCCATGGTAACATCTCCACCACAGCTCTCACTGAGCAGGCAACAGATCATGCTCTCACCTGTACGTACATTGACTTAAGTCCTATCAAAAGCGGGCTTTGAAGACTTTGAAAAGTTTTAACGCCATTTTCATATTTTTTTTCTTTAGTGTCATGAGTTGGATGACCTGGTTCCTGCTGTCGAGAGGGAACATAGCAACAGCTCGCTGGAGAGTTGTTGAAGGGAAATATCAGACAAGACTGGCAACACGGGGTTAATGGATCATGACACCTCAGCGTGAGAGGAGATGCTGGTTTGAGGATGAACAGCTCTGGAAGGAGCTAGAAAAATGTAGAAATGTGTTTCATATGGAAGTGTACATAAACATATTTAGGTTTATAGTGCAAGGCATCATTGCTCTTCTTCTTCTTCTGCCTCTTCTGTAACATTAGGCAAAATAATTCCCCACTGGAGGAACTGAATATTCTATTCTATTTTATTTTACCACTTTCTCTACAAAAGAGACATTTTGTAAAGACAAAATAAACAGGATGGAACAACATAAAATTGATGAGAGGAAGTGAAAAAAAACATGCAGAGTTCTACTGTGACAGATGCTGCTTTTAATGCAATGTTACTTTTAACTACTACTCCTTTTTCAATATTACCCTTTGATTACTATCACGTGCATTTCACTGAAACTACCTCACTTTTACTGCTCACTACAGGCTTCTGTTGTTTTGTGTTTATATATAAATATATATCTATTTATTTATTTATTTATATTTCCTTGTTTACTAACCTATTGTCTCTGGAGCTATCTATGGCACAAGAACATCCTTTCGGGATGAACAGAGTTCCTCTGATCCGCATACTGATCACAACCACAGCAGCTGCTTCCACGATGCTAAAAAAGCATTTGCGCTCTTTCCGTGCAACCTGTGGAGATAATTTAAGTCCGGGAAAGGAAATATCACAAATAACATTGTGTGCATAATACGCTGCATGTTTAATTATATGTCACTGCTTCGTTTACAAAGGAACAGTGCACCATGGTTTCTGTATGTTGCACCAGTATGTCTTACAGGTATGTCTTATTTTGTCATTTCCCCATGTGTGTTTAGCATACATGCTGTGTGTATGTAAAACTAATGAACCTGCACTAATGTACTGCACTACACGTACTGGTAGCAGTACTAGTAGCAGACCTTTATGATGACAGTCTGTAGATGATTAAAAATGCAGACCTCTGGGGTGACATGTGCAACTGCAAAACTGAGCCACTCTGCACTTTTTTTTATTTTCGCCCAGCTGTGCGGATTGATGCATTCATCAGTCTGGAAGCAGTTACAACTGATTTGGTTTTGTGTGGTCACTGTAATGGAATTCGGACACCGCCCTTCAATATACAAAAATGCAAAAAACAGCATTTCTCAGGGCCAATAGTTCACAATTGTACGATGTATTGTCAATGAAGAGTAACCCCTTTCTCCTTGATAGGATGGCCTAATTAATGGCAACGATAATTAACTCAGTCCCATTTCATTGGGCACAAAGTGCAAGGCAGCAGCCCCATTATCCTGTTGATAACTGCGGTGTCCTTCCTTTCATCTCCACTCTTAATGCCATCAAATACCATTACTGATTGTCCAATTTGCAGAGTGCTCTGGGATCTCACTGCTTGTTTAGGCAAGGAAGTGCATCACAAATACGAGGTGAATGCTCAGTGAGCTGCAATCAGCAGTGGGAATCGCATCACAGTGATATTTTCCACCTCACTTTTTAAGCGTGGCCTCACAATATCCTGAGGTCGGCTGTCGCAGAAAGCCATGTAGGGAATGCGCTATCTGATGCCCACAGTATTTCAGCCAACAGGGGCGGTATGGGAGAGGGGAGTTTATCAGAGATTAGCTCGGCTAAAGATTCACCTACGTTAAATTATTTCAGTGTTGAACATAGGCGACTGTGAATTTTTAAAGGCGGCTGTTTTGGCCTGATGGCTGCAGGCTGCAGAATCTTTTGAGATTGTAGGAATGGAGGTCAGAGTCGAGTAACCTTGTTGGCTCAGGTAAGTGAACCAAGACTAAGCCTGACCTGATGCCGTCTGATAGCGTGCACGCGGTTACTTCCTCGGCGTTCAACAAATGTTCGACCGTCACACATTAGCTGCCGTTCCACCTTCTAAAAACGTTCACGCATGCACATCTGTAGCCCCTATGAAGTCGCTTCAAATGCAGTTGCACCTCCACTTACATTTACATTTAGTCATTAAGCAGATCCTTTTATCTGTCGCCACTTACATATGAGAAAAAAGAAAAAAAGAAATACATCTAGAACCTTAGTGTAGCATGTAATACTGGTCTGCATTCTTCAGACTAACAAACGTTTAGAGTGCTGTATGATGTATGTATGAGTCCTGTATGAGCACTAGAACAAATGCAGAGTAGTAGGAGTAAGATAAGAGGGTGACTGCTGAGCGAGGTGAGCGTGAGTTATAAAAGGAATCAGTTGGAAAGAAAATTATGAGTAATACAAGAAATGTCTGGAATGAAAAGAAACAATCAAACTAATGCTAGCCTTATTTCTTGCTATCAAAACAAGGTGAAATATTCTAAACTTAGTTTTAAATGTCTTTCAGACACAGTGTGATAGTGCCAAGTCAAGCGGCAATGTCATTATATTGAATTAATAAATTCATTATGAATTAATCTCAGACTGAAGATGAAACATTTATATTTATTCACTTTTGGCACTCCAAACACATTAGAAATACATAGATTTGTAAGAGATACAGCATGCAGACGGTATATGCTGCTTCCACTATATTTGCGTATATACTGTATGCAGATTTAATCATTAGCCGGAGACTTCATTTTCAATACAGCAGGGACTTTAAAAGGCTGTGGACGTGTTGCCACACTGCAGAGTGTAAAGCATCTGATGCCATTTGCAATGAAAGCCAGACTGAGCAGAGCACAGACAAACGCTTCTCTGTGTTGATGAAACAGTTCTGACAGTTGTGGAAGCAGTAGCACTGCGGGTTTATATTCTTCAGGGATTACGAGGAATCAACACAGCTGCAGCGAAGGTGGTGTTAACATAAGCAGATGTTATTTGTTTTAATACTTTGTGCGTGTGTGTGTGTGTGTGTGCCAGTGTGTATGGATGTGATGTGGAGGATATAATAGCTGCGAATAACTTGTTTTTTTTTTCTTTTCGGCCTTGCATTTTTCTATATATTAATACATTTTCTGGGTAAATATAAGTGTTCTGGAGTTACAGTTGTGAAATAAGGTATGGATCATTATTAACTCGCACATTTGTTTTCATTTGTTCTAAGTAAACATATATAGTAAGTAATAGTATAGTAAGTAAACATATTATTACAAGTAAACATTTATTGGGTTAACTCTGATTCTGGAACAGTCACAGCACTGCATTTAAATGCATAAGACACTGTACTATTGTTTGGTTGTGAAAGTGGAAAAATATTCCCACCTGAGAGGTGTCAACATTATTCCTAAAATGTGCGTGATGATATTTGTCATATCTCCAGTTATCGATTGCCGTTTCCAAATCTCTTTGTTTTTACCTCAGAAGACAAATTGTGGTGTTTTTGCACAGAAATCAACATTTGTCAGTTCAATAGGTGAGGGAGCGTTAAAGCCGGTATTCAAAGGCTGCCTTATCTCAGGTTTATCACAGGGCGACACTGTAGTGGGTGCTGTGAAAATCTTCAAACGTGCACATAAATGTGTGCACATAAATACTGTTAGATTTCCATCTGTGGCACGTTGTGCTTGCTTAAAAAACAAGATATCATTAGATTGATAGGAGCACAGGAAAACAGTCCATTACTGAGACTGTGGCTGTGCCGGCATTAGCATTCATCATCTGTCCAAGAGTGTCACTCGAAATGAATTCCCGGGTCCGGCTGGGGTACGACTCATCTCCATGAATTCAGAGGTGACCATATTGCTCATGTTCTGATTGCTTTAAGAGATAACGTATGCATTAAAGGAGCACACCTGAAACTTAAACCAAGGTCACACCTCATATATGTAATAGAACAGGTCTTAATATTATCCTTGAAGATTATTATTTCAGACGAGATTCAACGTAGCGTGAGATAACTGAGACATGATGTATAGCGTGGTCCCCAGTCGCGTCATTTGACATATTCGCTGTCTGGCCTTCTCCAACGTGGCTCGATTGAATCCAGTATCGACATGTCTATATCGTGTCCATCCTGGGACATGCTCTGCTGTTCTGGAAAGAGGCGGAGGCCACTGCATGCTCGTAAACAGTTATAGGCGATCTACAATATCCTTTTCTTCTTGTGTTAAGACTGAAGCTATTGAGCATTTTACTTTATTTATTTTAGAATAAATGCCTCCAATGCTATATTAAAAGTAATTTTACAATTTTATTTCAGTGCACAATGGTCAGTTTATGCAATGGGTGACCAAGCTATGACTTGTGGGCCAACTGCAGTCTTTGACCCATTTTAATTTGGCCTTGACCAAACTGCTGCCTCATAGTCATGTGCTACTTGTGTTTTATGGAAGTCTATGTGTTTATTTTCAGCTACATTTCATATTCAGAATAATTCAAGATGTTTTAGAATCAGCTGCATGTTTTGGCCTGGAATAGACTGTTGTTATCCGACCCTGTCTCGTTTTGTTCCAGGTCCCCTTTAAAGAAGGGATTCTGCATGGTGAGAACAAACTGGGACATGTTGTATAACATGCTTGGAGCTGCATCAGTTGACGTATGTGCTGTCAGGCCTTTTCCAACATGTTTGGAATTAGTCCAATATTGACCTGTCTACATCGTCTCCAGTCTTGAGATGCTCTGTTCTGGTCTGCCCTGTTCTTGAGAGATGTACTTGAAATAGAGACGGAGGCCTCTCTGTGCTTGTAAACAGTTAAAGAAGACAGCTCGCTGCCTCCTCCGCCCACTGCAGAGGTTCAGGTACGGAGGCTCTGTGCTGCTTCAAAAGTGCTGATCCAGATGTAATATTGACAGGCGCTGAGCCAGGCGAGGTCCTCGGGTCTGACACATTAAGGTCATATTACTTCCCTCCAACCTTTCTGCCTCTCTGACTGAGCCCAGCGCTAAAGATAGCACCCGGCCAATACAGGATCCCTGCTGTTGCCATGTCGGTGATTAAAAATGCATGGACCTTTAATGTTAAACATGACAAAGGACAATGAAACTATGCAAGTCTGAGACACTTGAGGAAAGGCGTTACCTGACGAGATCTGTCCGCTCGTCAATGTCAGAGTCGAGGTTTATTACGGCCCAATGCTAAACGGCGCTTTGACATTAAATCGCACGCGTTTGACGATCCAGATCACATGTTATGATTTGATGCCATGGCGCTCTTAAGTCGAACAGACGTTATCTTATTGAAGTGTCAAGGCGAAAATTCAATATATCGTCTCGGCCGCATAAATAATGCATCACAGGCTCTTAGGGTAAAAAGGAGAGCGGGGTTATAAATATGAAACATATGACTTGTATTGACAAGGCCTAGCCAAGCTGGCACCCGTCATCAGCAGGAGCGAAACAACAGACAAGTGTCCTTCATCATCTGCGCCCTTTGTCGGACCTGTGGAGGTCAGACGTGGACACATCCAGAGTCTCAGGAAGGTGAAACGTGCTCACGCTGTGTCTCTGCCAAACTCAGCTCACCGTAATGACTCTGAAGGGGACCTGGAGGTTAAATGCACATATCAGACCTTGCTCTCTGATGTTGATATAGAAGCTATGAAACATCAGTTTCATCAGAAATGGCTCAGATGCTATTGTACACTCCTATTTTAAGGGTGTGGCAATATGACAGATTTCTGCCCAGATCTGATGCCCCTTCATGCTTTTCTGGCAACCAGGTGTAAACTTCATGCTGATTGCCTGTCATCACATAACTGTTCACATGACGTTACATTCCTTGCGAAACATTTGCGCTACAGTTTGTACACATCCAGCCTTTTATAGAGTTTCAGGTTTGACAAACACTTTTTTTAAATCCTGCTCCCAATCCTGTTTTTCCTGCTCTGATCCCAGAACTTTCATGCTTGTCTGGCAACCGCGCGTAAGGCTTAACAATGACTGACTACCAGGAACTTTACTGCACTATACTATAAACTTCATCAAACTTGTAGTCCTGTGCCATCATTTGCTCACATATGTAGATTAAGGTTGGTAGACAGATGCTACTTTGTAGACAGGGAAGTGGTATGTTTTCTATCTGCCGTTTCAATAACCCAAAATGTAGAGATGAATGAGGATGTTGTGTGATGGTGTTTTAAAACCTATCCTGTGACTTTGGCTGGGGTTAGACGGTCATTATTCAGCAAAGCCAAGGTGAGAGTGGTTGTTCTTTCTAGTCTCCCATTTACGAAAAGAATCCTGTTCTCTCTTATCTTGGTCGACCAAATGACCAGCTTGGCTTTGGTGTGGGCAGCTTGAGTGATGGGCTTCATATTTCTCCATAACAGCCTCAGCAGTAAAGCATGTGGATCCTCTGGACAGATTTTACCCACGCGTCTGTTTTAATATAGAAAACAGCAGTGCAGGGCGACTGTGGGCTGCTATTTTTGTCCTGACTTGGAAAATAAATAAATAAATAATAAGCACCAGGGTATTTGTTCAATACTGGCTTTAATTGGAAAGGGAATAGGACTCTTTATATTAATTCAAAGAGCTGCCATGATTTTTTGAGCCGCCTTCAAGAGATAATTGTTGCCCGGATCGATGATATTTCATCACTCAGCCTGACTGATTCCTGACCGGTGGCTGCGGCGCAGAGTAGCCTCGCTCATGGGGGAACATGTAAAGCCAGATTAATGGTCCATGAACCGGCTCGTGGTTCCAGCAGCTCAGTGCCCGTAAATATCTGCCAGTCCCGTGAATCAAAACACAGTTAATAGCCACACTGTAAATTATAAATGACAATCTTAAACAAGGATGTAGAACATTTCAGTGACTTCTGAGGAATATGACACTTCATTATAAATGGTGGACTCAGCGCTTCGCCGGACACTTTGACTGGAGGAAAGAGCTTGAAGAGCCACCAGTGCAGCACGCAGTTTCAACTAGTTACCATTCAGCTATTTTAAGGATTGAGATTTTCAGCATGAAGGAATGTTTTCATGTCCGTCAGCCCCTCGGGATGGACCTACTCTCCTTGTTAAATTTGATTTAGATTGAGAATAATTTGGCATCATTCTCAGTCCGCTACCAGGCTCTAAGATATTGTAATGTTTAAGACACAAAAAAAAGGCAACTATTGACTAAAATAGCCCATTCGCTACTGCAAAATAAGTTTTGGCTGAGTCAAACTTACCCATTAGAGATACAGTGCAAAGCATTGATCATCGTTTTTATTGCTCTTCATGTTCTTATTCCTCATCTGTGTTTGTATTTTTTTTTTTGCATTAATAGCAACACCAGCAATGAAAGCAAGTATGTACCAAAATGTGTTATTATTTCTCTGCTCACCTATATGCTGATTATGAATCTTTTGGAACATTATTTGTAAAAAACTGCCAAAGGAAATTCCCTTAAGAAATGAATGGGGTGGCACTGCATGCTAGAAAAGTCACCACGGCAGCAACGCACTGTATCACTCTTGAAATTTCCCACAGGGTAAATTTCGAGGTTTATCTGAATGCAAAGTAAACTCTGTCAGAGCACCACAGCAATGTCTCGCAGGGTTCGATAGTTGACTTAAATACAGAAACCTCGGTCGTGCTAATATTCTAGTTGGGGGATGGATTACGAGCGTTGCCGTTTTGTTGACTTCTTGTGTCACACACCTTGCATGATATAAAAACAGATGTCATGTTGTGTATGTGCTCCGTGACTTGAACGACGAGGACCAATCATGTGTGAGATATCGGTTTTGCTAAAAAAAAGAAAGCCAAAAGAAGCAAGATGGATCCTCTGGTCTTTTCCCCGTTGTTACACCCTGCCATCTCGCTTTTGTCACTTTTCTGTCATTCCCAATTTTGTCATTACGCCCTCCTGCTGCTCTCCTGCGATCCTCAGGCTCCTTCTTTTGACATCATCTGCCACCTTTTCTCCACACTCCAAGAAGCAAACCTGCACTGAAAAAAAAGCAAAAAAAAGCAAAATGCCTTTACCACCCTGAATTTAACCCCCACCCTGCTAGAGTAGACATTTTGGCTGAAGGCCAAAGTGGGATGAGTGTGAGTAGCGCTAAAGGATAAAACATGTAGGAAGGAACACAACCTACGTTTCATAGAGCAGAGGAGTGAAGTTCCTCTGACTCACTTTGTTCTCTCTTTTCCCTTTTACTCTCATTAACAGCTGTTTGCAAAGTGTTGCAGAATTCAAATGCACAAACAAAAATCTGAGAAATGTTAAGAAAGAAAATATAATTAAATGCTAAAACACTAATTAACAACAAGTTAAAGAGTTCCATAATTAAAGCAATCTCTATACATGGAGAAGTTAACATCATGTTAAGATAGCGCTACATTCAGTAAAGGGTTCTTTTCTTTACAACTTTAATTTCATAACAAAATCACTGTTTTGATGTTTTCATCAAGTAATTAAGCCACACACATTTTGGCTTTTTTGAAGAATTATTGGAGGCTGGCTTTGCTTTCTTGTGTCTATGTGTATGAACTGTTTACAGCTCAACCTGTACTACGTTCTTCAGGTTTTATTGTATCACGTTTTATTACACAATTTGTTCATTTCACTGTGTAACTTGCCATCTCATTGCTTCCTCTGTAATGAAATTCTAATCGTATTACAATGAAGCTGGCACTCAGTCAATTCAGAGCCCTGTAGAAACACCCACCCTCAAACTTTGTGTCAGCTACAAACATTTATAGAGGGTTCATGCTTCAGCATGTCAGTCTGCAACCCTCATATGTCTCTCTGTGGTTTTAGATCAGTGATGTTGTGTAAGGATTGAAATGAGAGGTGTCAAATCCTGTAGGATGCTGCAGGATCCCCCCGGGTAGAACACAACTGGGAAACGCTGTGTTTAATCAGTTGATGTTCAGCTTAAATAATCAACAGAATATCTCTCAGACCTAAGAGTAAAGGAAATAAGCAGGTTGCAGCTGTTTCCAAGCTGCTTTCCTCCAGCTGGATGTTAACTGCGTTTGTTGTCTCCAGCCCACGGTGTTGTGAACCTTGAGCACAACAGGAAGTTCTTCCAAACTACTTTCTACATCTCTCTCCTTTTTTTCGGAGATACTGTAGGTAGTTACTGAACAGCCCAAGGAGCTTCTGTTTTTCTTTCAGAGGCTGTGTTGTGAAGCCCAACAACAGAAATGTCAGTGCTTCAGCTGCTGCTGTTCGCATATACACAAAGCTTTGAGCCATGTCTCTGTTTCTGCAAACCTTGGGATAAATTCAATTCATTTTTACACCTGGACACAGTCTTCTCCAAATGGCCCCACTTTCTAAAAAGTTATGTTTCAATGCAACTTATTTGAAACAGCACATGCACAGTGAATGTAGGGTTCCAAACTGGCACCACTTCTTTACTGGGCCAGGTTGGGTAGAGAGCACAACAAGTGCAAGCCATATTTTCCTCCCTGTGCAAGAGAAGCTGTGGAGACAATTAAACATCAGTTTAAGAGGCTTAAGGCTTCAGGGAATAAAAACGGATCCCAGTCATCATATCTACAGGCAGTCTGCCTGTAGATATGATGACTGGGATCAAAGCTACATTTTGATGTCCTGGACTCAGTCCTGTGTCGGACACAGTCTGATACTTGACGTTTTTACTCTTTGCTTTGACTACTTCTGTGTGCTTTAACATAATGATGTGACAGTCGTTGTTGCTTCTTAAGGCCTACAGAGATGTAATGATGGAGCTCTTGAGCAGTGGAAAAGCAAGTGGTTCTCAACTGGTTTCAAGTTGAACCAGCTCCAAAGCCATCGCTAGAGCCATTCTGGTGGAGAAGGGGTGTATTTGTGGCAACATCTTGAGCTCAGTACATAAAAGTGGCGTTTGATTCACTCCAGTCATTGACTGAACACAATGTGGGCGGCGATTACCTTCATCACCGCACTGTAATTAAGGAAGCGTCTTTTCTGGGAGATGCTGTTGCTAAGGATCATAGACTGTCCTGTTTCTGTTATGTCTTCTTGCGGCGTTCTCATTCTGGTTATAACACGTGTGTGTCCATGCGAACTGCTCTGTGGAAGGACGTTAGTTAGTTAGCGAGAGGAGAAGAAGGCTGTTGTATTATGGGATGTCTGTTGAGCTACAGGCAACCCGCGGAGCTTTTTATCTGGCTGTGCAACCTGGCCGGATGGCATCCTCTTGGCACGCCATCCTTGTGACTGGCCACTTGGCTCGTGGCCCAGGGATATTTGGCTCAGTGTGCATCGCAGAGTCACCCCATCCCCCTAATTCCCTACTTTACTCTCTCTCTCTCTGTCTCCCTCTCTGTCTCTCTCACCCTTTCCTCCCTCACTGGCCTCATGCCTAAGGACAACTGCAGTGCTTTGTGTGGCCTGGCGGGTCTCTTTATACTGGCTTCATTGCCATAGCGGGTAGAGAAGACAGTGCCATGATAGCTACAGACAACCGCACAATTATACAACACAGTCACTCAGTGACTGCAAGGTGGCTTTTTGCAATGCATGAGGCCCTATCAGCTGTGACTTACCAAGGCACCGGTGTAATTCAATTGTAGGGATGGCCTTGGGTGGTGCAGAATCAGGGGACGTACAACAGCTTATTACCACCTCTCGGACTGTCTATCAAATTGATAGCTCACTCTTAGTGGCATCTCATTGACATTGTGTTGAATGTCCTGTGTCGGCCCTGCTTAATTGAACACAGAATTACCCTATTTGGACACGCTTAGCAGAATGGGGCTTAACGAACGTGGAAAATAGAAGATGAGATCAGAGCTGACCTCTGGAACACACTCCATACACAAAAGCCACAGGCTGCAGTCGCAGAGATTATCTAAAGGGGGTGGTACGAACATTTTGTAATCTGTCAAATGCTGGCACCACAAAGTACACATGGAAATACCCAATGGCCATGACTCAATATGCCGTGTTCTATGCGAAACCACATGGTGCAAGTTTTGGGATTCTGGCCCAGGATGGAGAAAAGGATTCCTCGTGTGAGCTTGATTAATTTGATTATCTGGAGGGTCTCATGTGGGGCGGATGTGATTGGTTTGGCAGATTCAGAGGTTACGCGAAAGTTGACATCCTAGATTTGAATGCACATACTCTCAGACGCATACTGGTGTCTGGTGTTTGATTGTTAGTGGGGTGAAAGTAAGGACAGCCTGGGAAATGGACTCATCCATACATGGTGATGTGGAGATTCTATCTGTGTAATGTTGCATCTCATATAACCCAGTTAATGGAAAGGCGTCACCAACTTTTATCATATAGGCAATCCTTTTTTTATTGTTTGGTGGCTGAAACTTTCTTTTTAATGGAACATGAAACTGCAGAGGTATAGATTAGATCACTGCTTGCTGCACAACTAGAGAGGTGAATTTGTGAATATTCCAACTGCAAAATGCATTAAATCAATAGTGTACAAATGTATGTTTCACCTACCTGTAAGATAACAAGCAACTGCGATTTATTCAAATAATAGATAGAGACTTTCTTACCGGGATGAAAACATCAGTATGAAATCAATAAAAGTAGTCGCAGCCAAAGGGAGAATCAAGTTATCATAGCATTGAGAATGGAAATGGGGAGAAACTGTTTTGTTTGCCTTTATCCAGAGGTGTAAAAGCTGCCAACACTACCAGCAAGTCTAAAGGCACCTTCTTAAAAACCAAGCTGAATAGATGGTGAAAGACTGCTCCATTTAGCGGAAAGGATGTGCTTTTCTTATTCCATGTTTCCGTAACCCACTCTCTGCCTATTCGGAGTCAATTACCGATTAACTTTTTTAACCAACCAATCAATTGTAACTAAAAATCTTCAGAAAACTTGGCATCATCTGGTGCAGCATCTGAGGTGCTCTGCTCTAGTGGAACTAGACTTATCTATATGCATACATGCACAGTATTTTTAAGACCAGGACATTTTCTTGTTCTATTGTTAAAATATCTTTTTGCACGTTGAATATTTGTATTTTGATCCTTTGTTTTGTTTGCAATTATATTTTACTGCCAGTTTATTGTACATTTGCACATAATGAATTATAAAATCTTGACTCTTGCTGTGTGTGTTTGTGTGTATGTGTGTGTGTGTGTGTCCTGTGATGGACTGCAGACCTGTCCAGGTTGTGTTCCCTGCCTTTACCCTGTGTAAGCTGGATATACCACTGGGTACAAAGCAGGTGAGATGATGGATGGATGGATAATTAACATTGCTTAGGTTTACAATGTAAACTGCATTTACTGTTGTGCACTGACCTTTGCCATCGTCAGGCTTTTCTGACATTGTCCTTTATCTCTGCGTGGCTTGCATTTTCAGTTGGCCTGTGTGATCTATTCCAAATAATTCATGTCTTTGAAGGTGTTGTAGGACAGTATATAGGGGGCCAGTGCAGCAGCATCACATTTTGTGCAGCTTCCTGACAACTGTGCAAAGATCTCTGCTGCCCTCTGTTGATGCACATCTGAAGAGAACAAACCAGATGAGCTCTGCAGTGAATCTCTGTTTACAGCTGCAGCTCTCTCTAAACCAAACATAGACTGTATTCCTCTCTGTCAAGTTGAACGTATTCCATTTAATTTCCCGACCAGCAAAATCATGAGATGTGAAACTGTGTCATGTTACATGTGCACTCATCCAGTCTATCATCTGGCATCATATCATTTGGCATTTTGTGTTTTAAAATAAGATTGCATCTTTCATGTCTATATAAAAGAAGAAAAAAGAAAAATGGAATATAGAATAATGGAATATAAAGCCTATGTTACAGCGTGGGCATGATGTTGTGGTTCTATATTTCCAGAAGATGGAGCCAGAGCCTTATGAAAGAATCTATTGGGACTGTCTGACCCTGTAGTTTATGGACAGTCCAACTTTTATTAAACTGTGCAGAACATTCATTGATTGCCGGAGCCTCTGTTGACACTTGTTTTTTCAATATCACATCAAGTGCTTTGCAAAAATGCATCAGACAAGTGGAATGAGCTCTTCAACCGAGCTCCAATAGACTATTACAGGCTGCTTTTATTTATTTATTTTTTGACAGGCAGCCACATGTGCACCTGCTTTATGAGGAACCTGACAGAATTACATTCCATTGGCAGCAGAAGAAGCAGCATTATGCATCATCTCAGGTGCCGCGTGCGCACGTTTGTGTGTGCGTACGCTTGCGACAACAAAGATGGCATTCACCATTTCTGAACAGCAATTACATTTCCCCTAAGAAAATTATCCAGATGGGTTTGAAATATGCAACAATTTGTTTGGTCATTAAGATGCCTATTCAGAACTGCTTTTGCTTGTAATTATAACAAACTAGGCAGTATGCCATGCCACTGATGCATTCCCTTTGTGCTCAGAAGTAATTTTCTTTTCCTAGGGGAAAAAAAGCCGCCTTGTGTTTTTTAATGTTCAGCCCACGTCCGTAACTACTCGCCAGTAGAGCAGTGAAATCGTTTTCAACCTGGAAGAGCGGCTCCAAGATTGCAGCTGCCACCAAAGAAAAAAAAAAAGAGGAAAGAAAGAAAGATGGTCTAAGTGGGATTTTTGTCATGAAATTTTGTGTGAAGTTCTGATTGTTGTAATGAAGTGAAATAAAAATTATTTTACTGGGAGATGACAGTCTTTGAGGTAAAGAAATGTTTGACACAAAGCGGTTAATGATGATGGTGCTGCCTTCATATTGTGCTTGAAATCGATGTGGTGTCTTGAGCCTTCACTATCTTGGTTTGAGCCACACCTAGAAATGCACAAAAGCTAAATGTTGGAACAAGAAATCGGTAATGAAAACCTCCCAAATATCGTGAACGAGGTTAAACAGAGATGTATTGTAAAAATGTTCTGTTTTTGACATGATATGGGAGTCACATGACCAATCCCTGGACAAGTGTACAAGAATCATGGGATGTTGCAAAACTAAACCTTGAATGAAACCTTCAATGGAAAGACCAACAATTTTTTGATACATTGTTTTTATTTTGCAAAACAAAAACATGATGGACGCACAACTAGTGAGATCTTGTCCTTGTTTGGTTTGCAATGATACAGCAAAAAGCAAAACCATCATCATACAAACCTTTAGAAATGCTCATATTATTCAACTCTGCACTTGGCCAAAAGAGACCCTTTGACCGACAGCTCTCGTGTTTGCATAAGCATGCAGAAAAGCTTAGAGACGTGAGAAGACCACGTTAATAAATACGTGTGGGGAATCGCAAGGAAAGGAATTATCCATAATAAAACCAATGTGAACGACTTGATACTTTTGACATCAGATGAATTAATGAATGCGGCTGAAGTATAGATGAGAAGGAGAATAAATATTCACAACATTTACAGTTACATTTTCTGTATAAATGGCAATGTTTATTTTCAATTCTACTTTTAGTGAATTTATGACATTGATTTTTTTGGTAGATTATGTTTCTGACAGATTTATTATTCTATAACCTGGCTCAGTATTCCTATGAAAGTATTAAAAGAAAAATGAAAATAAGATTATGTTTGAAGTTAGACTCTCTTTCGAAAAGTGTTCTTATAGGTCTTTTTATTACCTCAGGCAATTTGTAAATCATGTTTTTTAGACAGAAAACCACTAAAAATGAATCTCCTTTACCTTAAGCCTGGTCGATGGGGCGTGCTGGTCCAGAGTGCTTCAGCCACACTATGGCTGTCAGGTTTTTATACGTGCTCTCGTGCTCTGTAAATTGTTCACTCTCCGTAAAGACCCCGAGACGGAGCAGGTGTCAGCACGTCAAGACCCTGGGATTCAGCTAAGCTTCACAGTCTCCTGTTCGGTCCTCGCTCGACCATGCTGCGACTTTTCTGGCTCACAAATGTGTGACAATCTGTCCTGAGGTGTACAACCTGCCATAAGAAGCCACCGTGCGGCCACGAACCCAGACACAAAGTCAGACACAGTTCAAGGATGAGAAATGAGCCCATCAACGTAAAGATAACAGCTCGCTCCTCCTGCTAAACAACTTGGATATCTATCTATGTGTAACCTGAGCTGTGGGTTTCAATAAGCAGCTTAAAAATAATAGCAAAGCCTTTCATGATGCATTTTACTGATTCTATTTTACAACACATTTCTGAGGCGTGCCTCTATTGGCGTATGGGGGTTTCAGTTTCTAAAGGTCAGTTAATGGAAAAATCAATTTTGCACTCAAGCTGGGTAGCCAAGGCTGTACAAGTACCCAAATGGATAGTTATGTAATCGATACATGTTAAAAATAACGCCCTTTCAGTTACATTTCAGCCACATTAAGGTGATAACGCCAGGCACACTGGAGACTGGCCATCGCCTCGCTGCTAGTTTGGGGAAATGTTGCACCTAAGAGGACTGTTTTATAAAGTCCAGGCGCAGGACAAGAAAATAAAGAGCCTCAGGTGACCCAGCAGCGCTGTCACATCTCATCTACCTACCAATACCTCACCTGCATTATTGATTGTAGTGCTTTGCATATTTTAGCCTTTTTTACCCCGAAGCAGACGGATGTAAAACATGATGTATTATGAATCCTGACACCAGGCTTTTCTTCATATGCCCGGTGGGGGGTGGGGGTGTGGGTGTGGGTGGGGGGCATAACATCCTGGAACTGTGTTAAGTTATGGCGTCAACCTTCAAGGAGATGCTGCTTGGAGAAAACTCCATCTTTGAAAGTTGTTTGGCTGTCAGGAGGACCATCAACCAGATCAGCAACAAGCTTAAGAAGCTAAAGAAAGACTGTAGGGAGCAGAAAAAATGATAAATCCACGTTTTGATGTCCTAGACTCTGTCCCCAGGAAAGCTGCTGAGGCACTGAACTCCTGAACTATGATGTTGTTGACACCTGACACTTGAAAGGGTTTTTTTTATTTGTTTGTTTGTTTGTTTGTTAAAGAGACATGTCTGCTCCTGTGCGTTTTCACTTAATGAAGATCTCCAAGTCGTCTGCAACATACCTGACATTATCACTATTTCCTGCACTACTCGTATTTATTAAGTTATCATATTTGCTTATTTGTTCCTGCTGGGACCTCAGCTACACATTTAGTCTCACTCTCATGTTAGTTCAGACTGAATTGACGTTGTAATCTTGGTAATGACTTCACTCTCTAACCACCTTGAGCCATGGAAAATCAGACTGAAACGACTGCGAGCCAGCACGAGCGCTTGGAACCTGCAGTGGTGGAAGAGGAGCAGGAGAGCAGCTGGAATGCCGGAGCTTAACTGCTTTGCATGGACGCCGCCTCTTTGCTTGATGAAAAGCGGTTTCTGTGACCCGCGGCCGTCACTTACCAGACCCGGGCTGCGTCCAGCAGCACAAACAGACACCAGCAAAGCTCTCAATATCGCTTCAAATCAATGGAAGTGGCACAGAATGTGAAGCCCGGACGGCCCTGAAGCCTGTCCATCGGATTTAAACAGCGGCTCGTCCTCTCTTCTTCTTGATGGACGTCATCAGGACCCATAAAGCCGCAGTAGCCCAAAGTCGGTTTACCATCAGGAGTCATCTGTCATGTATTATTCCATGTGACATGCAAATGCCTTTCTTACATCAAACGGGATATGTTCCACTTAAACCCTAATCATGCAGTCACATGCAGCCCGATGAGCGGGAAAGATTCCCTCTTTCTGCATGAAGAAGCAGAAGAAAAGCAGAGGAGAACAGAGGAAAAGCAGAGGAAACCAGAGGAGACCAGAGGAGACCAGAGGAGAACAGAGGAGAACAGAGGAAAAGTAGAGGAGAAGCAGAGGAGAAGCAGAGGAGACCAGAGGAGAAGCAGGGGAGACCAGAGGAAGCCAGAGGAGACCAAAGCCCTCTCCCCATGTCCCTGGCCACCACTGGTCACTGTGGTAAAAATAGTGGCAGAACATGAAACGTAACGACGATCCAACATTAATGAAATGATGGAATAATGTCTTCTCGCCGGGCCCATGAGTCCCTGCGTTGCAGGTCAAGTTCAGAACGTTTCCTTTGATTCGCTCTACAGCTAAATTGCGCGACTGGGGACCTGAACGGACGCGCAGCTGCAACGTGCATCGACTAGAACAACATCAACAGACCCCTGACACCAGCTTTAATTATACCTTTAGAAGAGCGAGAATATGGAGTTATCTCACCAGGACCTCTGACCTCTCAACAATGGACCTAATGTGCTAGCATAAAAAAAAAAAAAATGCAGCAATTGGCTGCACATGGAATCTGAACTTTATTCCAACAACTTCAACTTCAACTTCAACTTTTATTTGTTTTAAGTGCCATATCATAACAGCTGTTATCTCAGAGCACTTTACAAGCAGAGCAACAATATGTACATAGTGAAAAAACCCCCTGTCCTTAGACCCTCGCAAAGGCTGAGGAACAACTCCCAAGAAAAACCCTGAGAGGGAAAAAAGGGGAGAAACCTCAGGGTGAGAGACAGAGGAGGGGATCCTCACCCAGGACGGACAGGCGGGCACAAACAAAACATTATTGATGGCTAACAGTTCAGGATATAAATTAATGAATTGAAGTAGTAGCAGGCAGGAGGAACCGCGGTGAGATGAGCCGGGTAGAGGTGGTCCTGGATCCAGCTCAGTGTTGATGGAAGTCGGGAGGGAAAATAAAAATAATAAAAATAAAATGAAAAATGAAAAAGTAAAATATGAATAAACAGAAAATTAAGAATTAAAAAATAAAATATTAATAAAAATTAAAATAAGAATAAATAAATTAATTAATTAATTAAAAAATATATATATATATATATATATATATATATATAAACAAAAAATAAAAATGAAAAAAAAATAAATAAATAAATAAATAAATAAATAAATAAATAAATAAAAATAAAATGAAAATAAAAATAAAATAAGAATAAAAATAAATTGAAAGATAACAAAGGAGAGGGGCAGGAGAGGGAGGAAGAGGAGGAGATGGAAAACAGACGGGGAGAGGCCAAGAGGAAAGAGAGAAGCTAGAGGGAACGTGAACCTGATTCACACCCACAGAGAAGCCAGAGAAGATAGAGCTCAATGTGCCGGGGACCCCCAGCAGACTCAACCTATAGCAGCTTATCTTGGATTTATCTGTAGGCTCTGTCAAAAAGGAGGGTTTTTAACCTACTCTTAAAGGTAGAGAGGGTGTCTGCCTCCCGGACTGAAACTGGTAGATGGTTCCATAACAGAGGGCCTTGGTAGCTGAAGGCTCTGGCTCCCCATCTAGACTTAGAGACTCTTGGAACCACAAGTAGGCCTGTATTCAGAGAACGAAGTCTCCTAGTGGGGCAATAGGGTTTTATCAGGTCTGAGATATAAGAGGGTGCCAGACCATGAAGACCTTTATAGACAAGGAGGAGGATTTTGAACTGGATCCTGAAAGGTACAGGAAGCCAGTGTAATGAGGCCAGAACAGGAGAGATGTGATCTCTCTTTCTAGTTTTAGTCAGGACACGAGCTGCCGCGTTCTGAATGAGCTGCAGAGTTCTCAGCGACCTATTGGAGCTTCCAGCCAGTAGAGAGTTGCAGTAGTCCAGCCTGGAGGTAACAAAGGCATGGACCAGCTGTTCTGCTGAATGGAGAGGGAGGAGGTGTCTTATTTTTGAAATATTGCGGAGGTGGAAGTAGGCAGTCCGTGAGATCGATTTTATGTGGGAGCTAAAAGACAGGTCTGGCTCAAAACTAACACCTAGGTTCTTAACAGTGGTGGCAGAAGAAGTCGCAAAACTACCTTGTAATGCTATGGCATCAGATATTGAATCGCGTAGGTGTTTAGGACCTATGAGCAGCAACTCTGTTTTTTCAGAGTTCAGAAGGAGGAAATTATTAGTCATCCAGGCCTTCACATCATCAAGGCAGGACTGAAGCTGCTGTAGACGGTTGAGCTCGCCCGGCTTGATAGATAGATATAACTGAGTGTCGTCAGCATAACAGTGGAAATCTATAGAGTGACTCCTGATGATATCACCTAGAGGGAGCATATATACAGAGAAAAGAACTGGACCAAGCACAGATCCTTGCGGAACCCCGTGGCTGACTTTAGTACGTGGCGATTGGTTATCGTTAACACAAACAAACTGATATCGGTCTGAAAGATAGGACCGGAACCAGTCTAAAGCAGTGCCTCTAATTCCGAGTTGATATTCCAGTCTCCTTAGTAAGATCTGGTGGTCGACCGTATCAAAAGCAGCACTGAGATCTAACAAGACAAGCACTGAAATGAGACCCTGGTCAGACGCCATGAAGAGGTCATTAGTGACTTTAACCAGTGCAGTCTCAGTGCTATGATTTATTCTAAAACCAGACTGGAAGGATTCAAATAAACTATTGTTATTGAGGTGTTCACAGAGCTGGTTGGCAATGATCTTCTCAATGATTTTTGAGATGAAGATGAGGTTAGAGATCGGTCTGTAATTTGCTAAAGTTCCTGGATCAAGGGATGGTTTCTTGAGGAGGGGTTTGATTATTCCGACTTTGAACGTAAGAGGAACGTAACCTGTTGTTATGGACATGTTGATGAGGTCAAGTAAGGAGGTGGCGATTAAAGGCAGCACTTCCTTTAACAACTTGGTCGGAATCGGGTCAAGGAGGCAGGTCGAAGATTTAGAGGAGGAGATGATAGTGGTCAGCTGATGCAGGTCAATGGGGTCAAATGAAGATAGTGACCTGGTTATATCCACATCTGTGATCTGAAAGGCTGCAACAGGGGGTTGGTTAGTTGCCATGCATGCTGAGTGAGTCGTAATTGTTTGTCTAATATTTGTAATTTTGTTGTTAAAGTAGTCCATAAATTCACCACTGCTGAGATGGGTAGGGACACACTGCTCAGTGGAGTTATGACTCTGAGTCAGCCTGGCTACAGTGCTGAACAGAAACCTAGGGTTATGCTTATTTTCCTCAATTAGAGAGGAGTAGTATCTCGCTCTGGCATTACACAGAGCCAGCCTGTAAGTCTTCAGACTATCTTTCCAGGTAAGAAAAATACTAGTGTTTTTGGTGGAACGCCATTTCCTCTCTAACTTACGTGCTAGCTGCTTTAGGTGGCGAGTTTCTGGAGTAAACCAGGGGGCGGATCGTGGTCTAGAGATAGTCTTTTTTGTTAGGGGTGCAGCCGAGTCGAGAGTCTTGCGAAGGGAGGTAACAAAGCTATCAGTGAGGTGATCGATGAGGGAGGGACTCAAGCTTTCATAACAGAGAGGGGGGGACGCAGTTCCAAGAGACAGGGGGATAGCTTCTTTAAAGTTAGATAAGACGCTGTCGGTTAAGTGCCGTGTATATATACTGCTCTTCTTTCGCACACAACCGGCTAGAAGGAAGTTGAAAGTAATTAAAGAATGGTCGGAAATAAGTGGATTAGGGGGTGAAACGGTCAGGTGTTTAATTTCAACACCATAAGATAGAACAAGGTCCAGGGTGTGGTTGAAGCAGTGCGTGGGTTCATGCACATGCTGGCAGAAGCCAATGGACTCCACTATAGAAGTGAATGCTGTACTGCAGCTATCACTGACCACATCTACATGAATATTGAAGTCACCGATTATAATGATTTTGTCAGTTTTGAGAACTAGGTTTGAAAGAAATTCTGGAAATTCAGCCAAAAAATCTGAATAGGGGCCTGGGGCCCGATACACTACGACAAGTAGGAGGGGCTGTGCTTTCCAGCTTTGGTGACACAGGCTGATGATAAGGCTTTCAAATGAATTATAATCAATATTAGGTTTCGGAGTAATTAACAGACTACGATCAAACACGGCTGCCACCCCACCTCCACGGCCAGAACATCGAGGGACATGATAGTTAACATGGCTGGGAGGAGAAGCCTCATTTAGGCTAACATAGTCACCCTCACAAAGCCAAGTTTCTGTGAGACATAACACATCAATGTTGTTGTCAGAGATTAATTCATTTACAAGAATGGCTTTGGAGGACAGGGAGCGGATATTAAGTAATCCACATTTAATGCTCCTGTCCTGAGAAGTGACTGAGGAACTCCTGATTTTTTTATGACATATTTTTACTGGAGTTGTTCTGCAGATAGTTTTGAAGCTATTCAACCAATCTTCTGTGATAACGAGATGAATTCATGTTCATCTGGATTCATCATTATTACTGCATGGCCTCACTGCTGCATTCATAGCACTGTTTACCTGGAGTTTGCTGAATAATATTATTCTATATCTGCATGTTAATATTTTGAAATGTGAATTTGAAATGGACAAATCTAAATAATGCATGTCACGTAATGACAAAAAAAGAGTCTGACACCATTGGCACACACTTGCCTCTGAGTAAATGGTTCCTAACAGTAGTTTGCGGTGAAATGCTCCAGGTTCCCCCTCAGTTTCTTGCAGTACAGTATCCAACATACAGTACTGTGTAAGGCTGGATGAGAATGCTCTACAGCTCTGCTGTTTGAGGAAGTCATGACCACTCTGTGACTGGTCTGGGTTTATTCCCACACCATAGGAAGAGATTGGAGAATAACATCTGAGGTATTTCTGATGAGTTCCATTCTGTCTTCATTATCACTAGGGAACATGGATAAATATTCCATTCAAACATTCCAGTTCCTCTTTTAGTTGTAGTCCAAGCTCAAAACCTCAAGCTGAGATGCTGTCTGTGAAGGCCTCTAATCATCGTTTCAAGCAGAAGGCCACGTACTGAACCACCGCATGTTGAGAGGATGTTGATAGTGAATTCAGCCTGTTAAACACTTTTTATTTCCCCTTCCTTCCTCTTCACATGCAGCACTCCATTCCAGTGACAGCTCTCTGTAGTCCTTCTGTTGGTGAGATATAATTTCACGGCTGTCCTTTAAAGTCGTTGATACGGCCTTGTTTTTATCCTCTCGGTCTGAGTGTGTGTGTGTTTGTGTGCGTGTGCTTGGCATGTTTTTCACCAGCTACTGAAAGCCTGAATTTCCCCCGGGATCGATAGAGCGTCTGTCCGTCTGCTGAGACAATGACATATTGAAATATTTTGGTAACAGTGGTGCTGTGGTCAGAGGGAGCTGGGAGGTGATCGATATGTGAAACGCCTCCTGCGCTGAGCGGGAATGCTGGCTGTGGCAGGTGACGGAAAGCAGAGCAGTCGATAATGGTTGTGTGACGATGCTGCAGAGTGGACAGGAGCTAAACCAGAGGAGCCCCGGGCTGAAACTTTCCTGCTGCGTCTCACTTAACAGTAAGCAGCGCCTCCCTCCTGTTGGCACTCCTCTCAGCTCACTCTTGATTTAATCAAATAGCCACACAGTGCAGCAATTTCATGTCTTATTTGTAGAGGCAGGCAGTAGTGATTGCTGGCTTGCATTATAAGGAGATGCAGCCAAAGCAGTTGTTATATCAACTAGCTTAGCTTGTACCGGTGCATTCCTGAGGTGTGACTTTTGATCAAGTATGAGTCCCATTGCAAAAAAAAACTGTCACTTCTGACACTAGTACCGCTACAATTGTTACAAAAAGGCAGGTAAGCTAGCATATCATTGTCTCTCCTCCTCCCATTAATTTCTGTGATTTCTTGCAGTTTTTTGTGCTTCATAGCTAAAAAAAATCATATTCTTCAGAGAAAAGTCGTTACACACTTTGATAAATAGTTTTCCTGGATGCTCTCAACAGCTATGTTGTTTTTAATAGTCAAAATAAAATATGTAAGGAGGAATAAGAAAGATAAATGTGAGTGGTAAAGAGAGATTTGTGTTTTGTACTGTATCGCTAATAAAATGTCAGTGTGATTTAGAGATTTTTGCCTTTATTGTCAGATGTGACGGCGAATGTTGTCTTGCAATATCTTCAGACGGGTGTTACAAATAGGCAGGAAAAGCAACTTGTCAGTTCCTTTTCACCTCCTTTTCATTTCTCACTCGCATTTCTTTTTTTTTCAGTTTTCAAAAGATATTCATATTGTGCAGAGAAAAGTAATAGCATCAAGCTGCACATTTTCATATGCAGTTCCCTTGAATTCTCCCAACAGTTAATCAAAATAATGGTGAAATAAGATACAGAAGATAAATAATAATAAAAAGAAACTTGACTGATAAGCTTGATGAATGTTTTGCACTGTATTGCCTGTATTTTTATGTCTGTATTGTTTGGGCTGAATTGCAATATCTTATTTTTTCCTCTTAAAGGAAGCAGAGGAAACAGTAGAAAAAGGTGTTAGAATCTTGTCAAATGCAAACAACAGAATGTACAATGAGCTTTGCAATAAACGTTGTATGCAGCTCTGCACCTCATTGCTCGGCTGTTATGTCAGCTAGCTCAGCTTGTACCCGAGGTGTGGTTTTTAACATTTTCCTTTGAACAGTGATGAATTGCAGCTACATAAATAAAAGGCGTCAAGAGGCTTTGCAAACCCCCTGTCGTTAGCCGTGCTCTAAACGCTATCAGCCACCGTCCTGCTCCCTCTCTATTCAGCATGTGTAGATGGGCCGTTTGCAAGAGTTCTCCAGTCTGCTGTTCTGTTTTCAGCTATCGCTGCGATGGCACAAGTGCAAGCATTGTGCGAGGACGATACTGAATCCACACTGAGTGGACACGAGGCCGCTGGAGAACAGGGAAACAACCTGGTGGAGAGTCTCTGATGGTCTGGTGCACCTTTGAAGCTCTTCAGGAGCTATACATCAAACGCAGCGGCATATGAAGCGCTGGAGCAGGGAGCCGGCAGCTGCTGGGACTCCGAATCAAGCGACGTGAGAAGGCCGTTGATTTGAGGTATTGTCATCACTACAGCTGCCCACTAATCAGCAAGCACTGTGTTGAATAACACAACATTTGAAGATGAGTGTGTAATTAACCACATGGAGTTCAGTGCACTGTAGGTTGGGAAGTATAATCCTCTGAACAGTTTTTTTTTCTTTTTTTTCCTGCGCAAATTATACAAATAATTGCTGCGTCTCCAGAACCGCTCTCTCATCTTGTCATGATAATTCTAAAGCATCCACATCTGCATTAGTCTCACTGGGTGGTGTACAGCATGTGTGCTTTTCAACCATGTGTAAGAACAGGCCTTGGAGTGTGAAAAGCTCTTTCTTTTTATATCCTTTTATTAAGAAAATAAGTATAAAAATATAAATATAAAACAAAATGACTCAGCATTCAAACAGCATGAACTCAGTGTATGACAGCTTTCCTACAACATACACTTTCCATTACATAATACACCTATATGATGAAATGAATTCACAGTTTGACAAATAAACTGCACCAACCACTCACATGAACATTGCTTGTCAAACAGAGATAGCAAATAGTATATAGGATGTCCATCATTAAAAACACTTTGTACATGTACAGTATTGAATGGAGGTGGCTGGAAAAACCACTCGACTCCTTCCCTACCCCACCCAAAGCCCAGTCTAGTGCCATTAAACATTGATAGTATACAATACTACTATCTCTCAGGTCAATTACAAAACACATTGTCCACACCATTGTTCACAAAAAATCCTAAAATTCAAAGGCATCTTTACTGATTATGACCAAAAAACAGTAAGACTTTGAGAATTATACTCTATCTCCTTTTTAACGAGAAACTTCAGCTCAGTTCAAGTCTTGACTTTCTTTTCAACATCCACAAGCGGACGGCAGGAGTAGTCTGAATGCATGTGTATGTGTATGTGCACCTGTGTGTGTTTGTGTGTGTGTGTGTGTGTGTATTTGTGTGTGTGCGTGCGTATGGGAATCAAAAAGACTACTAGTTAACCAGCAAGCCAGCTAGCAGACTAGACAGATAAACAGCTGGATAGATAGGTAGACAGACAGCGGACTGGCCAGACAAACATCTGTCTGGGGCGTCAGCCGTAGAGAGACAGACAGGAAAGAAAACAAAAACAAAAAAACAGAAAGAACTGGGAGGAAACAAAATGAGAGACCGTTTCCGGCTCGGTCTTAGGTCTCTCTGTCCGGGCTCCTCCCTATGTACATCTCCGCCAGCTTTTTGAACTGCGGGCCCCAGTTGCTGAGGTAATCGTAGTCGTGGTCGCCCTCGGTGGCGGCCGACTCCAGCGAGCTGAGGGACTCTGCCAGGGACCCGGTGCCCTCGTACGCGTACGTGGCCAGCGAGTCATAGGGGGGCGCCGTGGGGTCCGAATCGTTCTCTTGAAGTCTCCCGTTTATGAAGTCTCTGACGTCCGTGTTATCCTTTATAGGTGACGTCCTCCGAAAGGGAAACAGCATTTCGGGTATGATGTCCCTGCGCAGCTTGTTGGCGTCCATCACCTCCGGGTTGCGCAGCGTTCCGATATCAAAGGCCTGAGTGTCCTCCTCTCCGCCCCCTTCATCGTTGTAGCTGACAACGTTGTCTCTGACATCCTCTTTGGAGATGATCAGAGGCTCCTTCTTCCTCTGCCTCCTCAGGGCAGCAAACAGCACCACGATCACTACACAAAAACAGTGGGAAATGCAGAGAGAGAGAGAGAGAGAGAGAGAGAGAGCTCAGCATTAGACGTGCGCCTGCTAACATGTGTCATGCATTAAAGAGCGTAGGGGAGTGGGAGCGCAGAGGGGAGACACATTTGCTACCAGTGATAAATCCCCAACACTGCCTCAGGCATTCACCTCCTATTATTAAAGATTCAGTGAAAAAGCTTTTTTCTTTCTTTTTTTTCCCCCTTGAACGGCACATTCACTGTATAAAATGCACAGCGGAGGAGAATCCTCTCCTTTTCTTTTTTTCTTCTTCTTCTTCTTCTCCCCCTCCTGCTCCCCAGCACACAACCTCATATCTCATCTCTCTGCTTCTTTTTTTTTTCAGCAGTCAAAAAAAGAAAAAAAAAGATTGCAGAGTGAGCATGTTTCCAGAGAGTGGCACTGTGTGGTAGCGGCTTTTCAAATAAACCCATAATTCTTCAGACAAAAGATGAAGCGACGTCTCATTTAGGACGAGCACAGATCCCGCTTCACCTGTGCTGCTGCCTGCTTCCCTCCCTTCCTTCCATCCTTCCTTCCTCTCCCTCATTTTTTTTTGTCCTACCAGCAGGTGCTGTAGTTGTCCGCTTGCCTCCCACCTGGGTGTTAATTACAACGCCTTCCACGTGGACCGGGAGGGGACGGAGGTGGCTGTTTATGACGCGTCTTTCTGGGCGTTTGTGAGTGACCGGCGTCGTGTTCTTCGGGGCCGGTGCGGGGCGGAGCAGACAGGGCGAGCTGTTCCAGCTCGGCGCCCGCCTGTCGGAGTCACACCGAGGTGAATGAGACAGTCTGTCAGGGGGCTTCAAGCGCGAAAAGCGTCAGATAATGAGCAGATGTCATGATATTTTGCTCAAGAGGAGAGCACCGAGTTTAACCTTCAGTTCACTCGGCATGTGAGAGGGGATCCAACCACCTCCGCTCCCGGTTCAAACAAGCAGATGGGAGGAAAAGCTGCTCACTACTCGCCTCCTTGTGTCACCAGCTCAGACCAGATCAAATATGTCACCAAGACGAGATGTCCTGACAGAACTCTGAAAGGCTTTTTGTTCAAATGACAACTTTGATTTCTTTCTTTCAAGTGCAATCTATAGTACTAAATTACCTTTTTTTTCAAGTTGAAATACTTGAGTACGTATATTATGATCTAACTAGAATAATGGATAATCCCTACATACAGTCTTAGGACAGGTTTTAGTAAATTACTTGTTACGGTTGGATATTTCTTGTCCGCTAGGCGGCCAAGGAAAGTGGGAGCTACTGTATGTTGCATACCAGCAATGTGGCAAAGTATACGAGCATACTAGCATAATAAGACAGTAGCAAGATGTATACGGAGTTCATGACATATACAATAAAGAAGCTCATACTTTAGAGCTTGAGCATTGCCAGATGATGAAGCTAAATAATGGATACAAATTAGGATACGATAGCCTTTTCCAATGTGTTATCTGCTATTAGAGCTCATAGGACTTGATGAGACAATCCTTGAATATAGCACATAATATAGGGTCAGTTAGTTTGTCAAGCAGTTTTAATTAGTTTTCATTGTCTCTACTTCACCTGTACATTGTATTTCTTTTCATTTGTATTTATCAAGCAATTTTTTTTTTTCCCACTCAAACAATCCTTTACTAGAAACATGTAAAGGACGACAGAGCCACTCATGAGGAGGATCATTTTCCACATTTACGTCATACTGCGTTCTCCTCGGACGTTGAGGGTTAATGACCATTGAGAGACATCGCTCATACACAGTGCACGTCCTCGACCATGAGCTCTATACGTCTGCTCCTCCTGCAGGCTAAAGGATCTACAAGGCTGCTCTGCCCTGTGAGCTTTCACAGACTGCATTAGGTTACGACGATGGGGGCTGGAGTGGTGCTTTAGGATGTCAGGAACGTAATATGTGACCTACTTTACCAGAGCAAACACACACACACACACACACACACACATATGCTGTTTGTTAAGTAGATTTCTTTTGCTAATGAATGGGGCTTAGAACCACAGTCAGAACTCTCTTCTGAGGCTGTGCAGCAGAGAATCTGCAGAGTGATGCGTCTTTACTTTGAGTGGCTTTAATTACTAATGCTGTGAATGATCAGCGGGCTGACAGACTGACAGCACAGTCCGTTTGTTCAAATGTCCTAAATTGACGACTTTCCTGTTTCCACACCATCAGCCTCCAGTGGGTGTTTGAATAATGGTTCCTTTTCTCTCATGCATATACAAACATGACTTGACATGTCTATAAAATCCTTTCACTTTGCTTGTTTGTGGCACGTTTGTTAAGTTACTGTTTGTTCCGTCCCCTCCCTGCTCTCGTTGTCAATTCGTCTCGGCCTCTCATGAGAGGATCCGGCATTTTCTCTTTGTACTTCCTTATATTCCTGTCTGACGCCCCTCTTCTTTGGACTTTGCTTTTGCTCACTAGTTTTTGAGTGGCTAAAGTGGGACCGACCCTGTTTCTGCACTGTTTGGACTTTTCCTCATTTCTGTACCTCTGTTTTTTTGGATCCAAAACCAGACCAGTGACAGAAAATCCTATGAACTCTATTCTTCCCGCCTGAGTCATGTATCTGAACCCCTTGTGGCTAATTTTCTTCAACCATTTGCACTGAGATCAGTAAAGTGTTTTGTACTATACTACAGTATAAGACTACACTGTAATTTGTTGCAAGGATTTCATCTAACTCATATTTCCAGCATCATTTACTGTGCAGATTCCCATCCTGTTTTGGGAAGATAGACCTTGTTCCAGCAGGAACATTTATTTATTAATTTATTAATTCTCCCTCCGTTTGGGAACTTGGCAGCACACGCTTTGCCAAAGCTAACCCACTCTGGGCCACGTTATTGGCTTTCACACTCTGAACTGGCTGCAGCATGAAGCGTGTGAGAGTGAGACCTGTTCCGACTGCTGCGTCTGCATTTTGTTTTTGTTTTTGTGCATCATGTGTCCTTAAATAACAACGATGATAGTCACAGTTATGTCATCTGGAACGAGCGAATTCTCAATTTTCTTTATTTATTCATTTTCCTCTGTTGAAAGCATCAAAAAGTCCTGGAGCTGCTGCCAATTAAGAGAGAGTGGGCAGATTTGATGGTTCTAGTGTAAAAGTGCAACAAAAACATTTGAAAAATTACATAGCAAGGCACATTTCCATCACACTTTTTGGAAAAATACATTTTGATTAAATATGTCCTTAATCGTACCACAATAAAAACACTTCAGGCTCAATAGTCTTAGAGCTCTGCAGCAGCCTGGGAGCATCCCGGGTGAGGTGCATTGCTCAGGGCCTCTTCAGCTGAAGCACAGCTGCAACTTGTAGATTTTTTCCATTGAATGGTGAATGGTGTTTTGTGCATCAGCCAAAACTCATTTGAAGTCTATTCTGGTGACATCCCATAACGTTCTTAAAATCTTGACCAACAAGAGTGAACCTTGAGGAAAGTGGACCTTGAAAAAAATCCAAATGTTTTTTCAACATTTCTGCCACCAGCTTTTTTTTTACGCATTTCTATGGGGAATGGAAACACCCACACGCACACACACACACAGAGGGAGACCTACTGAGCAGGATGATGACACAGAGCAGGATGGCCACCAGGGCTCCGGTTGTGAGGCCGTCTGAGAAGGGCAGGACCTCGGGGTTGCACGACTGCATGTTCCCGTGGCTGTCGCACGCACACACGCGCACGATGAGCGTGCTGGTGCTGCTCTGGATGGGGTAGTCGTTGTCTGAGATCACCACCGGCAGGAAGTACATGCTCATCTCGCGCCGGCTGAAGCCGCCCCTCAGCGTCAGGATATTGGCGGTGTTATCTGTGCAGAGATGCAAACGGGCGAGGCTTTTGTCAGAGGAGAGGAGAGAGATTTCACTCGGCTGAACGATCTTACACGCAGGAATCACAATCATCTCATTTCCCTGTCTTTGTTTCCCGGGATGAACAACTCATTCTAGCTTTGCAGGGTTATTTGGGCGAGAGGATAAAGACTAAATACTAATTACTACAAACACTTAAAGGGGGTTATTAACAACCTGTGTTATTTGCTCAAAAACTAGACTCTGCAAAAGTGCATTCAAAAGCGTCTTGATTAGTAATTAAGTAGAAGCAGGAGTCTTCCCTGTTAGAGGACAAAGCGCGGTGGCGACATGCAGTTTGTTGCAAAACTAATTAAAGTCTTAAAGCGGGAGTTTTATAGCTGCTTTCTGCTGAAGTCTTTTTATTTTGCCCACTGCATTACATCCCAGTAGTAAAGGAGAGGTGAATATTTATAAGAATCAATTCTCAGACCCGGACCAGGCACGCAGGAGCAGCAGATGGACCAAATAGGAAAGAAAATGCACAGATCCAGCATTTAAAGCCCGTCCAAACTGTTACTGCAGAGAGGCTGCTGCTGCTTCCCTCTCCCGCTAACAAGCACGGTGTGAAATAAAAAACAAACAAACAAACAAAAAAAACAAAAAGACAATGTGAGCAAAACACCGTTTTCAATAATGTTTCTATTCAGTGACAGAAAATCCAAACTGTCTGCGACACGATGCAGGATGGTGAGGAATGACAGCCCGGAGGCGAACTGTCACAACCGATCCTCGGCAAATTAAAATTTGCCAAACAACTTAAAACGTTTATCGCGTTTGGAGAAGTCAATCAAAAGACAGCAACACAGTGGGGTATTTATGGCGTCTCTCATCAACAATCTCTGTGTGTCCAGTTCATATGATATAATCACATTATCTCCCTTCAGTCTATCAACTAAAACCTCGGCTTTGTTGAATAACGACAGTCTACACCCAGACAGGTACAGCAGCTTCTCCATTGTCTTGAAATGCAGTTAGAGAATTGGGTGAATGTGCAGGCATTGTGCTGGTGTTAGTAGTCTTGCAACATCATAATGTCCTCATTCAGGATTCCTCAGTCTCTGGTTCCTCCTCAGTTTCTTCCTCAGTCTGGTTCCTCCTCTGGTTCTCCCTCAGTCTCTGGTTCCTCCACAGGTTCCTCCTCAGGTTCTTGCTCTGACATATCTGGCTGGATGTGGATGCAGCTAAGCTCCATAGCTGCAGCAAAGCTCCAGTTACCACTTAGTTTAGCTCAATAGGCCAAAGGGACATATAGTCATCTTTGTGAGTGGCAGCCAATCAGAGTAAAGCCTTTGTGTCATTGCATCTGAGGTATTTCTGTTTCGACCAGTCTTCCATAGCTTCTACGTTAATGCCAGAGAACAAGGATAACTGTGGCATACGACCGTTTGCGTCCACTTTGAAAGCTCAGTTAAAATATTCACTGAGAAGCATTTGTCTCTTCATATCTTACCTTCTCTGTCAACAATGGAGAAGTTTGGATTGTTGGCACTTATGCTGAACACAAACTTGTGTCCGACCAGGGGTTCGTCTGTGTCAACAGCACTTATCGTCTGAATCAGCTGCGAAAAGAGAACAAACAGACGACAGTACGTAACTCCAAACTACACTCAAAGACTGTACTTTAGAGACTGTTCACATTCTCTGAGAATAAACCGAGGCCAATCAGACCCCCTGTAATAGACTAATCTGCAATTAGCGAGGAGTGTCTGGGTAATTAACGGATTTTCTGTCTGAACTGAGGCGACAAACACATGCGGCTGAACACAGATCAGTCACGAAGCGGCACAAACATCGCAGGCACAAACGCAGGGCCCTGTAAATGTCAGGAGGTGACTGATGGATGGGAGACTCGGCTCTGGCTGTTGCTCGCTGCCGCCGTCTGTTTGGCTCTGGGCCCAATAACGCTGAGAAATGTCGCCTGGCGTTTGGAACGGTCCTCCCAAGACCGGCGCCTTGAGGAGATGTGTCACATGCCTCCAGATTCATTTAATTAAAGGGAATATAAAAAGCAAATTCATCTTTATATTACGGTGATTGTACACTTATGGTGCCAATGCATCACTTTCCCCTTGAAATATGCAAATGGGACAAGTCTATCTACAGAGTATTACTGTCTGTAAAGCCTCAGTGCTGTTTCCTCTGTTTGATATTCCAGCAACATCGTGTTGAACTGTCCGAGAAAGTGTCAGAACCAAAGCACAGCCTTCTATATGTCTGAATACGCCGCCATATAGTACATGCAATAAGTCATTGTGTTTCCATGACCTTGTATTAATGTTAACTTTCTTCCAAATTTAAAACATTTGTGTGTCTTGATTTCCTTTCATATTTCCTTTCCTTTCCATTTATTTCCTCTCTAGTTTTGTCACATCTATCACAGCATCTTACACATGCACATCATGAATAATTCTCGAACCCTGAACTTATTATTCATCCATTAAAGGCCTCCCCCTCATTTCAGGTGACTACCTCTACTGTATGTGTGTGAGGATCTATTGTTTGATGCACTTTGTGCTGACCGTTGTTGCAGCACTGTAAAATTAAAGAAAGAAGTGAAATGAATTTGGATGAATGCGAATCACCTGTCCAGCTTTGACATTCTCACAGACAAATGTGTCATAGGACATGGCGAACTCGGGGGCGTTGTCGTTGACATCCAGGACTTTGATGAACACAGGCACTCGGGTCGTCTGGCGCGGGTTACCTGCAACACAATTTTTAAAAGGTTGAATTAAAAAACATAAATGAAGAAAAAGTAAAAAAAAAAAAGATCTCGTCAGATGTCAAACAGAATCAAAAGACTCACTGATCTCAGTCGCCACCACTGAGATGTTGTGCCATTTGGACATTTCTCTGTCCAGGGCTTTGAGTGTGGTGATGGTGCCATTCACAGAATCGATGTTGAACAGCCGCTCCAGATCCGTGTGCCGATCAATGGAGTACCTATCAGAGCACAGACGCACAAACACGTTAATCCCAGCAAAGCCATAATCGCAGAACATAAAGCGCATTGTGTGTGTGTGTGTGTGTGTGTGTGTGTGTGATCAGCCTCGGCTGCATTTGCATGCTTAACGTCACCGTGATACAGCCGCGTCTAAAACAGGGTGCAGTTATGATAATTTCCGCCTAAATCTGTCTTCATGAGGGAGAAAAGGAAAAAAGCAGCTGCTGAAGCGCTTCTTTACTTGACTGAAGTGTCTGGGAGCGGCGGCCAACGTGTCTGCTAGCCACACTGGAAATGTATTCCACGCTCGCCATTGTCACAGGATGATACATCTGTCCCCACACCGGCTCATTTGTCATCGTCAACGTTCATATTCTGCTGGAATCTGAATATGCGCGGCATGTGGCGGGCCGAGGGCTGGGGCGGGGGCGCTGCGTCCCGGTGTCAGCGGCAGGCCGGCCGCCATATGTGGCGCCGAGCTGCCTGAACGCTGGCAGCACGCGGAGCCTCTTCCAGGGCTGACTCCAGGCTCTTTACGGGGCCGCCGCCATCTTTTTATCCCCGGCACCGGGAAATGACCATGAAAAAACTACCCCCCTCTTCCTCCCTCTCTCCCTGCCTCCTCCTCCTCCTCCTTCAGCTTCACACCGACACATGGCCGGGCTGATGGATTAGATTTAGCCAAGTGCGAACGTTTCCATCTTGCTGGATCTCCGAGCGTTTGTTGCTTGTTTTCTCATCGATTTCTACAGCAGCATAATTAAAGGCGAAACAATGCGTTGTGAAGCAGTCAGACCGCCGCAGTAAAGCATCGCGGCTACTTTGGCGAGTGAGGAAATCTTTACTTAACAGCTTATTGATTTCTCCGCGAGTGGACTTAATCGTTTTAGAGGATGAATGAGTGGTGAGGGGTCAGGGGTGGTCGTGTTTCAACTCCAGACAGTTTTTTTTTTTTGTTTTTTGTTTTTTTTCCCATTGCTCTGGGTTTTGAATCTCAAGCCCGTACATCAAAGGAGAAAGTACAATAGAGTCTAACATGCCTTGATGGCATTGAAAAGGTTTACTAAAGGGGACTGAGAGTGGTTGAATGGAGTATTTATCCCTGTTCTCTGGCACTAGCATTGAAACTGTGGAACATTGGGTTAGTCAGAAATGCCTCAGACACTAATTCAGGAGCTCTTCTATGAGCATATTTTTAGCTGTGGTAATGTTACAGTCTGTACCGACCTGGAGTCACTCACATTATACATGACTGAGGACATGGTGGTGATTGTGGACCTGTTGGACTTCTTTGGCCAGGTATTCAACAATGCTGAGGTCTTATTTTTTTTATTTTTCCAGTATAGGGCCCCTTTACTTCTTGGTCAAGGAGATTCGAAGGACGTGCTCTGTAGTGATGCCCATCTTAGTTCTACCCCGTCAGTCCTCCTGGGATAGTCTAGCACTACTTGCAGACAATGCTTTGCAACTCGGCACCTTTGTCCTACATTCCTGTGGGTCAACAATATCCTCTAATGACAGCTTCTGTCTACCATGTTCAAGCACACACACACACACACACGCATACACATGTCTCTGAATCAGGACATTGTCAGAAAACCTCCCTTTTACCCTTAAAGAAGCAGACGACTGTGCCCACTGTTTCAAGGAGAAACAGCGTCTTTGCTGCCTTCTCATGACGACTTTAAGGCCCAGTTTGATTCCAGTGTGAAACAAGGTAGGACAAGTTGAGCTCTAGTTAACTCCCTAACAGCTGCCTTTCACCTGCATGATGTGCCAACTATACGATATACATACTGTGCAACGATCATCATCCTGACAGTCTCACAAACCAATTTGCACCTCATTTAAATACCACAGTCACGTGTGGATTACTGTATTTTGTCTTCTCTGTGCTTTTACTACGATGCTTTTGTCATGTAGAGTATTTATATAAACACCTTTCACCTTTTTTCATTGCACTCAAATTTGCACTATTGATACCGTTTAGCCCCACTACTGCTCCATCTGCACAGTCTTTTACTACTAATATTATTATTTTTCCACTTTTTCTGTAAATAAACACCCACTGTTAGTTTCTTTGCTGGCACATCGTAGCCTCACTATGGTGTGAATTGAAATAATGTCAATAAAACTAACAATCAAGAACAGCGAGAGCCTGAGTCTATTTATTACGATTTTTTGTTTCTGAAGGTCGTTGCACTAACCTTGCTGGTGCTTCAGAATAGCATAAAACGGCTTATTGCAAGTAAAATGTGGTGCAAAATATACCACCAGCTCATACCTGCCTGTGTTTAATTAAGTCAGAAAATAAAGGCATACGACATATCCATGTCACTTCCTACCTCAGGCTCATAATGTCAGCACACTAACACTGTGAATACTGAATTCTGAGGACTAACTAGACATTCTGAATGGGACTGGATGTATTTACTTGACTGGCTTGTTTTCTGCGTCGGGGTCCCGGGCCGACACCACCCCCACGAAGCTGCCTGCAGCCGTGTCCTCGTGCACCTCGATGATGTAAGGGTTCCTGGTGAAGACGGGCGGCTCGTCCACGTCCTCCACCGTCACCCTCACCGTGGCGTAGTCTTTGAACTGCAGGCCGTGGATGAACCTGGCGTCTAGGTAGGTGTTTTTCACCTCCACTCTGAACTCGTAGTCCCTCTTACTTTCGTAATCCAGCGGCTGGAGATGAAAGAGCGTCAGAAGTCAAGCCGGAGACTTTTTCCATAATAAAAAAAAAAAAAAAGAAAAGAAAAACAGTCCGCCTCCAGGATTTCTGATAGGCGATTCATTGCATTTCATTTGTCTGTCTTTATCTTATTCATACTCTCAATTCTAACTTACAAATCCAAGTGAGGAATACTGATCTGCGAGGCCCTGGGGGAAAACTAAAAGGAGTTTCTAGCAAAAGACTGCTTTATATTATTCATTTCACAGGCTTAGTGTATCTGATTCTACACTCCAGTTCAAAAATAAATTCTGTCGTCTGTCTTTCTTACATGAATAAGCGCTATCGGGCCGCTTCCTGCTTAGCTGAAGCTGCACTATTGTGTCCATCTACGGGATTTAAACGTACATAGTAAGAGCAGATAAAGAAAGACAGAGCTGTACTTTTAATTAAAACACACACTTGAACGACTAAAAGGAAACTTTTAAAGGTTAAACAGATTAGACTCTCTTTCTGCGTCTGACAGCAGGTTGAGGCATTATCAGGGACGTCGCTCAAACAGTTGTTTACGCCAAAACAAATTAGAACCTAATTTACAATAACTCTGGTGACGCTATCGCCTCAGAACTCATTAGAAATCAAAAAGTGACAAAAACAAAGTGTCACTGAATCTGAGCAAAACAATATCGTATTTTGAAATAAAAATAAATCAAGCGTATGTACAGATATCGCGTATAGTATTATACTGTACAGTTCTTTAAAATACTGCACAGGGGTACGGGGCAATACATATGTACATTAGAGCCACTAGTACTACTGCAATACTGCAAACGGCCTTGAGAATAATAAATAATGTCAGGTATCCTGACCTCACCAATCGAATCTTAAAGTCTCAATTAATAACATTTAATGATTCATGGAATTCCTAACAGCATAATTTCTTGACAAAGTCAGAACTAATTAATGACCTAGCAGAAAATGCTCCAGGATAAAGAGGGAGGGTACAAATTAAGGGAAATGTCAAACTTTCAGATCCAAAGATGTCGCCTACAATGAAAACATTATGTGTATCAAATAATGGAGCTGAAACAATGTCTACATTAAGCAGTTTCAAAACAAACAAATATTTTCCAATGATTTTTACAAAATACAGGGAAGAAGGGGCTTAAGGGGAATCTAGATGTTGTCCAGTGTCTCTGTGCTATTTATCATTATTTATTGTTTTGCAGAGTGCAACATGAGTCACGCTGACACTACATAATCTATGAGTGGAGCTTAAACGAAGGTCATATGGAAGCAGGCAGACTGCAGATTACGTGACTCAGCAACAGGAGAGCAGGTCATGAGATGTGCTGTTACCCTCTTGATGATGATGACTCCCTCCTGCGTGGTTTGGTCCGTGATGATGTTGAAGACGTCGTGGCCTCCGACGATGCTGTACTCCATCTCTGCGTTGCGTCCGATGTCGGGATCGTCGGCCTTGATGCGTCCGATGGCGCCTCCGATCTCTGTGGCCTCCACGGCGGTCACTCTGAAGGAATCTGCAGGGGAGGACTCATCTTCACCGTCTCACCTCTACAAGCTTTATGACAGCCAGATCAAAGAGGCGTCGTCTTACGGTTGGCGAAGCGAGGAGGGCTGTCGTTGACGTCGGTGAGCGTGATGCTGACCGTGGTGGTCCCTGAGAGCCCGCCCATCTGGCCCGCCATGTCTTTGGCCTGGATCACCACCTGGTAGTTCTCCTTCACCTCTCTGTCCATGCCCGGCAGTGCTGTCTTGATGGTGCCTAGGAACAGCAGATAAATAAAACTGTGTGTACTGAAACTATATTGAAGGTTGAAATCAAATTTGGTTTGATCATTGAACATTGTCATGATTCCCAGAAGGCATAGGCTAGAAATGTATTTCATCATCTCCTCTTTAGTCATCGTTTAAGTCCATATTTGCACACCAGCTGTCATACTGTCTGCTGGATTTGTGTTACTTATATTTGCACTTGTTAGATCTTGCCTACCTCTCATTAAATGTTCCCTATTGCTATTACCATTATAACTCATTATGATTACTTATTGCCTGCTACTGGCACCTCAGTAATTCTGTTTCATTCTGGTGCAGAGTAGAATGAATCTTTGAAATTTAGGACATTGGCATCATGGTTTTGCAGTTCTGAAGAAATTGTGGATCGCAAATAAAGTATGTTGTGACAAGTAACAGGTTATCATCCCTGAAAAATTCAGAGTGTCGTTGGTGTAGTTTTCAGCCTCCTCTCCCACCTTAAATGCACTACCTCAGAGTGTAAATATGCAGTGGTAATGGACAGAGTGTGGCGATCTGTCTGGAGCTGCCTCCAGCGGACTGAGCCGCAGCACTCACTGCTTAACGCCTCCAGATTAAACTGACAGTGATCATCACGTCTACTTCTGGTTATAGACGGCGGATGAACACACTTCCCTGAATGTCAGATATCCCTTCAATCTAATTTAAGTCGCGCTGCAAATAAACAGTGTGAATGATGAGGGTTTGCAGCTGGAGCTTTCGGTCGTTGCAGACAGAGTAAACAGTTTATTGATGGGAATAATTCAGATTTTTCCCTTTTTTTTGCGCGACAGAAGAGGTGCAGGGTCGGCATATTAAAAAGACCTATAAAAAAAAGTCACAGACAGCAGACAAATCCATGATGGATCAACAATTGAGCATTTGCTACAAATGAAAAACAAAACATCATTGAGGATTTATAAGTGCAAAGTCAAAAGACATCAAAGTTGGAGGAAACACTTTGAATAAAACAGGATTTGCATCTGATATGTGTGATTTGTAATTACTGATTGCTCACATTTCTTCTTCTTATTCCTTTTCTGTCCACTTTTTTGACAGTTAATAGCAACATTACCATCGAGGGCACCCAGGAAAATTAAATATCAAAATGTGCTGCCCAATCAGACTTGCTGCACTATTATCTCTGCAGAATATAATTTGTCTGCAATGTAAAAACTTCATAAGGAATTAATGGGACGGCATTATGTCACGATCGGTGCAATTCTTCCACAACCTCCTGACAGCACATCAGTGTATCTGTCTTGAAATTTCTGAGACAGACTTGTTGTTGCAGGCTGGCAGATCTGACACCATCTCATTGGTGTCACTGGTGTCAATGGTGTCTGACCATCTTCAGAGGCTGAGGACTGTTGTCTCCACACCGGAGTCAATGAGTCGAACTGCAGATGAAAACCCTCCACACTTGAAGCCTAGCTCTTGACCTCTAGCTCCTCTGTCACCTGCTTATTCAGGTCAATTCCTTTCTTCTTCACCACTTGGCCTCCAACTATCTGACTGCGCTTGTCTTTTGACACGTCTCAACCCTCTTCTTGTTGCCACAGCTGTTATTGAACTGTTTGGTCTGTGATGTATTTATGATGTGTTTCACCTTTAAAATACACAAACCACAAACAGTTTACACCGACTTCACTCAGATAGTTAGAATTGATTGATAATACTGTGCCATTACTTATTACTGTCACCTCTATACTAATGTATGCTTAGATCACAGCTGATTAAGAGTGACAGATTGCACCGCAAGCATTTAAGCAAAATATAGTAATAAAACATACAATTTCACCTAAACTTTAATTAATGAATTCAAAACAGAACTTACCTCGAGGTGTAAGTTCCCAGGTGACGCTTATCAAATTCTTTGAAAACTCATTAAACATATCGACAGGCCGTCGTTCCAGAGCGTGACTTCCTGGTTAGCATTTCAAATGCTTTCTGATTGGACGCTTCCACAGAAGCCGCTTTGCAACCAATTTAGGTCCAAATAACTTCTCACTGGTGTGATTTACATATCACTGGTGCAACTGACTAAGGGCTTAAACCAGGACTAAAAATCAGTGGGTGGAACCTTTTTTTTCATCATCAAAACATACCTTAATACCTTCATAAAGGTATTAAAAACAAGCATATTTACAAAAAATAGATAATTCCAGCTTATTGTGTCACTTCATTGACGTAATTTAAGGTAATTTGCAGCGTTAGGGAAGCAAAATCCTGACGTTTATGAGATTAACGGCATTGACAAGCAGATGAATCCTCACTCTGCTTGTTTATTTCTCGGAGACTCTTAACGGAGCAGAGCAAAGAGATCTGTTTACACACTCGCATGACAGTAGAGAGTGCAGCCAAGAAATCCTGCTGGGTTTGGCTTACCGTTTTCTGAATCCACAGAGAAATACGGTTGTCCCTGTAGGATGCTATATACAAGCTTGGCACTGTTCCCATATGTTTGATCATCGGCATCAGTGGCAGTTACAGTGACAACAGATGTACCTGCGAAGAGAACATGCAAAGCCGAGTTTAATGCCAAAGCAGCGATGCGGCACACACAGAGTCAAGGCGCGATCAAGTGGCTGACTGGGACGGTTCCCCTCACTCTCTGTTCATCTCAGGGAGTTTCTGCAGATCTAGATCTACCTCTCAGTCATGCAGCGAGTCACGCTGTACCGAGCGCTCTCTAATTTTAAGAGCTCAGGAAGAAAATGAGTCGGCCTCAGTGATGCCAATGAGCGGCGTCATGTCGGTGCTGGTTCTGGCCCTTCAAGGAGAAAGAAAGGTAGTTTGTGCAGCTGCAGCAGACTACACACTGTAGCCCGCTCTCTCCTGGCTCCGCAGCAAAAATTATTGCTTTGATTAAACTTTCCTGTCCAAGTCGATGGATCACTTTAAATATCAGCGAGACTGAAAGTTTCAATATCATCGAGACCTCGGAGATTTCTCTCTCCTTGAGTTGCCCACAGTAACACTGTGTTTTTTTTACGCAGACTCCTGCACGAATAATAAAAAAAAGCACAGAAGTCGAGTTGTCGCTGCTTTAACACAAATCAATTTTCAAAACTCTTACAAGCAAACAAACAAGGTCTTAGCTCAGCAAGGTCGTATTACTGATGCATGCATCCTGACCTCTGTTGTCAGAGCCAGAGGTGCAGGAACGTAAGCTACATACTGACAAGCTCCCACCAAGAAGCAGGGACACAATTACAGCGCTCATAGGCTCAGCCTCCGTTTGTATATTCTCACGGTCGCCGGGTTTGTGTATGCATGTGCTCAGGGATATGGCATTTGTATGTATGCACTCGCAGAAGCTGCATCTCATATTTCCAGCTGAGATTAAACCCTGTAACCCGGGTTGGAAGTTACTTGGCAACAGAAAACAGCATCACAAGTGTTTCAGTGCAGACCCAGAAACACAGGCACACAGATATATGCACACTATACACAGGGAATAGGTGCATTGAAATGTGGCCTTTGTGTTTAAAAAACGCATAAAATGTGGTAAAATTAATGAATATTTAAGCAGCAACCGAATCCACTTCATCTAAGAGCTCCTGTCACCGAGTCGCTTCCATGTTAAGTTGTGCATAATCCACCCGAGCGTTTCAATAACAGCACGTTGCGGATACTGTCCTTGGCATTCAGGAGACCTCTGCCGTGTCCTGTTTGGGTCTGACTGTCTCCGTGCATACTAATGAACCCTCGAACATCTGTCCCACTTAGTCCCAGCACTGATAGCATAAAAGGGAGCTGCTGATTTTTCATGGCTGGCCGGCTTGATTAACCAGTGTGCTCGCTCTGAACATATAAGGCAGTTTATTAGCGGGCAGACGAGCAGCGATGACCCTGACCCACCTTTATGCCAGGATCCGCACAGATGAGGAACCTAAGAGCAGCGCATTATGAATTCCAAACAGGCCACTGTTATTTGTCCCCAATAGACAATTGGGTTTTGATTTACCCTTGATTGCTCCCGTGTATTAATTTGCAGCTGCATAATTGAGGATTGATTTCAAGTTGCATGCATTATTTTCATAAGCTTTGTTTATATTCATGCCAATTGGTTTATTTATATTACTTGACTGGAATGAAGTGGAGCGCAATGAAGCAGATCTTTAATTGGAAAGACTGTGACAATCTAAACTTTCAATATTTCTGCTGCCTATTAAAAACGGCAAATGACATTACTTGTTATGAATGCCCAATGAGGCTGACCGAAACAAGTCAGGAACTTTGAAGGAGTGAGCGCGGCCTCGCTCAGCAGCCCGGTACGGTTCTAACGCTGCTTAATCCTTCATAACCGCAGCCAAGTCATTTGAGGTTGATTTAAAGATTTATTAACTACAATGAAATCTAAAAAAAAAGAAAAAAACTTACCAACTTCTGACATTTCTGGCACGCTGGCGAAGTAGATTTCCTTGGCGAACTTGGGCGCGTTGTCGTTGATGTCGTGGATCTTGATGTTGAACTCGGTGTCGGGCTCCAGCTCCTCGTTGGTGTTGCGGTCCAGCACTTTAGCGTTGAGCGTGTACATGGCCTTCTCCTCCCGGTCCAGCCTTTTGGTGGCGTGAATGTCCCCCGATTTCTCGTCGATCAGGAACAGGGTTCCAGCCCCGTCCCCGGTCAGGACGTACTTCACGGTCCCGTCACCTTTGTCCATGTTGGAGTGCAGCTGGAAGCAAAACACGAGGCATGAGAGAGTCAAACCCGAGCGAGCAGGTGGACGTGGTTTCACACGCTTCTTCTCTCGTGTCTTGTTGTGTAACCAACGGCGACGGCACACAGCTGCTTCAGTTAAAAGAGAAGTTGCTCAGAATATTTGCAACTCCTAATCATTGCCCTTGAGCCTCTTTTCACACAATAACAAGTCCTCAACTCCTGTGTTGCTCTCATCAAGCCTGTTTGAAATAGGAGCCACTGTTCATTTTTTTATGTGTATTTTTGTTTAATGTGGCAGAACAACTTAACTTAACACTACACACGCAAAAAAAAACAAAAAGTGCAACCATGCTTCTCCCAAATTAGTAATGGTCCTGTGGGAATTTTGTCTGTGGGCATTTGTGAGAGAATATCTCCACTTAGCTTCACAGCCCGGCTGCCAATTCTCTCTCTTTACTCACTCTCATTTACTTTTATTCATTTAAATATTAATAATAGATGCCAGCATCAGGAAACATGTGCAAACCTTGTATTTTCCACTCCTCCGCATGGTCATTTGTGTTATATTTGCAGGTTGTTGGGTTTTTTTTGCTTTTTTTTAGATATGAAAATACTCTTACCATGCCCTGGTAATCAGGAAAACACATTTAGTCCATATTTTCTGCAGCATATTCTGCTGTCACATCATTTTATTGGTACTAACTTAATAATACCTTTTGGTCCTTGGACTGTGCTAACATCAGATTCTCCTACATTTCTATGAGATGGCTCAGGATATTTCATTAAACCTTAGATCAGAACAGCCCATCTTACCTTCTTCTACATTATTTGCTTGATTATGTATGTGTCTCTACATTTTTCTTCAAAGTTTCCCTTTTATGGGATGAACAAAAGGATATTCTATTCTATTCTATTCTATTTTATTCTATTTTATATTTAAATACAGCAGCATCCAGCCTATAAGGAGCTTATTGAGAGAAATCACTAAGTTAGAAGGATATTCAGGCTTTTATATATATATATATATATATATATATATATATATATATATATATGTATATGTATAGTGTTAAAATACGGTTTGGCTGGTGGGCATCTCAGCTACTGCGTATTCACACCAGTGTTGAGACATATAAAAACTTTGCAACGCACCCGTGAACACTGAAACGAGGGTGTGAACCTCTGGCAAAAAAAAAAAAAAAACCTTCTGTTGGGAGTCTCAGAGCGAAGCCGTGGTGTCAAGTGTGACACATCCCCATTAGTTCAGATCAAATTAGTCTTAGATTTTTCTTCCAAATTGCGCCTTTGAAAAATGACAAAAAAGCCTGACCCACAGCAACAATTGCTAAAATTAGTCACCTCTGACCTATCCATCACCTTGAAGTGGCTTTCGGCGTCACCGAGGAGTAATGGCACCACAGTGTGACAGACACTTGAGTCAAGCTCATTACTGTACTGGATCTGTCAGCAGATATATTTAGAGCACTATCTCATGGGTTCACATTTTAAATGACATGTAGTTAGGGACACAGAAAGTACGTCAGTGGCTTATTAATATTAATATCCGCATGCTGTGAGGAAACTAATTATTTTTCCCCCCGTCCTCAGTTGGGAGAGTGATGTCAACAGTACAACTTTCAATGGAAATCAGATCGTTTTTTTTTTTTTTTCTTTTTACCACAGCTCTGGCTTTTTCTCGGCTCGGCATTAGGAGCAGGATGCTGTCAAGTTCAAATGAACAATATGCACGGTATTTGCAGTTGTGTTTGAAAGTGTTTTCATGCAGATGAACTCCATCACCCAAAGTCTATTAAAGAGGAATATCGACTCGGCTCCAATCTTCACATTTATTTGTGTTCCAGGACAATCTATTCATTGTTTGTGAATATAAATTCTCTCCTGAGCTGTGGCCCAGCGAACCAAGGATTTATGACGTGTTGCAGATGTGAAGGCTGCTGCTGCTATTGACTGTGAATGACAGGCTAATTTTGGCGAGCAGGAGAGTGTTTGTATGGAATTTTGCATTCAAATGGCCTTTGTATCTGGTGTGCGTATTTATTCCCGTGGAGAAGAAGAGGAAGAAAAACGACTCGCAGTGCCACAGTCACCTTTCCCCTGCTTTGAAATTCATCATGTATGTGGTTGTATATTGGCTGTTCGAGGCGTTAGGACGTGCTATGGAAGCAGTGCTGAGCGACTCTGCACATGGGAAGAACATTTTTCATTACTGATATTCACAACCATTCAAACACACCTCCACGCTTCCAGATGAATAATTAGGCCAATGCAATTTCAGACCATGGGAGACCAGAGGACTGTTTTTCTTTTTTTTTCCTTTTTTCAAATCTTTTGATTGTATTCTCAGGGAGTTTTTCATCTGATTATTACCATATTTCCAGTCTCGGTTGTTAATCCTGCAAAAAAGGGAACCTATAAGCAGCAAAAAACAACAAACAACGAGCCATCAAAGCGAAATATACCCTGAGCAGCTGCACAGTCCACGGGATAATAGCAATTTTACAGTCTTTGCAGAAGCTTGTGGTATGTATTTTACATCTTATTTCCCCTGGTCGATGTAGGGGAACGCGGGCCTAACCTCGTGCATTTTCTCTTGCTAATTACTGGATATCTCTGTAAGCTTCCTAATCACAGCAGTAACGCAGATCTCCTCCCATGGTGATATAGATTTCTCACTCAGTCGAACGAGGAGGGGCCGGTGCAGAAGTAAGCAATCCTGCGCTGACTTACTACGAGATCACTCGCAATCTAAAAATAATAGTGCCCCTCTACAACCGAATCAGCGAGGCACTGTGCCAGCAGCACGCAGCTTGTTTTCTGCACCGGTGCTCCTCACAAAGACTCTGTTGAGGTTTTCCAAACGAGGGTTTGAAAGTCATATTTTATGTCATCACCCAGAAATGCAAAGAAGCACAATAATCAGGCAACAACTTCACTTCGAATCGTCCGTAACGAGCTTTCACGACATGCATACTCTGTAAAATTCAATTTGTTTTGATGTTTGAACTTTCCGAATCACCTCGACCGAGCCACTACTTGAATCTAATTCCACAGATGCAGATAAGTAATAATATTAGCGCGTCTTTATCTGCAGAAATATCGGTTCGGAACAGACCGAACGAGCATGCAGAAAGGGATAAATAGCTGCGCAGCGTCTGAACGTTGAGAATCAAAATACCAGCGTGATGAATGAAGCTTCAGATTATTCATTCAGCCCCACAATGCAGCGAGGAAATCGAGCTGAACACGTTCGTATTGATGCGTTCCAGAGTTTGATGAGTTTGTGTTGTGCTCCAAACTCTGCATCTGACGTGAAACTCCCTCCCCCCAAAAAAAGCTCTATTTTATCCAGGAAAGTGAGGAGTGGATGGAAAAAAAAAACACTGATACTCTTGACAAAGTGTGGCACAAAGTGTTTTCACACAGCCTTAACAAAATCAAATGTTAGCACTAGCGCACTATATTTGCAGGGATTTAGTGGCTCTCCTTTCAAGGCCTTGCAGCACAAACACAGCCTTTTCAAGGCCGTACAACAGAAGCACAGAAGAGAGCCTTGATGAGTTAAATCGCCTTGCCCAAACACTGAGGAATTGTCAGTAAAGCGGCAAAATCATTGGCAATTCTTGTCAGGTCTCTGGTAAGCATTGCTCAGTGCTGCAAAGAGGAGATAGCAAAATAGAGCGCAGAACGGATACAGAATAATTACTCTTCCTCGCTCTCTCCCTGTGTCTCTGAAGACATAGGCAAACAATCTTTACTACTGGAGCAGAGTGCTATAACGTATATTATGCAGGTTAAAGTTACAGCTTACAGTATCTCCGCCTGTACACTTTAATTTTTCCGACCACAGAAATGTTTTGAGCGTGATCCACAGCCTGCAAAATCTTCAGGATTCACACTGGCAAAAAAAAAACATTAGCACAACAAAGTCAGCTACCTTGAATATTCAAATTTGCGGCGACACGTTTCCTGTTACAAGACAATACAATGTAGCGGGGATTTAATAGGATTTTGTTCACTTCAAACACGCCACTCAGATGCTCCAGAATCCAAAGTTTGCAGTTGTATTGCTCAGCATTGCAAGTGTTCACACTCCACAGCCCCTGCTTAAGAAGTAGGGCACCACAGCTGCACACAGTGAGTGCTCTCACTCATTAATGGCCCCCGTGAAAGTCAGTTAAAATGAGATTTGAGGGTTTTATGCTTGATACATGCGCAGCCACGGCGTGGCATATTTACAATCACGGAATATAGCATGGCTCCTTTCAGCGCTGACAATTTCCACTGAGTAAGTGCTCCCAACCTCACTTTTTACTAATGCAGGTATTTTTCTTATCATTCTGCCAAGTATCAGTCGGTAGCACTCAGCGTGTCAGCTTCAAAGCAGCATGTCTTTTCAGCACCTTGATAAGCAATATAAGCTGCATTTATTATACAGCGCTGCAGCCGTCGCAGCTCTTCCTCCTCCTCCTCCTCCTCCTCCTCCTCGGAGGCTCAGGCTGAGGCTGAGGGGAGCGAGCCATGCAAGAGTGCCACTGTTCTTTACATCACATTTGATTGCCGTAATCAAGAAATCAACCTCGAGCGACAGTCGGTGAGTGTGTGTGGGCTGATTGGAGAGGTTTGATTGAACGTGAAATAAACAGGGTCTCTGACGGCGCCGCAGCCGGCACCGCAAAGGCCATCAAATGATCTTTAAGAGGAATTGCATTGAGGCACTGATGGCTTTTCACTGGGCCTGCGAAAAGCCATCTATCTATCTATCTACCTATCCATCTATCTATCTATCTATCTATCTATCTATCTATCTATCTATCTATCTATCTATCTATCTATCTATCTATCTATCTGTATATCTCTGTTTTCTTGTACTTTCTGCATCTTATGTCCTTGATATTTCCTAGATGCAAACTTTTGCATTTTTCTCATAACACACACTCATAAAGCTGCAACTGATGAGTGTTGTTTATAACTCACCCAACCTTTTTCACTGTTGTACCTACGTAAGAATAGCCATACTGTTTGCTCTGCATGACATAAGATTGGATTAAATTAGATAAACTGAGAAGTGAGGGAGTATTCATGCTACTGTTTAGTTTAGTTTATTATATTTAAACTATTTTTATTTTGATTCTCACTTTCCCTCCCACAGTGGTGCTGTTACTGAAGCCTGCCACAGGGATCAATAAAGTTTCTATCTATCTATGGATCTAGCTATCTAAAGTAGTCATACGGCCTCTAGATTTATCATTCATGCAGCAAATAGGCCAATGCAGTGTCTTCGATCTTTCTCATATTAATCATCTGAAACCTTTAAATATTAAGTTGACTTGTCACATGTGACGATACAAACCAGCGAAGCATCTCAACTGCCCTGACATTTCCAAAGAAACAATCAATCACAACAGTTGCAGATTATTGTCTCAATCGCGTGTTTGTCGGAGCTGGTGTTTGCCTATTTATACATCTCATTTATTCTTCTTACTCTTTATCCAACCCCCTCATCTCTCTCTCTTTCTCTTTCTCTCTCTCTCTCTCTATTTGAAACTGAAAAGTTGACCTGATGGAATTAGTGATCAGATCGCCGCAGCTTCTGCTCGGCGGCAGATTGGCAGCCTGCAGCTGCCCTATTTCCCTCTGCCCCTCCCTCAGTCATTTATCACAGCCTTGTGTTTTTCTGACACTTTAATAGTGACTGATGTTGGACACGAGAAAGATTGGGAAAAAAAAAATGGGTGAACGCAATGCTGTCAGGCTGCAGAAGTTGGGCGCCATAAAGCATCAAAGACTGGAGAGGAGTCACTGACAAATCAAGCGATGGCCCCGTTTTAGAGTTAGCGCTGCTTTGCTGCTTCATCACATAACACAACAAGGTGAATTTCATTGGCCTTCTTGATTGATATGTTTTCTTCTCCCTCCTCCTCCCCCTCCCTCTACTCCATTTATTTTTCGCTGTTTCTTTCTCTCCACCACATCAGGATGATGGTTTCTGCAAAAAGAAGTTGTCATATCCCCCTACTCAACCTCGCACAAGACACTTGTTTACTCCGGAGAATGAGGTGTGTGATGAAAGCCAGCTTCCTCTGAGAAAATTGGCTGTCGACAGTCACCTCATTTCCCTCCCTCGAGTTGATAACTGAAGCGTTCCCCATCACACCTGTCTTTATAGTGCTAGCACGGGTGAGCTGACAGGAACCTCTCTGATCTGAGTGGGTGGGTGGGGAGGAGGAGCATTGTCCCAAAACTCTTCTCCTTTTGTGATTCTTCCCCGAGAAAAGTGTCTTGCAAGACCAGTAGTTTTGCAATTGAGTCTCAAACCACTTTTTCCAGCACTTGGGACTCAGAGACTGAAATTGTGTTTTAAGTCAGACGTTCAGTCTAGACCTGAACATCCCCAGCCACTCTAAGCTTTGTCAAACTCCATTTAAATCAACATTTGGCTTAAGAATCAATCTGTGGTCCTGGACGCCCAGAATTGTCCCTGTCTGAGCTTTGATTCCAGCATTTTGGCTTTCTTTTGTTTGTTTTGGAGCCATAATTGGATTGGATTAGATGGAGTTATGGAGGGTGCTTATAGCCACATCCCAGTCCTGATTGGACAGCAGAGACCAATGAGTTGGACACCACCAATCGCAGGATGCCCTGAAGCTACTTTCACACTGCACAGATTAATGCTTAGCTCTTACTCCTCTTCTCTTCTTGCTAAGATCAGTTTCTTTTTTGCATGGCTTTTCACATGATAATGTCAATGTGACACCATCAGACTCCAGTGTGGCCCTGAAGGTCACACCGAGGTAAATATGGAGGCCGCCTGAGCGTCAGTGTCTAAGCTATGTGATCGAGTGATAAAGGGAAGAGATTGATTCAGAAAAAAGAGAGCGCAGTGACCGTTTTTGAGCAGTGGCTTCTGCCTCCGTACCAAGGTCAGAGTCACGACGTATGACGTAAAAGACAAAAAGAGATCAGACTGAAAAGCACTAGATATATATCTGGACCAAATATAAAAATGGCGAGGGTCTGATTGGGAAAGAAAACATTATAAAAACGTCAGATGTGAGTCACATATGGACAAAAATGTCAGCTCTGGTAACCTTTGGTATGAATGTCGCCTTTGACATCGCATCGATGACCTAGGCCATTTAGAAAATGTTCTGGGGGTGTTATTTGATTGGTTTTTCACTAGATTTCAACCTGCTATAGAAGGGAACCAGGTCTGAGTCACCTCTGTTCAGACCTGCAGGTTACGCTCACCTACGTACTTGGTTTTAGTCAACGTGGCTGCGTAGTGAAAGCTTGGGTTTTATCTCCGGCACTTATTTTTTATTTTCTTTCTTTCTTGCATGTCACATAGACCCTGTTATGCATCACACAGTCGTTCCAGAATAAAGGAAAGTCTATTTCTTGGGTAGACCTGACTCTGAATAGTGCTAGCAGGCACTTTGGTCGGATCATGACTCATGCACCCTTTGGTATTATTAACTGAGCTGAGAAGCGGTCGTGAGGCTAGTGGGACGACAGTGATTTCTTATCAGCTGCTGAAAGGATCAAGTAAACTCCCCATGTTCCTTATTTGTTGATGTTTTAACAGTCAGAAGTATATTGACATATTGCTTCTATGGATTATGCCTGAAAACAAACAAAAACACGGGCTTGATTTTCTTTGTTCACTCTCCAAGCCGTTTGAAGAGCTGGTGTGTGTTTGTGGGTTCACTGTGTGTCTGACGGCTCCAGTTCACCGTTCCTGGAGCGGCCAGGTGTCAGGCAGCCCATTCGTCTTCAGCCAATTACAGCAAACAGCCGCTCAACAAGCTAAAGCTTCTATAATTAGTCTGCAGACAGACAGCGGCTTTGGACACGTTACCTTGCCGACATATTGATGGTCGTTTCCTGTGTATTCCTCCAGCAGAAAGAATTGATTCCACATCCATCCACGTTTGGAGCGCTGGAGGATCCTCCCGTCGCTCTCCGCCATCCCAAAGAGATTCCCAATATTCCCAGGCGTGAAAGGCATGGCGGTGCTGGGCCACGGGACGGAGAGCATCAGGAGGAGCAGGGCCTGATTGGTTATCATGGTATCCAATCAGCTGGGAAAGGTCCTGGACGACTTGAGAGTTAGGGTAAAAGGCTTCTGATAGGATGAACACTGGAAGGCAGTGTCATCAGAACAGACATTGTATTCCTCTCTTTGATGTCCTTCAGATCCCTGTGAAAAGAAGAAACTTCAGTTAAGAGCCACTTTCATGACACTTTTGCATTGTTGTTTTTATTTTCATTTCTTGCGATATACATTAAATCATTTATCATGGAGGCAGCGTGGAAAGGAGGCAACAGGGTGAAACATCAGTTTCCACCTAGTTATGCAGTCAGTGTATAATCTTCCTGTGTGCTTTGTGCAACTATTTTATTTTATACAACCTTTATTTACCAGGTTAGTCAGTTTGAGATCAAAGAGCTACAAGGGAGACCAGAGTAAGACAGTGGCAACACAGCTACAGCTACAGAATCAGACACATACACAAATTAAAACTTTCTCATGAAAAACACCCGCTTTAAATCCTGAGAGTGGAACTGAGGATTGTAGATTGTTCCAAGTGTCAGGATCCAAAAAACTAAAGGCAGCAAACAGTCCTTAGAAAGAAGATTGCTACGCCCTTATACCAAAGGGCGTCACTAAGGTCACAATCTATTTCAATGTGGAGGCTGTGAAATGAAAATAAATAACACAAACTCATTAAATGTTTCACATATTATTGGTTTTAAAAATTCTTTCACATAATGTCCAACAAAGACAAAATGTGCCAAAACGGTGAATGAGACCAACTTCAAAGGAAAGATAAAAGCCGAGTGCAGTGCGATGCAAAGCATCAGCAGACTTCAATCACGGTGGTGCATCTCAGTGAATGTCAAAACCCGAGCCAGCCTCAGTCGCAGCCGCAGCAGCACTTCCTGCCACGTCTCTCCTTCCTCTCTCTCATATTCCAGCACAGAGTGAGCGAGTGAGCAGCACTAATTATAAGCCACATTACTGATGATGTGCAAACAATGCTTCACAGCCGGTGAGCGTGTTTGAATAGCATAATGTGAGTGTCTCCCGGAGCAGAATGTCTCTGACATGAGCAAAAAAAAGGCACAAAAACGCTGTGCCGAGGCCTCCGGGTCCTACACCAACACGTGTGTCTGCGTACAGTCCTCCAACACATGTTCTATGTTTTTTTTTTACCCACAACCATCCATCATTTGGCAGGGAGAGTGCAGCTATGCCATAATGTTAGGATATGATGAATTTGCAAAAAAAGAACCTTCAAACGTACCCCTAGGTAGCCATCAGACCGTATGCTGCGTCTTATGGTATTTTCTGTTATTGGTCGTCTGGTAGTCTGGTTGTAGCCCCACCAGGACTCATCTGAAAAGGTAATTTGGGTATGCATGTATAATTTATGCTCTTTTGGCAGTTAATCCTAGTAAATCTCGCCTGTCTTGTCTAACAGAGCTCGTTCGGAGTCTCTCCTGTGCGGGTATCTGGTCGTCCTCCCGCCGAGCGTTCGCTCTGCACCTCGGGGAGAGAGAGGCGCGTCGTAGTCTGGCAATTCTTCTTGGTTTTGTTCCGAGCACTTTAAATAAGGAGTGTAATGTCAGCGGAGGCATCTTCTGTGATCAAATTAGTACTACGGTTCCATTGATGAAAGCAAAGTGCAGAATAGAAATGAATGTGATCCTTTGAACAGGAAATCAAATAGCCGAGCTAACGAGATCGCAACGTAAGGCATCGCTGGCTCTGCTCACTTATGCTCTCTCAGACTGCTTCACTTAATTGAATGTGTTTAATCGACAATCATTCCCACGTAACATCCAACTTTGCGATACTTTTGACCAATGTTGATCAAAGGAGGTTGTAGATTAAAAATGCTGCTATTAAAAAAAAGCTTAAAGGATGCAGCTCAGTGACAGAACGGACTCCAACATTTTAAGGATCTATGGAAACGTTGCAGCAGATGGTGTCAAATTCCTACTCCGTGTCCCTTCAGAACAGAAAGTACAGAGATTTTCATTTAGTGAAAGTGCTACGAACATGGCAGGGGAGATAGAATGATGATGGTGTTGTAAATTGCCGATCACTGCCTCAGTTTTTATGTTATTTTCCTGCATGTGCTCATAATGTGGTGCGAGTGTGACACGTGCATTCCCGAAATCAAGAAACGCCGCCTCGCAATTAATCTAGTCTGATGCTTGTGATTGCATTTTCTAATTATCATTCCAGCCTGTCCTTGAGTTTTAATAGCATTCTGGATATTAATCTTTGATGTGGCGTGCCTATTAAGCATTAGGCCAGTGTGTCTTTTCAGAAATCTTCCAAACACTCCATTAAAGGACAAGCGGCTGAGTGCATGCCAGATCCTATGGACTCTGGCGGAATTATCTCAACTTATGCAGCCTATTAAATGGTGGAGTTTATTAAAAAAGTTGTTTATGGTCAGATTAAGTTGCAGACAGCTTATAAGGCTTGGCATTAAAAACAGAGATGTGAAAGGACAAAATTGTTAAACACTCTCCGCTGTTAACGTCTTGTCTACGGCTGTTATTCTTAATCTTGGCTGAGGCTCTCGCTGGCAGGAGCTCCGCTCTGCTCCACTTCTGTAATCTGCAAAATTATACATTCTTGTTTTGCTGAATAAGAATATCTTTGATCAGATATAAACTAGCTGTTCATCGGAATATACTTCCTAGAAACGCAGAGCCTGCGACATTAGTCTGTATGAATTTGTATGCACATGCATCCCACAATTGAACATTAAAGTGGGCGCTGCAACTAAGCACTTTTTATGGCTCCCCTGACTTTAGTGGGACAATAATTATAGGAGGAGCAGGAGTCTGGCTGGTAAACATTTTCAGGGGTCTCTCATGTATAATAAATTGATAGTCTGGGCACGAAGGAAAACAAACCCCTAAACAGACCATCAGCCCTGTACATTGCATTTATAGAGGTTATTAAACGTAACGCTGTGTTTGCATGCGTTTAATCCAACCTTGTGCTATCACCCACAACCGCTCAAGTGCCTTGTACTGGTAATTCCACACACACTCATAAATACATACAAGGCTGCGTCATCTGTCACACTGGCAGCGTCATGCTACCTGTCACGTAAATAGAATCCAAAAATGAAACCTTTCAGCAGTCTTACGCCAAACATTCACTTCCACTGCACTCAACAGGTGATTGTGTTGCGTTTGAGCAATAAATTAACACGCACAGGTGCGTTAATGGACGTCAGGAGCCGGACAAAGATGCAGAGAGGGCAACAGGGCGGGTTGCAAGGTCATAAAAGCGGCACCATGATTCGTCTCGGTGATCATTTCTACCTGCACCATAGAGTAGGGATTTACGGCTGGAAAATGCTGTATATTCGCAGCCACACACATATGAGGAGGAAGTGGTGTGTGATTGGCAGTTTGAGCTGCTCGGGTGATTGCTGGCCGGTATTGACAGGTCTGCACAGAGCGTAAATCCAGAGCGAGAGGGTGCGTCGATGCACCAAGACGAGGCAGCTGCAGCTCAAGCCTCCACTTGGTGGAGCCCTAGACCTTCCCAAGTCTGCAGCCTGCAGCCTGAGCCGGCCGCAGTCTCTGACAACCCTCAGCAAGCTTTACTCATGTTTTGAAATCCTCTAAGCAATTTTGTGATACAGTGCACACTTCCTTGCTGAAAAGCTACCCCGAAAGGGAAGGAGGGCCGTGTTTCTTGAAAAGGGTGTCAATGTTGGGAAAAAAAATGCACCCAATTATTCAAAAGGAAAAAAAAATCCTTTATCAGCATGGATTAGAAAGTGGGAGCATTCTAATAAAGCAATAATAATTTACTCGAATAACAAGTGGCTATGTGAGCCTTTCTACTCTATAGCACAGCCATACCCCAAGGCAATGATACTGGGTTAATTCAAATGGGCTTAAACGTCCAGGGTGGTTTGATCATTCCATCAAATAAGCAGATGAAATCCCTCTGTCTGTTTACTGTTTGTTGCACATTATTCATGCTGGATCCTTAAACCTACAGCAGCTGTGTGAAAGCTCAGGAGAGGCTGTGTGGGAGAATGCATTTCCACCTCCTCTTATTTCAGCCCCCAAAGGTCACTCCGTATCTGACAATAATTCGCAGACCGCGTTCCTGGCTAATTTCCACTAAACAATAATGGCTTTAGCATTGATGACCCGCTGCACGCCACTACACCTGTAAAATATCACTCCAGCTCGCTGCGAGGCTGCAGCCGCAGCACAGAGGCTGGGGGAGTGAGGGCTGGATTAAGTTTGTGCTGTGGAGGATATGCACATGTACACAGTCGGCAAACAGTGCTGGCTGCCCTCGCTGCGCCAGCACCACTCCAACACGGCGCAATAAACACCTTCATGCGTTTTTTTTGGAGATATGAATGGTACAGTGCTTCTCCATCAAATCGGCCGGGAGCACATCACGAAGTACGATTTGCCCCAACTGCAGACAGACAAACACGTCTCCATGCACACAAACACACACACACACGTACACGCACGCGTACACACACATACGCGGACACGCACTGATAGAGGGAGCTTGGCGTGGACGCTTGAACAGGTGCACACACAGGCGCAGTACTCACTTTGCGAGCACTCAGATACATATGTGATATATGAATTCTATCACACACACACACACACACACACACGCACACAGGGTGTCTTTGCCTACACTGTTGCACAGTATGAAGTCACTTAGACAGACTGAGCACTTTGGATTAAGAAACAAGTTTGAAGCTCGTCTTTATTCAAACACATTGCCTGGTGCATAGGTGCTCACCCTGAAGTTGCACATATGCTCCAAGACAGCGATGGTTTAATGGGCTGATTGTTCATGTTAGAAGGGAGTAAACACACAGTAAAAAAATATATATAAATAATCATAATGATAAAAATAAAACAGGGAAATCTAACCGATTTACAGGTTCGTTTAGCCCTTCATGATCCTGAAGTTGAAATCAGTTTGGAGAAATGTGAAATACATCAAAGAAATACTACTCATCTCCCCTGGCACGTACACTTCCATCCATCACATCTCCGAGCCACCTAAATGCAAACTAAAACGGTGGCGACAAATGCAAATGACACAACTGAACATCGGATCTGATCAATTCCCGGGCTCGGTCGATTCAGCTGTTATCAGCCCCTTTGAAGTTGCAACACTTTTTCTCCCCCTCTCTCTCTCTCCGTGTGTCTCTCTCTCTTTCCCTCTCTCCAGATATACACACTGCTGCATCAGTCTGGCTCTGTCACAGTGCAAGGAGCAGCTCATCTCACCCCCCCACCCCCACCTCCTCCTCCCCTCCAACTCCAACCCCTACGTCTGATGGCAGACAAAACACAAATACATCCTTAAAACATTCATCAGAGAAAAAAAAGGAAAATAAAAAAAGGAAAAAAAACCCTCTTACCTTTGATTTTCACAGCTTAGCATCCATCCGTGTGAGTGAGTGTGATGCAGCGAGTGTGCTCCACTCCTGAGCAGAGCTTAGCGGCGGAGAATCTGACTCCTCACGGCAGTGCTTACATTCCAAGACTGACAACAGCACAGCTGGTGCGAATGTGTATGGGAGTGTGTGTGTTAGTGTGTGCAACAGAGAGAGAGAGAGAGAGAGAGAGAGAGAGAGAGAGAGAGAGAGAGAGAGAGAGTCTCCTGCTTGCTTCCCTCCCTCGCTCTATGCTTCTCTCTCTCTCTCTCTCTCTCTCTCTCTCTCTCTCTCTCTCTCTCTCTGCCCTCCCTCTCTCCATTTCTCCTCCCCGCTCCCTGGCTTCTCTCCCTTTCCTCCTCTACACTTTTCTTTCTATCATCTCTCTCTGCCCCCCCACCACCACCACCAACCTCCCTCCTCCTCCTCCCCTTTCCCCTCATCCTCCTCCTCCTCCTCCTCCTCCTCTCTCTTTCTCTATCCCCTCCTCTCTCTTTCTCTAGCAGTGCATCACTTCTGGCGGTGGATGTCACCGAGGCTGCAGCCGAGGCGACTCTGCCCCTGATTGGCTGCCATTCACAAGTTAGCGATAAAGAAGAGAAAAAAGGGAGAAAGGGGAGGAAAAAAAGGGGAAGAAAAGCAAAGGGAGGGGAGGAGAGCAGAGGGGAGGTGGGGGTAGGGGGTATGAGGCGTGTGGGGGGGTGGAAATAGTGGCCTTACATCCCAGCGAGCATCAGTTGACTGTGGAATGGAGTAAGCAGGGAGGTTAGAGGCTGGAGGAGAGGGTGGACGCTGGGAAGGCACACATCGTTTTCCTTTTTTCCTTTTCCTTTTTTTTCTGTATTTTTCCCCTCACTGTGAATGCATCCAGAAAGCTCTCTGTGCATAAGAGGCTGAGCTGAAAGCCACCGCTCTGACGGATCGACTGTATGATGTTTGATGTCTAAAGCAATCGGGCCCATCTAATCTCTTTTTCAATGACAGCGGAATGAAGGAGAAAAAGGCCATAACTTGTAAATCAGCCATGCAGCCAGGGCTGGATGCTGCTGCTGGAGGAGAGGCACTAGGAGGAGGAGGAGGAGGAGGAGGAGGAGGAGGCAGCTTTGCGTCCTGTTCATCTTCATCGTTGCTGGTCCCGCCGACTTGGCCCACAGTGTGTGGCAGGTGCACACGCAGCCCGGCACTCTGTCTTCTCTTCTCATTACGTGCCCCATGTTGGATGTCTATCCATACATCTCCATCCTCCACGTGCCGTTGAGAGTGATATATGTAGCGCTCTCAAAGACGGAACTTAGAGTGGAAGCTATGGAAGACTGCTTTCATCAGAAATGCATTGTATGCTATTTTACAGCCATTTTTACAATACCTATCTTCAGCTGTGGGAATATTACAGTCAGTTGCTTCACAGATTTAGTAATCATTCATGCTCATCTGGCAACCGCATTTTGACTTTACGCTGATGGGCTTGTCTCACCTGCCACTCATGTGAATGACTCCTCACTACATTCTTTGCTCAACAATGTAGCTCAACAACTTGTTATGGAGAGAAAAAAACTGCTAGTTAAATGTTTGAACCAAATCTTAAAGGGGACGAGAATGGCTTGTTCTCTGGTGTTAACATAGAAGCTATGGGACAGAGCTTTATTGTTTAATATTGTTTCTGCACATATCTTGCACTCATTAATGCTTACCTGGCAAACACACAGACTTTACTCTGATCGGCTGTCTCATCTGCCAATCACCTGACTTTATGGTCCTTTAGCTTCACAGTTTTTGCCTGAACTATATTTTGCTGCAGCTATGGAGCGAGACTGAGGAAGAACCAGGAGCAAAGACACTGATGCCTGTTAATCATCACTTTCAACTGCTTTCCAAAATCTGAGATTTGTACATAAGCAAGGACATAACAATGTTTCAGAACCTATGATAGATCTTTGGGTGACAACAATCTGCAGATATTTCATTCTTGTTCCTCTTTAATTCAACAGAAGGGGCTGAACCAGGGGGTTGGGCACGATACATCATGAGACGGTTTGATGATGTGGAAGGATTCTGTTATTAGAAAGCCATACCAGTCTCCCAGAATGCACCTGGAGCAGATAAACGGCCACTTGAAGGGACTTTGAAATGCACGGGACGCCACTCAGAGCGCCGCCGTGGATGAATTATTTAAGAAAAGCTGTGGTTTTGCAGACCGACCTCATCCCTGAACCCGAAGTTTTATCTCCCAATATCAGTGTGCATAGATTATCAGCTCAAAGTCTCTGCACCAGATAAATAAAAATGCAAACAGGCCAAACTAATTAACATCGGAACAAGCAGCGAGGTAGCCTCCCTCTGATACCACGCCAAGTCCTCTCAGCTCATAATTTACTCCCTGGTTGTGTTGTGCTGAGAGATTAAGAAGTAGGTGTGTGTGTGTGTGTGTGTGTGTTTGTGTGTGTGTTTTATGGCTTGCACGTCTCCTTGTGCACTGCTTGTATGTACGACTGGGGGAGGGGAGTCGTGTCATGTTTACTTATACCCGTGTGTGTGTGTGTGTGTGTGTGTGTGCAAAATATGCACTATGTGTCTCTGGGAGTTTATAAACGTGTGTGTGAGTGTGTGTGTTTGGTGCATGTGTGTTTGTATGTGTGCACATTGTTCTCACTAACAAGCCTCTGTAAAAATCTAAAAAAGAAAGAAGAAAATAACCAAAGAAAGAAAGAAAGGAAAGCGGGCTAATTTGTACATCTCTGCATAGGATTAGTATTAATTTACCTGCTATCGACGCCCCTGGGACGTTAATAACAGTGTTTGTTACAGGGCCCGAGCTCGTCTGAGCAAACATCAGAGAACACGAGCCGCCGTCGTACCCGGCTGTTCCGGGGAAATATAGCAACGTGTTTGCAGAGCCACACGCAAACAACAAAACCTCCAATCTTCTCATCTCAATTTCACAGGCCTTCGATTTCCAGATTCCCATTGTTCCTTCCTACCCCTTCCTGATGAGGACTCCATTACATTAAATCAAAGTTTTCCAGGCTGAGGAAACAGCTTCCTTAAGTAAGGGTGTCTCCTGATCCTCTCCCAATTCTGCGCGTCAGCTTCCATCAGCGTCAGCCGCTGCTTGCACTTGCCTTCACCTCCACGGTCCTAGCTGCCGCTGATTAGTTCTCTGATTTCCCCAGCCTTCCCGGAGGAACGCTCTAGTGCCGATGCCTTGCCCACTGTTTGCTGTGCTCCTATAATAGCAGCAGCTGCTGATTGGTTATTGATACAGCTCTCTGCATACAGTACGACAAGACCACACCGAGCTCCCATTCCATATTCCATGCAAATTCAATACTTTGAAGTATAAGGAAAGTGTGCAAAATGCACATTACAGTTAAGAAAAGATGTATCAAAACTGTGCAATATGATCAGTGATAAATTTGAACACATCTATTGTCACAGAGAAAGAGTTAGAATGATAAGTATGTTACCCCAAACGTAAGAGCCTGCAAGATATCAAATAAATCTCTATTAAACCGAACCGTAACAGTTTGTATTGAAATGTTTTAGCCTGCATATGGCGAGTTGATCAGTGTTAATCTAGAGCTGAGCCACAGCTAATGGTTACCAGGCTAATTAAAACTTAAATGCTAACCTTCACCGCTGAGAATTTTACCACAATTAACCTTACATCCAGTTATTGTTACGTCCCTAGTGACAACAAATGTGACAGGAGATACAGACTGTTAATCAGTGAAGTGTAGATCATGTTGTAGTGAAAGTAAAGATGCAAGATTGGATTCGTCCTTTCACTTTTTCTTTGCTTTTTCACACAGCTTGTCAAGGCAAGCACCGACAAGAACATCACAGTCAAAACTGATTTGGTATAAATGAACACTGAGGATGAGTTGAGTGAAAAGAAATGAAACTGATATTTGATAAGTTATTTGACCGGGTTTATGTGAAGAAATAATGGTTTCCTGTTAGACTGTCTCTGAATAATGTCCCCAAATCTCCAATATTATGTTATACGTTTACAGAGTGATGCATTCCCTCTTCGTGACTGCCAATAAGTCTACTTTTTTCTGCTTTCGTCCTGACCTTTTCTATGGCAATCACATTCCCCCTCAAATCATATTGACTTTTTCTCATTTCAAACAACTTCTACATGCTTGCAGGTAGAATTTCGACTCGCCCTAATACATCGCTGGAGCCTGTCGAGCACAGGCTCTGCATGACAAAAACAGCCTACATGGGTTCAGAAAGGGCAAATTGCAGGCTTCTCCTCTTGTTCAACAACATAATTCAGTCTCTATTGTGCAAGAAACGTAGCTTCACCAAGGTCCTAGGATCTAATCATACTTTTGAGACGTCTATGATCCTGATGCTCCTTTAGACATTTTCAACAGTGATTCAGCAGTTTACTGCTGGGGCTGTATTCAAATAAGGTACAAGAATTGAATTTATATATATATTTTTTCTGTATATGCTTTTTCCTAGACGTCCTTGCAGTAGTTAATGTGTGACAGTCGATGAATAGATGTCTAATGGAGCTTGATTTGTGAAAGCCTTAATCTAATGCAAGGTTTCAATAGATTTTGGCATTCCCGTCCTCAATGGTTTTAATGTGGTTTGTACAATGAGTCATCTTATTTCAGGCAATATTTTGAGTTTAATTTGAATAATTTATCATTAGTTTGTTGTGGACATTCATCCACAGTGATCAGAAAGAATCAGTGCGACAGTTTGTCCAAATCAAAGCCACTTTTTTTTTCTTCCTTTTTTTTAAGCAACAACTCCATGAAATAATCTCTTTTTCTGCTTGTTGGATGTTTGCGCCTCACTGTTCAGAGTGATGTTTGTGCAGACTGACACCAGAAGGCCGTCCTCGCATACATCTGCTGGAAGTGGAAAGTTTGTTAGCACTCACTGAAAATCACATTTTAATGGTCTAGGTTTTAAGCCGTTTCTGGTTCGACATTCAATTTGAAGCTTCCGGTTCACAAACAAGACCTTCTGGTGAATCAGGAAACATCCATAATGAGATGCGTCCATAACTTTTGAAAACTATTTGAAGCCGACATTTGATATACATATTAATACACGTTCCCATTGAGTCTACTTTAGTTGATTGAGTTAAATTAAATCAAAACAATCGACTGAATTAACCTAATAGAGTATTCTGTTTGCATGGTGAACAGGTGCAATCCACTTACTGCACATAGCCACCTAAATACCGACATCCTCACACAATGAGCCAAGCTCCAGGGACAATAGATCACTTGGTGACGCAAAAGACGTCGATCTTGCAAAAGAAGCGGCCGTTGGCTTAGTTAAATAAGGCAGACTGTGGAGGAAGCGAGTGCAGGTTGAGTCTGTGTTCCTTCACAGAAAGCCTTGTCTGCCAGGTGTGCAGCTGTGCATTGTGGTTTGTGGGCTGGCTTCGTCTCTGACAGTATTGTTTGCAGTTAGAAAAAAAAATACTGTTGTATTGTTGGGATTGTTCAAAAAATCCAAAATTGACGGTCAGCAGGCAGAAAAAAAAAGAAAAGAAAAGTAAAATGGTTGTCAAGGCCAGAACTGAGTGGGCATACGAATTCCCTCTGAGAGACGGCGGAGCAGGTTAACATCTAGCAGGGAGAAACTTAGTGTTAGAAAATGACTTTTTCATGGAGGAACCTGACTCTTGCAGAGTGGCAGCCTTGGTTTCTCTCATTTAATAACTGGGAAGAAGAAGACTCAAAATGGTTGCTCCAATGGAAGCCACAGCATAAAAATTAATAATGATTCTCCTCGGAGCTAAGATGACGTGGTTTGTTATACTGAAAAATGTCAGAACCATCTACTCTGATTGCAAACTGCAGAGAGATGGCAACACGATATCGCATTATTTGATTCAGACACACATAGTGTGGAGTGGCGCTTTGTCAAAGCTGATTGCTCAGCACTTTTTTCAATCAAGATAAAAATAATGTGATCAAAGCTGGGAGAGTCTCTGTAATTGGACATTTCTCGTAATTCATGGTTGACTCAAGAATCAAACGTATATTAACTACAGCTGGAAGTAGTCCTTCAACACGTTAGTGTCAACATTACATCCCATATGATCTGTGAGTGCTGTCACTATGTTCCTATTAATAGTCAAAAAAATGCAGAAAAGGAGAAGAAGAAGCAAAAGAAAACGAGCAATATCCAGAACAATTGGAACTTTGCACTGTATCAATAATCAGAATGTCAGTTACGGATATGAAGCGTTCTTTGGGTTAAAGGCATTCACTTTCCCCCTAAAGCATCAAAGATGCTGTGGAAATGCTTTAAAGAACAGTTAATAAATAACATAAATTAGCCTGGTGTTACATAGACGACTTTCACAAAAAGTAACAGAAATGATGTAGTTCAGTATCCAGCACTAAAATCATTCACAGCAACTGAAGCTGAATGTCTTTTCTGCATCTCACACATGACACACACTGTGTACGTCAAACTAAAGACACCTGACGAGAGAATTTTTGTTTCAAAATAAATAGTTCCTGTTTAACTCAAATTATCAAATCAAACTGTATAACTGACTGATTACAGCTACGAAGACTATTACCATACTCTGCTATTCACCCTATTACTACACTTACTGACTATACTCCATTCATTTACTTGACTTTGTATAGTCTTCATTAAATCTGAATTTTGACATTGAATTTTCATTGTATTTGACAACATGTCGAAGGACACTGTGGTTAGTTGATACTGAAGATATAGATCATTGAATGTGGTTGAACGTATCACCATCTAGGTGCTTAGTGTGAGGGCAAATGAGGATAATCCTGTTTGTGACAAATTGCAGTTTTGAAATGAACTTTGTCTGATACTTGTTTGTCCTGATGAAAAATCAATAATGTGGAGATGTGGATCCCAGAGCCTGTTAATCTAAGAAATCACTATTAACTAAGTTTACACGCAGTTTCCCTGCCTCATTGCTATACAAACCTAATGAAAGCCTTTAAGAAGGCTGCACCCTACTAGAGACGCCTGGGCTCTGATTCTGCTTGAGATCATTGCTGCTTTTCTAATTGTTTATTTTAATTGATATGTTATTCTGTAATAAACTCTTCTAATCCCAGAAAGTGTTTTGTGGTCTTGTTTTCTCACCCTAGAGACTTTTGCCTCTAGACTTAGTAACCGCTGCCTTTTATTCCCCTCGTCAAAGCTTGTTCACAAGTCATCTCCACATCGCTTCATTATGCACAAAGATAATGATCAGAAATAAATATGATATATTTCAGCCTGTTTCATTCAATGCAAGTACTTTCTTGCACTCTCAGCAAAAGCATGCTCTTCAGCCTTCTGTAGGCTTTAATAGTAATAAGTGTTTGTCATTTGCATATATTGTACAGACCAAAGACACGTGCTGCTACACTCTGGTTAGGGAGCATTCCTCTCCACAAATATTTAATCACTCCTTCTCCTTTACACTGTCTGAGATCTGTGCAGTACAGCTGCTTAATTACACACATAATACTTCTCCGTTGCTCAGCACTGAATTATAATCAGGTGTATTAGTGGTACGTAGGCCAACAGACCCGATGGATATCGTGTCAACACACTGTGTCGTGGAACATTTTGCGCTGCCAGAGATCGGCTGTGGTGCACAGAGAGAGTTGCATGTTACAGCTCCATCACTGGTGGGCACAAGCCCCCACTAATGCACAATGACATTTGTGTGGAGTGAGGTGGGTTTGCAGGAAGAAGTGTTGCATGATGGCTTCACAAGAAAACCCCTGAGGATGCTCCTGTCCCAGCCAAAGCGATGACACTCCACTCAGTCTGTGAACACTCACTCATGGCAGTGCTCAGCGGGCGATACATCTGCTTTTATTGACTAAATTGCTACTATCACAGAAATTTCACAGTCCACTCCCCCCTCGTGGGCATTCACTAGATTTTTGTAGTGCAGAACTCAGCCGGGGAAATAATTCATTTATTACTCAGAAAATAATTAGACTTTTCCATAAGCATGAGGTGTATTATCTTCTACCACTGTTACTGCATCCGACTCCATACTGAGAGAGAAAGAACAAAAATCAACAATTACAGATTGAAATGGGACTGCAAAGCTACTGCAGTAATTGCCAGGAGATACACATCATCTGCACAGTCAACCAGAAACCGGGAGGTGGGGGTCCTGCTCTGACTGACCATGGATTTTCTGGAGGGCCATGTGATTGATGAACACTTCGCTCTATCCCTTTTCACGAATGACTAGTGCGATAAGTGCACCAGTGTGACTTTTAAAAGGCTGAAAAGAATAAACAAGAAAAAAAAAATTCCATAAAGTGGCCTTTCTGTTGAAGCAGGGATGGGGGCTCCATTGATTTATAGTAATGCACCGCTATGAAATTGGGGCACTTGCAAGAGAAAGATTAATACAATGATGTAGGGGGAATCAGAGCAGCAAATGCTAAGATACCTCGACATTTAGTGCTAAGAATTGTTCAGGCTCAAAACAACTTCATCTTACATCTCCCCGAATGCAACACAGTAATGTCTTCCATTAGCCCCCCCCCTCGCCCCCACCATCACCCCCACCACCTGCAGCTCCTGATTTAGACACATTTCAATTTCTTTCAGATGATGAAGCCAAGAAAATGATGGATCAAAAGAGTGCAGAGGTTTCACAGGTTTCAGAGTTTGATTCAGACAGCGTAACAGAACTCCCCCATTAGAGCTGATAAATCCTGTATGATGTGTATTTTTGTAACAAACTTTTCATTCGTAAAAGATCTTAGAGCTGAGACAAAGGAGCAGTAGGTGTTGCACTCGGAGTCTGAAGGGCACGTCATGGCTACCACCTGTATTTATATATAGACGTGAAGGACTGGTGACAAACGTAGGCGGAGAGGCTGTTTACACCCGGTTGACTGTGCGCTGGGTGTTGGCTTTATATTGAACGTCTGAGTGGGTTTAAATGTGCTTCTGGGGAAACAACCTGCTGAGACGAGTCAATCAAAACGAGTGATTTTTAATTCATGGGTTGCAGTCCACTTTACAGCCTCTTGTCCGTCAATCTGATTCCCCTCCTTCTGCATTTCCTGTGGATATTTACCGAAAGATCTGCACTCCACACAGCCCGACACATTAGATCAAGTCATGGTTTTGGTCAGGGCAGTAATGTTATTTTTAAAATACAGTGAGATGGCGTGTAATGCTGTGATAACAATGTCGTCCCCTGTATGATAGACTGACTGTGAATCGACTGTGAATCACAGTGATGAAACTTATCAACAATGAATTAGCATCCAGCTATAAAGCATAAATAGAACAGACACTGTAACTGATTGCTAACCACCTGCGAATATCTAAATGAGTAGGGCGACGTGACATTTACAGTAGTGTAATGACATGGTTCTCAAACAACCTCAAGCCATGGAAAAGCAAAGCGGTTCTCAGCTGGTTCTAAAACTGAACTGGCCATGAACCAGCAGCAGCACTAGAACTGATTTGGTGGAAAAGGAGACCAATACAAATTCAAGATGTGTCAAACAAGCATCAGCCCAATTGTATTTATTTATTTATTTATTTTTATCATAACTGTGCTGGCCAGAGTGTCGAGCTGTTACTTAGTGCCACAACCATGAACTGTTTCCAAATTCATTAAATTTGCAGAACAAATGCATGTTGACTCAAACTGTGTTAGCTGTTATGCTTCCTCACCCAAATCATCTCCGCAGGTAATTTTGTGGTAATTGCGAGTAGCCATGATTAAACAATAGGAAAATAGGTTCCAGTGATCAGTGCTTAAAAAATGTGCGCTGTCTTTTTCGGACATAATCTAAAGTCCTCGATAATTGTCTGTGTCATTCTGCACCTCACACCATGGACACGGTTCCCATCCACCTCTGTGGTGCATCCGCTCCCGTCCATCCTGCCCACCGATAATTGACTCAAATTGTAGCAGCCATTAGAGCTGCTTTTAAAGGGAAGGGGAAGAGGGGATTTGATTGGCTGTGTGTGATACCGGCATCTACAACACCTCCCAGTGATGTGTTCGCCTCCCCTGCTTCCAGCTGTGCTGCTGATACGCCGCACAGCTCTTGACCGCTCTCGGGCACAATGGTCGCCCTCGAAACATGAAGCCCGAAGAAGAAGAAGGGACTGGGCCGCCATTTCATCTTCCCCACATTGTTAGTCGCCTCCTGAAATCTGCACATGCGACAAACATGACTGTTTGTCCTTGGTATGTTGGGGGAGGAAGAGACAATATCATAGGACTGTTGAGTGCTTAAAAAACATGAATTATCCAATAGCACCACATTTGGTTGAATTTAATCATCCCATTTCCTCTTGAAGATATATTGGAATTGAGAAGGTATCACTCCCCCCCAAGATGAGGTAATTTGGATGTTTTACCTTCCAGTAGGGAACAGTATTAGATTCCACCGTCTGAGAACTGTGTCACCTCACGGATTGAATATAGATTATGGCTGGGAGTGTTTTTTGTATGGTGGCTCTGTCTAAGTTGATATTTACATGAATGTGCTTGTAATGTTCACTGGGAGCTCCATTTTTCTGTGTGTGTTAATTGGAAAACAGAGTAACCACTCCCTGAAGTTTAGATCCCTGCATGTGGAGTGAGATGCAGTGTTTTTCATAATTTCTCAGTACTTTGGCTTTAACCTCTTATCGCTCCCTCTCAGCGTGATGGCGGAACATGATTATCTAATCACGATCAGGTGTGTTACAGCAGATTGTGGCCTATATAAGACTCTGGTACCTGTGCTGCTCCGTGAATGTTGATCCCAAGGCGCCCTGAGGGCTGAAAGTCATTGTAATAAACGAGAAATGAGAACAGAGCCAGACCTGCTCTGACACTGCATGCAGTTCACCTATAATGCTTTCGCGCTGCCTTATAATAGGGTGACTGTGTCTTAATTAAGGTGTAAAGGTGTTATATGTCAATGGGGGGGGGCAGATGATGATAACATAACCAGTATTACCACGATCATTATGTGCTGCCAGATAATGTACAGATACAGCCCCAAGAACATGGAGAGGTTCTTACAATCTTTACTTCCATCGTTTGATCATTAGAACATCTGTAGGCCAATGAGTGTGATTTAATCTGTGCAGAATAAGTAAAAAAAAATGTTGTACTTTTATAATGTCTTTGCTTTCAGGTAAATTGATGTCCCCGATTTAACTTTTTGTCTGTCATAAGAATGAGCATTAAATGTAATATGCTGCCACCAGTATGAGTAGATGCTGCATTTTCATACCCATCTGGCATTTTGTATTTTGTATAATCTAGATAATCTACATAACATCAAGAAAATCTATATCAGGGCAGTGCGATGTGTTTCAGTCATTTCCCTCTGCAAAATACCTCTGATAACAATGATGAACCAATAACATTCAATGTTTTGTTTCATCGCAAGTTGAATACAGATGCAAACCAAATTATAGTGGCTGAAAATCAATGAAAAGGTATCTCTCCAGTTGCTGAAATATACATATTCAGCATTAGTTGTGGTGCGAGTGAAGATCTGTATAAGGCTCAGGGAAAAAAAGAAAAAAAAAAGAATAAAACCACATTTTGGAGGTTTTCTGAGGAGTCCAGCTGAGAGAGAGGCTGTAAACCTCCCCCCCTGAACAGGCTGGAAGGATTTCATAGTATATCCCATCCAGCCCAGGACTGCCCCAGATTTCTGAGCAGGGATCCAGGATGTAGCTTGGGACAAGGCACAGCACAGCAGAGCACAGGATAAGAGCTGGGAAGTGGTAGGATGGAGGGGATCAATACCTCTCTTACACATCTCACCAAATATTAAACGTTGCATGCTTCCCTGTGGTCATACAGACATTTTGTTACACTTAATTGCATTCAAGGGAAAGTTTGACTCTTCATACTGGATCATTGTGTGCCCCCAGGGCAGCACATTCTGTATATTGCAACAGAGCAAACAATGGGAACTGGAGTTTTAAAACAGAGGTATTGGTTATTGCTCTTGACTGAAAACTGGAAACCATCTGATAAAGGTAAGAACCAACCTGTGGTCAGACATAATGTGACATATCCTGGGAAGTTTTTATCATCTCACATAAAGGAAGAGTGTGCCTTCTACATGTTTTTATGACCTGCACAATGAAGAAAAAAAAGTGTTGACTTCTATGGGATCAAACTTGGAAAACATCAGCCTGTATCTCTAAAAACACCTTAACTTGGACTGTTTGCTATAAGCTCATTGGAAATCCACCATCCTGTACCGAGGATACTTTTTGCTAGGATAGGATTGAAAAGACTCCAACCAGAGCAGCTTTCTCTAAATGAAAAGTTTCCTTTGAAAACAAGGTACAAGGTACAAAAACAGGAAGGTGTTTCATAGTCATGCTGTTAGTCTGTTTAATAACCGTACCCTCCAAATGTAGGAATTTACATTGTCCAATGATGAGCAGGCTCAAAGAAATTAATTCATCCCGTCTTTATATTAACTAAATCCACCAAGCACTTTTGAGTGTGTTGCTCAAGGCTTGACTAATGATGCAAACCAGTGGTTATCCTCATCCAACTTACATGTGTCGAGAGACCCCTGCGCATGTTTGTTTTGTGCCTTTCGCTCGCCCATGTATTAATATGTAAAGATGGAGGACACTTGAGTTCTCTTCCTTTCTTCCCTCCCTGCGTTGGGTGACCCACATCTCGTCTTATTTGTTGTTATTCATCTGTCGGATTTCGTGTTGCATAACTTCTTTTTTTGAGGGGAAACTGTGCGACACACACGTGGACAAGCTGCGTGCAGGATATGTGGTGGGAGGCTATTAAGAATAAATCCCTTCATCTTTCTTTTTTCCTTCGCAGTAAACAATTATTTGTTTTCCTGAAGTCGGCGCTCTTCTTCGCCTCTGCGGGTCTGACGTCATGGCCGTTGCCTCTCTCCCTTTGTTCACCTGCGATACGAGCGTGAGGGCCAAGCACAAACCTGGACTCTGACATTGATGTGCTACAGACGTTCTCCCTCTCCAGTTTATTAATTTTCTAATTAATTCTGTTATTCTCCACAGCCGCTGTGCTGATTAGTACAACTATCGCCACACACGCTCTGTGATATGAGAAGTTAATGCATGGACTCGCTGGATGTCCACACTGACACATTATGACAACAGACGCCGCTCTGACTGTGTCCATCCAACCTGCTTTTTATTCATTTTTTTATGCTCCATATTGTTTTTGTTCCTTGGGGATTACATGGGAGAAGCGTTGCCATGGAACAATTTGGAGAGGTTACAGGACATGAAAGGAAATGATTTCCGTTTGCGAGACTTTTTTTCCTGTGGCAATTTGTGGAAAACAAAGAAATGCATGGCGTTGAAAGAAGCAGTAGCATATCCCATTTCACCACCTGGCTTCCGAAGCAAAGAAAACAACAATGCTGCAGTCAAGTCAAATTGCCACTGAAATGTTGACATGTAGATTTGTTTTTGTTCTTTTAACAATTCATGACATAAACAGCACTGTACATAAGTAGAAAAACCTATTTGGACTGTGCAAATTGTCGTTTTTGTATCTGGCCCCACTCACATCCATGAATTATTTACAAAATAAACTCTCGTTCCACACTTTCGCTCACACACACCTTTCTTTTTTTTTTTTTCCTGAAGGCCAGAAGCATTCTAACCAAAGAATAAAGCTCAACAACCCAACATTGCTTAAGGGCAGAGGGAGTAACAGCTCAAGGCGTTTCAATGATGATGACCTCAAATCCGAGCACTCAAAAAATGTTTTGCTTAACAACCTCGGCTCCACACAGGACATGCACAATGAGAAGACGGATAATTCAGCACATAAGTCATGTTATCACCACCACTGTTGAAAATGCTTTCTCTGTAAAAAAAGAAAAAAGTGAAAGTGTTGATTTAATATCGCTGAATCCAGGAAACTTCACTTTTAACCATTTGTGACATTTCATTGAATTGATGTTGCGCAATACTGCGACAGCTAATTTACCCCGATGGATCTTTTCTCCTCCCCTCCTCTAACAAGCTTTAACAGGAGCACAGCTTTGTGTTGTCCGACACTATTTCAGGCCCGAGGCAGGAGAGAGCGTCGCGCAAGGAGGCAGCGGGATGTGTTTCGTTTACGTGCAACATCTGATCGTAAATCAAAAGAGAAACGCAGCGGCCGACGCAAAGGTAATGATGGTGTTTTAAACATGTCTCCGTGCTGGGAAATTGTTTCTTCACAGCTGAACACAGGCCGCAAACACACAGTGGCACATTCCCCGACGACCGCATGAGCCAGAGCGGGTTTAGTGTGCTGTTTGTCAGTTGTTAGCATGTTGAGCTGAGATCCTGAGACCCAATTATAGCAGCGCTTACCCCACACCAAGTTCGTTTTCAGTTCTTAAGCTGCAAGAATAGCTTTGTAAAGTGTTATTGGCATAGATATGCAGAACATGCGCCTTCTAAGATCTGCACAGATTTTAATGTTAAGCTTTCAATTACTTTGGTAATGACTGTAGGCGTCTGTTCACCTGTTATATAGATGAGGCTCAAGCTGCTTCTGTCCTTTATCTTGTCAGGGTTATTAAACCACTATATAACAGTTTGTTTGCCTAGTAACACTGACTACAATCATTCACCCTCATTCATACCCTGACTCCATCAATCATCTGCTTTTATGTATGCTATTGTTTTGCTTTCTTATTAACCTACAGTACTTAATTATAACTCATTATGGTAATAAGATATATGGTAAATGGGGTGTTTCTTTATTTTTTGTGTGGACTGTTGTGTATGTGACTTGTGAATTGTGTATCACATTGTGTATTGTGTAATCTTTGACTGCTCTACAGTAATTAACAATAATTTCCTTTTGAGGATAAACATAGCACTTACTGTAACAACTACAGTTCTGAGGGATCTAAATAGTCCTGATCATTATAATTTGGGTTTGCTGAAAGTTATGCTCACCTACTCAAAGTGTATCTGATTAATTTCTTCATTTGATTCATGTTATGTTTACAATTTTAGTCTCTAAAAAAAGGAAAAGAACACGCTTCTAAACAAAAGAAACATTGAACAGTTCTTCTAACGAGATGCTACAGTCGCAGGGAGCTCTATAAAATGACTCACTGCATTATGCAAAGCAGCAGCATAATGATCACCGACTCCAGCACATGGTACATACTGTACAGACCAAAAAAAAAGAAAAAAACACTATTCAGGAATCATTTATTTAGCTTGACATATGCCGCAACTCACTTCTCCAACTTTATCAGCCGCTGTGGCCGAGTCTACATCTTTTATTGAACTCCCGGTTTCTAGGAGCTTCCCTCCGACAGCTAGCAGAAGGTAGCATGTAAAACTACTTCCAGAACATCCCGGCTGCACAGTGAAAAACCTCCACTCCTCTCTCTGACAAGTGGTGACACAGTAACTGTCGATCTCTCCTCTCCCATTAAGCAGGAGGTTTCACATTCCTCTCCTTCCGGCTGCCAACATCCTCCTCTGTCTTAGCCGCTTCTCTTTGAAACTTGCCATAGTCTGAGAAATCAAATCGTGACGTATCGAAGTGCAGCCGCTCTCAAACAGTGGCTTCTCTGACAACGCGGGAGACAACTTTGGATGTCGGCTTCGGTGTGTTGTTACTAGTGGTAGCTGGCTGTTATCTGGTGAAGACGAGGAGGAAGACAAAAAAAGAAAGAGAAGAGATGATTCCAGTGACTGCTCCGGTGTAAAAATATATTCACTCTGCTGTACCACATTTAGATTTATGGCCAGCCGTGAGAAAGCTCTCAGCATACGTCAACAGGAAGTGAGAACAATGGAACATCTTAATCTGGAGCATTCAGTCCAGTATCTGTGTCTGGTAGAGGTTTGACCTCACCTGCAAAAATGCAACTATTAACAAGCTACATGGCATGAATCAGTATGTCTTAATTGAAGACAAATAAGTTAAATAGCACTGTTCGCCTGTGATAACAGGACGATAAAAACGTTTTCCTCCAGAACCAAAATGCAACAAAAACAAAAACAGTGCTCAAATTCCTCCATATATACTGTATATACAAATACAATGTGGGTTTGAACGCCATACCAGTGTGTATAAGCACACTAGGCGTCCCAGTTGAAAGTCTGAAATTCTGACGTCTGAGTACAAATGGAAACTGTCCAGTAGCTGTGTGGCTCCTCCGATCTTGGTTTCCATGGTGACGGCTCTGCACTCATGGTGATTGAGCAGGGATCAATCAAAATCTGTGAAAATCTATCAAAAAGCTGAACAGGATGCCAGAAGAGTGGACTTGTGTCTACACTTTAAAATCTGAATGGCGTCTCAAGGCAGATGCAAGCCAGAGCTGAAGATGTCAGAAAAATTCCCCCTTTTTTGCCCTGCACCAATAATTTTGTATGGGATATTTTTGCTGATTTTGTGAAGAAAGAAAAAAACAAAACATCTCAAAACATTTGTTTTCTGTTCAGAAAAGTAAAGCTGGTGGAGTTGGTAAAAGTTGCATTGGTGCCCTCAACAGTTATGTTGATATCGATGGTCCAAAGGAATAAAATGAAGAAACACAAACAGTAACTATTAAACATGGTTACCTGTTTTTATTATCCTCCTGGTCTTCTACATTGTCATACATTTTATTTATTATTATTATTATTGTTATTATTATTATTATCTGGCAGCACTGTGAGAACCTTGAAATGAGTGTTTGTTCTCACAACAACTGAAATGAAAAGCGACACAGATTCGTCACAAAACACAAGAGCTCTCTAAACAACCTTGTTTTTGTCAGTGATGTTTATATGTTTTAAAATATTTTTTATTTTTCATGATTGTGAAAGGACTTCTAAGAAGCGACAGGGACTGTGGAGCCAGGTGCTGTGAAGGTGTGGACGTCTGTCACCATCCTCCTCTCAGCCCACTGAGACCTGCACTGACAGCACTGACTGCTGGATGGATGGAGCTCCTCCACCAGATGCTTCCCTGGCTCTGCCTGGATACTCTGCGTGTAGATACTCCGGAGACACGGATTTAATCCTGTACAACATGGCTTTTTTTTTTCTTTTTCCTCTGGATGTATTGCGGAATAACTTATTCTCAAGGGCAATTTGGTGCTGATACTGTGCCTACTGTGTTAGCACAGTTCATCATAATGATGCACAGTCTGGGAAAGTTATTTTGCGAAAATGTATTCATTTCATTATAATGTGGAGTTAAAAAGAAACCCTCGAGAACTCAATGATTAAAAAGGGAGAAATGTGCCAGACATCAGAAACGGGTGGGGTGGTGGTGGTGGTGGGGGGGTTGACTGGTGTTTATTTACATCTGGCGTGAACCTAACAAAAAAAAGAACCAGACGCAAATAGAAATCTTGTCATCAGACAGCTGTTAGCAGAGACATTATACTTAAATATAATTAAGATGGCAGATGACGTGTCAGAGTCTGTGGGTTCAGGATTGTTTTACAAACCACACATCAGTGAAGTGACATGAACTATGATTATGAGCAGTGATCTGCTTAAGTTAGTGAGCAATAAAAACAACTTCTCAAAGTAACGCCTAGGATGCCCCACTGCATCAGTCAGGAAAATGAAATGAAACCCGTAACGTGTGGTTATTTAATGTGTGTAACGGTTTACTCTTGCACTGAAACAGACAAGTCTGCATTGACTGAATCCTATCTCACAGATGAAAGTGAGAGCGCTGAGTGTATTGCCTTGGAATAAGAGTGCATTCCTCCAACAGGTGTAGCATTGATTGAAATGCATAGAAATCCATGAGAAGGAGCAGCGAAGTGGCTCAGGGCAACGTTAATTATAATAACCGTCCTCATGCTGCTGGTAGAGGAGCAGCAGCTGCTAAATGGGAATCGCTGTGGATAATGACGTTAAAACGCCGATAACCACATACTGGAAAGACAATACCGCTCACTGCTTTTCACATTATTGGAGCAGGTGGAAATCTTCCCAGGCACAAAGGCCAAATAGATGAATTTGTGTGTGTGACCCGGCTTTTTGTAATCACTGTGAAGACGAATGAGCCGATTTACCAGTCGTCACTCGACCGCCCTAAAGAAGACCTTGGATGGTTAAACGGCGTGTTCTCTGGTGTCAACATAGAACCTATGGGACAGTGGTTTCATTAGAAATGCCTCGGGTGATTTTTTACAAACAGAAGGAACCAGAGACTGTGGAAGAACCACGAGCAGAGACACAGAGTCTCTACATCGACCAGTGTGATGTCACTGTGTCTCTGTTCAGTGTACTCTATGCCATTTAATAATCCATAATACATAGACTACATGCATTTGAATGATTATGAACTGATGAATCCTTTAAATCTTAAGTTGAACACACTGTCTGTCTTGACTCCATATTTATTTTTGATGTGATTCCTCTGATTCCTTTATTCTCCCATACCTGCAGAACTGTTGAGCTTCATTGACTTCTGTGTGTAAACGTTTTGCTAAACCTAAAGGACACACATTTTGAGTGTGTACGATTGTGATCCAGTGAGATTAAGCATAAAGGTTTGACTGTAACTAAATGACTCCACCTCTGCTTGTTATTTCCTCCTCATTAGCCTCAGACATGAACCTCGATGTGGCCTTTGACCCCTCCTCTGCACTTCGGCCATGAAGCAGTTTTTGAAAGTTTGTCCAACAATTGCCACTACAGACCCTCCTAAAAACTTTTTCCTTTTTTTTCTTTTTTTGTAGTTGGCTGAATGTGTGATTCTGTCCCCAGGGACAGTTTACTGCATGTCAAGGCTCCAGCATCACTGGCAGCATCTTTCAGTTCATACAGAGCGATGTGCTCTTCCTCTACAGCAGCAGCTGCGTTGTCGAGTGCCTTTGTCAGCTCTTACTACCTTCCGTCTTCCTCCGCAACAATACGAAAGCCTTGTGCAGAACACTGTGAAATACTCATTCAATAAGAGCTCGATTTTGGTGCCGAGTTGGCCATCGAGACAGAGACAAAAGCCCTGCATTCATACGTAAACGTTTCTGTTGTGTTCAGGGAAAAGGAGTCATTAAGTTGACATCACAGTTCATATAAAGTAATACGACAATGGCTGATAATATTCATGAGGCCCTGATTAATGTTTCAACAATTGATTTCCAAGAGAAACTTTTGTCTTAACAGTTATCATCAGTTACTTCTCATAATTGAAATGAGCCACTCTTCACATAAATTAGCATTAATTAGATTCCCCACGTGGGGAAAAAAAAAATGTGTTGGTTTTACAACTTCTCCCCTCTCGTTATTCTCTTCACTCTGAGCTGCGGTGAAGAAGGAGAAGAATGGGAGCCAGTGTCGGCAGTTTGGTTTGGGTGTTAATAAAATCACAAATGTTGTGTTTAACTGCTGCTTTAGGCAGCACCACAGCAGCTGGAGCCACTTGAACGTCTCTATTTTGACTTGACAAGATTAAATATGAACAACTGTCTAACATTACTTTTTCTTTAGGGCTTTACATGAACATGTTAGATAACAAAGTAAGAGTTCTGCTGTTCAGTGCAGTGTTTTGCCATGCACAGGTTTAGAGGGGAACACACAGTGACTGTGTTGGGATAATGGCAGCAGAACACATGAAATGACGTTGCACTGCTTCAGTTTCTGGCAGCACATCACTGTCAGCGTGACGGCAGTGTCGCTGCACTTCTGATGCTTCTCCTACTTGAATTAAGTCCATTTGCTCCCTGAGAGAGCGCGTAGCTCGATCTTTGGACATCTAAAGTCTTTCAAACCCAATCAGCCAGAAACTAGCCTGTTTCTGTTTTTTTTCTGACTCGGCTCACTTTGAAGATTCGTTTTTTTTCTCTTCCTCTAAAGACGGCGTCTCTGACAGCAGTTGCATTTGAAGTGATTGCGTGATTTGCAGCGAGCGCGGAGTGGCGGTTCAGGTTGTTCTCGCTGCAGTCTGAGCGATGAACCGTGCGTGCGCGGACCACAGTGGAAACGCTCGTCAGAAGTTGTGAAGCAGACGAGACGCGTGTCGTCGAGCTGCAGACCTTCATCTGCCTCACCTCTGTCTGTCTGCGCGTTCGTCTCTGTGCGTCGCTCTTCCCGCGTGTCACAGAATATGCAAACTGTGCAGAATGTGGAAAATCACCAAGAGTGGGGTGTAAGTGGAAGCAGCCTCTTCTTTATGTTCCTAGTTCTGCAAAAATGAACTAGTACATCCCACACTGTCTGTGTGCGTGTGTGCATTGTAGAAGATGCTATCCATCTCCAACACACCTCTAATCACTTCTAACATTTTCAAAAGGAAAGTTGCTTGATTTCAATGTTAATATGATTGAAATGCCCACAAGTGCTTTATTTTAATAACACACCTCTGATCTTCTCTTGTACAGAAGCTGTGTTTGGCCGATCTCCATCTTGGTTCGGGTGATCTTGCAGCGTGGGCCTGCTGCTCTCTAGGATCCAAAGCACAAAGCAGTTGAGACACAAGGCTGCTTTTATTGCAGATCGATCTGAGCTCCCATCCATTCTCCTGACTACCTCCAGCTAACAGAGGGTGAAGTTGCTGTAGGGAATATACCCTGGACAGGTCCCCAGTCTGTCATAGGACACACACACACACCATTGCTTCTCCCATTTACACCTGGTACAATTTCAATTCAATTTCAATTTCAGTCTTCAATCTTCATGTTTTTGGACTGTTTTAACCCATGCAGACATTGGGGGCACATGCAAACTCTTCAAAGAAACGACCTGGACATAGATCCAAACCAGAGACCTTTCAGCTGTGAGGCAGCAGTACTAACTACTGCAACACAGTGTAGTCCTCAAATAATCATTTCATTTACAGTACAGATAAAATAAAGCCCTCCACGTGCCACGGCTGTGGTGAGAGAGGGATAGCACAGAGCCACACCACTGCTTTACTTCCCTGAAGGACAGTGACAGTGAGTGATGACTTCCTCCTGCTGCTGTGATACTCTCTGGTCCTGCTACGGAGCCAGCACATCGCTGCTGGTCTCCAGCTGTTACGACCAAACACACCTGGATAATGTGCCTGCATAAACAGGTTATGCACTTAGACTCACGCTGCCTGATTGGTTTAATTATGACAGACAGTCGTGATGACTAATCTCAGGCTGCGGCGTCAGAGCCAAATCGCATTACCCTTTACAGTCTGGGGGGGTGAAACGTCTCTCAGAGGCCACAGCTGGTCACACGTGTGGCTGGTGGCAGGGTCGGTTAGACGGATAGCATAAAGAAAAAGAGAGAGATAAAGAAAGGAAATCAAATTTGATCTCGGAGTGTGTCCAATTTCTGATGATCTTATAAGGGATTGCTCTCAACCAGTGCCACCGCCACCGGTGGCCGTGACTCAAGAGGAAGAGCTGCTCGTCGACCAATCAGGAAGTCAGCGGTTTGATCCCGAGCTTGGGTGAAATAATGAACCCCAAATTTCCCCTGACGGCTGTGCCACCACTGTGTGTGTGTGTGTGTGTGTGTGTGAAGGGGTGAGGTTGGCATGCGTTGTAAAGCTCTTTGAGCGACCGTATCAAGCAGGAACTTCTGGGTTTGGAAGAAAGCGAAGCCAAGGTGGAAGTGCCAAACGCTGCAGTTCCTCCTCCGGCCACTCGAGAGTCTGGATCCAAAAGCCAGTACCTCCCCATAGACCCCTATGTTAAAATGCCCAGCAAACACATATATGTTTACTTCTCCAGCTTCTTTCAAACTGTTGGAAAGCTTTCAAGATGATAATCCACCCACTTCGTGAGCGTCCGCTGTTGTTTTTTTTTTTTTTCCACCACAGGTTGATGTGACTTCAGCTGCCTGCAGGCGTCTGAACAACACGCCCACGATGAACTCTAAACTTAACTGATGTTCAATAGTGTTCACTTGTGATGAATGTTAAAGGCTCCTGATAGATGAGCAGTGGCCTGGTTTAATCACAGGTTTGAATCTTACTTCTTTTTTTTTCTGCCCTGGTCAAAGAGTCAAAATAGAGAATTGGTGCAACAAAAGTTGCAGAAAATGCTGCAAAATTAGGAAATAAAGCAAGAGCAAGATCTGCTGCACATAGTCTTGCAGAGACGTATAAAACTATCTTTAACTGTGTCTCCAGCCAGACTGGACACGCCACCCACACACCAGATATCTGTTCTCTAATCTAATCTTGCGTTATTTCTGAAGCGTCGTCAGTAATTCTGAAGGTTGTGGCAAAATGCTGCAGCGCTCAGAAAGCACACAGCTGGAGGCTGAGCCGGGTTCACTCGTCCAGTGGCTGTAATGACTGTTTATTTAGAGGCTGCATTAAGAGCTTCTGGAGAGGTCCAAGCAAATTGTGGCTTCTGTCTGGAAACTGAAGAGAGAAACATAAAATCTCCCTTTAGGATGTGGAGTCTGTCTCACAGTGAAAATCAGCAGAGCTCAGATTTGTAATCCAACAGCGGGGATTACTAATTATTGATCATCTATTACTGAATTTGTTTTTATTTCGTTCCCATGACACCACTCTGCTTTCATGCTACACAGGCTGGAAATACAAAAGGACAGTTTTGAATAATTCAACGTGGACCTTTGGGGAATCTGAACAAACACAACTCGCCCGGCGATGAACCAGCAGTTTAATGTACTTGAATGCAGAGAATAATAAGGGAGCTGAACCGTAGCATTCATGTGAGATGAATGGTAATGAATAAATCAACAACCAGACCAGAGAAGGCTAACCAACCCCTCAGGAATCTGACGTAATTGAATCAGATGTTCGCAGTCGTTGCCTTGCGTCAGATGGACCCTGAGTCAGGTGAAGCTGCCCGCCGTTCCTCTGAGGCTCATCAGCACCCAGGCTCCAACCCCAGACAAATAACTCCTGATTAAACTCCAGTCAGACTGATTTAGCTAATGATAGCGCAGCCGCTCAGGGTTTAGTAAAGAGTAAAAGAAAAGTATTTCTGTGATTTTGTGCCCTGTTAACTTACAGTGTAAAAACACTAACTTTTTTGTAATTCTTGAAAGTTTGTTGTCACTATTATTTGTATTATTACTGTTATTGTATTGTTTGATTATTTTTGTAATTGACTGAAGTGTTATATCAATACATTCTTTTTTTCGGAAATTCATTCCTTTCCTGTTTTCTTTCCAGCTGATTTCTCAGTTTAATTTCTCACCACGTGTCTGGTACGAGTTGAGTCCCTTGACATCTGTCAGGTGTTTGTTCCAGCTAATAATCATCCTCTTCACTAAATTATCACCTTACTTTCACAATTTCTTTGGAAACATGTTGTGTTTCAGGCCTGCGCCGACCTCAGAGACTCCTCAGACCCAGTTACTCAGTTCTCTCTCAGATCTGCACATTCAAGGAAATGTAAATTTTTTTTGGCATGTTTCACTCTTCAAAAAGCAGCTTTTGGTGCTTGCTGATCCCAGTGACTCTCAGCAGCCGAGTCGGCAGCTGTAACTCGGTGTTCAAAGCTTTGCTTAGTTAAACAATTGCCAAACTTGGCATTGTGTAATGGCATTGTTCGAGATCAGTGCACAGGTTTATTTCAGAAATGGGCAAAAAGGAGCTAAATGCTCCCACGCTGTTTTTTTTTTTTTTTTTTTTTTTTACTAAACGTTTTGCTCAATATGTGATACAAGTTATTTGCTGCAGGTCATGCAGAAACCGCTCTGATAGAGTGTCAGCTCTCTGGGCATTTCACAGATTTTAACATCTTTCTTTTCATTTTGCTACATATGAAAGTGTTTGTTGTTTTTTTTCTCTCTTCTTGCACATTGTGAATTCATTGTGTCCCGTCCTGTTCAGATACGTTTGTCTCCCACTGTCCAACAACCTGCAATTACCAGCCCGTCACGAGCGGCACCCAGCACAATGCAGTGCCTCCCCGCCGCTCTCTGCAACGTACACTAAACAAATCAGGTTTTGTTTTGGGGCACAAAGTGACTGGGGGCCATATTCCGTCAGGCGGCGTGACAGTTTGTTTCCTTTTTCACTCCGGCTCCTTTCAAGGGTCACAGGAAGCTGCGGTTTGACGACTGTGACAGGAATCAAAACTATTTCACTTGCTCTTTTATATTAACGGCCCTCTGTCAGTTTGATCACAAGAGAAGCAGTCAAAACATTTGAGTGAAGGCGAAGAAGAGAAAAGCCGGAGTAGGAAAGGAAAAAAAAAAAAAAATTGAAGGCATTGTCTGAGAAGTTAAAACCCACTCACTACTTAATCCTCATTCGCAGTGGCAGTTCCCAACAATGTTTTAACAAGCGCAGTGGGATATTAAAAGTATCTGTTCGTTGTTTCTGATTAGCTGCCACTGAACTCTGACTGTAATCCCATAAGCTCGGCCTCACAGCATCCAGACTGCGAACAAGCCTCCCGATAGGACGGAAAGCAGAAGACTTGTTCCTCTAACTAGTTCTTCTAATCCATCATCCACGGCTTATCACTCATGACCTTGGACAGGGGGGTAAAATAAAAAAAAAAAAAAAAAAATTGGATGACCTGGTTGTCCTGATGTACCCAGAAGTTCTCAGTGTCCTTCTCCACATCAGACATCGTGTCGGTCAGTGATCATGTTTCAATTCATTAATTTATTCATTCCCAGCGAGGGCAGCAAGCCTCGACTCAAAGAGAGAAAAACAGCAAATACATCAGTGGAATGACCTAATCTGAGCACTTTGCAATTCATGGGCGTAGAGCTGTCAGACAGAGGGAAGCCTCTTCAAATATATGTACATCTCATCGCTTCGCCGACGTTGAACTTTAATGTGTTTGAAGTGGTACTAATACGTCCACAGGCGCTGGAATAACAGCCCCTCTGTCTCCTTTCAACGCTGTGAACCCGAGGGCAACGACAACACGTTCAGGTGCAGCCACGGGGGACGGGATTATTCACAATCACAGCACCTCCGTACGAGCCCAGTCAGAGCAAGCTGCCACGGGCGTTACTCCCTCAGAGAAACTGAAGATCCGCGAGTAAAAACACCGATCTCCCCGAGCTACGTCCCAGGAGACAACGTGGCGACAGGCGTTTGATTCTGCGACTTGATGCAGACAAAAAAGGCTGATTGCAGAGCATCTAATGCTAATTATCACACAGATCTAAGGCTAAAAGCAAGATCCAAGCATAACAACATATATTGCATTTAAGTGTAATCTAATGAGTTAGGTGTGAGAGACAGTCACCGTGAGCCGTAGCCCAGAAATCTCTAATAATCACTGTTTCCGTTAGTTAGAAGAGAAAAGCTGCTGCTGAGCCGGGCTGAACGGCTCGCTCTGAGCCGCAGGTAGGTTTCACCTCCTGAGGGAGGAAGAATGACACTCATCAATCACTGTGAGTGAGCCTGGCTTGATTGGTAGATCTATCCTCATCTGAGCTGTCTGTCGCCATTAGTGGGTAAAATGATACGGAGGCCTAATGTGTTTACAGGTGATTATTGTATTTTCTCTGCTATTAGGATGCTTATGGCTGCAACTCGACTTTTACATCCACTGTAAATACTGCAAAACAGGAAAAGGTCATTGAGTTGTATGTGTGTAAATAATAAATATATAAACATGTATTCAAGGTGCAATCGCCTGTTTTTTTAATCTCCAGATTTCAAACCAAAATTACCATCGAGCTCAGATAGTGATCTGTTTTATCCAATATGTGTGTTTCTGCACCTTGGGTTAAAATTTAACTACTTAACCACAGCCACCTTACTCCTACTGCTTCCCACTACAAGTTACTTTACAGAGAAAAAAAAAAACTGATTTAAATTATTGGATCATTATTGTATTATTGGAAATAATAATCTGAAATGGGAGAAATGCATCAAAGATGCAAATTCCCTTTACATATGGACATCAAAATACAGTAAACACCTTCATATCCTACCCAAATGAGACCAATAATAAAGATTTTTTTTCCCTTTGGTTTTGTTGATTAATGACAGACCAAAGATGTTCATTTTGAATTTTAGAAAACATGAGTATCTGGATAGAGACATAATGTGACACAAATCATACACTGGTCAATGTTGCTCATCTCAGAAATTGTCAACTTTCACATGCTTACTCCCAGGGGAGTCTGGGGCAGTGGTGCAGAGCGTTTAACCTGAAGGTTGCTGGTTCGGATCCCTGAGTAGGCCCCACATCTGGAAGTGGAAGTATAAAAGCAGAGAAACTGAAATCTGTGACAGTAAATCCTGAGCTTAGAGAACAGTGGTAAACAGATGTTCCCTCATTTACTTGGTTACCAGTGCAGGAGGATGCGATCTGCAGCTTCCCTCTCATCCCGTGTTGCATTTAATTGTCAGCGTGTGATTTGCAGGTCTCTACCTCATGACGAGCTTCCATTATCATCAGCATAGATTTACAACCAGGCACCAGCAGGTCAGCAGAGACTCAGGTTCAGCACCTTCCACTGATTGGATGATGGATGAGGTTTTTTTTTTTTTAAGTCACAACTAGAGGTGAGAAGGAGAGAGCGAAAATAATGTGAAACATTTCAGTGTGTATCATCACTCAGGGTCATGACTTAAAATTCACAGCAGCCTTTTCTGCGTTTTCTTTGAAAGCTGCTCAATCTTCCATTTTGTTGAGCTTCTTTCTTTTTTCCACTGAACACTGGAAAAACAAAATAATTGTGCAGCGCGTCGTCTGAGGGAAGAGAAACAGGGCCTCGCGTTAACAGAATTTCCTCGTTTCGCTGGAAAACAGAATTGTCACAGTAGATAAGTGTTAAAAACAAGACGTGCAAACACCCATTTATTGAGTTAGTGCACTTTATTTATTTTACAACACTACGAGACACTGGAGGTTATACTAACACAAAGAGACAAAAGCCTTCACATCCTGTAATAAAAATGGAGGCTCCGCTGTTTGCTCGGCGCTGTGAAAAGGTCACGCTTTGGAAATTTCAGGAGCTCCTAAAAATAAAATATCTTATCAAGCTTTATGCATAATTAATGATTGGTCATTTTACATAAGGAGCAGGAGTTATCTCCCCCCGCTGTCCTTGTCAATCATCTTGTGTCAGCGCAGCAGCTCTGGGCTCGCTCTCAGCATGCCGCCACATTCTTATGTTTTTCTCTCTTTTTTTCCTCTTCTTTGACACATCGTACCCAGCGCCGTTTCAGGAATAAAATGTTTTCAAGAGTGAAAATGAATGAAAAAAAAACAAAGTTACAGCAACAGACCTTTTTTTTTTCTAAAAGAGTCCATTCAACGCAGCTGTCGTGGCCTAGAAATAGTAGGAAAAGAAACAAGCAAAAAAAAAAGAGTGTACTGCAGTCTCAAGAGTGAAAGTGGAAAAAATAATGTGTCCATTAGATTTAAATGTTAAATAAATCAACTTACGCAACATATTCACATTGCAGCCACCATTCTTATTCACAAACGTTATCTTCTTAAACAAAGAGAACGTGATTATTGACATGGCGATGTAGCGCAGGGATAGCCCCGTTCAGAGCATCCATCTCATTTTGCACGTATCTACATTCTGTCAGAGTATTGAATTCAGATGGGAAATTGGCCCAAGAATGAGGTAGTGATTGCTGACCACCCCATATGTTTCCTGTCATAGAAAACTTCAATAATCTAAAGAGCATCTGTCAAAAAATAATGCAGTCAGCAGGAGCTGTCCATTTCCATTTGTGAGCAACATAATGCTACAATCTGAGAGCTGGCAGCGAGCAAATCACGTGACTCCTGGTTGTGTTGAATTTATGAATCTTTAAGTGACACTCTGTCACGTCAGCCATGTTAATTGTGAGATGGTTCCATGAGACAGGCTGTGTCTGCTTCCCCTGCAAACCTGCAGCTCCATCCAAACAAGCATTTTCTAATAAGTACTTGTTGCATGAAGCTTAAAAATGTCAAAACAAAACGTCCACTTTAATAAACTCTGAATGTAATGTAAGCAGTAGTGGAATGGACATGGGCGTCCGTACTGTTTTCAATCATTCACAATGAAGGTTTTTCTTTTTTTTTTAATGGCTAACCTTTTCTTTATTATCCTGTCTCGACCATGATCCTCAGTTTGTTTTTTTCCCATTTAGTTCATTGCAGACGTCCATTTCTCAGAAGTCTCCAGCACTGAAAATATATGTCGACCTTGTACCCCTGACTAGTTGTCCTGCAATTGTTTCTAAAAAATGCAGGATTTAATAATGTATTTGTGTGCAATATCTTATGTGTTTTCCCACAAACAGCTCCAGACTTTTAACCAAGGACATTTCTGTTTTCAGCTCTCGCTCTGGTTGAAAAAAAGCCGCCCACTACTCATTGGGTTACGATAGAAGTTCATGCTAAAGGTGGACCACATTATTCAAGCAGCTCCGGCAACGACACCCAGCAGAGCTTCATACAATGAGGAGGAGCAGGAGGTGAAGGTAGGAGCAACCAGAGAGTCCAGGGTGGACCAGGGTCTGGCACAACATCCAAGCACCTCCAGAAACCAGACCCAGCAGAGCTTCATGCACTGAGGAAGAGAACCATCCAGAAAGTCCAGCATCCAGAGCTCCAGAGGGCTCTTGATCCAACACATAATCCATGGGGTCTAGAGGAGGGGAGAAAGAAAGAGAAGGAAGAAAGAAGAGGAAAGAGAAGAGAAGGGGAGGGAGACAGGAAGGAGAGAAGGAGAGACGAGGGAAGGAAAGAGAGGAACACAGCTCTGGCTCATTCCACTGACCAAATGTATTAAAACCTGGTTTGTCTTCTGAAGAAGAGGATGAACATGATTTTTGTCTCTTTCTTTTCATCGTTTTAAACTCCAACAAGACAAGTTTACTTGTATAGCAGCATTCTAACATACATACAATACGACATAATTCAAAACATTAAAATCCAATTTTAAATCAATTAAAAAAGCACATAAAAATCATGCCCATTGTGTGTTTGCCCTCCTTTTTTTAAGACCCTGTCATCACAAGTAAAACCTTGGATTCACTTTACGATACGATCAGAGTCCCAAATGTGAAACAAGTCACAAGGATTTCTTATTGAGGAGGTTTTAAGCTCACAATGTCCTTCTATTCAAAGATCTTCTCTCTCTCCTGTTCGAGCTTTCTGGCCAGAACAAGCAGCCTTGACCTGATCGCTTCTGTGAAATTTCACCAAAACGTGAGTAACTACCTTCACACGTCACTGGCACTCGACGATAAGAACTCGAGCCCCCTCCATTCTCTGCCTCCGAGGCTGCCGGTGCCCTTGCCCGGCCACATGACTTCTCTTACAAAACGCAAACATGTTGTCGAGACGCTGCTTCCAATCTGCAGCCAAGTCTTTAGTCGGGGCTGTAGAAGTCAGAACCGCTTCATCCTGTACGTACGTCTCTGAGCATGTTTAGACACATGTCTGCTGAAGTCCAAAAACACCCACAGCTCTAAATATCACAATACGTCGGCTGATCTTATATCTTGGCAACATGTTGCTTGTTTTAATTCTATTTTCTTTAGCTTTAATTGTCGCTCGGCAGCTAAAGCGTGTAAAGCGAGATGGCCGCGTCCTGGCTGTCTGAGCAGCGTCGCCACGGTGGGGAAAAGTTTCAAGTGACGCGGGGCAATTATCCATTATAGATTAATTAAACTCGCCGGGCCTTTTGTAATCTAAATCTAATTGACTCATTAGAAAATAAATTGCATAAATTAATGGTCTGGAGAGCGTGCAGACGAAAATAAAACGTTATTTCATCCTGTTTGCAGCTTTTGGGAGGAGATGAAGGAGCTTTCCATTTGACTCAGGATGTGACGGATTGATTATGTAATAAAAACAAACTTGTATGGTGAATAGGTTGAGATGTATACGAAGTGTCTTCACAGCTCAAAACCAAGCTGCTTTGACCATATTACTGTATGTCTATGTTCCTTTGATCATCCTGAGAATAAAACCACAGTGTATTGTTTCTCCCTGACTTTGCCTCTATGTGACAACTACAGTCAAAACAGTTGTAATTGATCTTCTTAGACTTTCTTTTAATAAAAGATTGGGGAAATAAAAAAAGAAATAATTGACAACACACTCTCAGCATCAGCAGCATCTTCCACTCGTGTATCGCGGCCCGGCTGAAAGATGCTCAATATTTAAATAAACATAAATGAGGGGCTGCTAACAGGAAATCGACGGCACGCATCTTAAAGTACGGTGATGTATGAAACTACTCGGCGAAATGAATGGACACGCTGTAGAAAGCCATTACGTGGCTGCCATTAACAGTGCATCATTTTCAAAATAGGCCGATCAGCACTTTCAGAGACGTACCCCCCCTCACGCCCCGCCCCCGCCCCCCCACCACCTCCTCCCTCCATGTTCATTAACATTTGGATTTGTGTCGAGTCGCAACACGTTCGACTACAGTACGCCGTTGTTTTAATGGCGTACAAACACGCGTGCTGACGTGACATAAAGCACCGGTTATTTACGATGCAGCGACTAATGTGCGAACTAATGTCCTGTACTACACACACACACACACACACACGCGATGTATAAACGTCTGCTTCGGCGCCACTTTGCTCTATTCTCACTTTCTTTGTTTAATGGCTTCCACCGTCGTGGCGTCCAGGGCTTCCATTACTTATGGCGGCGGCGGCGGCGTTCCATTTGTTCCGTTTGTTCCATTTGTTCTCGGGCGTTTTATATGAAGCAGCAAGAACGACTTTCTCTAACTTTTGTTATCAAACAACGTTCGCCGTTTCAGTTGTGCAGCCTCTCCTTTTTGTTCCCGATTTCCCAGGAAGTAAAACTATGGAGTCAGGGACAGTATGAGAGAGAAAGAGAGAGAGAGAGAGAGAGAGAGAGAGAGAGAGAGAGAGAGAGAGAGATGTCTCATCTCGTGCTGCATAAATAAATGTGGGCACTCGTGGAGACGCTGTTGCAAAACATACAGCACAATCACGCAGCAATTACATGCCGGACCTGGGTGCAAAATTACATCGTTTGCATAAGAGATTCCAATAGCTTCTTTTTCTTCTCCTCCTCCTCCTCCTTCTCCTCCTCCTCCTCCTCCCACTGCCTGCAGTCATGCAGTCGTGCAGTGAGCAACCCGGGGTCTCCCAGTTGATTACCAGCCGGCCTGGTGGACACTTGCACAATGATTCGTGCAATCTTACTCATCAATTTCACAGGATTGCCTCAATTATACTTTTTATTACACCGAGTGTGGCGCGCTCAACAAATGAGCTGTGTGGAAATGGGCAGAAATTTGCATTATTATGTGTTGTATATATCTTAGAAAACCATTTGTGGATGTCGACTCAGAACAGGCTGGGTGCGACCAGAGCCTCAGCAGGCACCATTACTGCTGATTAACACTGAGGATACAAACAATCAGAGACAGTATTGGTACAACTAGTAACCTTAGGAAAGTGTAGTGTTTACATTATCGTAGGTTTGGATGGTATTCTACTAAAGGCTCCAGTAGCAAGAAGGGCTGTGGTATAAATAAAGGTTTATCTGCAGTCATCTTGGTGTGTCCGCTCTGTTCGTATTGTATTTATACTCCATAGATCTTTATTTTACTGCATAGTTTCTAACATATCTCCTCTACTGAAGTCTATTCTCCCTTATACTGTAAACATTTGGCCTTCTGGTTAGATGCCAAAATGCATTTGTTCTGCACCGATGTACAAGGACAAAGTTGGATTTAAACTCATCTCATCTACTGGAAGCAGCTCCAGTCACATGTAGAACTTTGTACAGTACGTTGCAAAATAGGGAATTTGTCTGTTTTTTTCACCTCATTTTAACCATTTTTGGTGCATTTTATCACAGTTTTTGAAAATAATTATTGTAGAATAACATAATGATTTGGTTTATTTTGGACATGATGCACTGGTAATGCACTGGTAAGTATGTAATGGCTTTGTGTCCATTAATTTCAGCAAAATACTGTCAAATCATTTCATGAATTTCTGACAAAAAAAATCATCTGTTTTACAGTATGTTGCTATTAATGGTCAGAAGAATGTGAACAACAAGAATGATCATTACATCTTTAGAGGGACTGAGATCTGCTGAGGTTCAGGCAGGCAACCTCCCCAAAAGGTATAGAAAATGCAATGCTAGGTTAGCCTGGTTGCTCATCAGAGTGACATCAGTCAGATGGAGTTGAGTAAGACGGTACAATCCCAGATGAACACAGTAAATCATGATGCACTGATGCTGATTAAAAAGTCTAAAGAAAATGAATAAATGCACTCTGACAACCCACTTCTTTGCTTCTTAAAGCGAGACAAGCCCTGCAGATATAAATCATGTTTTCAGGCAAACCCGGCTCGGGTCATCTTCGGTAGCTAACCCAATTTTATAATTGTTGTGCGAGAGCTGAGCCAAAGCAAGAAGAGGAAACAAAGCCCCCGATAGAGCAAGGAGACTTGAGATATGAGTGGAGGTAAAGAGGGCCAAAAAAATCTGATACATGATTAAAACACTTCTTCTTCTTGTTGCCAAATAGAAAAATGTTGATGTATACCCTCCCCCCCCCCCAGCCCCCTCCTCACCCTCCCTCCCTCTGCTCCTCCCCTGCTGCTCCGTCACTGCAAAAACCAGATCGAGAGTCATAGATCACCCGAGAGTTTGCGATAATTTATATGCAAATCGGATGCCATTTATTAGCCTTTCACAGAATCAGTTTAGATTATGGGACAAAACAGAGCTGCCGCCACCGCCGTCGCCGGCTGCACCTGATCTGCCTTTACGCCCCCCCCTCCAACCACAACCCCACCCCCCCACCCCCCCACCCCCCTCCCACCCCCATGAAAAGTGGAGGAGACTGTCATAAAAGCCTATTTTAGACACCACCTGGAGACGTTTGAGGAGATTTAGCCGCGCTCCTGATGCAACCCGATATCCTTCACTCTCCCGGGCTCGTTTGACAGACGCTGGGCGACGTCATTAATTAAATTTGACATTAAGATCGAGCTGCTGCATGAGTAGTGAACGGTACAAATAAGTTAAAGAGTGAGATGTATAGGAATGTGTTGATCGGCGCCTGTTTGGATATTTGGCTCCTATTTTGTGGGATTTTGTTTTATCTATTTGCTGTTTGCTGGCTAGTTTGGATGAAGGCGAGAGGGACTAATGGGTTAGGATGCCGCCTCCCTGCTAATTAAATGACGGCGAGCGAGCGGGCAGATGAGAGAAATGCTCTAATTTTTCAAAGGTGACGTGTGACCAGGAACATTAGGTGCCAGCCATCAAGGCGCGTTCAGAATAACATGAAGGGAGAGAGCAGCATCTGACAGCTGCTCTAATGAAGGGCTGCAGCGCCGCACTGTTTTACCCATCTCACGTCAGAGACGTGATGTTTACCCCCGACCCTGCGTGCCACTGCACTGCCGCCTCCTCCTTCCCATCATACGTTCAAATACCACGACAGGATGTTTGGGTCAGGCATCACCTCGGTCAAATTATTAATTTGTCACCTCAAAACATGAAAATCACTGAAAAACTCAAGACTGTCTATATACTATATACAGCTATATAAACATCTTAAACTATATAAACATCTTAAACTTCAGCTTTCTTAATTATGTCCAAACAGTTGCGTCAACTTGGTTGATAACAATTATTTGTTAAATGTTTGGTAGCAAACTTTTTGATCAAATTTTGATCAAATCCATTTTTTTTTCTGGCTTCTCCAATTAAATGTTTCAACAGTCAAGTGACATAAAAAAAGACTGGAAATTGTGGTGCAGTATCTTTTTTTGGCATTATGTTGAGAAAAACAGGGAAAGTAATGACATTGATAATTGTTTTCAATGTTTTCGGTGCTTTCTAACTGCTCCATGTTTGAAAGACACATGCTTGTTGAACTGGTTTTTATCTTTAGTCTTTTTATCGTTTCAAAAGATAATTAGTTATGATGACAGAGGCTATAAAGAGAACTTTGAGTTGCCTCAAAACTCCTAAAATCTAGTGCAGTAGATTGCCTTAAAATTTTTGTTTTCTTTCCATTTTTACATTCTGCAAGTTCATCTAAATATATACTCAAAAAGTTCAGAGAAACAGGAGTTTGCCTAAAAATTATTAATGTATGAGTTAGTACTTGGATTCTGCATTTACTGGAATAACTAGAAGAAATAAAAAAGTGAGAAAGCTGTGAGTTTGATGCAATCGCAGTAACTCACAACTGGGAGCCGGCTGGAACAAAACCAGCCGGCTGTAATGTATGTGCTGTCCTTCCCTTTCTGAAGCCCAGTGATTAATGTTGCCTGTATTGGTCAGATAAGTGATGCGCTGGCTGGTCCATAGCTTCCACTCATTTTTCTATTGATTGATTTTATTGATCCCGCCCAATGGTCGCGGAATAAATCAGCCCCTGGAGCATCCGAGCAAGTATATTTTTTCCTCTTAAATAAGACACATGTGATATGTATTTGATTTCCATTACCGTGATGATGTGAGGAACTTGAGCATGTTATTTATGCCGGAAACACCGAAACATCAAGGTCATGGCAAAGTGAGAAAGGCCAGGTGGGACATTTGTGTTTAGTTTGTGTTCGTTTCTTCTGTTAGCATTCGAGCTACAATTGCTATCTCACTCAGAATGTGTTCACACTGCAGGTATAAATGCTCAATTCCAATTGGTTTTTGCTGAAAACCATTTTTTCTTTTATGCATGATAACCATGCATAAAACCGCCAGGCTGTCTGTCAGTCTGCAGACTTGAGGTGGTCCTGAAGCACGAACAGAAGATGTGGCGCTGTGCTAACGTGACTTTATGGGCCATCATCAGACCTGTTCAGGTGACTGATAAAATGTAATCTGTGTGATATGATATTATGTGAAGTAATAAAGGGAAGAAGACTCAAACCCATGTCCTGCGTCCCCTGGAACATTTACAGAGACGTTCAGACTGACGTCGCTTTGAAAGTTTAGAAATGCTTAGAAATGTTTCCAATTCAGGACTGTTCAGGATTGGAGAGTCTCCTGGGTGTGATCTGAAAAAGTCAGATTTGTGCTGTTCAACGGATAAATAATCTGACATGAGTCACATGAGGGCACAAAAGGCTGATTTGGGCTCCTTTTGCCACTTTGGTCATTAAGTGAAATTTCAAGCTATTAGAATGCGATAAGTTGGAGCTGGTATCAGGGCACTTCCAGCAGAAAATATGGGAACTCCTTAATTTCACAGCCATCTCTATTAATGCTGATCTCTATTAATAAAGAAGAGTTATCTGGTTACTCATCTGCAGAGTTCAGCTCTAAAGTGAACATGACATCTAATTTGAAGCTGCAACTTTAGAGTTAGACCAAGAGCTCTGTGATAGTCGTGGTCACCCCACTGGTTTGTTTTAGAGATGAAATGTTGTGTTATGTAAATGTGCTTAACAAACTGTACATGCAGTCTCACAAACTCGGTCTGTGACATTTCAGAAAACTGTATTCATCCTCTTTGCAGAGCGCTACAGGCCTCTTTTTATAGCATTCAAGGTGGCTGTCCTCGCTAATCACGGCTGTTGTTGTTGTTGTGATGTGCAAACTCTCTCCTGCAGCAGCTTATCCATCCTGCTGAAGGTAGTGGTGATTTAGGCAGAGGAGGGGGTGCTGGAGGAACTGGTGCATGGTATGGCAGCAATGATTCATTAAAAAAATTCAATTTTGCAGCTTAAACACTATCTGAGTGTAATGGGAACAGGAATATTAAGCATTGCCAAATTAAAACTATCCATAACACTGATTAAAAGCACTGTATTGAACACACACACACATACACACACATACACACAGACAGACACCCACAGACAGACACAGGCATGCATGCACATTCGCGTTAGTACAAAAGAGCAGCTAACGTTCCTATTGTGCGCAGCTGACGTCTTTATTTTAATTCAGAAAGATTCACAGAGCAAAAACCATTAGAGAGGAGAGCGTCAGGGGAGATACTTAGCTGCATGTTCAAGGTCTGGTTTAGATTCTTAATGGCCCGTTGCTCAGAAAACTCAAGTTGGTTATTGTTCTAGTACCACTCTAGATGTGCTTTATGTTTTCTTCTCTCTGCGGTTTCATGCATGTCAAGATGTACTTGAGCGCAATAATGCCTTTGAACTTAACAGGGTGTAGTGTAACTGAGGCCGCCTCACACTTAACGAGTTGACCTTCATCAACTCACTAACTGAGATATGTCATATTGTTTACATTTGTCCTGTCGGGAGCAGGGAGCTGAGGTCTCACATTGGCAGTTTCCTGAGAACCGTTTCCTTTTCATCTTCAAAAGGAAAAAAATGAGGAGGTTGAAAATGAGGAATCACAGTCGTAGCTCACGTGAAGTCACGCACGTCATGGCTTGGTTTTGCTCTTTATTTACCACGCCGTCTCCTCCTTTTCTCACCGGTGTAACAACTTGACCAAACGAGTCGGAGGTTTTTACAAACCGCACGGGTGCTTGAAAAATGAGCGAATAAATCACTTGTGAGTGTGGCTCATTGAACGGATCCCTGGCAATTTGGAGACAGCCTGTGTCCTCTCCTCCTGTGTTTGCTGACTTTGATGAATTTCTGCTACATCAAGCAGCTCAGATTCAGACTGATGCCTTATTGATATATCATAGGACCCGGCCCGCGTGAGGATGACGGCTTTGCCACGAGGATATTTTGCGGAGCGGAGTGCCAAGTGTCGACGTCTGTACTGAAATTAAACATTATGAGATAATGGAGGAACATTGAATCCAGCAAACTGCAAATACAGTAAAGTTGTGACACACAGTTCAGATCTACCAGCATCACAAGTCCACACACACACATCACACCATAGGCGACACGCTATGTGGAACATGATTATTTCTATCATGATTGATTAGTGATACAGTGTAAGGCAGCGAGCACGCTTCTTCATCTGTCTTTTCAGATCGTTCGATTGTTTACTGAGAGCACTGAAGCTCTAAAACTCTAAAAGAGTACCGGAGCGTGCAGTTTGATTGGACAAAGTAGGAAGGTTTTGTGACAAAAGAAATGTATGCAATGGCAATGCTATGCTATATAAATGAGGCATGTTAACATGCACAACATTTCTTTATCAGATTTAAAAACTCGAAGGTTTGGAAAATCTGAATCCTCTGTTTTTATGGATGGAAAATCAAATGATCTGATCATGATATGTACCAAGCTTTATTCCCGAGGGCAGCATTTTGACGTTGTCAAAGGGGGACTAGCTTTACATACTGCTGTACTCTTAGGAATTCAAAGAAGAGATTAAGAAAATTAAGAACGTACCTGAACAACCCTTGTATTTCCAATGATACCCACATATTTCTGATCAGCCCGTTATTAGAAATATTTGTGTCCGTGTAAACAAGTGTTTTAATAGTTTTGGAAAACAATATTTTTATTTTTTTCTTTGTTATTACGATTGAAATCTTCTAAATCTTCTAGCAACTACAGTAATCCTCTAGTTGCTGTTTGAAATCTTTTTTTTACTATTTCTAAGTGAAATAGAAGAGAGCAGAGAAAAGGCAGACGGGGCGAATGCATCGGGTGCTTTGATGAGATCAACATGACAGGTATGTGACTTGACATTTGGCCTGAATGTCGTCCAGGTTTCTGTTTATTGATAGGTGACGACCTTTGAGCGCTGGTCCATCACTCCACAGCCTCCGTTTTGTGTCCTGTAGGAGCCAGTATCGCTCAGGTCGAACAACACTGAACTAAACAAAAAGAAATCCTGCAATACTCCACAAAACTTATTTACTTCCACCCTTCTTTAATATCTTTTCCCTAAACTTTAGCCAGTGTAGTTTAGATCACGTAAAGATTCAGATCTTCTGGCTTCGGGCCTATGTGAAACATTTGTGTGATTCCATCTTCTGCATGACCTTTCATCTGAAGCAAACTGTTTGTAGGAAATGTCTTGTAGGTTTAGATTTCCATAGTTCAGGATGTGATTTTCTCTCTTAATGAGAACAACTCCCACCTTATGAATTCATTTATGTGGTAAAACATTGTACACCGATCGCCTGCGGTCTGTGCGAACACGCTGCCATTAGCAGGAGACATTTTACAGAACAAAAGTTGAAAGACCTTTATGTCTGTTTTTACGTATTTCTTATATTTTGCTATCAGAAACTCGAAGGAAACATGAGCGGCGGTAGATTTGCAGCTTTTATTGAAAATAGATAACAACAAAATGTTTCATTTAGTTTGTGGTTCTGGTTCAGGATCAGAAAAATCACAAGTCGTTTCAGAGATGTTTTCTAAGATTAAAATACTTCCTGGAAAATACCGATTTTTTTTTCTTCATCACTGCCCTCATATAGTGGCTTTGGCAGCTTGGCCCCTAATGCATTTACACAGCCCTCTGTAAAGAAGGGGTCGAGTTTTTATTCTGAATATAGCCTTTATTTAATGACCTGAGTTCTGTTTACATTAAAGATCTCTTTAACAATGTAGCCCTGGCCAAGGCAGCCGCATCATACACACTGATTTAGACCAGTAAATCCAGTGAGTGTGATGATTTCTGAAGCTGAAGTTTGAACTGTGGATTGCTCAAAGCATTAGGAGCCAATATCCTAAAAGCTTTCCCTAATTCAGCTCCCACTACTGGAACAAGAAATTGCAAAGGAGTCTTTACAGTGAAAATGATGATGTCACTGACTGATGACATCAATCTGAAGGATGGCTGAATGGGGTTCACAGCCTCAGTCTCTGATGTTATCATAGAAGCTATGGGACATCGGTTTCTATCAGATTTCTAATGTGTTGGGCTATTACACTGTTTCTGCTCAGACCTAGCTCCCATTCACTGCCACTCCCATGAATGAACACATGACTTTACATTCATTGCTTAACATGCTCTGTTTGCCCATAAACTTGCCCATGTACCCGTAGCCTGATTGGAAGCGTAATCGGATACAGTCGTGTGCTTTTCTTTACTCTTGTAGGGAGGTGGTCTGGTTTCAGTTGCAGTTCATATATTTCAAGCCACATCCCATCCTTTTTTTTTCTTTTTTTTTAAGAAATCAATATCTGAAATTATATATCTGATGTTGTTTTCTGACCTGCTGCACGTAGTTAGCCATGAAGAGGCCAGTTTCATCCAACAAAGCCTTGGAGAAATTGTTATTTCCTTCCAGGTCCCCTTTAAAAGTTCTACTCCCAGCAAAATGATATGGTAGCTCCTGCGTCTTGAGTGGAATTGACACCTGGAAAGGGTCACTTGGGTGTGAATGTACATTATTCAGTGAGCGTTGGCTGCTGGTTCCCTGCGCTCTCTCTCTCTCCGTCTTTCTCTCTCTCTCTCTCTCTCTCCCTCTCTATTTCTCTCTGTCTCTCTCACTCTCCATGCGCCCACATAATGCATGAAGCTTTCATTCAAACCCAACAGTGCCAGGTCTGTCTTTGCAGTATCCATCACGCTGTTTTAAGGTTAATGGTTCAGAGGATGGAGGCCAATTACTGTGTGTTTGATCAGGCGTCCTGCAGTATTTTGCATGCCCGACCACGCTCCTTGTTAACTCATAACCTCAGCAGAGAGCCTTTTTTATCTGCATCCATGAAGCGAGTTGGAGCCGACTCTCTGACCACAGAAGGCTGTAATGTTAATTTAACAGGATGGTGCATCAAGAAGACAACCAGTTACCCGCCGTTTCTCCCCGTGAGAGATAAAAACCCTATTTTGACCGAATGTTGTATCAGGTCGAACGACTTGAGCCCGTCCAAGAAAACGTTTTCATGCTCTGTGACATGTAAAGCACCACAGATGACTGTATTCATGCAAGTGTATGAATAAATAATGGAACCCTCCAGCTATCAAAAGACCACCAGACTGGATGCTGAATGACATTAATTTCACATACTGGTCAATAATTGCACATCGACTTAATATTTGAGAAGGGCAGGAGAAAAGCAGAGTGACTTTAGGTCTTGCCATCTTTGTTTTTATTTACAAAATTTGGTGTTTTTGTTATTTATTGTGTGTCCATTTCATAGAATCTGGGTGAGCTTAAGGAAAAAAAAAATCAAATCTAAAGCGTTGAATAATGTAATCCTTTTTTCTTTTTACTTGAAACACAGAGGCTTCAAGTTGAGAGCGGCACAGTTGACCTTTGACCCCCTGTCAGTGGACGCCTGTGGCTGACTCCTCTGCCTTTTTCAACATGATTAAGTTGCGTTGCTGCTGATCCCGATTGAAGTCTTAATATCCAGCGATGTCTCTTTGAGCCCGGGACACGTGTATAGGGAGGATAGCGAAAGGACTGCTTAATGAGTAACATGAACATTGGTACATTTACATAGGATTCATATCTTTTATTTATCCGCTCCTCTCTCTACGAGCTTCAGTAACAGGAGAGCAGGAGTCAGACGTGCTGCGATCAGCGGCCGACGCTGGACAGCTGCCAACAGGAACGCTGCTGGAAGTTGGACTGTAAAATGTGAAAGAAATAAAAGAAGGACCCTTTCAATGCTTCAGTATTTATCACTCACAGGCTGTATTTGGGTGTTTTATTTTAAGGTTTTGAAGAAATTCTGTTCGATGAAATGCTGGCGGAGCTGAGAAGTCAGCCTCAGAGTCTCTGAAAAACACAAATAAGGTGCAATTAAAAGAATTAGTTGGTTTACTAGTAAAAAGGTAAATGCAGTCACCTATTAATGTGTTACATCACACAGGAATCATAAAAGAGTTTTAATTTCATGATCTTGAGTTCCCAACTTCATTAATGGTTTTATAATCAACTATATAATTAATATAAGAACAACTCTAGAAATGTAATGTAATCACACACATCCAGCTTTCTTGGAAAAGCTTCAGATTGCTTAAAATCATTCCTTAAAATGGTCCAAAGCTATAGCTAGAGGCTGTGGAGTTCAATTTAACATCTGATGTCTTTCGAGCAGTGATTGTAATGTTTTTTGTTGTGTTTGTGTTTTTTGTTTTGTTTTTTTTGTTTTGTTTTGTTTTTTTTCCATTTTCCTTGGGGGGTAAATTACAGTGGATCTTGAATGGGCAATCTGTCCGTGATAAATTATTTAACATAGATTTAACATAGAAGCTATGGTACATGGACTTAATCAGAAATGCCACAGTGTCTATTTACAAGACTTTTATAATGCTACTTTTCACATTATAAATGTTGTACCCTGTTGGAAGTGAAAGTGAAGGTCAGTACACACTCTCTTATTTGACAACCAGCATTCAACATCCAACATCTGTTTTGTTCCTCTCTAAACTACTGTAACTAGCTATAGAACTATAGAACTCCTCCAGCCTGATATGTTTGAGGAGTAAGATACTGTGTAGGCACCAGGGCCTGACTCTTTGACTCTACACTGACTCTTTGCAATCTCTCATTTTTATACATGAATAAGGACATGATGATGTGCCTGGTCTGGTGTTATTCAACAGAGCAAAGGTAGGTTTGTTTTTTTTTTTTATTCTCGGCTTCCTTTAACATGGCCGGGACACGAGTCTCTAAATTGAGAGACAACACGCAGGCAAAGCACAGGGTAATCTACTAAAGTGTCTGGCATTTGTTCCCAGAGTGGCGGGGAGCCGCTGGCTCGCAGGCTGCGAGCGGGGAGAGATGAGTGCTGGTGGCGGGACGTCACTTTTTTCTGCTGCCCACCTTGGCACACGCCGAGCTTGTCTTCACATCAGAGCTTTGCCATGAACTGGAGGTTGGCAATGAATCCAAGTGGCCGGGGGAGATAAGGCAGCCTCTGGGACATTACAGATGCAGGCATTAGCTGAGTGGAGACTTGATGGAGAGCGGGGCAAGCTGAGGCCTTTGATAATGCTGCCGATGTTTACCGCCACTACTCAAGAATGGGGCATCTGCGCGACGGTCAAGAGACTTCAGACTTCCACTGACTTGTATGCACACACACACACACACAGACACACAGACACACACACACACACACGCACACACACAACAAAACGGTCACTGCGCAGGCACTGAATGAGCATGTTTACTCATGTTGGCTTTTCTTCGCCTGGAGTGCAGCAGCACGGCAAAGGGAACCAGAGGAAGAGAAGAAAAATATATTCCACCACTGCAGAGCCCCTTGATGATGATGATATATATATATATATATATATATATATATGTGTGTGTGTGTGTGTGTGTGTGTATGTGTTTATATGATATATGATGAACAGAATCGAGCAAAATAAGGTTCTAGTGAACATCATACAAAGTGCTACAGTAGGATATGTGATCTTGTACCAGATAACTCTCTGCTGTACAACACATGGGTAACTGGTGCAGATGAATAATTTCACCTGTCTGGAAGGAAGTCTCACCGCCATCATAGATGATCAATTTATTTTCTTCCGAATGCTATTGTAAGATAATTATGCTACACGCACAAAATAATTTGTTATTAATTAATACACGTCTCGGAGGACTCCAAGGCGCTCACCGTATCCTGGGCTGAACTGGGCTGAGCTGGGCTGAACTGGGCCGTATACTGGGCCGAGCTCGGTCCTGCTTTAACCATGTGATGTCACACAACACAGAGTGCTACAGTACGTGAAGTCCATCTTATGGGACTTACTGTAAGAGGCAGGCTGTGTTTTAAAACATTTCTAATTAATCACATCCACTGTTTGACAGGCCTATTATTTCCTCTCTGCCAATCAGAGATCAGACCCATAATCCTGCACTTCCTCCTCCCCGCTGCCTGATTGTTTTCACCTCGCTGACGTGCAGCCGGGTCCCAGCGGAGCTCCAGCACTCCACGGTCTCAGCTCCCCGCTTATCTGACAGTAACAGCGTCCGTCCCGTCCTGGATCTAACATTTACTGTACCACCACCACCACCCCCCCCACTCCCCCACCCCTCCTGCGCTGGTTTCAAGAAGCTCTGCCATTTCCTGTCTGCGCCAAGGCTGCGATGCAAAAAGACAAGCCTGACCGCGGGGGGAGGGCAGAGCGGCTGCCGCTCTCCGCTGCTCCTCCTCGGCCCAGTGACTCCGGAGCTGGAACAAACGCTAAATATCTCACACATAATATGATAACCCGCCATGCTATTTAATGTACAACAGGTCCTCGTTAATTAAAAACCTCAGACGTCCACGCAGCCTGGTCAACGAGCTGCGGCTAATTTACAGACCGTTTAGCGCAGATAACGAATTTCATGTCATGAGATGCAGTAAAAACCGACTTGTGAGCTTCTGAATTATTATTCTGTGACGAAGTCCATGTTTCTTATTGCTTCCATTGCTGTTTTATTCTCCACTGTGCAGAGCATAGATACCAAATGCCAAAGGAATTAAGTTAGCATTCAAGGCGCTCAAAAGAGTTGTACAGGATTGAAATGCAATATGTCCAGTATGTTCAGCACAATGTGAGTGATAGAGTGTACAGTGGTTGCATTATTTTATGGCTAGACAGTATAAATGACTTAATTGCAAGTGTATGCAATGAAACAATAAGTACAATATATACAGTGTTGCATATTTACATGTCATGCCACTTTATTTAACATACAACAGGTCCCCATTAACAAACATCTTTTAAATTCCTGAATTATTATTGTCTGTGTTTCCTACTGCTTTCACCACTGTATTTTATGATTTTATGATCATATTTCATATGATTATATACACAAAGTAAAAGACTAAATTGCAGCGCTTGCAAGTGTTGCCTATCTACAGGTCATGTGCTACTTTAGACATTAAAGGTACATCAGGTCCTTGTTAACAAACATACACAGTCTATTCAATGGGCTTCTTCCTTGTGAGGTTCAGTAAAAACTGACCTCTTAGTTATTATCACTGATTATTATTACTACCTCAGTGATTCCCACTGTGCATTTTGTGAATGGGAATGTCATTTGATGAGCGTCATAATGCCATTGAAAAGAAGTCAGCGTCCAGGTAGATAGGTAGGTAGGTCCAGTAGAATGTACGTTGATTAGTAAGTCTAGTTTACAGTACAGGACTGTCAATACAGTAAATAACTTTAGAGACACTATGTGCAGTGTTGCCTCTGGATAAACATGTATTTGCATGGCATTAGATGTACCACACTGTGATATGTAACAGGTCCAGGTTATTAAACGAGCATCTGGATTTCTGGTCAACGAGCTGAGGGTGATTTACAAACCGTTTAACATCAGTAACAAATTTCATGTTGCGAAACGCAGAGAAAACTCTCAAATACAAATATAACTCTGTATTATTGTTATTTTATTCTGACTTAGCTTTTTTCCTTCTATTTGCATCACGTATGTAATAAGAGGATGAATGTCTGCAGTATAAACGTAGTGTGCATTTAATCTGAGATGATCTACGAACACATGTGTAGCGCATAAAGGGAACAGTGTTATTAGTTCAACAATCACACTGACAATTTATTCTAATAAAAATAATAATAAAAAACTAATCAGCTGATCTTTTCTTTTTCTCAGTTTACTGATTGATAATGTATCATGGAAACACAATTACACACTTACTGCCGCCTGAAAGTCCTAATTTATTTCACAGACAGGCCACTGGCTCGCCAAATTAAATACAGTCATATCTCTTGGTCTCAACCTCTATACTTCATGGTCTCAAGGTTTCATTTAATATGCTCCGTCCACAAATTAACAGGATGTAATTTGGAATTTAATATGGAAAAAGGCATATAATAAAGGGTCACATTTGCTGCGTGATGAAACGGTGTGTAATCCATCTTATGGATGCTGCCATGTGGTCCCGTCATGCGTGGTCAAGTGGGCTAAAGCACTGCTCTACCTGTCTCCGAGTGTGTGTGTGTGTGTGCGTGTGTGTGTGTATGTGTGTTTGTGTGAGAGAGAGAGAGGGAGAGAGTGTGATACTGCATATAACCCTCCTACATGTTTATATTTGCTCTTGTGCTCCTTCTCCCTTACACACTTTTGTACAAGATACTTTCCATGTTGACATGCATTTCCTAAAAACCAAACTAATCAGTTCTGACTCTAAAGAGTTTTTTTTTTGGTTGAACGTTTTCTAATCTCTCAAATGAGAGTGTTCTCATTACAACGCAAAACCAATTGATTTGATGAAAACCCTCTTGTCAGGCCGGCATGAGAACAATCATTATCATTAACACTACAGTGCTTATTTGTTGTTCTATTTTGGTTTCAGTGAAATATTTACATAAAAAGCAAAATAACAGCTGTAGTCTTGCAGTTTGAGGAAGCTTGAACCATGCATCATACACCATAGAGCCATACACTACACATACTGTACAGTATGAGTTTGGATCAGGAATTATGTTCTGTTTGGGTCTGTTTCATCCAGATGAACTTCCTCACCACCATCACATTAATGTCACTAAAACTAGCTGGTTAAGGCACTGGGACGCTGTGTCGATCTCCCTCTGAGTATTGTAAACTATTTAAAATCAATTAAACATTTCCCATGGACAGAGTCACATTGTCCGGCTGCAGTGACATGAAGGAATCGATCATATTTCCCCTCAAGGCCGTGCCTTCACTCTGTTCTGTCCGGGTGTGCTACACTTGATCTAGATAGATAAGTGAAAAGTTTATTAGATGGTATTTATCCCTTTGCAGACAATGCCTGGTACTCCTACATGGAAATCAATAGTGCACAGGTCTGAACAGAAGCAGGCTGAAAGAAGACCTAATTATCGCACATTTATTTTCACATATTTCTTCCAAATGACCCAGAACATCTGAAGCCTGTTCGTATATGTTTTAATGCTACAGACTGCTCAGAATAATGGCCTAGCATCAGTCAGAAGTTAAAAAACAAACCAAAAAACTACAAAGACACAGCGAGTTTCAAATACTACTATAGATGATAGACTTCCAAACAGAAGTAACAATACTTTCATGTATTATGAGATGGTCTAAACTAAATAAACAAACAAAAAACATATTTAGAACATAGTTACAGATAATCACTAAAGACTTTTTTTTCAGTTTACCACTCTTGGCACAATAACACACAGAACTTCACTCCACACTCCTTCTATCCACTAGCATTGCAAGGACAAACAAGAGAACCCATTAATGGTTTAAAGCTGCAGATTTTTCTTTTTTCTTTCAGAATTGCTTAAAGTAATGTTGCAAACAGCAAGAGGTTTTACAGTGTTAAACACTGCCCTTTATTTACCTTTTCAACCATTCCTTTGACAAGATTCCAGCATGTTCTGCATTGACATTTGTTCAATATTGATAAATGTGGAAAAGTTAAACCTGACCTGCGGCGACAATCCCGTTTACTGTACGGGCCGGTGCCAGGAGGCGACGGGACGCCTTGTGCAGCCTCACCATTGCTCTTCTAAAGCGTCTCGAGCCACAGGCGAGAGACGCCTGTAGCTATTTTGCCCTGTGGGAAACATTTTTTCTCCGGTGACTGTTGCCAATCTCTCACCTACTTCCAAAAGGTCGGAGCCAATTCCTTCCTCAGTGCGGAACGTGTGCGCGGGCCTCCTCTTGCATCCAGCTCACCTAATTATCCCGGCGCTATGAGGCATGTCAGAATGTATTCATCCCACTCCTGCCAAGCCCGTCTCCAGCCTGTACTCTTTAATTGGTCTTCATTATAAAGGTATATGGATGGAAAACAACAAGCAGGTGAAGGTCTGCTTTTTTTTTTGTATGTTTGCAACTGGAATAGTTGGCGGTGTGTGTTCACAATAACAACACTTGTGCAATTATAGGGAGGGAGATGCTCACAAAGCTTTTGTTTCTTGTTTTTGTAGTGGGAAGGATGATGGGATGTTTGGAGACAAAGGAACAACATTTAAATCCACAACAGCACAATAACTCACATTTCAAACACTCACAACTGGTATTAAACTAGGATCTGTATTTGGTGAATAATCCCGACGATTATGCAAAGTGGCTGTTCTTACCGTCTCCTTCTGTCCGTCCTCACTGTTATCAGACCCATGTCCTTCAAAATTTAAGGTGCATTTAAGTTCTGGTAAACTCTGCAACGTTGCCCATGACAGTCTCTTCATTATATTTACCCTCTTGTAAATGTGGCCAATGTCAAATGTAAAGCAGGACTTCTTAGTTTGTGTGTGGATGCATGCTAGCATTCTCTTCACGGTCTTTCATTCATCTTTCACATCTTTTGCTGCTACACTGCACAGCACTGGTCATTGTGTCTCAGGCCTGTTGTATGGTTTGCATTGTGCAACATTTTAACTTTAACATGAGACGGCTAGTAAACTAATACGCTGATATTTACTGACACGCTTACAAAACAGAGGAAGGCAGGAGTTAAGTCACGTGCCTTCTAACAGGCCAGACACATCTGGAGCGATGACCAAAAGATTTTTTATTTCCCTCCCTGTGCTCGGACCAGCACAGCGCAGCACAGCTCGGTGCAGCGCGTGATAAGCACTGTAGTGGAAGTGTCTGAGGGATTTATCTGTGGCTCTGCTGGGCAGGGAGCTGATAAAGGGGTTAACACAGATGACTTGTTTTGACAGTAAATGAGCAGAGGAGGTGAAAACGTGTTAACAGCGTTATGCAAAACAGGGAGATGCGTTTACTCATGCACCACTAGTAACGCCGCGCCGTCGGGGTCATGTGTCGATAATTACTGTAACACGAGGCCAAAATTAGCAAGTTGCAGCAAATGTACAGGGTGCAATCATAGGTGCTTCCATTCAGTATAGAACTGTACCTGGAAAAGCTTCATGATTGTACTATGGTCTAGGATTTAGCAACGACAGGATACTGTTGAAAAACATGTTGTAGTGATGATTGTTTGGTGCACAAGCATCAATGTGTTAAAAAATAAATACAAATAACAGCTGCAATAATGCATGCTTGACCACATCAATGTAACTGTTCTTCTTGCAGCTGCTCATGATGCAGAACATACCTCAGATTTTAGGGCATACGGCTTAATTTTGCTCCTTTTGATGTGGTGAGTAATGAGGCATATGCACTCTGATTTCTGATAATGACTTTGTGCAAATTATTTCCATAAAAAAATCGTTGTGTATTCAGCAGTGTATTCAGACCTGGCTTATGTTGGAACAGTCTATTCTCAAAACAGTGATCTACCATAATCAGACCATTTAGAGTGTTCAACTCATTGGTAATACAGCCAGACCTCAGTGTTTGCTTTCCCAGGTAAACTCCACCTCTGACCGTGTCAGATTTCTAACCAATAACAGAATGTTGTATCACATATGACATTTCTTTACCACTTTGGATGCTTGGGACTGGTACCATGTGAACACAAAGATTTTATCCCCTGAATCAGAACAAAGCAAGCAAACCTCGGGTCCTATGTTACAGAAGTAATTATGTTCTATACCACCAGGAAAAAAAAGTAACAATTACAAGTAACAATGAAATTACTGACTTGACTTGGTGGATGAATGTTTTTCTGATTGATCCCCCATAGTAGTACAGCTGTTCATTTTCTCAAAACACAAGTCTGACCAGGTGGTCTTGAATGGGAAATCCTGAAAAAAAAACACAAACTACATGGAAATGAACCTATGCCTGAGCTGTGTTGTTTGTAATTCTGCTTCACCTGTAATTGGCTCCTTGCACTTTGCTGCTTCTCTCAGAGAAAACTTTCCTGAGAGCAGGTGGTCATCAGGGGGACGGTCCGTCTGTCCAATCTATCAGGCCGAGAGTTCTCTCTTGGAAAATAACAGACTTAAGCAGCCGAGCAGAGAGAACGTGATCAGGTCAGTGCTCTCAGATACCGATCACGCTTTCGGGGACTTTCTCACTGCAGCTCTGCTCTGGAAAGGTTATTTCTCAGGGCTGAGAATATAAAGGATAGAGACATCACGGTGATATATTTTTACATTCAGTCACCGAGCTTTTTTATTTTTACGGTCTTAAAAAAAGGCCCTCTGCTCGGAGAGCAATTAGTGTGTTCCAAATGTAATTCCCCTACTCTCATTCTTTACTGTACTTTAATTCATTCTAATTATTACAGGGTTTACAGAGTAATTGCTTTTGGATCAGAGGAGCTGGAACATCAAAAGGTAATTCATGCAATCTCCACACCTACACTGAGAATAGGGACTGTGTGTTTGCCACGGTAACCGACATGAAATGAAACCATTGAAAATCGCGTGATTGGACTGACCTTTGGGGACGGCGCAGGCGACGATGTATCTGCAGAGGGCGCGCTCAGGAGTTAGCGTGTGTAAGCTCATTAGCGGCCTGTCTGTACGGTCTCATATTAATGCTATACATTTTCTGGCACCTTATAATAATTACGACACAACACTTTGACCTTTAAGGCAAATCTCCATGATATTGCTGGAAAAGCAGCGAGGTCCAGCTAAATGCATTCATTGAAAAGTCAGTGTTGATTCTGGACGCAGACATAGATTTGACATGGATTTATTGAAATGTTCTGGCTGAGTAACAAAGCAGCAAAGCCAGTCATTTCAATAAGAAAATGCATATGTGTGCATATGTCAATTTTCTTTACACAAAAACATATACAAAAGTTTAAATACATTTTTGTCCGGATAAATGATGATGGAAACAAAGCTTGATTGGTCATTGGGAAACAGTGGAAACACAATCTATTCCATTTAGAGCTGCGCGTCGTCTCCGGGCCTGGGAGACGACAGTGTGACATTACCCTCGCACGCATTGTGCGTTCCTGCCTCAAACCTGGGAACTAGACTTTACATTGGTGCTCTCAAATGTTAATGTAAAACTCACTCTGACATTTATTTAGAATCCAATTTAGCCCAGGTGCTAGAGGGATATCAAGTCTTGATGGAGTTTTGTGTCACCTCCCTAATGAAGGAGCCAATGTGAGGATTTAGAGGCTGATGAATATGAGCAGATGTCAGAGAGTGATATGACACATATTCCATCAATTTTGCCGTGTACCTGCAAGGAAATAAAATGTATGAATAACTCATTCGGTAAACAGAGCAGCTCATATAGCTACACAAAATTGCATTAAACTAGGAGCCAAATCATTGTGTGTGGGTAATTTTGATAGGATCTGTCATTTGGACAATTTGAGTTGGAGAAAAACACATATTCTCAATGCCACACAATATCCAATTTTATATATTTTGCGCAGGGATGTGGCTGCTCTTACCTGAGGAAAATTGTGAAGCGACTTCCCATTAGTGTCTCTGCAGAACGCTGCGGACGTCCTGGAGTGGAGATGCACTCCATGCAAATGTGAATATGAGTGTGAAAGTTTCTCCTTCTTCATATGAAATGAACCTACAGTATATGATCCTTCCCCTGTAGAAAATGCCAGTATTTGACAGAAAGGCAAAACAGTATAAAGGTCTTATCTTGATGACCTGCTTAGACTGATACAGCAAAATATTGGCATTTTAATAAAAATGCTTTCTGACATTTCTGTCATTTTCTAATTCTTCTCTGTCAAGGTGACCTTTTCTTCGCCTCCACGGTGAGCATTTCCTCATGCTCACATTATCAAGATGCTTTGGTCTCTCTTGTACACTTCCAGTGGGAGAATTCAAGGTTTCACAGGACTGGAGAAGTGCATTAAATCCACTCAACAAAAGCGTCCGAGGGAATAAGTACTCGAGAAACTCTTAAGTAAAAATCACAAGTGATTGCAAAGTGCAGAGTTTTGCTTTTAAAGACTTGCACACAGTTTTAAAGGTCTCAGTCGTGCATGGGATTGTTTGCCGTGGACGGATGTTGACTAAATCTAATCCGAATTCATTCATGTTCATCTGTCTATTACTGCCTGTCTCTCAAATTAATCTGTAACGTGACCTTTGCAGCCGTCATATTTCATGCGACTAAAGTTCAAAAGAGAGAGGAGTGTGTGCGTGCAACACGCCTGTGTGTGTATGGCTCCCAGTGCCTCCGCTCATTACATCACTGTGAATCGCAACCAGCAGCATAAAGGACGCACTTAAAAACTTTCTTTTTCATTATTGAGACGTTTCAAGCATTGAATATTTGTCAGCTCGTTCCCAGACACATCAATGCACAATGCACAGCAGTCTCACGCCGCCTGAAAGCCAATTTAATTAGCCAAGCCTCTCACTGCATCCTTAAACTAGACATCTTAAGACCTAACAAGACGTCAAACAACTCTGGCTGATTGTCCCTGAGAAATCAGACGCATTGTGCCTGGAAACGTGCTGGCAACCTCTCATTGTATGCAGCGCATCCAGCTCGCTGCAGTGAGTGGGTTCCTGCAGTACTTCTGCACCACACACTCGACAACATGTTGGGAGTGACCTCAGACCTGCCCAACGGTGGCCTTTGGTCGTCCCCTTTTGTCTGGAGGGGGGACGTGCAAATTGACGCGCTTCCTGTGGCGTTTGTGCCAATTTGTAGGATGTCTGTCAGGAAATAGTTGCTGGGGTCTCTGCATGTCCTGTAATTAAAGGAAAGCTGCACAAGCTCGCATCGCTCCGAATCAGTAAAGAATTAATTGCTGAAAGCGACAGTGTGAGTGGAGCGTGCCTCGTGGGTCCATTTCCATTTCTAGAGTTAATTCTGCTCGAATCCAAAACAGAAAACATTGTAGCAAATAAAATTACAAAACAATTACACTTCTGCTTTCAATTTATTTCGATTTACAAAAAAACAGCAAATAAAAACAGCAATCTGCAATAATGAGGGTTATTTTTAGACCAGGCCTGTGATACTGCAGGGCAGAGAATTGGACACAGGCTCCTGTGCGGCAGCCATTTTCCAATAATTTCATTTAAAATGTCTCCAGTGTTTTTCCCACTTCAATATCATGGCTGTGTCATTCTCTTTGCTCTCACCCCGGCTCTGCTTTTTTTTTTTTTTTTTTTATAATTGCCTTCTACTTATTCCGAGGCCAGCGGCTAGACGGAGCTGTATGTTAATTGTACAGGCCTCCAGACATGGCGCTAAGCAGCCGCCGCTGTGTCCCAACTCATAATCTCAGGTCTCCCAATTTCCAAGATGAAGTTCACAGATGACCTCGACGCTGTCATTGGATTCATCTTGTTTTACTGACTTCTCCCGGTGTGTGACAAACATGATAAGAAAAAAAAAACAGGATAGAATAAAATCAATAGTTGATTTTGAAGTGGGGGAGGGGGAGTTGGACAAACTCCACTCAATAAGTCATGCTTCAACTCGACCTGATAAATAATACATCGCATGCCATTATTGGATCCATTCAATCACATTAACGAATAACAATGAGAGCAAAGGGAACAGGTGAGTGGGAGGCAGCTCAATTCCATCCCGTAAATAAGGGTGAGCTGACCAGCTGGGGCTCCAGCGAGCGGCACAGGGAGACTGACAGCTGCCAGATCACTTGTCAGAGCCTGGCTGACCTCACATGTCTGCCCGCTTCTCTCTGGGATGGGAACGGGGGCGGCAGTGACAAGGTCAGGCTTTCTGTCCTTTTTTTTTCTTTCTTTTTTTGAATCTCCATTTTAAAAGTCCAATATTGAAAGCTATTTTTAAAGCTACATAGAGAGAGACATAGATGTCTCATTTGTGTCCAGATGAATGATGCAAAACCCGAAACATGCAAGAAACACAAAAGCAAACACATAAAACCAATGTAACACTGCTGGACATTTGGTTAATAGGTCTTTAGTATATACTGCACGAATGTATAAAGATGTTTTGGTCCCATAGGATTAGTCCGTCTCTCAGGTTGGGTCCCTCTAGAGGCCTGGAGTACCACTGCAGTTTTAACCGAGTAAGCGTTTATCTGTTTTATTTGTCTTTGAGATTTGTGTTTTTCCACATTCTTTCACATTTGTTTCATGTTTTTGTTTCATGTTTTTGCTTCTGTTCTTCTACTTTTGTGATTGCAGCAGTTGCACAAAGTTCATGTTTTGCATAAGTATTTATCAATTAAATGCAACTTTATTTGAAGTGTCAGTTCATAACAAAGATATCTCAAAACATTTTAGGTAAACGGAAAACACCAGATAAAGCAAAACAGATCCCAGCAAATCCCACATACAGTATGAGCAAGCTCTATCGTCCAGATCGATTTCAGCTGTCGTGCAGTTACATGCCTCATTTATTCACGTACCTGAACAGATGCAGACTCTGGATATGGAGTTTAGATTCAGCCATTTCTTTTGCAGCATATAAAAGTCTTCCATTTTTATGACTAAGAACATGTTGATGTTTTAGGACCTTCCATACATCATGGATTTTCCTTCTACGTTCCCTCTGAAGGTGAAAGACATTCTCAGGCATCTTAATTGTGAGAGATGTGTGAAAGCTGAAGAGGACCTAGAATAGATTGTTTCCTCCAGATCAGTTCAGTTCAGCTGATGTGCCTCAATTTATTCACGCTCCTGAAGAGAGGCGGAGTGTAGCATCATTCTTGTACTTAGTCTATGTTCACATTTGCTCTGCTGCATTTCATACTCATACTCATACTCATACTCATACTCATTCATACTACATTTATATGCATAAGAACATATTGATGAGGTGAAAAACATTTTCAGAGGACTTCATAGTCATCTTATTTGTTTTGATCTACGATTTAACAGGCTCTAATCAGAGTGAACCTGAGCACTTTTACCCACAATTTATGTTGTTTTTTTGTTTTCTTTTCTTTTCTCTGCTCAAATGAAGAGACAACAGACTCTACTACAGTAAGTCTACGAATGACTGCAGGCGAGTGGGTTAAGTGCAGACATCTGGACAGAATAAAAACAATCCAACATTTTCAGTTCCACATCCAAATGAAGCCAGACACACTGGGGGAAAAAGAGAAAAGTTAAGTCGGGGAAAGTGAGTAATGGCAGCAGAGGAGGAGGGTGCCGTGTCCCCTTGTTATAAAATGACACAAATGCCAGGTTGAATGTCGTATCTTCCTGGATCTGTAAAAAAAATCAGAAATCAGGATCTTAAAAGACTCACTGTAATTACTCATGTGCTAGTTTCACGTCTTTGTCTGAAAGATTTGGATTTTTGAACATTAAGAATCAGACGGCGTCAGAGGGAAGGATATTGCTGCCACGCTGAGCACCTGATAGAGCAATTGTCCTTTGTCAGTGGAGTGAAATAAATTCTCTTTTTCTGAACTATGCAATTGTCAGTGATCATGTCCGGAGGCAAATCACCGTCATTTGTCACGTCGGGCTGTGGACAACAGATTGATTCTGCACATATTCACATCACAGCTCTGGAAGGAGTGCAGATAGGAGAGGATGATGGACTGTACATCTGTTATGTTAGGACTGTGTCAAGGCGTTTAAAGGGAGATTATTGGAGGATCTCGTTAGAGTGCCAGAATTAGAGATGTGGTTTCGCGGCGCTCCGTCGTGACCTCAGCGGCCAATTTAAATCCTCCACACGCAACATGACGTCCTCGAGAAGCACTGCGGCTACGTGATGATTAGGGTAATATTGACTGAGATAACAGTAGCTGCATTAGCGGCTGAACCAGTAGCACGGATGTGGATTTATCTGTATGTTTTTAGTAAGAGCGTTAATGTCAAACACGACTGGAGCGGATGAGTGTGTTTGAAGCTGTCGCTGCAGATAACCTCGCCGGGCCGTCTCTCCTCGGCTGGCGACTTGTCTCCTCGCAGCAGACTCCTGCTGGGGTCAGCTGAGAACACGCAGCCGCCGCGTCCTGCTTCCGTGCCCACAGTCCAACAACGTCCTGCAGGGGCAGGCCGGCCGCCACGTCCTGATGGAAGCGTTTCACACTGGAAAGAGTCCGTCTTTGAGTTCCATGTTTCATCCTCATTAATGCAGAGGAATTGGAATTGATCCTTTGTGGATTTGAAGTAAAATAAAGATGGCCGGGGGGGGGATGGAAGAACCGGCTTTGAATGATAATTCTGTAGATGTGCATTAAAGCAGCGATTAAGTCTGCACCAACATGGAGGGATGAAAGTACAACACGCTCACTGACACCACCTATGACGACTGATGGTCAAGTCAACCAGGGACTTGAATCTGTCCCGTTGTCACTTCAGAAATATTTTCCCTCGTGTTTATCTGTGCTCTAGGTTTTCAGGCAATCGAGGCAAGTTTTCAGATTTACACAAGACTTTTTTTTTCTCTCCTTTCCACTCTCAGATGACCCCAGGAGGCCTCCGTAGTTTTCAGTGGATCCAGCTGTGTTTTACAGCCCCTCTGAGCTGATTCTGTTTTGCGTATTTCACCACCTTCCCCTGAACATTTCTGAAGACTGCATAAATTACCGGTCTACCAGGAGTTTGTGTTTTTTCTTTTTTTTTTTTTTCTTTTTCATTCCTTCTTAGACTTAACAGAGGATTGAGTGTGATAACTCCCCAGCTGGACCCTCCGCAGCACAGAGGACGATGTTTGAATGTAGTGTTTTCTTAACGGTTACTGTCACACTCCATTGCTTTCATTAGAGCTAATCCCATAGCAATATACCAGGCAAAAATCTAATGTTTACCGTCTCCTGCTTCCATTTCTGTTAGATTCCCAAATTGATTTGGATAAGGTAGACAAACAGACAGCCTGCGAATGTGTATTAAAGCCATAATTTCTCAAAGAGTTTTGTTTTGGGACTTTCACACATCAATTTGAGATATAATCGTTTGTTGGCAGATTAGCGTTTTTGATTTTTCTTTTGTTCTATTGACAACTTCTCATCAGAGTTACATCGATATTTTCCGATTTGCAAACACTCTTTTGCATTTGCTAAATTCCAACCCTGCTTGTTTTCCACACAAACACGTTGAAATGTGTCAAAGTAGAGTGAAAGCCTAAATAAGAACATTGCTCTACGGACTCTGTTCAATTAACCTAAAATGCATTCTTCCTCCTCCATAATAGCACTACTGGCGTTTTGCTTTTGTCTTTATTTTGGTTGCCTAGATACCTTGTTTCTGTCATGCAGTGATTAGGTGCTTATGAACATCAAACAGCAACCAGCTTCCACTTCTTTCACCCGCTTTTTTTCAGCTATTCCCCTAACCCCCGCCCCTATTTAGGTGCCATTAATGATGATGTCGCTTGTAGGTTTTAGGCATCGAAACTGCAGATCAGCAACATTAAGGGAAATGAAGGCAGCTCAGAGGAGACGATCACATTTAGGAGCAATCATACATCCATCACGACAAACCCACTCGAGCCCTGTTTTAATTATTCCGTATTATCTCTAATGTGTTCGAACTGCATCATCCATAGCTATTTGTCTTACACTATTTACTTTGCAGCCTGGTTCTTGTTTTGCACATAGATCAACATGTGTTTCAATGAGCCCTAAAAATAAACCTGGCTCGTAGGAGTAAGTATAGAAACACGCCAATACTGTATCTCATGAGCATGTGGAGATGGATGATTACTCTGCTGTTAACAAGTGTTTCAATAGTCATCGATCTTAGAGCTTATCTGAAAGCAAATAGTAGGTGAGGAATCATGCTCAGACCCTCAGGATTGGTCTCAGAAATTAATATATATCTCAGTGTGACCTTGTGTAAGAAGCAATCGAGTCACATTCTTGAGAAAAAAAGTAGCAACTACATGGTGTAAAAATATTCCCTTATGTGCAAAGGCCTTTACAAGAACAGATTAATTTAACAATGCAATGCATACAAAGTCAAAGTCTTAATCAAGGGTTTTCTACAATATGATTTTGATGAGATAATCATTTAATTGCCCCACAGTGGAAAATTTACATTATTATACAGAAGAAGAATCTCTATAAAGACATTAGAGACAATATGTGCTCAAGCATTACAAACGAGTTGGGAAATTAAGGGAGAAGACAAGTTTTCCATATCAGCTCTGGAGATGAGTATGTTATACAACTATGTTCAAAGTTGAAATGTACTGTATGTTCATTCAAGCTTTATCTGACCTGCTTCACAGCCAGTGGCATTGCCTGTGGTCTGCTCTAGCCTCTCCACCAAACACTGTGCTGCATTATGTTACAGTCATGTTGCACAGGTTAACAGACTCGCTTTAAAAAAAAGCAAACACACAGACAAAAGTCTTGAATACACACAATTAAAAGGAAGGGACGGTACTTTCTCACAGGGCTGGATAAAGCATTCGATATGCTCAGGTAGAGTGTGAACATACATCAAAGTTGTACTTGTGTGGCAATTCTGGCGTAAATGACTGCGTGTGGCGTCCAGTGGGTGCAGCAGGTCTCACAGTGGAAACCACAGCAGGGGAGAGAGGCTGGCTGGGAACTTCGGCTGGAACTGGAACTGGTGCACAGACACTCTAGCAGTGTCCCACATCTTTCAAAACACTCCTCTTACTTGTCACCAGCTCCTCTGATCTCTCTGCGTCTCCTTCATCTCAGCTGATGCTGGGGTCTGATATGCAGCAGAGATACACAGGGATTGAGCTGATTAAGTTTGGAGCTGTGCAATATTGCTACAAAAACAGACGGTTCCATGTGAAGCATCACTCCAAACGCCCATACTAACTAAAATGATGAAAGCATTGTGCGGCTACCGCTACAAAGAGGACATATTTACTTTTATTATTTTCAATCATCAATCAAGAAGCACACAATGCTGGGTGTAATTGCTGCGGTGCTCTGGTTTGCTGCGGATGTAGATCAGTGCAACTCAACAACAACTGTGGCATCAGAATATGCAACTCACAGAAATAGAATGAGGCATGTAGACTTTTTTGCCTTGTTTCTAATTAAACAAACGCAGAGAAATGTGTTTGATACCTGCCTCTTTTTCATCAACATGGTTTCAGTGCTTGCTTCTGTTAGATTAGATTAGATTAGATCAGATTACATAGATAGATAGATAGATAGATAGATAGATAGATAGATAGATAGATAGATAGATAGATAGATAGATAGATAGATAGATAGATAGATAGATAGATAGATAGATAGATAGATAGATAGATAGATAGATAGATAGATAGATAGATAGATAGATAGATAGATAGATAGATAGATAGATAGATAGATAGATAGATAGATAGGTTGCAGCATGTATGCTATCATTTGAAGTGTGCAAGCTGTGGATAATCTGCAGTGAACTGTACAGCATGTGCTGCACAGTGGGCTCCATGTTCTCAGCGTAATCTGGTAAATGATGCTGGAAGCAAACAAGATGTTTAAAGTGTGCGCAGCCTGCTGATATGCCATCATACGATACACTGTAGAATTCAGGAAAACGTTCTCACTGATCTTCATTTGCAGGGAGAGCAACAGCGAGATGTGAAAACTGCCTGGAACCATATAGTGTGAATGTTGGGCGCGTATGAAGCCTGAGGTTTGGGGCTGTTTAGGAGCAGCCATGCACGTAACCTCAGTATATCGTTCACAGCCCAGCATCTAACCTGAAGTGGCAGTCTCCGCTTGCAATATTGATCATGCATTCAAAACGCTCCGGGTGAGTGACTCAAAAGGCGGTGGGTGAGAAAATTCAACCCCTTCAAAGGCCCTGACCCTTTAAAGCTGGAAGTAGATGTGTGTTGAGGAATCAAGCACGTTTTAACCCCTGAGCGCGGCTCAAATACGGGTCCTCCGTCCCCGAAGAGTGAAAAATAAAACGTTTGGTTTCCAGCTCAGAGTGATAGCTCTATCTGCTCCTCGCAGGGCTGATTGCTATTCACTACCTGCTGCAGCATTGATTATTTCACAGCAGGAAATACGGCTGTTAAAATCAGCACAATGTAAACACCACATACATGAGGAAATTAAAACATGGCTCTACAGGCACCATGACTAGCTTGCAGTTACTCGGTGTATGGATTTACTTCATCTCTCTCCTGCTACGAATTACAATGCAAAGGAAAGCAGATGACTGGAGACAGCCACGTTTAATACAAACGGATATGTGACACTGGGTTGAAGTCTGCTCTAAAGAGAGCTGTCATTCATTTTCTCGTGCCCTGTTTTCTGCATTCATGGATTTGATACCTCCTGGCTCACATCCATGCATGGCTAAAAACACATTTTGCTTCAAATCTGCCTGTATTTACAACCTCATATAACCTTTTGTGTGCTCCATCCTATGAGTTACCACTCCATGTCACAGTGATTCCACGCTGTTTTGTTGGGAGAGTGTGAATATAAAACCTCTGATTGTGGTGGTTGATGATGATGCCATTCAGCCTGTGTGGAAGTGCTTCACCTAACACGGCAAAACGTGTCTCACCTCCTGCTGCTTGATATCATGCAAATGAGCTATTTAAATAAAAAAAAAAGAAAAGCCCCTTGTTGCAGGTGCACAGGAACAGGGTGACCTAGTCGTCAGACTTTCCCCATCTCTGAAAGGTTAAAGGCGCAGCAGCCGGCATGTGTCCATCACCGTGCCCGTCCTTGAGGGAGACGGGATCGTAAAAAAAAAAGCTGCTTGATTAGATTGCTGGGCTGGGTCTGCTGTCTAAATTCTTGAAATGAAACTAGGGGGAGAATATTAAAATTTATTTGCCTGCTCGTTGAGCTCACCGCTCTGTGAGTGGTATCCACCCCGATGGAAGGATTTAACTCTTGTTGAGCAAGATGTGCATACATACACACACACACACACATACACACACACACCCATACACACACGTACACACAGTTCAAAAGGTGAAGGATGTGTGCCATATTTCTATATTAACAGAGGGTTAAAGGACAGAGCTGTTGTTTTGGTCTAGGCTCAACAACCTCACTTCCAGCTGAAACAGGTTAATTATATCAGCAAAGAGGAGATGTTGGATTTTGTATGGATACACCAATGCCCTCACTTTAAATTGCAGTTTTAGTAATGTTAAAACACAATTTCTATGTGGTTAAAATCAGCTGACACTCGCTGTGTGGCTATTGTTGGTTGATTTAGTTGCACAATGAAGCAGAATCAGATTCTCAATGTGTACAGGGTCAGTTGTAGTTTACCTAAGGTGAGTAAATCCACTCAGAGTAAGATGCTTGAGAGTAAATAAATGTCAGTGCACAGTTAATAGTTCAGATTTTCTTTTTTCCAGGAAGTTCCACAGTTGCCTCCATGATTGATCTGGCCCAGCATATAAATGTTAACAATGGCTCCTGTGTAAGTGTTACCATGCAGCTAGGCTGACGTTGAGCTAATTGAAGGTGTGACCACACTATAGGATGTGTGAAGGAGAACATAATCATCGCCTGCCGGCTTTTGTGACAAAAGAACTTTTAGGAAATTAACAGAAGCCATAATAGATGGGCTGTTTGCCCAGAGGCTGAACTAAATCCCGACCCAACTGTAGACTAATCAATTATATATTGATGAAATGTTGTAAGTTTGTATCTCATCCTGCCACCTTTTGGCCCCATTGCAAAAGGGGGAGGAAGGTGCCAGAACAGCTAAAATTAAGCAGTGTCTCAACAGCTATGACTCTCGCACCCGCGGATGGTGCCAACCCCCTCTCAGCTTGGCAGGTTCCTCCTCTCAGTTGCCTCTGGTATCATCCTGCAAGCCAAGATGAAGAATAAACAAAAAAAAAAGAATAAAAAAAAAAAGGATGGCATACCAGAGGCACTGCTCTATCTGGAATGAGAAATCCTGGCTGACTTTGACAAACTGATTAGCGAGCAGGCGGGTAACGCAAGATTAATGTGTGTAATTATCATCAAGGTGGCTCATTTCCAGAAAAGACTTTTGTGACAATGGGAACTTTGAGTGTTATCCTGCACTCATCTGAATGTAAAACCTACAGGACAGTGGTTGGTATCTGCTGGTATTTCTTCTTTTGTTAAATAGACAAATTGTGATCTTAACTTAAACAAGCTCAGTGTTATTACACTGTAGACTCTGGGACATATCACTCAATAACTTGATGAATGAATTACTGCCCCTTTGATAGAATAAACTACTCATCAATATGTCACAAGAAGGCAGAGTGAGTATGATGTTTTGCATTGCCTTGTTTTTATTTGTATGTTTTGATGTTTCCAATATTCACTTGTATTCATTTATTCAAATTTATGTTTTTATGCCTCCAATTCTTTCTGTTAATGTTTCTTTTTTTATGCAAAGCACATTGAGCTTCCCTTGGGTATGAAATGCACAATATAAATAAAATTCCCTTGCCTTGACTCACCATTGCTGTGCTATTGCTGCATAAATTCTAACTCAAATAGTTTATTGATAGTAAATAAGGTAGATGATTTATGACTCAGTGTGCTCTGTCCCCTCAATAATAGTTGATAAATATGGTCTTATGGAGCCAAACATACGTGTATATCATGTGTGAAATGCAGAGCTACTCTGGAAACTCAGAAGAAGCCAGAAATAGATAGAAAGACAGAGAAATCCAAATTGTCAAGTACCAAATGACCAACAACTACACTTTTTTTTTCTTCCACAGTATATAAACATAGGAAAACACTCAGATCAAATATGAAAAAAATATAGAACAGGACATATTACATGTCATATTATTTTGCGATTAGATGTTCCCCATTCTGAAGGTCCCTCCTTTTCACCCTAAGTAGCCCATACTTGCATTCAATAAGCTGTATTTAATGGATGAAACTATTTAGTTTATGGGCTTATGATGGTTAATGATGCTCATGCATAATAAGGTGTTGATGAGTAGTTTTAGCACGACAGTTGGTAAATGTTACCACTCGTTTGTCACAAACCAATAAAACAATCTTCCCACAAAGTCTCCACAAAACCACAGGACCACCTCTTCCGCTCTCAAGCAGTCCAGTGTGCGAAATAAATCATGAATGAGACATGCCTGTGTCTTCTTGGTTTAGGAATAAAGTTGGTGAGAGCCGAGGTTCTCCGCCCACTCTGTGTGGCACGCGGCGATAGTCATAACTCCTGCTGCCCGACTTCCTCCCGCTGAGGCGCTCAGCCCGGCAGAGGAGCAGCTTGCCGTGGACAACCTGGGACCAGAGAGCTGTCGGGCTTGTGCCACCCACGGGACAGAGGTGTTATTAATGTAATCTAACACATTGAACCAATGGGGGAGGCTGCCTTTGAACGCATCCTGGTAAACTGCCTGTCGTGAACGCTTCTCTGTATTATCGGCACCGGAGAGAGAAAAAAAAAAAAAACTCACAGTGGAATGATGAGTAAAGCTGCAGCCTCACACTCGGGATGTTTGTGTTTCCCCCAGTTGCCGAGGCAAGAAAGGAATGATTGATAGTTTGGGTAAAGCTGGGTTCAGAGTCTTTCAACGTGTTCCCGGAACAATAGCTTCCATCCTGCCTTACGCTGTGACCCCCGTGACTCAGCGTTTGAACACTATATCTATATTTATTCATTCATTTATTTATTTCCGCCTTTTAGAGACACAGCCCGGCTATTTCTTTGCTGCCTCCTTTGTTAGTGTAATATGCGCGTCTCCCTTTTATCACTGAAGAAGTGACAACTTTTTTTGTCAGCCCGATGCAGATGGTACGTCTCATTTTAGCTCACAGTCTGTTCTTGGACTTAAATAAGTGTGGTGTCACAAATACCATTCCTATTTGTTTAGATGACAATTGTGTCATACACTCTTTAATATCGCATTAGATGTTTTTCTTCAGACCTTGAAATCGCTTTTGTCATCCTGCAATAATTGATTTAATTAACATAAAAGACTGAGATAAGTTAATGTGCATTTTGCTGAAATTGTCAGTCATAAAACAGAACTTGTGAAGCTTCAGGCATTCAATTAAATGGGTTTTTGAAGAATAGGTGCATTGGCAGAACACCAACAATGCAGGTCTGGGAAAAAACAAAAAAAACAAAAAACAAAGTAGTCCTCACCATTACCATATACACCATCTCTGGGGGATCATGGACCACTGCAAACATATGAGGTAAATGCAGCATGGGAGGATGAAGTAAGAATACATTACATCCATTAAGGTCCATTATAAAGAAATGGGAGGAATTTGACTCATCTCCAAATCCACCTCCACCGTCTTGCCCTCTGAGAGAGCTTTTAATTTAAGCCCAACAGGAGTCACAGAGTCCATCTGAAGATTAAATCAAATGTGTCCATCATCCCAGACAGTTCATAGGTGCGGGAAGAAACCAAGTCGAATCAGCCCGAGATGAAGTTTAACTGCCTCGTTCTCAAGGCAATTTGTCAGCAGGGCAGAGCGACTTCCTGATGTCATGTTGTCGCCATGGCGTTGCTAGGCAACCAGACGGTCAGCCCGGAAAACCTGCTACGTGCCGTTTATCTCCTGAAGCTAAGGCAGGGTAAAAGTTCAGCGATAAACTTATAACTCCAGTCCCTGTGAAAAGTGTTTACCCTGGATCCTAGACTTCTACGTGTCCTGCACGTGCTGGTTTTCATGGTTTTGACTGACAGCGCGTTATTTAAGTAGCTGAGATGATGTCTGAGGTTGCTGAGGCAGTCCCACATTCCCAGTGTTCAGTGTGAGAAATAAAAACCTTAAAGCCATGATAACTCTTGTAGCATCAATTTACACTGGGGCAGAACGCAGTCTGGCTCAGTTTGATAGATGATAGATAGATGATAGATGGCTCATGCTTGGCACTTGACTGATGATCTTTTACGTACGTGTTACATACCGTACTGACTAGCAACAACATTTCCTGCCTCCACTGTTTCATGGCACAAGGTTATTAAGCGTGGTGACGTCTCCTTGTCTTTGATGGACAGATAATTTAACTAGATGAGATTTACTGATGTAAGTCTGTTGCTGCTTGATTTTAAATGACAAATGAATTAAAAAGAAAAGCAGTAAAAACTTGAACTCTTAACACAAGATAAATCATATACAGTAATACTTTTCGTTTTTTTTGTTGCCCCTGATTTTAATATATAGAAAAATTAACATGTTTATGCTTAAATATAAGTGTTAATGTTTTTTTTTTAATGTACGTCTCTGATTAAACACTGTCCACGGACTAAAATGTGTCTAGATCCACCACTGACAGGCAGAAAGAGACAAGACAACAAACAGTATGGCTAACTTTGTGAAATGAAAGTCACGCTGTCTTTGTGCGTGTGCTGTTCCAGCTGAGCTCAGCATGTTCATTTTCTCTCTCTGTCCTAATACATGTCGGTGTGACAGTCCAATCATGCCACATCTTCAGACGAACCACGTCCTCTGTGGTTTCTTTTCTCCTCATCCAAGCAGCTTTGCTGCCTCCATGTCTTCTCGTCTTCTCGTCCCTCTGAGGCCTGGGGCCACACCGGAGGCGTGGAAAGTTTGAAGAGAGTGAAACGTGTGAGGCGTGAGGTATTGCAGGGGTCACTCCGTGCTCCCCATCGTCATGCTAGGCTAAGATAAGATAATGGTCTCATCCAACTATGCAGGGAGAAGAGCAAATAAGCGTTATTTTTTTCCAAAATGTCAAACTTTTGGGCTCAGTGCCACAGCGTTTAACATTTTCAACACTTTGGTAGGAATACAGTTTGTGTTTTATGGGAGAGGTGTGGTGGTCCGGGTGAGAAGGTCCATTACATAATTTGCTGGTTGGTATTAGTGCAGCTGTTGTTTTTTAACGCTCGGTGCTCGCAAAGAAAAGGTCACTGCAGAGTTTAAGACTGTAGCGATGTGAAATAACAACAACAAAAAAAAATTAAAATGTTGTCCCTGCTGTTTATTAACGATGAGCTTGTATGTATGCGGGCTACTGGGAAAAAAGATAGAAGCTGATGGAGTGAAAATAATGTTAGAACTGGGAGATAAAGTCAGTAATCCAGGCTCCAAAATCACAGTTGTTGATGGGGAATTAAAGAAAATTACATAGTATATCCTACTCTGCTTTTATGTGGATTTCAAATCTACAGCATTGGCAGAGGTATTACAATGCCAAGTTAAAATCAGCAGCCGCAAACAAAAACACACCAGACAAACAAAAAGACAGACATTTTCCTCCATCGGGAGTCGAAATGCTTTTCCAAAGGCTGCTAAAATCCGAGGTTGTCTGCGCACGTCTCACTTGTGCGGCAGCAGCAGCAGAGTGGTGTGAGACTGAGAGGCCAGGAGTTAACTGGCCAACACAGGATCGATCCAGGGTCAAAGCGATGGCAGCCAGCCGGTATAGAGGTCAGCTGACAGCTATGTGCTCCTCCTTAACTTACTGATTTCTGTTTTAACCCTTCGACTCTGGGACTTTTACCAGTTCCACTCAACTGTGTTCTTTTAAAATCTATAGAGTGCAGTTTGCTGCCAGGTGGGTGTGTTGACTCGCCCTAGTCAGTCTGGCCTTATGGTGGAGCACAGTCCACTCCTTTAAGTGAAGAACTGCAAAGAAAAAAGAAGCATTTCTTTTAGCTTGGTTTTCCCAGGTTTTCCCAAGAAGGCAACACTCCATACCAAACCTACAAATGTACAGGAGGTCTCAACATATGAAGGGCAAAGAACAAATGTGAACAGAAATTAAATGTGGCGCCATATCTGAGTATGCTAAAGTAAAAGTTGATCGTATACTTGTACTAAAAGTTAATGCAGTATTACTAATACTGCTTTAAAAAAATATATATATATATATATGTGTGAACTGTTGAAACATGGGATGGAAAAACCGGGATCTTTGCTGTGATTAGTGCCTGGCTGTGTTCTTGATTATTTCATTTTAGACTTAGACTTAATTTTATTGATCTCTAAGGAATTTAATGTTACAATTTTAGGATTAAAAAAGAGCTAAAGATGCCATTTGTGTGTGTGTGTGTATGTTGACCCTTTATTTGGAAAAGTATTAGAACTATTAGGAACTTGTAGAACTATTAGGAACTTGTACCAAATTGGTACCAACTTGTACCAAAACCAACAGTAGATGCAAATTCCTGAATCAAAATACTCAATTTTGTGTGTATTCTGCATAATTTCACATAGTGAGTAAATGAAGGCAAACGCAAAGTTTCTTCTTAATTCCGGCTCAAACATATGAGGCTCCATCGCCTCATATGTTTGAGGCGATGTATCGCTCCAGTCACCATGTGGTTCAGGACACAGCTGCTGAGCTGCGTTGTTTCAGGAGAAACATTAAGTCATGTGAGTAGCAGACAAGACAGTCAATCAAGCCTTAATCAATCAGTATGTGTGGTGGCCAACCAATGCTCCACAGCTTCTGTGTTAATGAGGACTCTGTGCAGCCTCTGTGCGTCTCCATGTGAGAGGTACCATATTTATCCTCAGCCGTGCTGCACAGAGCAGACCATGCTCTGCGTTCTCCCTTTGTGCTCAGAAGGAGTTCATTGCTTTTGAATGGCTGTGGACACTTCATTTGCACTGCTCCACTCTGGGGGTTGAGTCCTCGCGGCATTTCTCACTGCAGCTGTATTACAACTGTAGCCCTAGAAACCAGATTATGCAAAAGAGGAGCGTTCTCCTGCGAGCCAAAGTTACATCCAAGTGCAAAATTAGCCGAGCACTGAGAGACAAACAAGATCATAGGGAGTGAGAGCAAAGGGAGCAGTGTGTGTGTGTGTGTGTGTGTGTGTGTGTGTGTGTGTGTGTGTGCGTGTGTGTGTGCGTGTCTGTGTGATATGGAGATGCAGGCTAAAATATGTCCGCAGTTTATTGACCATAATGATTTGACTACCCTCCACTCAGAAATCAGTGGCTCTGATTCGATTAGGGAAGTGAGACTGTGGCCCAAACTGACTCAACAGACATCCTGAGTCAGTTGAAGAATTTGCCTTTTCACTGTGTGTTTCTGCGTGTGTATTTCTGCGTGTGTATTTCTGCCAGCTCTGACTGCTTGTGTATATTTATTATCTTAAACTGTGCTTATATGTCCAGAGGTTAAAACAAATACTCTCTTGCTAATTTCCTAATCAGACAAAAAAAAGGAAAAAAAGACAGAAACAGATGCTTTCTCTCCAAGAACATTATGCTAATTGTAAAGTCCAAGCAGGTGCTGAGTTTAGCTCAGTGTATCTGGTAGAAACAAGGGCAGGGTTCTCACCTCGCTATGTCTGAAGGTAACAAATCTACCCACCAACTTCTCTCAAGCTCATAAATAATTGTTATGCTCGACTGTATTTTCCTTGAGTCTGCACAATGGAATGCATCCAGATGCTGCGTTGCAGTGCTAAGCTAACAGATACCGAACAGAGAAATGCTCAAAATATTCAACTATTTACCAAGCAGTGGTGGAGAAAGACTAAATGTATGCAAACAGAGAGGGTGTAGTGAAATATCGGGACAAATAACAGACAAGTTACGAGAGGAGAAGTTTGCATAGTTTGCAGAGTGAGTGGCACAGCTGTAGACGTGACAGACACCGGCAAACGGATGCAGACAATGTAATTAAGCCTTTCATAAATCACTTAGCATTCAAATTATTTTAGGCTTGTGTGTAACAGCTGCTTATCAAACAGGCTCAGAGTTGCGACTTTGATTTTTCTCTTAAATGTTCTCAGATTTTTAAGGAATCTTATTTTTTTCAAGCCCCTTGGCAGATGTTGAATGGCTGAAAATAAAAAGAAACAAACAGTGTAATGACAGCTCATGATCAAAGTAAATGAGTCATTAATAAGATGTAAGCCTCGTGCTCTGTCTCCATTTTATTCTCCCTTGACAGGATATGAAAAGAACTTTGAATATTTATCAGGCTGCGTGTTAATTGATGTCACTGTGAAAAATAACTGGGATAATACCAGTTGAAAGTGAGAAAGTTCCCAAGTAGCAGGTCTCAAACCAATACTGTGTCACTTCTTCTTTTAAGTGAGGAGTCACTGTCAAGTCAAGTTAATTTTATTTATACACCAGAAAAAAAAACAAAATAATAATAATTTCCCTCATAGGACTTCATAATCTGAGAAGAATACAAGGATGTCAGTGTCAGCGTGACACCTTAGGGAAGTCTCTCATCTGTCAGTGAGAAGTCAAGGCACTTTTCATGAAATTCAAAGTTTCAGCTGATGGCTTTATATTTGTGGTGTCCAGCACAACACGACAATCATTTCCTGATATTGCCTCATGTTGCATCTGAGGTAAGGAAAGGCAAAAATGTAGCGAGTAAAAATGAAAGTAACATTCCAGCTCTAATTATAGCGTTAGCCACAGCAGCTTTAGCATCCTCACACACTTTTTTTTCAAAATGCCATATCTGACTTATTCGTGTGACATCATTTTTTCCCAATATCAGGCCAATAATCACTGTTATGGATAGGTATTGCACTTCCCTATTTGTCGGCTTATGATTTTTCTTCAGCTTTACTGAACCATTAATCAACATCTGCTTGAAGACGAGAATAACTGTTTATCTGACGCCTTCTGCAGAGCTACGACGCCATCACTGCAATATGTTTGCACAGTGACTATAAGTACGCCATATGTTGTCAGAGTAAAACGACAGATAGCCCTCAATAATTGTTACTTCCAACTGTGCTATCGCTATCAACACACTTTTAAGGCTTTTGCAATATGCTCACAACTTCACAAGTGGACTATCATTTTCTCCCACATGCTTCACATTATTCTGAGACTGCTGTTTTCCCCATTAGGGAGATGAATCCATTCGCTCTTGATTTGCATAAACACCTGTCAGTGCTTTGTCTCCCACTGATACCTAATGAATTTCAAGCATTGACTGTTCTTTGCTGTTCACTTCCCCGACAGTCAAAAGATGTCCTCTGCCGACACCTGAGTGCGGATTCTTGTCTCACTTTCTTCTTAAAAAATTGTGTTTTGGCAGGTTGGTTGAGGAGCACTCATCCTCCTCTTCATTTGGTCTGATTTGATTTTTTTTCTCCCTCTTTTCTTCTTTGCACTAATGCGTGAATGTGACTTTGTGATCACTCATAACAAATTGGTCTGAAGGATCTATTGATACAACTCTCTCATTCTGACTCCTGTGTCTCAACTTGCTTTGCTTTTTCAGCTTCTTTTTTTTTTTCACAGATAGCCCGAGCCTTGTGAATTTGCTTTTAGCAGAATTAATTACCTTCGGTCTCACCCATGCTGCTGCCTCTGATATCTCATTGGCATTTTCACAGCCGAAAGAAAGTAAATAAATTTCCAATACGTTCAGAGCCTATAACGCAAGCTATAGGGGCAGCACTAGAGGACCAAGGATCCGGAGGTGTGGACGGTGATGAGTTGGATGCTGCCGCACATAGTTTGTTATAAATACTGCCTCAGACTGACTGGCTATAGGAGCCATGCATCACCTGGGCAGATAGGCCAGTAAAGCGATGATGCGTGTGTCCTTGGTGTGGAGGAGGTGGGGGTGGGAGGAGGTGGGGGGGTGAGAAGGGCTCATAGCTTTTATCTCCGGCAAGCATCAGCAGAGAATAGCCGTCACAAGGTCAGCCTTGAAGGTGAAACATCAGTGCAATGCTGGGCTATCATAATTCATTTAGCCGGACGTACTGTAAGTGGCAACAATGCATTTGTACGATTTGTTCAAATGAATTTCACGGCTAATAATGTTCGCTCGGAGGCGTCTGAAAGCTTTGTTCATCACTCCCGCTGAATGATGCAACAAACGGAGTTGCAGAGGGGGAAACAAAGGTAACGACGCCCGACAACAGTGTTCACACAAGCTTTGTTCACTTTCATTGCGCCGTTGCTGGATATTACTTTTTTTCCTTTCTTTTGGCAGCGACCTCATGAGAAAGTGAAGTCTGTATTTCAAGTTTAATTGAGTGAGCGAAACAGAGAAGTACTGTTTTTTTGTGTCCCTGGTCTTGCTTTTCCCTGAACCTCATCTGAAGATGTTTCTATTGAAGGTTAAAATGTCTCAAGAATCATTTATCCTGTTCGACAGCCTCATGTAACGTCTTGTTCTCTGGAGCTACACTATTTGACTTTTACATTCCAGCTATGTGAAGAATGAAAAATGAAATACAAGCTCGCTGCACAAAATCTGAATCACGGCGCTTTTTCAGCCTTTTCTTGAGGAAGATTCTGATATTCTGACATCAAATGACTTCTTCTTACAGTTTTTGTTTCTAGAAACTGAAATCGATAAAAATTATCTCAAGGAAACTGTCAGCTATTGATTTCAATATATGTACGTTTATATATATATTTTTTTTTTCTGACTGGCCTCTCTTGGAGGAGAGGCACTAAACGTGCACTAAGGTTGATTGAGAACCCGTAAAGGTGAATCACGTGTGATGGACTGGAAACCTGTCCAGGCTGCGTTTGCTTCCTTCGCCCAGTGTGAGCTGGAGATAGGCACCAGCAGACACCTCTGGGTATAAAGCATGTGAGATGATGGATGAACGGACGGATGGATGGATGTGACCAATCTGAGACTGACAGCAGCAGTCGTACGATTGTATGATTTCAGCAGAACGTAAGTGCACAGTGAGCAAGCCAAACCACTTTGCTCTTATTCTTATTCATGATCAACGTTTGGAAAAATAAATAAATAAAGTTAACCATGGTGTCGGATCAGTTCATCACCAAAGCAGTGAACGTAACAGAGAAGCTAAAACGGGTCAAACTGGAGAAAAACGTTAGCGATAAAGGAGATTCTGCAGTATGAGCTTCACGGATGAACCAGCTCCTGCTCTGACTGGAGAAGCCCCGGCGGGTGGGGGGGGATCAGAGGGGCAGGGGGAAGGTGACGGCTTTTGGCACGCACTCCCGTGTTTGCTTAGCGCTGCAGTCAGAGAGCCTGGATATGCAGCAGATGGTCAAACAATAACCAGGAGCGAAGCGCTGCATCCTGAGAGGGCTGCCATGGAAGTTGTCGGAGGAGCTGGCATCGGGCGGTCTGCCTCTTTGATGCGTTCCTCCCTGTGGCCGTGGTCATTCTCAACCAATAAATCATGGTGACAATAAATGCTGTGACATCTGCCACACAGCATCTGATGGCTGACAAAAGTCATCTGTAGCCTTGATCTGTGAGGGGAGGAGAGGAAAATGATGTGCGGCGGGGAGACGCAGACGTGCGGGCCTCCCCGTGTGTGTCGCGGCTCATATCGGCAGATCAGTGGGCGAATTACAGCAAATTGAATCGTCGTTTCCACTCTCAATTAGTAACGTCACTGCTGCTCTGCTTTGACCTTGCCAGCTATGATGATTACACACACACACACACCCAGACATGATACACGTAGTGTTAATATATCTCAAAGTGACTATCAAAGTCCTTTGTTATTATTTTTATTGCGCGGCTTGATTCCTTTATTACGTAAATAAAACACCATACGCGATTTTATTGAATTGCACCGAGCAATAAAATGAATATTGAACAGCAGCCAGTGAACTCGTGTTCCTGAGGACACAACTAGCCTGCTCGGTCCTCCTCTCTGACCTGCATCAAAACAACATTTCCCATTTTGATTCTCATTTCATTTGAATATCGATGCTTTAAACCCATCACACCAGAGGCAACAATGAGCATTAAATCAGCAGAGCAGCGGTCCAGTGGTTAAGGACCTGAATTTGTAAACTAAAATCTATTATTATTATTATTATTATTATTATTATAATCACTCTGTGACATGACACTATGTGCATATCCATTGAAACCCTTCACATGTGCAAAATGTAAATGTTGCAATAAATAATACATGCAATTAGAATATCTAGTAGAACCATTGAAAGGCAAGATGTTTTGAGTTGTAAACACTGGTGAGTAGCAGTTGGATTTTCTTCATTTTAGAGCTTTTCATTTTGTTTCTTTGGCTTTGTGTAAATCTGTAAAGGAAATGACCTTGTCATCGGCATCTTCCTTAACCTGCAATAATACTATCATCAAAGCAACAAAAACAGTTCCACCGATTTTCAGTTTCACCGATTCATTCATATAAACAACAACAACAACAACAACAAAATAACAACAACTCAACTTTCAGTGTTTAAGTTAATGTCAACAGGAGCTACTGGGCAATGCATGAAAATCTGCACATACGACAAAGCAGTGCATTGTTCGTTAATTATATAAGCTGTATGTGGCTGAATTAATTCACACATGAATAAAGTACAAAGTAAATATTTAGCGTCTGATATAGCGGATACTAAATATAAAGCAGCAGCACTTAATTTATGGACGTAATACATGCGGGACTTGGGTGGATATCATGACTTAGTTAGAGCAAGTGAATCAGTCATTGCAGTGATTCATTTCATAGATTTGCCTCAAACAGATGTGCATGCAGTGTCTTGTTATGGTGCTTATGTCGGTGCTAGCTGTGTCATCTAGCCACATGATGGCACCAATACGGTGAGCGTACGAGCACTCAGCCATGAAAGGCCAACGAACACACTGTGTGTTGTGTGATTTGTGTCAACTGCTCATGTATAATTCACAAACGCTTCCTTGTCTGCATGGGGGTTTTAACCATGATATTTGCTGAACAGCAATAAAAAAAGCTAAAAATTAAAATGAATTCCCATCATTGCTGCATTAACACAGCGTAAAAAAAAAGAAAGAAATCCCAGCAGATGTATTTACGCGTACTTTTATAAAGTAGCAGTTCCGTGCCATTACGTTCACCTTGGTGCCATCCATCAATAATGTCAAGTGTTACTGGACCAATTCATTAAAAAGCATCTGTATTCAAAATGAGTCGCAAACCGAGATAAAAAATGTCACTTCCATGGAGTGGAGCGATACATCATCAAAGTTGTCTAAATACAGTAGAACGACTGTACGCCGCTCTCCCCGCTCTGCTCTGTGGAAGTATTCATTACCGCTTCCTCATCCCTCAGTCCTCGTCCACCCTCACCGCTGATCCGCTTAAAAGCTGCTGCTTCTCCTCTTTAACATCGTAGATTACGCGTATTGACACTTTTACAGCAGCGATATTTCAATAACAGGATGTACGCAGTGGAGAATCAGAAGCGTGGGAATCCCGTGAGGCTGCGGGACAAAAGTGGGCTGGGCCTGCGGGTCTGTCGGGGGACGACTGGCATTTGATATTTCTGTCTGCGTCGTGAGAGCTGAAACCAAACAGACTGTGTCCCACGACTTGGCAGAGTTCTCAACTCAAATAAACAAAGCATTAATTTACATTTATTAATATTAAGTAAAACTGTCGGTTTCTTAACAAGGCTACCAGCGCACGCTCGGTGTTTATCACAGAGATGATGATACAAAAGTTCATTGTTAAGAGGTTACTTCTTGATCTTGCCACATGTCTTTTAAATGTATATTTATGAGGACCCCTGGCACTTGAAAGCAAGCCAACCCAGGCCCTGAGCACGTAATTCCCCCTTAATTAATGTATTTATTCAACAGCATGTTCAAGCCTTGGTGTGCCCTCTCTTTTCAAACTGCCCTTTTTGAAGATGTTGTTATGCACTTAATTGTGAAGATGCACATTGTTTTTATTTCGCTGCAAAGATAACAACAGCGCCTATTTCCATTTTGCAAGGACAGAGAGGAACATGTGATTTAAGATCTGCATAAATAGAGACTTAAATTAAGTGCCAGAAATAAATATGTGCAAAGGGGGAGAGAGAACCAGCTTTCTGGTGGGAATCTGAAATGGAGCATGAAGCTTATGAAACAGCAATGCCACAGGCTCATACAATTATCTTTCAATTCCCATGGCAAAAGCAGTGTTATTGTTCCAACAATATTTTCTGCTGAAAAAATTCTGTGAAATTGTTACCAATTTACGAAAGGATCTATTGCATCAGGGTCGAGGACGTATTGTTAATAACAAAAAAAAAAGTGCGTCTGCAAGACAGGAGCCTTGAGTTGAGGTCACCCTGCTCCAGTGCTGAGAATACAGCGGTTCACCTTCCAGACTCCTAGGCTGAAGGTGCTGAAACTATTTGGCGAAGAAGTCAGAGTGTTAACCTGACAGAGTGAACCAATTTACCTTCGAGACTCTGAACAACACATAATCTGTCTGTCAAATTGCTTGTCCTTTCAAGATTTTGCTTGTTAATTATTATTTTAGCTTTACTAATTTATCAACAAACTGCACAAGCAGTTGTATCCAGTTCAGGGAGCGACATGCTGTAAATTCTCAGGTAAACATAATTAGTTGATTCTAATGAATAAATTATAAGCGTTGACAAATGCACATTGATATGGATAGCGGCTACTCTGATTTTATTTCCTCTGATTGCAACCAGTGGAGAGAGCCTTTTCACATGTTTTCCTCGTGTGCTTTATGTGCGGTCTGGTGTCAGATCTCACTGTCTCCAATAGGTACAAAACCAGTAAGATAATGGATGGGTGGGTGTATCCAGTTCAATGAAAAGAAGTTGGGGTGTGTTATTTCTCAATTTCATTTTATATGAGTTCTGTGTTCAAAACTCATTGTGCAATAGACTCAACTAACAGGAGGTTCAGACTCAGGCTTAATACCTACAAATAACTAATAATAATAACTACTACTACAAAATATGGAATGTAGAAAAGCAACGAGTCAGTTTGTGTATTTCTAAGGAGCAAGCAAACAACACGTGACAACATTAAACATATAGACAGTGCAGAGTGAGAATGTGTGCAGAAGTCTGAGAGAGTGCAAGAATAACTCTGGTTTATGGTGCAGGAAGAAAGACATGGCAACAAGTCTATCACTCTACCCATCCATCCATACGTTCATTCATTCATTGCTCGCTGCAAACCAGAACAGGGAAGCTCACACCCCTGGAGTGTTGTTCATTGTAAATCCATGTAACTGTGTATTTTCCTCCCTCCACTTGATGCCTTATATACACTGAATACATACAGATGGACCATCATTGCTGCATTTAATGTGGTTGCTAGGCAATATGTGGTCTGGCCCTTTCATCCCGTGAGTGAAACAGCCTGCTTTACATTTTATCCTACTCCATTTTTATAGAAATACAAAAGAGAAAACGTTGGCTGCTTTGTGATTTCGACTGTCTGATCCGTGTCATAGCTGTGTCGTTCACATGGTCTTTCTGTGAATCATCTGAGGGGCTTCTCAGCAGATTAACACCTACGTGTTTAGGCTCAGCCGGCCAATTTTCACATCTGACTCGCTTGGCTCTGATTTCTGGGTTGTAAGATTGTGTCCTTCTCCTCACAATGCTCCAGGGAACGCTCCGTGGTATCCGTGGGGGCGTTGTCTGTTGGAGACAGAGATTGCCCCTGGTCACCGAGTAGGAAGGCAGCCCATTACAGCATGACCCTAAAGGGTCATTTGGAGGGGGCAATCAATCTGCAGATGAATATGTCTGCTACCTTTCAGAGCGGAAAGCAAAGGATGTTATCAAAGTGGTAAGACAAAAGCAGGGAGGAAAAAAAAATCCATCTCATCAAGTCATCTGAGTGCTTCAAACGGAAGAAAACAAAAGATCAGAGCCATGATACAGCTGCAACCTAAATAAAGTACTGTGTCTGGCCTTTGATTCAGATCTGCTCAAAGATTTGCTGGATTTCTTTGTGACCCACGCTCCACCTTGCTGCCAAATTCCTCTTGAAAGGGCCCTTCTTTTAATCTTTTAAAAAAGAATGACAAATGACTTAAAGAAGGCCCAAAAACAGCATGCTTGCATCCTCATTCATACAAAAATGCATTGACACTGAAATGTAAGTAAAGATACTGGTGAATCTGATTGCATATGGAATGCGATCTGAAATACAAGTATGGCATTAACTATACAGAAAAGCTCAAAACCTCAAATATAATTTGCATATTTATGGTGTGCATTTTTTTGCAGTAATTTCAGTTCAGATTCTGGCTCAAAGTTACGAGTTACTTAGTTCAGCAAAAAAAGTTTATCAGCCATGTTGTATAACAAGAAACATCAAGTCACATGACCATTCATGACCATATGACCATAAGGTAAATTAATTCAGATGACTACAGTGATGATATACAAGGTGCAGGATCCATGCAGAATTTGGGGTTTGTAAGGTTTTGTAAAATAGAATTTCAGATTAAAACTGTGTTTTTCCAAAGCTCCTATGTTCGTACCAGAGAACAGCAATAAATACTCCATTCAGCCATCCTTGGTCCTGTCTCAACCAAAACAATGGCATTTGCATCAACCTGCTACACAGAGACAAACAGCAATGAAACATAGCCTCCACGGCAGAAGTAATAGAGAGAAGTGCCTCTAAACAAAGCAGTTACCGTATGTCCTGAGGGTAGTGCACTCTAGACAATACATCCCCTTGATAATCCTCCCTGAACCACAGTTGTCTGGACCAAATGTTGTGGTGATCCATCCAGTCGCTGCAGCGATATTTCACTCTAGACCCGAGTGTTGACGGCAGATAAACCCATCGACCAATACCATTGTCCCCAGAGTGACACAATTACTGCGGCTAAAAACTTTCCCATGATCCCAGAGACTAAGAAAAAAGTGCTGGCTGATAACTGACACACGTGTGTGTGTGTGTGTGTGTACGGGTTCACGCAGACCAAAACCCCAAGCAGGGTTCTCCCTCAGCAAGAGGTAGATTGATTAGCGATGAGGTCATAATTGCTGACTGAATCAGGTCCATAGTTAATCAATCTTTGGCTGAAGGATAAATTGGTTGGGTGAAAAAGGACAATACTTCATGAGGTGATGCACGGTTGATAAAGGACATATTCATTCATCACGGGTGGCTTTACTTGATGGATATGCAGGCATCAATGGTGGGCCTATCCATCAATCAGCAGAGAGGGGAGGTCATCTTTGAAGATCAAAGTCAAGCACCCGAGCAGACCATACAGGAGATCTACAGAGGTACAGTATAGACATAATAGGCTTTCAAAGGGATGTAAGGATATAATTACCTGCTTTATTCCACCTTGAAGTATCCATTTTGTCTTATAATCTTTAGGTTAACTAGACGTGGGAATAGATTAGGCTTCGCTTTCATGTGTTAGACAAGTTAACTTCCGCCATTTCCCTGCTGTATTTACCGGATAGCCTGTTCTCATTGACACAGAAAAGTTTTGAAGCCGTAAAAAAGATAGTGTGCTGTTGATTTGAGGGGATATAGCTGTGTGCTTTCGTTGCTGTATTTTGGTGAAATACTCAAGAAAACCCTCCCACCCCACCACCCCCCCCCACCCCCCCCCAACCCCCTCCCCGCCCCCCCCTTCACCTGCAGTGGCACCGATGTGCAGCAGCAGACACCTGCTCTTCACATGTGAGAAATTTCTTTCATTTTAATGTTGTTTTTGACATTCCTTTTCAGGGTCCACAATGAAATAGTCTGAACCTCTCGAATTATGAATCTCTGAGCAACCCTTTGATGTGAGCTCCTTTTGAACCAAATTCAATAACCATAATAAAGATGAAGGGAACAGAAGCAATTTTTCACTGTGCTTCTTGTTATCCTAAGCATTGTGCTGCCATCCACCCTGTACACTGGCCCACTTCCCCCCGCTGAGGCTTGCTGAAATGCCCAATAGCAAATATTATTTCTTACAGATGGCGAGCTATTTCCACACCCGCCATAATGGCACTAAGCTCAGAAGGTGTACATTAGCCTGACGTCACCACTTAAAGTGCCCTATTTGTCTCCTCCGCTCTAATGCTTAACAAGCCTGCCCTCAGCCTCAACCTCAGCCTCGCCGCCATCTCCTTCCTCCGCTTCGTGTTTCTGGTCGGGACGATTTGAGCCGACGCGCCCGGCTCCCAGGTGCAGGAAATCTGCTCGCGGGACCTAAAACCACAAAGACTTTAATATTTGCAGTTTAGCCTACAGCCTGTGCAGCTTGACAGGGCCGCCACTTTGATGTCGCAGCAGTTTTTTCAATTATATCAAAGTCACATGAGATCACATAATTGCACAATTATTAACAAAATTATCTCAAATGTACCCCTGCTTTCGGTATAATGAATGAATTCAGTGGAACCTAAGTGCTTAACCTAAGATTGAGAACAGATACGGATCCCTGCTCTCCCTCTTGCCCATATAATCAAATTACTTTATAACCTGAGAATAAAATTAATTAAAGTCTCACGCGGTTGAATATCTGGGTTTAATAAAAGTTAATGGAAACTTTCTGTTCATCACCATGAGCGATGCAGTGAAGTGGGGGCAGCTCTGGGAAAATGGCAGCAAGGTGACTCCTGCCAATCTGCCAGACTGAGCTTCAGGAATCTCCTTATTTTACGGGAAGGAAATACTTATGGAGATGAAATGACAATCGCTCGCTCTTTTCTTCCAACCTGTGAATCATAAATCTACATAAAATTACATCACCTTAATTATCCTCTCTTCCTTTTTCTTTTTTTCCCCCCTGTGCATTTATTACTTGGACTCCAAGTGTAATCGATACAGCAACGAGTGGAATGAGTGCACAAGTTTGCATCAGGCAATGTTACGGATGCTTGATAGATAATAGATAATCGGTTTATTATACATAGTTGATTAATAATGGATGATGGCACAGATAATACAATATGAAAGACATCAATATAGTTTGATTCATTGCCGTCGCAATGAAAGAGAAAATACCTCACGCTCCCCCTCACCTCCATCCTGTTTTTACGGTCCAATCTCATTGCTCACTAATCTCAGACCAGCTCTAATTGTGTATTTACAGGGGGGCACAAACAACTAACGAAGACTGATTGCTCATGATAATGCACATGAATTAATGTCTCTTCATTCCTCCATGTCTAATCCAGCTGCTCGCTGAAAACAATTACACATCAAAGGTAGCACTGGTCCCTCTTGTAATTTCAATTCATATTAATCTGTGCTCTCACAAATGTCACTGAAGGAAGAAAAAAAAAAAGAAAAAAATGAAACCTGTCCTCCCCTTAAATAAATTAGGCTTTTTCAGATGACTCGGCTCAGACTGCAAGATAAGATTTGAAAGGCAGTCTGGCACATGCAAAGAACAAATGTTTGTCTTACAGGCTAATGAGTACATTTAATACTGGGATCCCTGTCCAACACATGTTAATGGCAGCCGTCTTGTCGTTGTCTGGGTTCGTCTTCCCCGCTCATCTCTGCAGGCTGGTTGATGGAAGGAACAAAGAATGAAGCTTTTGTGACTAAATCTCCAGAGGCTAAAAGCCTCGACTTGTGTTCAAATACCCAAAACATTTAAATAGACACAGTGAAAGTACTAGAAACAAGCCATATATGAACTGCTGGGCTACAAAACATTTCTTGCTTGCTACTTTTGTGGGATTTGTTAGGCTCTGCCGTTTGTAGAGAATATGGTGCAGACCAGCTCTGTCAGGGGTAAATATGACTGGCACTGTAAATAAGGCTGCATGGAACTGAACTGAATCTAAACCAGACCTTTCATTTTGCAGTGTTAACCATTAAAGGCCAGTTAGATTTCTGATGATCACACAGTCTGTGCCGTCTGTGATCTATGGTATCTGTAATACTGCAGTACTGCACTACTACAACACCACTACCAGGGTCATGACCACCACTACCCATTATCTTACTCACTTAGTAGCCAGTGGTGTCATGGGAATCTCCAGTGGACATGGAGCAGAGGCAGAAAATATACCCTGGACAGGTCTCCAGTCCATCACAGGACAGACACACACACACACACCATTCACTGTCGAGCTCTCACCTAGAGGCATTTAGAGTTGTTTCTCCGACTGTGAGAGGAAACTGGAGTACCGGGATTCGAACCAGGGAGCTTATCTCTCTGACTGCGTTATTAGATTAATCACAGTCCTAAAATAATTTAAATGAAGCAGTCACTGTCAATTTTTGCATGTTTGATCAATGTGAATTCAACAACGTGTATGGTATATTTACTAAAATTAACCTGTGTTTATCAATAGTATGATCAATATGACATGAACATCTCTGTATGTAACTCCTCCACTCATGTTGTGGAATATGTTGCTTTAGTATAAGTAGAATCAAATAAAGATGTATACCGTCCATCCATCATCCCACCCACTCTATACCCGCTGGTGTCGCAGGGGTCCGATGATGTCCATCTTCACAGCACATGGGACAAAGGCAGGAAGAACACCCTGGACAGGTCTCCAGTCCATCACAGGACACACACACACACACACACACACGCCATTCACTGTCACACTCACACCCTCAGGCTATTTAGAGTCTGCAGTCGACATGAGGGGATGCTTTTGTGGGAGGAGACCAGAGTACCCAGAGGAAACCCACATAGTCGAGCAGAGAAAATGAAAACAGACTCAGGCATATACCTGAATTCAGACTGGGGACTTTCTGGTTATCCATCGATCCACTGTGTCACCACTGATGATGCCATTATGTTAACACTATATGGTTCTGCTGTTAAAGCTCATCAGTGGTGCTGTAGACTTTTCAAGCCTGTGAACCTGACAACATTTCGAGCCTGGGGAAGCTGAAATGGGAGAGCTGGAGTCAGACGTTATGAGTTCCCACCCATCACAGTCATTTCCATCTCATCCCACAATCACTTGCAATTGTTTTTATTGACTCCAAGTTACAGACATTGAGACCGATGATGCCACGAGTGGCAGATAATATGAGGCTTTAATGGTGATCTTTCCGAGTGTGACCCAAACTATCTGCCCCAGTTTCCTGTTTTTTTTTTTTTTTTGGCAAGTCCAAATGTTCCAGGATATCAAATAACCCGAACAACCCTCCTCACCCCCTCCTACCCTCATACGTTCTCTGCTTCTTTATGGGGATGTCATTGTCAGCAATGGCCATTTACCCTTGCAGACTTGTTTTGTATTCTGCACATGGTAATGAATATATTGATTTACATTTTAGGCCTCAGCCAGAAGTCGCGGATGGTGATGACAATATTTCTGCAAGCAATAAGGTGGTGGAGATTAAAAATGGATCCCAGAGTATGGATAAGCATGAGGGGAGGTAGGGGAAGAAAAAAAAAGATGGCAGTGAGTCACAGTTCACTGTATTTAGTTTATGATCTAATGAAAACTGGGTTACATTAGAATAAACCATTATAAATGATACAGATCTCTCCTCTAACTTCTATTTTTACGATAGAAATCAAAGAGGAGTAAAATCATTTTCCCTTGGACTAAAGTTTTGTGGATTGTTTCAAGGAAGTTCTTGTCAACCAGGAGTCGTAATTGTCCGTGATACCAAATGTAATCAGAATTTCCCAAGGTCGCAGCAATGATGGTATGTAAATTTTATTTTATGGTGGATTCCTCTGCTTTAATACCGTGGTTAGAATGCAGGTTGGAGCCGTTCTGGCCACTGTATGCTCAGTAAAGCAATAGCTCTATTTAAATAATGTAGATATATTGAATGTCATTTTTAATGTATGATATGAATACATTTGACAATAGGCTCATATGAGCTTATCTCAAGCTGACTGAAAATGGCAATATTTGGAACTGGGCTCCCTGCGTCCCCTTCACTGCACAGCCTGGATAAATCTAATGCTCATGTCTCTTTCACACTTATTTGCCCTATTACTTCAAATTGCCCCTTGATATTCAGATACACAGTGGTGGGCTTTCTTTATTTGCCTCGCACCGTCTGATTAAATCAATGTTCATTTGCCCTAATATGTTGAAAAAAAAAAACGAAGGGAACTGCAAATCATATGTGGAAGAAGTTAAAATCTGCAGGGAAAACGTGACCATGTGTTGAGTCAAGTGTTATAATTATACAGGCCGAAGTGGAGTTTTTTTGTGCTTTTCAATTGCTATCTTTTTGACCCTTTTTTATGCACCACTTTGCTGTGTGATTAGGTTTTCAAAGCGGCTCCGAGCACACGTTACAAAGTCTATATTTAATGTGCAAGGAAAAGCATCATAAATCTCAAAAGCACTCATCAGTTTTCTCCAATGGCAGACTAAATCACTCAGAGGATGAAAAAGCTGACACTTCTCTCTTTGGTCGGGTGCAGAATGGAAGCTATCTCGCTTTAGATTCTTCTGACTTCTGGGTCATTTATCAAGCCTGGAGACTGTGAGCCAGGGAGATATTCGACTGTTCTCAGCCACTGTACAGAGTGTTTCCTTTTCCCAGATGCCCCATGTTTGGTTATATGCACATTTGCATTAGGTTCTGTATGTCTGAGTGTGACAAGTGCTATTTTCTGTTAGTTTTGCTCCTTTGAGACATTTAAAAGTCAGTCTACAAGGAACTAAAAAGTTATTGAAAGAGCATGGCATTCGGAAAGGTAAAACAGGGTCATCGCATCACGATGTGAGGTCAAGTTATGAAAATTACCTCCAAAACTTTCTTTCCCTTTTTTATACGTACTTGGATCCTAATAGGAGGTCTGATCTGCTGATACAGGGAGAGTCGTGCAAAGCATTTGGACTCAAATTGACGGTGTTGGATAATTTTTGATGAAGCAGAATATGAATAAAGGAGGAGGTTTCTTAATGTATGACTGTTTCTCAGTTCATGTGAGTTCTGCTCCTTGGATATCCATCCTTAATCCATATTCAGGGCTGCTCTCGATTGATTGGGTGTGTTCCAGATAAGAGGGGATGCTGAATTGCCCAGAGATAATACATTCTATGGATCACAGGAATGCAAATCAAATCAGATACCAATGCAAATGTGTGCCAAAGTCATCTTAAAGCAAGTGTTTTATTTATTCAAAATTTCTTATTTCAAGTGGGTATTCATGTAATTAGCATTTCCAGCTCGTTTTCTCCCGTGATATACACAGAGTGAACCCTTTTTTAGAAAATAATTAATAGCCTAATGTTTTCCAAGGTCCAATTACTGACTTGCTTTTTCCTCAAAATACATAATCAGAAAGTGTGACGCAAAGTCCCAAACTCTGTTATCACGACTGTCCTCAGTCTGCAGCCTGCTGCTGAGTCATTAGACTTTCCCTCTCTCGTTCCACTCTGATGTTTATTCCATTGCATTTGGATGCTGGACATTAGTCAGAAATGTTTGGGGTTTTTTTTCTTTTTTTCTGGGACGAATGAGGTGTTTTCTGAAGTTAGGAGCACCAAGTCCAGGACATCAAAGTTTGCTTTCCTCTTCGCCCAACCGTTTTTTGTCCCTAGTCTTTCTTTGGCTCTTTAACTTCGTTAGCCGGTGTCTCATAATAGCAACAAATAGCTCCGCCCCCAGCTTCTCACTTAACTCCGCCCCCACAGTCTCATGTAATCCCACCCACAACCCCAGACACTAAAGACCGGAGACATGGTTCAATGATTAAACACAATGTTGGTGTGACTGTTTTCTGTCATTCCACCCTGATTTATATCCAATCCCAGTCTCTTCAGAAAAAAAACAAAAAAAAAAGGTACAGTAGTTCAAATCATACCATATTTTCTTCTAAAAGTCTGCAGGACACTTGACTTATTGTAACCTATAATAGAGGACGTGAGACCAGAGACATGTATTTCAATGCACCAGCTATTTCTACTAGTGGGAGCACTACTGCAGTTTAGCAGCATAAACAGTGACTTCTCACAACATTTGGTTTGTGTTTTACGTTTTTCTATGCCGGTCTCAGGTATTCTTTTAGGAATACATATGATGCTGTCATTTTGGTGCCATCCAATCGTAGGCCTATGAATTTCCTGTGCCATTTCCTCCGTTATGTTCAGATGATACTCATCATTCAGGCATTTGCATGATAGTCTGCCAAAATACTGCTGCTCCCAGTGAGAATTCAAATCAGTGCAACAGAACATGAGAAATCTCCATCAACGCGGAGCAGGGTCGGGGCATGAGGACGACCCCCTTACAGCATCCCCACTCTCTCCTCGTCTGTTTCAATCGCCTTTTCTTCTCCGTTTCATTCATCATGTATGTGGTCTTACCTTAATAGTATAAATCAGAGGACAAACAAGCCAGCCCACTAATGCAACGCACTCATCACTCAAATCACCCACCAGGCTTCTGAGCTGTCAATTACCACGGACATGCTTTGCATACTCAAGCCAACAGTGGACCGAGCCAGTTCATCAATTGATCCTGCGTATTCCCTCGTGAACACAAAGGCTCGATAGGACGTCTTTGTGCGCCCTCAGCTGAGAATTTTCTTACAGGGCTCCGTAATCTGTGTGCAGAAAGCCGCGCTTGTTCATCTGTGCTGTTTAGTGGCTTTGAAAACGCTGCTCAACGTGTGGTCCTAATGAGAGGGAAATTGGTCTGTGTACCTGCAAACAAATTGCTACCTTCTGCTGTTCCAATTGATCTAGACATTGCATTACCATACTTAAGGCAAATACTTGTTTTCTGTTCCGGTGTCAGATTGAACCTTCCATAATTACAGTTTACCCTTGAGTAAGAATATCACCTAAGAGGAGATTCTGGTCAGCACCAGCCCCCGTCTGTGAGTAACTGTATTTGCCGGTGCACCGCTGCCAACTCTGTATTTACACAAGGAATGGAATGTGGAATGTGGAAGTCAACACGGTTCCTTTTTTTTTATTTTATCTTATTTTATTTTATTTATTTATTTTTAAATTGTTCACTGCTGTGCTGTGAGAACAGGCTCCCTGTCATTAGTCTTCTCCCTCACATTTCCAGCAGTGGCTGAGATGAGGGAGATCTGTCTTGGCTGAGCACAGTCCGGCGCACCGCACGGCTCTGCTGCAGTGTGAGTCCTCCCCGGAGAGACGGAGCAGGATGGATGCGCAACACACTGACGAGCACTTGTCCAACATGTCAGGAAGTTAGAACTTGAACGATTCCCTCAACGTGAGGCTTCCAGCTGTTCATCTCAGAATTACCTTACACTAAACTCAAGCTCTCATGGACTGACTGTGTACTTACTAATGTGTGTGTGGTATGTATGTGCTTGTAAGATGCACCAATGACCAATCTGTCCAATCTGTCTAGCTGTCTATGAAGAGACATGTTTTTTTTTTTCAATTATTAGTGTATGTGTAAACTATGTGTGAATGCCAAAGATACATCTACCAAATAGCAGGTTCTAATAATCTCTTTGAACAGTCCCACACGGAAACACTGGTATCTGTAGGGCCTGAGCTTGACAGATTCCCTCATTCTGAGCCTCAGAATCGCTTTACACAAAACTTACTCATCCATTCTGTACAGTATATTATTAGTTGGATGGATCCAATTTAAGCCTGGGTCTGATTTTAAAAAGTCAGGTTTCATCTGTCAGATATGATTCCAATGATTCCAGACACTTTAACCAGCAATGTGAAAGCAGCTTATGTCCGGATAAAGAGGTATGTTTTTACAGTTTTTAGTCTGTGTAAACACTGTGTGGAACAGAAAGACACATCTTTGTTGAGGAAGAGCCAAATAGGATATCCTAATAATCTCCTTGGACAGCAAATTCATTTTGATTGAAACCGACAGGGAAAAGTTGGCAGCTTCAGAACCTGATATCATCTCCGTAAAGTGAGAGTCCGGTTCCAGAAGAGAAACTGGCACATCTCACACACACACACACACATGCAGACACACACACACACACACTCACACACACACACACACACACAGATGGCAACTATCCCACCGTAGCAGAGACAACTGACCAGGAAGCTTGCAAACAAGACTGACCAAATCTAACCCGAATCATGATCAGCATATTTCTCAGATTTATGTGGGAAAAAAACAAAAAACAAAAAGAAAAAAAAACCCCCAAAACATAACAATAAAAATGTCAAATTAAAAGCCATCAAATGCAGTAGATGTACAACAGTAGCAGTCCTTGTGATGTCAAAGATGACTATAAACACTATTTATGATAATCTAGTACAGTATTAATGTCTCTACTGTATTCTTGCATTCAAAGATGTTTTTAACAAATATCACACACTGACTCCCTTGTGGTTTTGAATTGAACACGATCATTCATCTGCTTCTGTGCTCGGTGCCAGATCTTGACAAGATGGTTTTTAACAAGGCATCCACTTCATGCAGGGGAGAAGAGGAAGACAAATGGCATTCCTAATTCCTGGGTACAGTCACACAACAAAACTGAAGATGGATTTCGCCCTAAAATGATTTCATCTCAGCTATGATGCTGCTTCTTTCTTCCTCTCTTTATTTCTCTCTTTCTTTCTTCCTCTCTTCCCCTCTTAGCTGGACACAAACACAATTCCATCGCACAACTGTGATCAAAACAAGAACAAGTGCCCAAAGCCGGCGCAGATGGGATGAGATTGTGCTCAATAGAATTTCATTTTTCAGAACTAGTTAAAAATGAAAAAAGTCGAGCTCGGGACTGGAGTGCGGTGTCCGCGTGGCAAAAACAAATCGATCGACAGAGCAGATGAATCCAATCCAGGCTCATCAGACGAATCCCCGGGGATGGCATCGCGCTCCCCAACACTGCCCACCCATTACCACTCAATCCCACCAAATCCCAACACAAAGCCGTCGTATCCCACCAAGCAAGCGAGGCACACACTCGGCCTGGGAAAGAAGGAAACGTCACTAAACATCCCGCGCTCCATACGATGGAAATTACTGGTGGAATCATGTCAAGGGTCTCTCAGCGGAGGATCCCTTACACTGCGTCTAGTGGATTTCAGGCACGATTTTTCACTTTTAAGTAGTTGGTGCGCTACTTGTTCTGGCTTCAACTATTGCTCTGGTTGCTTAAGTAGCAAAAAGCAGTAACTTATAAATACAGTGATTTTAAGGTGGTGACAAAGAAGGTCAGTGCTAGATTCTCATCTTGAACTCTCCTCAGATGACTATGAGCCACGATCCTTTTGTTTTTACTTTAAATACATCGTTCTTTATGTTCCAATATAAACCTTTATTCACCTTTATTTATGTTTAACATCAGCTTCAGATTAAGATACATGTCTCTGTGAAAATGAAGATGTACTTGTTGTAGCCAAGTTTCTAAAGTGCCAAGAGCACACATTCATTATAAAAAGCCATGCATTTATTTCAATGCTGAAGATGTCAAAAATGATAGCTCATTACTGGAAAGTGAAATCAAGTTCTTGGATGAGAGATCTTAATTTTACTGACTGTTTCATAAAACAGAGATACGATGAATAAGTGAAAGTTATCTGACAGGAACAAGTGGTTTTAAGGAGAAGGAACATTCTCACAAGCTTTCCTGGAAAACTTGTGCTGCACAGAAACAATGCAGCCGAATAAAGATCTTACGGAGAACTTTGATTCCCGTCTCCTCCTGTCACAACAGCACTCTTAAAGCTGTCTGAGGCCAGTGTGACGGCTTGTTTTCCTCGCTGTCACCGAGACGGACCAGCCGCTCTGATTGACTGATGACGAGCGAGTGAACACAGCTGCTTCCAGTTTAAGACACATAGAAACCTTTCATTTGGAATTTTCCGGGTCAGGGGTCATTCCGTGCCCGTCTGAGGAAGCGGCGTGGGTGATGTGCCGCCGATAAATTGAATGTGAGGCGACTGAAATAACGGAGCAGAGAGAGGGATGGAGAGGAGCGGGCGAGGCCGGACCCACACACTGTGACTGAACTGGTCACAAGTAACACTGAAAAAAGCGTCATTACGTCTTGTTGTCAGTCCTTCTATTACTTTTATTATCAGTATTACTCACCTATTGTTGTTTATTGCTACTATTTTGCTTTACTTATATACTTTCCTTGGACTGTTGTGTATATGAATATGTATTGTGTATGACATACACAATACATATTCATACACACAACAGTCATGTCACAGCATGTCATGTTCTTTTGTGTGATGGTTGACTGCAGTACAGAGCAGCAATAGAACTAAAGTGCTGATCTCATTCCAGGGGGATGTTTGGCATCAGTAGCGATCGTTTGCCTGCTGTTAAATTCCACGTTGCTAAAGCTTCTCGTTGTTTACAGGGACGTACGTGTCCCAGCAGCAGTGGCCGAGGGGAGGGCTGCACGTTAAACAACTTCAGGATTGATTTGAGAACGAGTTCGACTTGCGGCCGTCGGCGTCATGTTGATCAAAGGCAGCCATGATGGCGCCTCGTTCAGCCGGCGCGCCGCCAATCACGATCCGGGCACTTTCGGACCTCACGATGACAAACGCTGTTCGTTAAAACCAATATTTCGGAGCAAATTAGAACGTTTCATTTGCTTGCGCTGGTGTGATGAATGGGTTCAATTAGACGCGGCGGCGGCGGCGTATTAAGCCGTAAAAACGCAGCGAGAATGCCGCGTAGACAGTGGCTGACATGCAAGCATTCCCATAACGGAATGAGCCAGGGAATAACTTTTAGCTGCCATGGCACTAACAGCGGCCATTATGTAGTTCTATGAGATACAGGGGCATTGATTCAAATTGTTTTGCGCGCCGCTAACAAATGGGCTGTCACGCGTAATGGCGCACAATAAAACATGGGCCCATTTACACTAGAGCCAGGGACATGGACACGTCCACCCAGCCCTCTCCATCCCATCTCATCTCCGGCTTCCCACTGTATTATTCAGGCCGAACCTTCCTCAGCCACCTGACAACTCCTACCCAGAGCTACTTACACAGCAGCACAGGTAACGAGCGCTTATTTCCTAAAGGACGCTGTGACATTGCAAGTTGGCTGTTTTCAAAGATTGAACCTGTGGCCATCTGGTTACAGGACGGTCCCAGGAAATATAAGGCCAAATCGCCTGCTGGTAGCTAATGAGAGCATCCAGAAGGAACAGACAATATCGCTGCATATACAACCGGCTCTTGATTTTAATTGAATATGGGCACCGGATCTGTTATCGACTACAAAGGAAAAGACAGGGCTGTAATCTACCAGGACTGAGCAGCAGACGCACACTGTAATATAGAGTATTATTACAATGACCCCACAAAAAAGCTGATTCCATCTGACACAAAAAATGATTATTATCTCCTAAAAAGTAGCCTCTTCTCATCAGATGCTCAGATCTGTTTGCATTACTTTTATTTGTTTCGATCTTTTCACAACTGGGGAAAGATAATTTTAGCAGAATCATTTATCATTTTTATTCATTTGCTATTATAAAGATGACACTTATGCTATTACGAGGGCGACGCTTCCGCTGTATGGAGATGACACTTTTGCAATTATAAAAATGGCAAAAAACCCCCAGCTGGTCTCTGAAGACTATTTAGACTAACTAGCAGATGAAGGCCGCCTGCGTCAGGTAGCAAACAGTCTGGAATCACATAACTCATCTCAGACCTGGAGCCTTTATATCATCTTTATGACACTTGAAAGAAAGCGTTTGACACAACTACTCAGTCCTCAGCGGTGACATAATGAGACTCAGAAGTCACTCTCAAACGCTCCGAGGAATCATTGCTCAGTTCATGCTAATTATCATTTTGCAGCAACTCCATGCTACGTGTTGACCTTTAATAGCTGCAGACTCTGAATGTACGTGTGCCTGCGAGGTGCAAGCTGCTGGTTAAGGCTTAAGTGCCGGAGTATTCCGGCTGTGATAACAATGAGCAATGCTGTGACTGTGCAAGAAAATCCACACAACACGTCTTAACGTATGGCTCGCTCGCACGGCTCTGCTTACCTGCACATATTTTTGGATAAGATCAGCACTCCTTTGTCCACACTGTGTGGGAGGTTACCATGCTAGCTCACCGTTGTCCCCTCCAGGACAGCAAACACTGTCACTGTCTGCACCACGCCAATTAAGAAACGGCAAACTGGGAGATGGAATGCCATTATCATTCTGATCAGGCCTTGTCATTATTTCATTTTATTTTCTTTTGCTTTTGTTATTCTGATCCATCGATTTGAAGCAGTGAGCACTGTCCGGCATTCAGCATCTCTATTGATCTGTGGAGATTCCCAGTGTGGGCAGCAGGTTGATCATTTCCTTTTAGCCTGGGAGGGAGAGAGGATTTCTCCGTTAGATGTATGTCACGTTGATAAGAGTGTGGCAGGCGTGGAGCGCATGAATAATCCATGAAGCAAAGATGTATATTCCACTGCTTGAAGTTGAACAGCCATTTTTCAACTTCACTTACTTTGTCACGGACCTGCTGATTTTTTTTCTTTTCTTTTTTTTAAAGCAATACAGTCGATGTTGTTCAGAAAGGCATTTTTTTTAGTCATAACTCATTGTTCGCCATACTTATCTACATGCCAGGTGAGCTACTATAAATCAAACGCATGACTTTTTGGGCAAAGTTTATTCAGATGCTCAGATGTATTATCACATGCAAAAGGTATGGATGTGTCTGTGCAGTGATGTGTGATAAATGATAATAAACGATGACAACCGCCTAGAAAAAGACCCAGGATATGCATTCTGTCTTTCTGTTTTCATCCTGAGTAGCACCGAATCTCACTGGGTTCCTCAGTACTGAGTAGCCTTATCTCCCCGGCCTATTCAAAGTGGTTTGTTGTGGATTTCAACCCTAACCCAACACTGGCATACACTACAGTCATCAAACAGTCATCCCTGTGCTCAGTTATTATGAAAAATAAATGCTTCCATTACCTCATGTTCTGTTCAATCACAGCTCTGTCATTGTGTTCCCAGGCATGTGTTGATGTGCCTTTGTCATGTTACCAAATTTAAAAGAGAGACTCTGGATGAAAAGTGCATATTTTTCAGCACATTAATCTGTACTGGTTTGGAATATGTCATTTCCTGGCTGCATTTCTTGATATGAAAATGTGGCCCAACTGAATTTGTCATTGGATAACCTCAAACATGCTAAAATATATATAATGATTACATGACATAGCTGGGCATCTGAAATATCTCAAGTTTAGTAAATAAAAGAGCTTCAACCTGAGGTTTAGCTCTAAAAGGTGTGGAATCATGACACTAAGTATTGCAGCTTTTCCCTGCATGTCTACAACAGTAGTCGGTTTGTGTATCAAAGGTGTTTCAGAGCAGGGAAGAAGAGCTTGAAGTTTCACAGTGTATGACACAGGCTATTTGTACTACAGAAGTCACGTTGCACACAAGGAACAAGAAGTTTTACATCTTAAGTTCAATCGTTCGAGCTTTTCCAGAGACATTTTCAGTGCCGTACCAGCGTTCAACGTCTGCTTGGAACCTTTTGTGCCTCATTCATTACACATTTGCCGTCTTTCTGTCGCCACTTCTTTTTGCATTATAAGTGATTGGTGTTTGTTTCAGTGTTGGTGCTGTTCCCTGCGTGTGGCCTCATAAGATAAACTGGAGATTTATGAGCAGGACCCGTGCTGACGTTTCTGCCTCTGCCAAGGAAAAATGTGTAAGACTTGAAACAGCATTGATTTTGTCGGCTGGGAAACTGTAAATGTTTTTCTTTCTTATTTAATTGAAGCCAAACTAAAATCGCTGGGGACAAAAAGAGAAAACGCACACACTGTAGTTGTTTCCTATGTCTGACAAAGCTTCCCCTATAAAGGATGACCATACATTTGGCCTCCTGCTGTTGAGGACTGTCTGAGGATGAAGCCATGTATGTGTCAGACTTAACTTAGCTCTGCAATGAGAGAAGACAGCGCTGGTATGACTGGGAGCGTGACAGCGATTCTGCGACCGTACCGTTGAGTTACATGCAGTGACACCTCGACAGACAGCTGTACAGCCACATCTTATTTCAATGCTGTGGCACCAAAATAACCGTAAATGTCACACAAGTGCTTGAACGCAGCAGGGACGTGAACCTTTCCCTCGGAGTTTAACATCCATCGCATCGCTGCTGCCTCGCAACAGGGCTTCACAATCCAACCGAAGAATAAATGGCAGCTCGAGGAGGACACGGATCACAATGATGAGACCATTATTTCCATCGCACCCTGTCAAAATCCCATCAGTCGTGTATTATGTGGACTGAGCAGACAAAGGAATGAATGGATGGTCTTTATCGTTACACTGACTTTCACACTCTGTAGCCTTCACAGCTAAACCCTCGTCATCAGTTACCCATGACCTTCTTGAAGTCAAACTGAATTTTAATTTTTCTCTTTGTGTCGAGCAAGGAAATCTAACTTATCATGACACTTTTGCGATCCTGAGTATTTTGTCGTTTTTTTTCAATAAAGGGATAAATGCTGTATTAAGTTTCATCCATGGACACAGAATGTTGTTTTTCTCTTTTCTTGTTTGTTACTCCCACACTCCCACATAGCTTTGGTTAACTTTAACAACACTCATTGTGATTTCTAACTTACTTTCTTTGCCTGACTGTGTTCGGCAGCAACCAGGCCAGAAGCACTAACTAATATCCTTTCTAAAACTCAAACTCTCTAAATAAGGTGCATGATGATGAATAATTAAGGTCCAAAATACTCCTAAACCATTTGGCTAAAGCTGCATCTGTGCATCTTAATATAAAGTGGTATTGGGAAATGTTAGTTCAGCTTGTTTGCAGTAATTCCCACCATGCATTGTGACCAGCTGCTCAGCATAGTCAGGACCATGTGCAGCTCAATTTATAGAGATTACAGCTGGGAATAGGCTCACTTTCATGCATTTTCCAGTCCTGAGGTACTAGCTAGGTGCAGGCATTTCTATCTAAAGTTACTTCCTAACCCTCTGATGCTCTAAATAAGGTATTAAACAGTGTGTGAAGATAACCCACTAGAGCTGATATGCTTCTAATAAGAATCAGGCTATATCTGTGCATGCTAGAATATAATTTCATTGAAAATAGATGCACTTTTACCAGCAGCTCCCACACACTCAGCAGCCAAGGATCGGTCACTTTATATAGAGCACAGCTGGATTTGGGCTCTAGCTGCACGAAAAGTGTTTTCCTCCAGGTCCCAGGTACTAGCAAGATGAAAATGTCTCCTCTGATGCTGTAAATAAGGCATTGAGAGGCATGTGATGACGACTAATAAAGCAACGTAAAGTTAAAGTTAAATCTCTGCATGCTAGTATACAATCTTACAGAATATAGAAGGTTTTCTTCACAAATTCCCATCATACATTGTGCCCAGAAGCGCCCACACACTTAAGTGCCATGCACCGCCCACATCACATAGAACAAAAGTAACATTGACAAGCTTTATTTTGTCTGATTCGTTACATGAAAACTGTGTACTCCCATTACCTTAGCACTAGCTACAGTACACGTGTTGATTTCTACCTGGAACAACTTCATCTAATCATCTAATGCTGTAAATGAGTTAAATGAAGGTGTGTGAGAATCATTGACAAAGAGCTAATATGCCCATCATGCATTCCCATCACACTAATTGCCACACATTCGGCTGTGCACCAGCTTCACCACTTTAAGCTCATAGCTCACATTAACAGTCTGCAGTATATGTTGCATGAGACATGTTTACCTCCATTACCCAGGTACTGGCTACATGTGTGAATTTCTGCCTGAAATAACTTTTAATCATCTAATACTTTAAATCAAGCACTGGAAGTTGTGTGAAGAGAACTTGTAAAGTGCTAATATGCAACGTATTAGAATCAAATCAAAGATAAATCCGTGCATATGACTGAATTTCATTTAAAATACAAGGCTGTCTGCACTAAATCCCATCACACTAATTGCACTGGTCCTTTTCTAAAGGGTACCAGCTAGCTAGAGACAAGACAATTGGCCACTGTGAGCTACGCGTGGTATTTTTTAACTGAAAATCTTTAACTGCAATACCTTCTAATAGAAACACCCATGCTGTAAATAATGAATGATGGAGATCTAATATGCTAAAAAAAACAACCTTGAAGCTGTTGAAGCTAAAGCATTACACACTAACAAATTGGAGCTGAAATTGAAAGCTTGTTGTGCTAATTGGAACCAGCAACTCGCTGCATGACGCCTTTACCTATAGGACCAACCGGCTACTAGCAATTAGCTACTACTACTGTAGCTACATAAAGTAATGGGGGCTTATATCTGAAATACCTTCTGATACTTATACTAATAAGGCATTGGAAAGTGTGTGATGATAGCTAATAAAGATATAAAAAGTTAATAAAGGGCATCCAGCTTCAGCTAAATCGTTGCACACTAATTATAAAATGGGTCTGAAAATGGAAGCTTGCAGCACTAATTATGACCAGCAGCTCCCACACACTCGGGGCCATGCGCCGCCTACTTCACAGGCTGCACGGCTAGCGTCAGCAGGCTCTCTTTCATGCGATTTGCTGCCATGACAGCACATGGCCAGGACGCCATCACTCACAGCAAACCATGGTGACCTCGGCTCTCCCTGCGTTAGCCCGCGATTTCAATCATGACACAGAGTGACACGTGGTGCCATGCGGTGATGCAGGGCGCGCTGGAATCACAGATGGGACCGAGCAGCAGCTACCATCAGTCCCCCCGGCCTCTGTGCTCGATGCTGTTCAAGTCATATTACAAATGATTCTCAGTGCACGCCCACACATAGTGCCCCAATCAAATTACTGTACAATCAGTGTCAGACGGAACCTAAATTTCACACCCCCCAGAGAATGCTAATATAGGAAGGGTAATTACTGTTGAAAAAGGATCATATACTAATTCCACAGTGCGAATTATTTTTAATTTCAGTAAGACCTCAAGATGCCGAGGGCCTACAGGCTACAGTCTACAGCAGCCTCCGACCCCCTGCAAACCGCAGCTGGTTAAAAACAAACAGCAAATCTACATACCTTCACTGCTCCTGGGCAAATCCAGTGAGAAAGTAGATCCAACATGTCCTGAAATAAACCTTGACTTTGCTACTCTTGACCTGAATGTTTACACACCTCCAAGTCTTCCTGTTTCAGACAGCTCATCTCTGTCTGCTCTGCGTCGTTTTCAGACTTCCAGACCTGTGTCTTGTTTACTCCCCAGGGTTTCTTTCATCCAAGCGATTTCTTTTTTACCCCCTTCCCGCTTATTTGATGCCAAAGTCATCCTTAGTATCACTGTGTTGAGAGAGAAAAAAACAAAAAAAAACAATCATTTAACTGTAATTTCCTCACAGGAAGCCCAGTGAAAGAGTGATGTAGTGTTCCTTGTGCTGCAGCTGTCAGAAGTATCTGTCACTGGCAGGACTATTTAAGGAAGAATATTTGTCAAACGCACACCGGAGCAGGGGCTGAAAGCACCAGTAGCACAGTTTCAGGTGGTTCACTTCAGGGTCAGCGCCATGGGGTTGTTTGTTGCATTAAATCGTATCGTATCTCAGATTTTTGCCGTTTCCTACCCCTGAGATTTGTGCACGTTTCGCTGACAGCTGCAACGCTAATATCTCAACAATTCTTTTCAGAAATGTCACCACAATTTCAACTATTTCTCTTCTCTCCCTTTCCTCAGCACAAAGTATGCACAGTCCGTTATGCAGCCACAGGCCATTGAATGCGTAGATACTGGAGTTTAAAAACTTGTTTTTTCTCCTCTTGATGACCTTAACAGTAATTCTGAGTTTGTTTCGATCTGCAGTGCTTCAAGAACAGCTGTTAAGACTCAAACAACTGCAAAAGAGTTGAGACTTTGGGGTTTGCCGCAGCTTTGCAGCACAGTGAACGTGCTGCTCGGTGGAACGGGCCCACCTGAAACATAAACAGATAAACATACGTGCGTAGTTGCTCCAGGAGAGGTGGAAAACGCAACACAAAGTTCCCTCTCGAGGAAAAAAAGACTGTTTGATCTCTGATGAGTGTTAGTTGTAAAAATTGCACACTAGAGTAAAGTGCGAGTGAGGCTATCTCGCAAGTGCAAGTGCATCATTTAGAAAGACTGTGGGGAGGAACTTGTAGGAGGAAAAAGAAAAGGAAAAAAAAACATTACAACAGCCGAAGCCAAAGCTCAGCGCTGCCTCTGTGAATCACATAGAAAAAGGACATTTTAGAAAATACATTTCCTGTAGTATATCTTATTTTTTTGATATCAGCTCATTTAGTCTTTCAGTCCTAGCTTCAAACGATGCATGGCAGCTTAAACAGGTGTTGGGACTGCTGCAGGACCACACAGGCTGCAGATTGAGTGGATCAAGCAGATAAACAACACAACGAGTAAATCAAAGAAACAAACAAACACAGAGGCACAAAGACCTCTGTCCTGGACAAAGGAGAAGCCTCGTGTCCTGTGTCGACCCCCACCCCGCAGAACAAAGGCGCACACGCGCTGCCCAGATGACTCTGCGGGGCAGGGACCTGTAAGCCGACACCGGACCCCCGCACTCCTCCCCGGATACGTGCGCGCGCAGCCGACCGCTGGCTCGCTGCCAAAGCCAGCCAGCTGATTCGTCCCTCGGGACGCAGAGCGGGGGCCCCACACCCGCAGGCATGGGGACCCCGGGGATAAAAGGACGCGAACCGGGTCACTCAGTCTCTCTCTCGCCCACCTTTCTGCAACGACACTTCGAGCCGAGGACTTCGTGGAGACTCCAGCCGCCGGACGAGAAGAAGACTCGCCGCCGCCGCTACTCCAGATCCCGCTCTACAACCGCTGTTTCAGCGCTCCGTTGTGGTGACTATCGCGTCCTTTTCAGGACGAAAGCACCACGGGCTCCGAGCCCAAAATAAGTAAAGAGTGGTTTCCTTGAGACGAGCATAAGTTTCCGTGCCGCAGCTTCGCTGCTGAAGGTCTACTACAGACCTCATCTCTATAGCGACCGCTTCACCCGAAGCCGCTATCCAGGACACCCGGTCCTGAACGGGAGAGACCGACCCAGGTTCCCGTCATCCCCAGGGGAAACCCAGCCGCCGTATCCTCTCCAGCAGCCCAGCCGGGCACGTCGAACCAGGACCCCCGCGGACAACGCTGCGACACCCGGAGACTGAGCGGACCCCCAATCCAGCCGACGCACACCACATCACGTGGTCACGTAAGAGGCAAAAGTTGGACTCAGTAAACTAACGCAAAGTGCTTAGGAGCCTACACGTTGGAACGTAGATTTTGTCGTTGAATCACGTTATCACGTGTATGAATATACGAGGACGCAGACTGTGACCGTGTCTGAACGTCTCTCTGTTTTATTTACAACCCTTTGTTCCGAGATCGGCCCTCGCGCCGATCACGTGACTCTTCTCGTTGCGCGCACCCCCCACTCGGGAGCACGGGCACGCGCCGACACACGCACGCGTATACACGCACACACATACACGCACACGCATACACGCACGCGCTCGCACACGTGCGCGCACACGCATACACGCACGCGCACGCATACGTGCGCGTACACGCATTTCTCACACACACAACTGTTTGTTCCTTGTTTTATGTTATGTGTATGTAGGTTAGTCTTTATCTCAGGGATTGTATGTTAGTTAGTCACAAATGTATGTAATTTAATTTCGTTTGTTATTAAAGTGTCATTATTTGTACTAAACGAACCCTGTCGTTATTGATGCAAATGATTATTGCTACATCTTGCCAGTGCTCGGATCTCACCTCCTTCAGAGAGACTAGAGGTAATTTAAGATTTAGACTGATTTACTAGGCAAATTGACGAACCAGATTATTGGTCCCTGTTCGCAGGGTGGTGCCCCGAAATTCTCAAATAATAATAAGCTAATAATCTAGGTTCACCATATTTGGTCGACTTAAAGTCCCAACAAATGGTGCCCCGTGTGAGGCAAGAAATATAGCAATATCATATGTGTCAATAACTGCACGCATTTATGAAAATTGATTTGCTGGAGTAAAATCCAAAATTCATATTTTCATAAATTAACACTAACAACCTTCCCTCTGTAACGTGTCTAACCAGAGGCACGACCCTGTCTCTAACCCACACAGTTTCTGAGCGTGAGTTTTAGGAATAAACTCCAAAACCACGACTCACTCGCCGAGACCCCTAGTGGCTAACATTGTTACTGCATGCAAGTGACTAACCACTAAAACGAGCAGTACAGAAGTTAGAATAGGGACCCTCTGAAAACTGGTGAAGCGTCTCCTCTTGAGTGCCCAGGTCAAACGCTCCATCAAGATGAGCGACACCGACAGCCGGAAACCAGGAGCCAAGAGAGCAGGCCGCAGGTCCCCACCAACGCCGGCGACAGGCGATCTGCAAAGACTGGTCGTACGGATCGGCAAGCTGAGTGCAGACGATGCGGAGAATATCCGTACACTGTCATCCTCCGACTGCGACGACCAGATTCGGGAATGGCTACAGCGCGGCACAGCCCCCACAGAAGCCACCTCATCCCTCCACGTACTGGGCCACCTGACGCTGCTCCTCCACCGTAAATCGGAAGATTTACAGACTGGTCTGCGGATCTTGGAAGGCAACAGCCAAGATCAAAAAGAACTAATTGTACGCCTGGAGATGGAGGTACGGGAGCAGAGAGATGCTCGCTCCCGCCTTCTGGCTGATCTTCAGGAGCAGAAGGAGCGGTCCCTCTTCCTCGAGAAGGAAGCTGACCAGCTTCAGAGAGAACTCAAAGGACTGCGAAAGGCGCAGAAGGCAGAGCAACGGCAGGTGGAATATCAGTCCGAGCAGGAACAAAGACGGGAGACGAAGCCGTCCCCGACAAGGCGGGGAGCGGCCAGACGAGACCCGTCGTCAAGTTCCTCCCACTCAGAGGAAGATTCGAGCTCTGACAGCTCGTACCCGAGTTTCCTCAAAACGGACACTGAGAGCAAGCCGTCTCCCAGAAAGACAGAGCCAAGGGCGAAAAGCCAGGCATCGTCGAAACCTGTAATACAGCCCAAGGTCCAGGAGTTTCGCCTGAAACCCATCGAGTCAATGGCAAGAGACATCGAACGCTTCGATCCCGCCAATAAGCACTCTACTATTGATGACTACCTTAGGGAAATAGAACACTGCCTGCAGGACTTACCAGATGCGACGGAGAGAGAAAAGCTCAAGCTCATCTGGAAGACGACAAGCAGAGAAGTGCGCAGTTTCATCGAATCACAGCAGCTGTTGATCAGAGATGACTACGCCCAGCTATGCACAGCTCTACGGGAGGAGTATTCACCTTACTCCGACCCAGCGACTGCCATGACTGCTGCCCTATCAGTACTCCAGAAGAAGAGTGAACCTCCCAAAGACTACCTCAAGCGCCTAAAGACTGCTTACTTCCAGGGAAGAAACACTCCAGGCCAAGAGGAGGACAAAAACTTCCAGTCGTTGTTCCTTCACAACCTGCACGAGTCAATCCGCACAGAGGTTACAATGCACTGTCGGATTAATAAACCTAACACCCGGGACATGAAGAAATACGCTCAGATGTTCTGGGAAACAAAGCTGCAGGGATACGGGAGACAAGAAGAAGTACCCAGAGTGCTAGCATCACAAGCTCCAGAAGCACACCACCTGGCCCTTGAAGATGCCGAAACACCTCATTCCAGAAACTTTGGGGCAGCCGCGTCACCGTACAACTCTCGGCAAGTGTACAAGCCCCAGATGAACAAAGACAGCCATTGGAGGGGGGACGCACGACATGCCTGGCAGCAAGACAAGCAAAGAAAGCACTTGCACCAAGGCCACAAAGAGCAGCCCAGGCATTACCAAGAGCAGCGAAGACACGCTGACGGACAAAGTCCCCCTCCGAAAGTACACGATCCCGAATACCAGAGATTCCTGGAATGGAAGCAAAAGGAAGGAAAGGGGGGAGAGGAGCTAACACAAGCATGACTAGGCCGAGGAGCTGCAGAAGAAGGATCACGGGAACCAGGACCCGAACCTGCTCCCGTGAATCAACTCCAGACTCCCAAGCCACCACCTGGTTCGTTGCCTGAGCACACGACGTACCGCGTTCATGTGGTCAGAGCCACACAGCCGAGTGAATCGACAAGCCCAGACACCTCTGTTGCACTCCAGCCTGATGAGACAGCCACCGATCAGAGCCCTCGCAACAAGGTGTGCCAACAGCAACAGACCTCCTCTCAACTCTCCCTCACTTTCCCCGATCCTGACAAGAGCCAAACACTGCCACAGCCAAGGGGGGGCATCCTCACCCGACCAAGCCCCCTGGCAGGTTCAGCTAAAGCAGTCCCCAGACCTTCTGGAGAAGACAAGGACAGCAGCCTCACCACCATCTACACCAACCACAGGTGTGACGTAGGGAACGAGATGCTCTGCCCCCGGTCTCTCCACCAAACAACCCTGCTGGGGACCATAAAGAAACCCCCACAAGTAGCATACTGTTTCAGAGCCCACAAGCCCAGGAAACCTCCTGACAAATGGCTCCCAACGAACTAGGTCAAGCCCTTCAAGCCAGTTGACGCATCACTGGAGGAGACAAGCTCAACCAGTGATGAAGAGGGTCCAGCGTAGTCAGGGCAAACCAATACACCACTCACGATAACCTTCCACTAACTTCCACCACTAACCATATATGCATGACCAGTGCATTATACTAACGTGTTGATTTTCCAGGTTATCAAATACCATAAGTCATTTAGTTAATGCGTTAGTACTGAACAACTGATGCCCTTGCCATGACCATGTGATTGTTGTTGTTGTTGTTGTTGGCCCTTAACCATGTCAGTCTCCAAGTCTCCGTCAGGTCAAGGCCACATGGACTGCAGCATCCTGAGGGTTGCCCCAAAGGACGGGGGTCGCCCCATCCTTCAGGCCAAAGGGGGGATGTTGGGACTGCTGCAGGACCACACAGGCTGCAGATTGAGTGGATCAAGCAGATAAACAACACAACGAGTAAATCAAAGAAACAAACAAACACAGAGGCACAAAGACCTCTGTCCTGGACAAAGGAGAAGCCTCGTGTCCTGTGTCGACCCCCACCCCGCAGAACAAAGGCGCACACGCGCTGCCCAGATGACTCTGCGGGGCAGGGACCTGTAAGCCGACACCGGACCCCCGCACTCCTCCCCGGATACGTGCGCGCGCAGCCGACCGCTGGCTCGCTGCCAAAGCCAGCCAGCTGATTCGTCCCTCGGGACGCAGAGCGGGGGCCCCACACCCGCAGGCATGGGGACCCCGGGGATAAAAGGACGCGAACCGGGTCACTCAGTCTCTCTCTCGCCCACCTTTCTGCAACGACACTTCGAGCCGAGGACTTCGTGGAGACTCCAGCCGCCGGACGAGAAGAAGACTCGCCGCCGCCGCTACTCCAGATCCCGCTCTACAACCGCTGTTTCAGCGCTCCGTTGTGGTGACTATCGCGTCCTTTTCAGGACGAAAGCACCACGGGCTCCGAGCCCAAAATAAGTAAAGAGTGGTTTCCTTGAGACGAGCATAAGTTTCCGTGCCGCAGCTTCGCTGCTGAAGGTCTACTACAGACCTCATCTCTATAGCGACCGCTTCACCCGAAGCCGCTATCCAGGACACCCGGTCCTGAACGGGAGAGACCGACCCAGGTTCCCGTCATCCCCAGGGGAAACCCAGCCGCCGTATCCTCTCCAGCAGCCCAGCCGGGCACGTCGAACCAGGACCCCCGCGGACAACGCTGCGACACCCGGAGACTGAGCGGACCCCCAATCCAGCCGACGCACACCACATCACGTGGTCACGTAAGAGGCAAAAGTTGGACTCAGTAAACTAACGCAAAGTGCTTAGGAGCCTACACGTTGGAACGTAGATTTTGTCGTTGAATCACGTTATCACGTGTATGAATATACGAGGACGCAGACTGTGACCGTGTCTGAACGTCTCTCTGTTTTATTTACAACCCTTTGTTCCGAGATCGGCCCTCGCGCCGATCACGTGACTCTTCTCGTTGCGCGCACCCCCCACTCGGGAGCACGGGCACGCGCCGACACACGCACGCGTATACACGCACACACATACACGCACACGCATACACGCACGCGCTCGCACACGTGCGCGCACACGCATACACGCACGCGCACGCATACGTGCGCGTACACGCATTTCTCACACACACAACTGTTTGTTCCTTGTTTTATGTTATGTGTATGTAGGTTAGTCTTTATCTCAGGGATTGTATGTTAGTTAGTCACAAATGTATGTAATTTAATTTCGTTTGTTATTAAAGTGTCATTATTTGTACTAAACGAACCCTGTCGTTATTGATGCAAATGATTATTGCTACATCTTGCCAGTGCTCGGATCTCACCTCCTTCAGAGAGACTAGAGGTAATTTAAGATTTAGACTGATTTACTAGGCAAATTGACGAACCAGATTATTGGTCCCTGTTCGCAGGGTGGTGCCCCGAAATTCTCAAATAATAATAAGCTAATAATCTAGGTTCACCATATTTGGTCGACTTAAAGTCCCAACACAGGACTTGAGATTAGAGAAATATTTCAGCCAATTGTTTAGTGAGTGGTCTCTGTAGCGAGTTTAACACCACAATCGCAAACTGAAAGTATGATGGGAAATGGTGGTCACAGCACTTTTTCTTTGGAGGTAGACAGGGAGAGATAATGGATGCTAAAACCATCCCAAAATGTCACGTTGACCTATTCTGAGAAAGCATCGTTGGACATTCAAAATGCATGTAATTTGTCTGTAAAGCTCGGCTACACTGAGTTCCAAGCAAAATATATATATAGCTACAGTATATATACATATATATATATATATATATATATATATATATATATATATATATATATATATAGCTAAGGTAGAGTCCCAAGTTGACGCAGATTCAGTCATATTTCACCACATTAGAGAAACATCCACAATATTTCTGTGGATTGAGGACTGCAACATAGGATTACTTTTGTAGTCAGTGAATCTGTCGATCACTTTATAGATGAATTGATGAATAGATGAATTGTTTGGTCTGTGAATACATACAAAAATGGTGAATGCTGTCAAAAAAATGTCTTCAAATGTCTTTTTTTTGGTCCTCAACTCGACCATTTTCAACTCAAGATGACTAATATTCACATCTAAAATGCTGAAATCAGAATTCTTGGCTTTATTCCTTAAAATCATTATTATACATTTGTTCCATCTCTACAGTTATGACATTGTACAGTGTGCTGTATTTTCAAAACTGACATCAAAAATAGAAGAGAAAGACAGGATATCCAACTCACCCTCCTGATAAGACATTTTTTTGAGAAGGGAGGGTCAGAAGAGGATATGGAAAGACGCGGTACAACAAATAGAACTCAAAGAAATGCTGAAATATCCCGGCCTGGAACGCAGTCTGACAGGCTGATGCGTCTGATGCATCGAGCATCAAGTGCATGTTCATCAAACCTTTCTTTGGACGTCTCACGGTGTGATTGCAGCAGCAGCCGTGGCAGCTGAAGGAGCCTTGTGACTTTTGACCACCATGACAGCAGTGCAGGTGCAGGTTGTCACCAGGGTTTTGGTGCTAACCCTCTCTTCTCTCTCTCTGGGAAACAGCAGACGGGACTTTTCTTGGTCAGGAGGAGCTGCATTATTTACGAACTGACACTGTACATTTTGTTTGAAGGAAAGGCAACAAAACAGAAGAATACTAAACAAACCAGAAGGGTTGGAGGTCCTGTATTCCCAACCAGTCAGTGAATCATCCCAACTTGCTCACAAAGAAGCTCAAAGACTGGTTCTGCACATTAAAAAAGTGTGGTACCTCATTAAATGAATTGTACTGGTTGGTAGAAATGCATCTTGGCTGCAGGCCTGCGATGGGACCAGACAATAGTTTCCTGCTTCAGAGCTTTCTCCTATTATTTTCCACCACATTGACCCTTGACGTCGGACATAAATTGTGACATGAAGACTCCTCCATTATGAAAAAAATAATCTTTCCACTTTAATACTTGATGATCCAAACCACACACGCACACACACACACACACACACACACACATACATGCCTCTTCTGCAGCTTCATGACTGGGATACATGTGATTGCTGAAGTATTTGTCAACACGTTTATAGCAAAAATGGCTGACTGTCAAAGGTTGATGCAGGAAATGCCTTTGGGTGGATTCTGCACAGTTACACCACATGTGCTGGGTCACTGAGTGTATTATTGCTTCTTTTTTTGTGATGCTATTGTAAATACTGTCAGATATGCAGTTTTACACTTCTCTGCCCCAGCAGATGTCTTTATGATTGTGCTGGTTTTTTTTTTTTTTTTAGTCTCTGCGTGACGTTTCATTTTTCATTCTGCCTGTTTACTACCCCTCGCTGGATGCTGACCATTATTCAACATTGTAATGCACAGCTTTGTGCCGGGTGCTGCCTGCCTCCCTGGTGACCTTCAGCTTTGGAGTCCAGAGCATCTCATTCCCTTTGACACTGCTTGCCATTCAGGCTGTAATTGTCACTTGCTCAAGGCTTTTAAAACCATCAAAAGCTTCTCAGCGCCAGACGCATGACAGTATATCTCGGCTCTCATCAGAACATTGGGCTGCCAGAGAAAACTGCCCTCCAAGAGCTAATCCAGCCCCCCTGAGGTGCTGTTCCAACCAAACTAATTATTCTGTGTAACCACACCAGCTGGAATATAGCCACTGCGGCTGGAAAATACAGGTTTGGAGTGAGACATTACAATGCGATCCCTATCTCTGACCTTCTTCTTCCTGTTCCCTCTGATGCAGATGATGTCGAATATGTTTCTCTTGCCATAATAACCTTTTCCTGGAGCTCCAGCCATAGTTTTTATATCTGATTGAGTTTTTTTCAGACAGTTCAGACGGTTTATATGTGAAATGGAGACCGACCAGCAGCGGCAGCAGGCGCAGGGCGATGTCATGGAGCATCTTTCTGCCCTGAAGTCCTGACCATCCCTGGGCCAGCAAATATATCAAGGAGCTTTCCAGTTTGTGTTCTGCTCTCAGAGGAAATAGGCTCCCTGGGGCTTGGAAGCCTTCTCTTGATCCTGTGGTGATACCAAGGATTTACGGGGACTCTAGTGATTAGCCAGAGGGGAAATGGAAAAACAGGGCAATCGCTGCCAGCAGTCTCACATCAGAAGAATATGGACAAACAACACAACAACGCACACGCAAACGCACTTGGATGTGGTTGTGTGTGGACACAAACACACTGAGCGTGGATACACAAGCCTGTGCAAACGAAAAGCAATAAGATGCATATTACACATATCTTATTGTAATGCAAAATATGTTTCTGCCACAGTTGATGAGAAATTCTAAAGGTTACGTAAACTGCTGTTTTGCCACTTTGTTTTTGTGAACTCAGCATATGAATATGCATCCGTCTCCAACCTTGGAAATCAGCATATTCTCTACAAACGGCACATACCGCTGTGATATTGAAAACGACTGTAGGAACCCCACAAGTCTCGTCTGGCCTTGAAGATGAAGCGCTTAGAGAAACATGATTCCCCAACACAACCTCCCTCCTCACGACTCGCACTCGCCACAATGTAAGCACATTCTGGAGTTAGAGCCTTTAACTGTAGTGCTGTGGAGGAGCTGGCATTTTCTTGATCTTATCCCCTCTGTATAACAGATAGGGTTAAGCCAGGATCAGATCACTCCCCCACCCTCCCTCACGCTACAAAGCACAGTGCGGTTGTTGGCTTGACTGGAAGCAGAGAGGGCACAGACTTGGAGGAGTTGCATCATTTCTTAGACAAAATTTGACATCAACTTGAAAGGAACTAAGGATGTCTAGCAAGTTAACGGGGATAACACACATAACAAAGGGGAAACACTGATTAGAGCAAAGACATAAAAGAGACTTGCCCTTCTTGCCGTCATCCGTGGCTTTAACGCCCCCATCTCTTTACTATGGGGTGGATAGAGGGCATTTCATTGGTTCACAGCTGTAGAAGATAAGATAAAGCTTTATTTGTCCCAAAGTGGGAAAATCTGCATTATTGCAGCAGCAAACATGGCAGAAGAGCATCGAAACACTGTAGAAACTACATACACACAAATATGATAACATTCCACAGATTTGGAGATTTGTTGAAAATCAAGCTCATTTAGCAAAAATATAGCGAAAACATGTCTTTGCGATGTCAACTCAAAAATTGATAGAAGTAATTATCAAACAATGGCGTGATGAATACGGACTATTCTGGGCGAGGAGGCGCATCTGTCATCGTGATGACGTTGTGACTGGCTACGATCCAACTCTCACACTATACAGGCCCTAAATATTCACAATGTGCAATAAATGGAGAAATGTACAATTCTCAGTTTACCTTGTGAAAAACAAGTCTTTTTGTTTGTGTGTGTATGTTTTGCTAATTCTGGACTGCAGAATATTATTTTACTAAAACAAATTACAAAGACACTGGTGACTGTCTGTCTGGGCTCCCTGAGGACCTCCCACAGCTCTGCTCCCTCACGCTTTGCTTCTGGGGTTGCAAAAAGCAATTAAAGGCGCCACCTGTTTCTGCATTCCTTCTGCCTCCACTGTTGGATAATTGGAAACCTCTGTCTATTGGTACTGGTGGTCGACCTCATCTGCAGCTCCTATCTCACACAGCTGCCCCCCTCATGAAGCTCCAAACCAAGACAAAACACTGAGCTTTGCGAGGCTGTTCTACGGCGTGGGATCCCAGCTTGAAGCAGATGTGATACATAAGATTTGTTCTTTGTCGATCACTTTGTGTTGAGACTGCAGGCAAAACTGGCCCAAGTCTGACTTTTTTTTTGCCCATACCTGATGTTTTTTATTAGAGTCTGGATAGCATAAATCAGGCTAGGACACTTCCATATGTGTCCTAAATCAGATTCATATTAGCTTTGTAACTCTGACTTCAAATCCATGCAGATATCGTGCAGCGTACAGACACAGCAGTACTGCCCCACCACTCTCTTTTCTCAATCATCTTCTTTCCTTCATCACTTGATGATAATGTTGTCGGCTCAGATTGCACAACTTCAAAGACTGGAGTCTGATGCCATTGCATTTAAATGAAAATGGGAAAAACTATGCAAAAAGATCTGATCTCAGCAAAGTCTGCAGTCAGAGAAGGTAAGTTGAGGGCAGGGAAAACTTGCAGTCGGAGGCAGCATGCAGGTCGGGCTCCAGAGGGCAGATCCAAGTCATGGTTGAGGACGGAGGACAGGCTGGGTTTCAAGAGCAGAGACGGGTCGAGGTCGGGGACGGAGGCAGGCAGGGAGGAAGCCCAGGGCAGGCCAGGAGCACAACAGGTCGGCACTGGGAAGGCGATCCAGATACCAACGCTGGAGAGTCAGGCATGAATCGAGGACAATCTGGCTCTGAGTGTGTGTCTGTGAGCTGTGTCTATACTGAGGTGATTGGTGGTGGAGAACGGTTGAGAGCAGTTGAGCTGATGGGGAGGAGTGACTGCGCTGAGGTGAATTAGCACTGCAGGTGCAGGTAGTGGCACGAAATGGTGAGACAAGAAACAAAGCTGCGTGACAAGATTTTTTTTTGTTGTTCGCTTCTTTGAAAGAGTCGCTAGAAGTGTCTGAAAAGTCACTAAATACCAAGTTTCCAACACTGGAGCATCCAGGAGTCACTGGAGAAAACCCACGCAGACATGGAGAAATGGAGACTCCTCACCTAAAGACCCTCAGCCCAGCTGAAATATGAGATGGGAATCATCTTGCTGTGAGGTGACAACCACTGTGTCCCCTGAAATTTATTTCATTAGTTGTAAAAGCTTTGCGAAATGTTTCTCCCTCCACGCTCACATTCAATAGGCATTTTATCTCACCGATGGAAGTCCTCCGAAATGACATTAAAAGCAACAGGTTTCCTCTTTAGATCCATTCACCGAGCTGCTGAGAGCATCGTGTGTGAGGAATGGAGGGCACTCGAAAGTGCAGGGAAAGGGCAGAGTTGACCTCCTTGCTGGCGATAATGTTTCCTAATGAAAGTGCGTATCACACCTGTGGTGGGCGCCTGATAGCGAAACAGTTGGTGCAGGTGATTGTGTTATGAGACGAATAAAGCCGAGGATGGAAATTACGCTGCTATTTTCTCAATTAATGTGCATGTGAGGAAGGAGAGCAATTTGAGTGTGAGTGACATCTATCCAGGACAAGATGCTTTGCAAACAGCAGCTTCGGCCACAGGAGGTTACCCCAATGAGTGATAACAATGAGCTGCGAACTGGCAACGGGCCAAAGTGCATCACTAACCGGGGCGGTTTGCTGCCGGAGCGGCATAATGACGGCAAATTAGCAAAAGAAAACATAGATTAATGTGTTTGCATCCACAACTGTCAATGTTAGCGATTGGAAGTGTTGAGATAAACAGCTGGTAGCTTTAATTTTCCAGTCAAGGACCATTAAACCATTGCACAAGAATCAGCCACAGCGAGACTTAATTATTAAAAAGTGGTAATCAAATCTCAAGTCGACAAAATCAATGTGGAAAACGTGTTGGAAATGGGACATGTATGCTTGTTTGTTTGGGGTACTCATTTAAGGAAGATCTCATTGGTGCAAACCAATGATCCAGGATGCGGCAGTCTGCCCTTTCGTTGCTGTGAAGCTTCAGATAGGAAAATGTCAACCATGCGCATTTATGGAACATGTAATGCATACATTTATTCATTTATTTTGAAGTTTTTAAATTAAATTGATAAACCACTGTGTGGAAGCTCAGTTATACCACAGAGCTTTCATGTTTTACCAGTCTAATGCTATAACACATAGTCCCGATACATTTGGTGCTCTTAATAGCCTGGATATAACCACATGTTGATGTTCTTTAGTAGTTAATTTCCCTCTGTTTCACTTTAATTGATTGATTAATTCAGCAATACATTGATAAATCCTCTTTGAAACAAATAAGCGGCTGCATTCTTGACATTGTAGCACGCAGCAAACTCGTACATTAAGGCTCAGATCTTAATGGAGTTCTACTTAGCAGATTTGTAAAATTTATTTATTTATTTATAGCGTGTCAGGCCTCCGTATTAACCAAAATGTCACCCCTGAGGAGTTCCCGTTGCCATTAACCTTTTCAATGGACACATTTTAGGCCTCATTAACATTTCCAGCCTCCTCAAAAAAAGAGCAAATTTTTCCGCTTTCACACTCGCCTACATTGGATTTAAACAAGTCCAAAACCCGATCGACCATGAAATTGAGCACTTACGAGGTCTCGCTAGTGGTGACAGAGTAAAATCAAGGTGGGATTTATTTGGCTGTTAGTGCATCTGGAGAATCTTATTGTCTGGAATTTGAATTGGAATGAAATATTCATCGCCCAATCGTATTGGTTTTCTGCATGCTCGCACACTCCACTATCCAACCAGCATCTTTTGTCGCTGTTTTGTGCAGACATTACAAATCATATGTCTCCTCTCAGTGCTTTTGTTCTTCAGAAGTGGTTGAATCATCATGTTATTCTACCCAAAAGTGGCTAATCAATCAGCTGTGATGTGGCTGATATATAAATGTATCATGCTGTTCTTCCATCACAGCAGAATGAATAAAAGGATGCCTTACAGGGCAATTATTATCTCCAGCATTGTCTGCAAATCACGCTTCCTATCCTAATCAATTTTGACCCATCTGAAATTGACCCTTTTTCTTGCACTTTCAACTGAAAATTACCCTCCCCATGGGGGGTTAACTCTGGCTTTGGCACCATTTTATTTCCCTTTCAACTATGCTCAGCAGGCCTCCAATATAAATCTAATAAAGAGCTGGAACTGTTGTCTTCTAAGAGTATGTCAGCTGGGTCATTATGTGCAATGTTGCTTGTTTCCCAAGAAGCCTGCTGCTTCACTGCTACTAGCTCTCAGGGTTCATGAAATCCCTTAGTTTGGCGAACCAGACTGAAAATAACACTAAACTAGCGGCTCTCTCCTGACAACCAGCTCAATAACTCTCACTACCTCAGCACAGGGTCGCAGTCTGGGACGGAGGGAAGCAGAGGTGTGCTCCAGAAAGCTGTGGTCAAAAAGATTCAGATTCAGAAAAAAAAAGATTTCGGTGCTTAGGTCATGACGATTCACTGCATAGTCCCTCTTAAAGTGAGACAAACAGAAAAACCTTTATTTGCCCTTATTAAACTAAAGCAGCTTAGAAAACATCAACAGGTGCCATCCCATTAGCCCTAGAAATGTGCAAAATAGACTAAATATGCCATAACAAGTAAAAATCTCAAATATTGCTGAAACATTTTTGTCCTCCCATGCAGTGGTATTTTAGATGTGTATAGAAGTTCAAAGCAAAATGTACCATCAGACCACAAGTAGGGGGTCACATTCACTGTTGAACAATACAGGAACAATTGTGCTTTGTCAAATTTTCTTTTAAATATTGCTTTGTTTGACAATGAAATGGGGAATGATGGGGACATTTCAGTTGGATTACATCCAGTTCCAGTTCCATCAGCTGGAGGGAAGGAAGGACAAGGCAGGATAGAGAGAGGAGGGAAGAGTGTGATATCTTCTACTTGTAACGTGCATCATCAGATGTGATTCCCTGTTTGTTATGCTCACAAACATGGGCAAAAGAGGAAGCATTCGGTAAACACTTGTTTTATTTATTTATTTGTTTATTTATTTCTTAGCTTTGTTTAATTCTGAGTGATCACAGAAAAGCCGCCGCTGTCTGTTGATTGCGTGTTTCCAAAATCTTTGGCCTGTCGAGCAGAGCTGAGGGCGCCAGCGTGGCTTTGCCTTCCAGTGATTGGTTTACGCATGCAGCCCGCTTGGCCTGTCGCTGCAACCTGCACTTACACTAAACATGTGGCCTCGGGCCTGAAATCACAGATATCTCTGGACAATCTCTGGGATGTTAGCAATCACTCTGCTGGTCCACCTCTGTTTGTGATGAAGATTAGTGCTCCTCATCCTCAGCCAGCAGGACTCACACAGGGTCTGATATCAGGCTCCCACGCAGCGAGCCATGGTGAACAGACACTTTATATTACCTTTACCTTGGACGTACTCAACATACCACTGAGCCCTGAAAGTGCCCCTGGAATGGCTGAATGGAGTATTAATCTTTGTTCTCTGGTGTTAATAGAGAAGCTGTGGGACACATCTGCACGCATTTGGTGCCATTTCATCTGGCAACCTCACTTACAGTAGGGTTACACTGATGAACACATGTATATACAAATTCACATTTGTGTTTTAAATTTAAATATACACATTTTGACTTGATGTTGTGATGCTACATGATCTGTCCATGCATCAAGATAAATACTACATTTACTCTTCAGACAAGATTCATTGTTATTATTATTTTTATCTTGATTTGTATTTTTCAGAAATTAAACATGATCATGTTTGATGGGAATAAACTGCTGTTGTCTCTAGTATTTTTCATTGAAGCTCCTTGGCTACTTTAACATAACTAAGCCTGAGAAATAGCACCTTTGCACTGCAGGTGGATTCCAAGCATCTGAGAAGTGGACAATTGTACAATTTATTCTGAAGTTCTCTGAACCTGGAGACAAGAAATGATACTTTGTGGATTTCTGGGGGAAATCTGAGGGAGTTCAGTCACGCCGCCCCTGGGTTTGCTCCTGAGTGTCCTGACCTGATATGCAGCCATTAGACTGCAGTCCCTGGGCACATGAAGCCCTTTTAAGAGGCAAAGCCTGTGGTCAAATATACATTAATCATGTGCTAAAATTTTAGTTCTAAGAGCCCATTTGGATCCCTCAATTCCTCTACTCTGCTGCTCAACCAGGGGGTAAACTTAATTGGTGCTTGGCGCACAATCCTCTCCACATATATGTGTGTGTGCAGGACCTTTGTAGGATTGACTGGCTTAGCATGCATTATTCAAATTGTGTGCATGGATCAGCGAGGACGAGAGTTTAAACCGGTGGAACCCCGTTGGAGGGCTTCAGCGCTCTTCATAAAAGCAGAATTATCACTTTTTTTCCCCCTCGCAGGAAAAAAAAACAAACCTGTAAGGAGACAACAAAAGGAGAAGGTAAGCTTTCGAAAAAACCCCTTCCAGACACAAAAAGGGAAACGCACCTTGGCGCATATTGCAAACAATTAAAAAAAAGTCATCCAGTATAATCCACAGAAGTCTAAAAACAAACACATGGAAGGCAGCAGAACTGAAATGATGACGCTGCGTTTTCGCTTTGGTTCCGCCTGATAAACTGCTCTCACACCCTGGCTGTGATGGCTGCACTGTTCACTCATTCAATGGTCTTTTTTGTGCATTTTAAAGCCGCAAAACCGCAAGACAAGCAATTGTAAGTCACAACTTTTAGGTCCAACATCAAAGAACTTTGCACTAGGAATTGTCTAAACTGAGCTTTGGAAAACTCCTTCTAGACACATGGAAGGAACTGCATCTCCACGCATATTGCAAAAAAAATAAAATAAAATAAAATAAATCACATCATTTGAGTTTGAACACCCGGAAGGGTTGTAGAACTCTAAAGATGATGCTGCACTTTCTTGCTGATGCATCTTCACTGTGATTACAGCTGGAGATGCTAACCCCCACCCCGAACACACACACACACACACACACACCACCATATTGCTCTGATGGTGAACTGTAGACAGACGACGATGATGAAGATGACGAAGATGATGACGATGATGACGATGATGAAGATGAAGGTGGTGATGTTGCAGCAGGTCTCAGTCGAGCCGCTGGCTTGTGTGGTCATGACTCCGACACTGCACCACCATCGCTATGGCAACCTGGCTGAACCACTTCCAGCATCCCCTCCACTCATTAGCACATTGTGAAGGTGCTGTGTTGTTTCCCAGCCACAGCTCTTTTCACCACCTTTCATTAAAGCGCCGCCTTCATGGATCAGGCCGGTCTAGGTGCAGCCCGTGTGTTGTCTGGATGTGTGTGTGTGTGTGTGTGTGTGTGTGTGTGTGTGTGTGTGGAGACAGTTGTGTGGTGCAGACTGATACAGGCATTAGTCAGGGTGAACTGTTGGCTAATCATTCATCCGCACTGAGGCCGATGCTGCTGAGCTTTCATTACGAATTTCCACAAAAGTGTAAAATATGGCATATTTCTCACAGGTCCACTGCCATGCAGCATTCAGAGCCTAAAGAGATGATGAATATGAGCTTATACATGTCTCCGTACAGTCAGAGCGGCTGTAGATCACACCTGAATAGTTTTATGAGCTGCTGTGAAGCTGGAGCTGAAGCTGTGTCGGAGAAAGTGTTTTGAACAAGCAGCATCTCCTTTCTTTATTTGATCCAATGTCCAATCCCTCTGACCTCTTCTGTGCCTTTTTAATGCATTTTAAGAAAAAGAAGATCAAAAGACAAGCATGATTTGTGCCATTTCTGCCATGTTGTAAAATTGTAAGAAAAAAAATTCCATCTCCAGCATTTTATCAGACACAGGGGTGATGTGATCGGACAAGATTTGGCAGAATGAAGGAGTTTGCTGTTTCCCGTGCACCTTCCTCCTCCACTTACCCTGTCAGGAATTGTAGAGGCTGTTCCTCTTTTTGTGCGACTCTGAATTCAGGCTTTAAAATTCATTTGGATGCAAAGTCAAGAGGCCTATTGTCGAGCCTTGACATCAACATCCAGGAGTGATATTGGTGAATTCAAAGGAATACAGAGTTTTCTGAACACGTCTACTGCGCTATCACCACCACATCGGCACACGGTCCCCATAGCTTCCCAGGTTTTATTTTCACAACATCTGTGACGCATTTGCATAGAAAAAAAGGAGAAAAACACTCAGGGCTGATCAAAGTTTATTCTATTGTGTTTTATTATGTCCTGTTCTGTTGTTGTTCTTTTTCACATTTACATTGTTTTTTTAGTCTGTACTGTATCGGAACAAATTACACTCAGGGCTTTAATACTTGCAGCTACAAAAGCAGGAATCTGTGTTATCTGCTGTGTCTGCCTGTTTCCCTATGTGTGTGTGTGTGTGTGTGTGTGTGTGTGTGTGTGTGTGTGTGTGTAGGCGTTGTGGCTCTGTTTGTGCTGTGCACCGTTCCCCCACACTGCATCTAATTATGCGCAGAGTAAAGAGACTATGAGACAATTCAATCTTTTGTAGTAATTGATCCTTCCACCTGAGGGCAGTACTTTCTAATCTAATATCAGATAAATCTGTTTCACATCTTCAATTAAACTACAACACCAGATTGGCTTTTCAGACGGGGCCGACTTGTTTCAGTTAATTCACCTCCTACAGACAAAAAAACCAAAACAACAACAAAAAAAACAAAAAAAAAACAAAGCAGTCCTACTCGGCGGCTTGTAGTTCCATCTCTCCCCTGCAGGATGAAACAATCTGCCCTGAAGTGAGAGAGAGAGAGAGAGAGAGAGAGAGAGAGAGAGAGAGAGAGAGAGAGAGAGAGAGATGTGAATGCAGATCTTTGGGTCCTGCAGTGATTGATGTAGCTGGCCACAGAGCAGTTGAGGGCTCATTCTGACTGATGCAGCCATTGAACCAGTGAACTCCTTTGAAGGTGTTTTTAAGGTCTGCGGCTTCATTATTTCACTATGTCCTTCATGCCCCATTCAGAGACGTGTCCCATTCAGACAATATCACAAAACCTTTTCTATCATTATTTATTTAGTTAGTTAGTTTTTGTTCCAAGGCTTTCAGGGCTGTTTGTCCATGTGTCACACCGGGGCTTCGGTGCATGCAGCGGGGGCTTTAACCACTACATTCCTGTCCTTTTCTTTTTTTTTATTCTCTTCAGAAACAATTACATTGTCCTTTACACGATTCAATTATTTCCACTGTTCAGAAACACGTGCCCGAGGCCTCGCTTGTCTCCTCGTCTCCATCCGGAGACAATCTCTGACACACACAGCCACCTATCTCCAGCGCCCAGGATAAGGGAAGTTATTCTTCATAAATGAAAAACAATAATTTGAACGGCTTACGTTGGAGTGACAATTTAATTTAGCCCGCGCTGTGGAACTTACACCCAGCAGTGATATGCTATACAGCCCCAAAACCAAATCTCTTTGTCTCCGTGTCTTGGAAATGAGGAAGGAAAAGAACTGATGCAATTACTTAAGTTAATCTGGCGCTGTCAGTCGCTGGAGACAGATCAGAAATTACTCCTCGAAGCGACACTGTATGTAATTTTAAGCAGCACGAAAACCTATGAAAACAAGTGCAGATGCAGACCGATGTCTGTGACGGCTTCACAAGTTGTCTCAGATGACGACGTTTAGCCAGCGCCTCGGACGGTTCCTGGACCTGTGTGCAGTGTTCAGGTGTTTTGTTTTTTTGTTTTTGTTGTTTCTTCTTGTTCGTTTTAATCCTGCAGCGACTCCGAGCGCACCAACAACCTTCACGTCATAACTCCTCGGTGATGAATGGATGCTGCAGCTGGGATCTGAGGCCGATCGCAGTTAGCCAAACCGTGCTGAATTTAAAACAGAGCCCAAACGATTAGTCAATTAATCAAAGAGTCGTCGGCCAGGAAATTAATTGGGAGTGATTTTGATGATTAATTAATAGGTTTCAAAGCGAAAACTACCAAGGTTTCAACATAAACTCTCCATACATGGAGATTTTAACTGTTCCCACGTGAGAGAGTTGATTTTCACTGTGATTACCATTTATTCATTGATGGTATTGGACATTATTTCTTTTATTGCAGGGAGCAGATCGCATTGTTAGTTACTAGCGCTGCGTTTAGTCGACAAAGATAAAGTAAAAAGAAAAAACAAGAAAATAAAGTTAAACGGTGACAGCAACAAACGTAGAAGTATATTGAAAGTGAAAAAAAAAACAAAAAAACAATTTGACAGATTTCTACACCAAATGTTTAAAAGTACTGCAGCTGAATAGAGAAAGTGCACGTTGGCACTGGAAATAAGTAGGACACCAGCAACAGCCACAAAAGGTGGAAAGAAAGCGCGTCTGACAGTCGATGAAGTGAAGTAACAAAGCGCCTACTTACAACCAGTCATCACAGAGTCGTCTCAGAGACTCGTTCGTCTTTCAAGACGTTTGTAAAACCAAATAATATCAGGCAACGCCATCGCAGTGAGGATTTTAAAGGCCCGTAAACCGTCAGGAACGTTGTGACTCTAAGTTTTAACTTTAATCTCAAACTCAAAGAACTCTGCACAACTTGATGAATTTACTGGATTTGCAATGAAAGACGAAACCGAGCCTGGTCCCTCTGGAATTCCTCCCCAACATACAATAATTATCGATAGCCCATACCGCTGTTTAATCCTCCATCTGCACACACACCCCAGCTGGAAATAGACTCGAACGCAGTCTTTAGGTTTCCTTGATATCTGCCTGCGCGTCGCTGATCCAGTTCCCTCTAAGAACATTAATGCAGCAAAGGCAATATGACTTTGTTTGATCATCCACTAACAGGATTAGTGTTTTAATAGAACAATCCTTTTAATAAGTTTGATGATAACAGCGGCAGATTAACAGCAGATATTCTTCTTAGCGAGACATAATCAACTGTAATTCCCATATTGGGTTGCCATTGAGAGGAGGGGGGTTCGTTATCGTGGGAAGAGCAATATCCTGTGACCGCTTCTTAAAGACTATGTAGTGTAGGTATTAAGCGGCGCGTCTCAGTTTGTTACGTGGCTGTGATCTCAAAGTCTCTGATGCTGAAAACAGAGAGCGACGCTTTCTGTGACGAGCTCAACAAAAGCATGCGAAGGCACGGCGATCGCTCGGGCGAGGGTCGTCCCTTTCGTGTGGACTATCAGATCACTCGTGGTGTTAAAAATTAACAGCTTCACATAATAAATAGGTCCATTGTGTGATATTTAATGCATGCTCGCGTCAGATTTAATTTCGTGTGAAATGTGCCGGAGGGGTGACAGCTGAAAGACAAAAAAAAAAGAAAAAAGAGTGCTTTGCTGTACTTTTTCAAAGGCAAACAGATACAGAGACATGTCCAGATGCCGTGCAGTCCCACGGTGCTCAGCAAGGTGTGAGGCGTCAGCTGTCGCGGCTGCTGCTGCTGAATCTACTACTTCTTAGAATATCCACATATTTAATGTGCTGTCAAAAAGAAGAACAGCACGCAAGAACTTTCCATCTCTGGCACAGAAATGCTCAGTGGCCACATACGGATTAAATGGGTGTGAAACCTTAAAAAAAAACAAAAAACATTTCTGTCATTTTACAAGAGCTTTTGGCTCCACTAATCAGATAGACAAGAGATATGCTTACTCTTATTTATTAGAAAAATACCTTTTAGATTTCCTTCTTTTCTACTCAATGTGTGGAGAAACTTTTCTCAACAGTATTTTATCTCTGCTCTTATCACTGTTCTGCCCCTGTTAGGCCATCCTGTGCCGTATCAACCAGCACAAACCATCGTTTGATCATCATAGATTCACAGAATCACATAGACTTGACCTGTGCTTGGAGTGACCTCCTCCTCTGTCTCTGGCTGAGCAGCTACATAGCCCACTATGTCAAAGAGTCAAGTGAGCAGCATTTAGCAGGCTCTCCGGTCGAGCTGCCCCTGTTTTTCTCTGCACTGACCTTTAAACATGCACCTGCATCTGCCACTGTCTGCAGCATCATCCGCCTCGTAATGAAACATTCAGTGACACAGCTGATCCTCATTCCCATGCACGAGCATCCTCAGCACTGGACTCACAGCTGATTGTTTTTCATTAATTTATTTATATATTTTTTGGAGGATTTTCAGGAGCCCCGGACCACCACGAAAACATGACCTGACCCCTGGCAGATCCTCGCCTCCCCTCATCTGTATGGGCTCAGGTCCCGCTTTGGTTTCCGGAAGCTTGTGATTGCACCCGGCGTGACCCCGGAGCAGTGGAAGGACAGATCCTGCATATTCGCCAGACAATGAGCTGCTCGTCTGAATGTGGCTCTGCAGTGTCAGGGAATGTGTGTCGGAGCGTTCTGAGTGTTAAGGAACAGGCATGTTCGGGTTCTTTATTTAAGACAAGGTGGAGCGATCTCCCCAGAGCGGGATGACTGACAAAATCTGACTACTAAACGATAAGAAACGCATTTCAACACAAGGTATTCATGCTTTCAAAATGCCAAAGGCCGAGTGAACTCCATTTAAAGGATATTTTCAACATCTTGTCAATTACTCCCACACACAGAAGCAGTTAAGGTCAAACAGTTTTGACACAAATTATCTTTATTTCTCTCACTGAAACACATCTGATATTTTTTTTTATCTTTTTTGGAATCCTACCGGCTATGTTTCCTTTTCAGTCTCTGCTTCCAGCCCATGTTTCATGTTTGGCTCCTGGTTTAGACACAAAGTCAAACAGCAATTCAGTTTTAATGCAGCAGAAAATACTCTTCATGCAGGTCTTTTCTGGTGTTTCTCCAGTTCACATAGGCACACAAACACACACACACACACACACACACACACAGCTTTCTTTCTCACACCTTGGGGCAATTTAGTAATTCACCTTTCTAATTCACCTCAATACATGTCTTTAGACTGTGGAAGGAAAGTGAAGAAAACCAAAGCACACAGTGTGAGAAGACCACACAAAAATGCAAGTAATTGCCATCAGAATGCAAACATACAAGTTTAATCTGTTGTCAGCTATGCAACATATATGCAACATGTTGCACAAATCTGTGGTTAACATGGTTGATAGCAACCTTTTGTAATACCACTTTGTACGCTAGTTCTGACAAATTTTCAAAGGTAAAGACAGAAAGTTTTTTTCCTCATACCACATGCTAGGGCGGCAAATGCACCCCACCACAGGGATAGGGGTAAGAGCTAGAGTTAGGGTTAGTCCCAGGGGCAGTTAAAAGTCTCCAGTTGACCTTAAACATGCATGATTTTAGATTGTGGGAGAAAACCCGTGGAATTTTTCCTGACTTATTAAGAAACTAACCAGTCAGTGAAGCTGCATAGTAAATGAAGTTAACTAAGATTACTTGCAGAAGTTACTTTCTATCTCTACATATACCCCTCTGTCTGCAGTAACCACTGACAGGTGCCAGCTTTTTTATTTTTTTTCATGATTTTGAGGCGATGCTTTTGTTCACTTCCGAGAGCTCTGTTTGATATTGTTCTCTTCACGCTTCTGCACGATCCTCTGCTATCAAAGCTGCTGACAGATCGGATCGACCCTCTGGCATATCAAAGGTGTCTGTTCAATTAAAATTCTCCAGATTTTTGCTGATCACAAATTAAACTTTGAGAGGTTCCACACACAGGGTCCTGCATTTTAAATCATGGCTTAGCTCCAAATATGTCAAAGGGTTAAACTCCAGAGCACTTCAGGAAGCTTTTGTCGATGTATAATTGAACAGATTGCATTCATCCTAAGTATTTTCGTTTGCTGGGAGAATTTGTCTTTAAGCACCACAGTGGTCCCCAGTTCACCTTCCGGAGCATCGTTCCTGGGTGAACGGGAAGACAACACACAGCAGTTTGTGGCTCTTAACTTCTGAACATACTCTGGATGAGCAACCTCATTTTCATTCAGTGCCCTTGCTCTCATAAAATCCTAATTGAAAATTGTCATCTCTAATTGATAAGACAATTAAAGCCTGGGCGAGAGAGGAGAGAGGAGAGAGAAGAGAATGAGCTGATAGGAATAATAATCTTAAAAGCAATAACATTACTTTCATTGTCACCATCATAATACTTTGAGGAATGCTGCTTGTGATTTACTGAATGAGCACAGTCCCTATTACTGCAGATGGTTGTTGGAGATATTTGGAGGACGTCCACGCCATATACAGTTGTAGCATTTAGTTAAAAGCCCCAGTCGATAAGCAATTTGGGCTCGGGCCTCCGGTTTTTTGGACATCGAGTGACGAAGCCACCGAGTGCAGAGAAGAGACGCGATGTCAGCTGTCGTCTGGTGAGACGACGCAGCCGATCAATTACCAAACTTCCTCCAGTGTGTTTTTGGAGCTAAGAGCCCTGAGAATTCACCTGTTTCAACCCCAGGTCCATTAGCTCAGACATCTACCCCTCTTTCCTGAGCCACATTTTTACTTTGGCTATTATTCTGGAGTCTGGGTCCTGTGGGCTACTCTTGTGGATGTGGCCTCATCCCTCTCAGCTGCTTTAACACATGAAACAGCAGATTACACATTAGAGCGAGGAGGAAGGTCGGCTGTTACCCAGCTGTGCAGCTACTCCATTGTTTACTGGGGGTTGAATTGCTCACTGGTGATGAAGCACAATTGTTCATTTGTTCTTGGAACTGAGATTGTTCCGCGATGATTCCACGCCACTTCACGACATTGTGAAACTGCATCTTTTGTGTTTTGTCCGTTGTGTTAATTGAAGCTGCAGAAAAGACACGCTGCGTATTCGTATAATTGGTGCACTGCATGTGACGTCACATAGAGCGTAAGAACTGCAGATGGGGGTGAAGGAGAACAATTACCGATAGGAAAAAAGAGACAAACAAAGGCCTATTTTTTGTGTAAAAAAACACAGCACTACTTCTGATTTCCAAAAGTAGTAACACACAGGGAGAATGTTAAAAAACCTACCAAAAAATGACTGCAAACGTATGAAAACCTCCTTCTTAAGTCATGGTCAATAGCTAGACCGCAGCTGGCCAGAACTGTCAAAACAGGGAGTCAAAATATTTCTGCAAACATGGCTCCAGTAATGTTCCTTCTGTGATATGACCGGTCGAGGGTGTCTAAAAACAAGATAAAAACACTAAAGCTGAGGAAAAACACGTCTGTCCATGCAAATGGACTGGTAGCTCATCTCCAGTGTCTTCATTTTTAGCAATGCTAACATGCTATCACGGTAACTGTCCCACACCCATTGCATGATTCATCAGTGTATATTTTGATTGAAGATGTAAATCTAAGACTGAAACTCCAAAAACTGGACGTCAAAGAGTCATCCTAACAGCTATATACGAATATGATTTGCAAAATGCTCGAGTACAAGGAAGAATGAAGAGGGCAAAACTCACGTCGGAGCCAGATGTTAACATATGAAACCCAAGTAAATTTGTCAGTGGAATAATTCACCAGATGGAAGAAAACCATTACCAGGGGAGTCCTCCACACAGCTCTAGTGGATGGGCGATGTGCTGTGAATTTTGATCATAACAAATATGCCTTCCCACCCACAGAGACTGGGAGTTATTTTGCCCCCTCTCATCTTCTGCTCACACATAGACAAACACTTCTCTGTTGCTGTCACACGGGGTTAAGTGCTTCATGTGCTCTACGCTCAGGCCATGTACCAGTTTATTTCATTTTATTTATTTATTTTATTCTTTTCAGAAGTAGATGTGGCGGCAGGTCATTACAGGCAACAGGATTTTTGAATTTGTTTCAGCATCGGGAATTGGGTCGCGCACATAGAGAAAACATTAAAGTTGTACAACTTTACGATCTTGAATTTAATGAAGAAATGTTGCTGATAACATGTTCTCCTTCTTCTCCTTCCTCTTCTTCTTCTTGTAATGACTGTAGCATCTAGTGTGTAGAAACATGGCATTACTAATGCACCAGTCCTCAGGCATCAGAGGGAACAGTGGACATTAACAATGCTCTGCAAATTGCAAGACATGTCAGTGATTTCCTGTGAGCTGAGTTTAACAGACAGCAGTGGAAACGTCATGTTCTCAATGTTCAACAGTGTTGGAAATATTTGCATTTTTACAGATCAGAGCTGGAGTAGGGACATAGGTTGTTCTCCAGGGCTCCCTAGAGATCTAAAATAAACATGACTTATAGTGATAAAATGGGACTTAACATCCTCCATGTGACTTAGGGTAATAAAATGCGCCTTTATGTAACTTCCTTCCTACATCTGTTCATGTAGTTTATAGTCTGTACCTGACTCTGTGACTCTGCTTTATTTACCTGTTTTACCTAATGTTGGGGTCACTTTAGGAAAAGTCATAAAATATCATGTTGGGAAAAAAAACAAAAACAAATCCTATTTAGGGCTTTCTCTACTGTTAAACACAGTTTTAGGTCATTGTTGGCCTAGAGATAACGGGGGGGTTAAACCTGTGATTATTGTGCACACAATTCAAGCGTGGTAATTAAAGCCATTAATAACGATGGCTTCCCAGCTCTTAAGGGAGTGGTCTCTACCAGGATTACGGCCCTTCGCTTTGTCCCCAGGGTTTTAAGAGATTCAGTGGTTGGGCGAGCATAAAAAATGTGTAAATACCACGGCCACCTTGGGCCGACTTGAACGCTATTCTTATGGGAGTTTCAAGTGGCACTTGTGACAGCTTATTCCCTCTCCGCACCGCAAATGGTGAAATCTATCACAGGAAAGTGGTGTCACCTTCAAAGCTACGGAGAGTTACCTTTATTTTGTTGTGTGCCTTGTTAGGTGGCCAGATATGAGCCTTTGTTTTTCTTCTTCCTTTCCGCTCCCTCCTCCCGTCTCCTGCAGGGAGGAGCGATGCGACGCAGGAACGTCGCGTGCAGCGGGAGCGTTGCAGGCTCGGGAACGTGACAGGCCGACGGTCGTGAGCTGTGAACCTGCCAGACTCAGCTGTGAGGTGTGAGTCAGACAGTTAGTGGTGATTAATTAATAACATGCTCTGAGATGTGTTTTCAGGCTACCAAGGTGAAAGCACCCACTTCACTAGAAAATACTTAAAGTTAATAAGAGTGTGACATGGAAAGCTGTGGTGTTTCATTTATTCATTTATTTACATTCATGTATTCATTATTTATTTCATCGCTAAATTTCCTATCTCAACATTTGTCATTGTTGCTGCACATTATTATTATTATTATTATTATTATTATTATTATTATTATTATTATTATTATTATTATTATTATTATTGTTGTTATTGTTATTATTATTATTATTATTATTATTATTATTATTATTATTATTATTATTATTATTATTAGTATTATTATTATTATTATTATTATTATTATTATTATTATTATTGTTATTATTATTATTATTATTGTTGTTGTTGTTGTTGTTGTTTATTTTGTTGTTTTACTTGCTTATTTTGCACTGCCTAATTACAGTTTATTACTTTATTATTATATTACATATATATGTATATATATATTTATTTTATATATATTTATATATATATATACTATTATTATTTTATTGTGTGGACTGTGAACGTGATGCTCATTCTGTACACAATAATTGCCCTTAAATAAAGTATTTATCTTATCTTATCTTATCTTATCTCCCATGTTTTAGGATGGGAGCATGTCTCTTATTTATTTATTTATCTTTTCATCCATTGTCTCCTTCAACGTTAGGAACAACAGGCTGTGTTTACGCCTGCACTGACATCGTCCTTGTGTGATCTGATAAGGAGCGGAGCCGGGTCGTCCAGGCGGCCACAGGTCCTGTCGAAGGTCGCGTCACGCGGTTATTGTTGTCAGGTTTGTTTGAGTTGGACTCAGCGTCCGTCTGAGACCAGAGCTCCCATGCTCCCACCGCGTCTCCTCCAGCCCTGTCCTCCGTTTCACTGTTCGGCCTCACATTAGTGTTTACACAGCTGCAGACGCGTTTGTGGTCAGACGTCTAGAAGTGATTGCATCACTGTGCGTCTCGGCGGTTGTTTACTCTTGTGTTTAATGGTGTTGACCTGCGATTGGATTAGCCAAGGTACATGATATCACCAGCTGAAAGCACACTCAAGGTGTTTTCTTAAGGGATATAGATACTAAATGAGATAAGACAAGAGTGTCCAGAAGCAAAAGGCACATAAAAACATATTCACAGTAATAGTAAATAAGTAATTATCATAATACTAATAAGTTTAGTCAAGTAAGTTCTAATAAAGAAAGTATGGTAGTGAGTAACAACAATATCAATATTACTGAATAATCCAATCAACAATAACAATCATTTAGTAATAATAATCCCATATTATCTGTAATTCTCATCTCATCCTTCACTCATGTTATTACCATGGGATATCGTATGTGCAGGATGTGACTAATCCCAGTGTTGTGAGAGAGATGTCAACTTTGATGCAGGATGAATCGACTCACCTGAGGCAGGTTTGGTCATTGTGCATGTATCTAAATCAAACCCGGTTGGATCTATTATTCAGACGGGTTTAAAACTACATGAAGCGCGGTTGCTTGTGACCCGCGGATGAGCGGAATATGTCTGCCACTTATCTAAATCAAGTTAGCTCGGCGGCGCAGCGTGACGCATCCGTCCGCTCCGTTTCAATAACTGACACGTGGCATTAAATTTTGAGCACTCTTCCCACTCGTGTTTGTATCGGCCATGAAAGTTTAATCAAAAAGACTGACAATGATATGCCATATTGTTATGAAAGAGAATGCAGAAAGATGTAAAAGAGATGCGGCTCCGCTTTCGGCCTGTGTGTTTATCTCAATCATCTACGAGGAGCGGAGTTTAACACAGCGATCACACATGTAAGAGCATAGTCCTAAAAAAAAGAAAGAAAACAAGCCTATTCGTGTTGCAAGTGAAAGATGCCAGCGAGAAATGCATAATAGGAGCTAGCCTGTAGACTTGACTGGACTATTTACTGCCTGTTTCGGCAGGAATCGGAGGCTCCACCCCCTCACGTCTCCTCGTTGATGCTTTCTCCATCACCTGCGACAGTCTCAGGTGAACACTGTGGCATTTACTCACCGTCACTAAACATCAAATGCTGATTGGACGAGTGTTCAAATACGAGTCAAGTCCTATAGGTCACATGTCACGCCATCCAATTTCACACAGCACACCTGTCTGATCCCAGTAGGAACCCAAAGACAAACGTGAAGCATCTGGGAAGACAATGCTACGAATGCATGTGTGTGCGTGTGTGTGTGTGTGAGTGTGTGTGTGCATGTGTCTTGTTTGTCACATGTGGCTAAAATCAGAGGTAAGATGCAGTAAATCAGAATAAATAAAAAGTCACTTTTGCTTGGACGACTTCTCAAAAAAAGGGAACAACGTGAGAATTGAAAAACCACAGACAGACATCTGAGGCATCACGCGTGTTCCCTGTCAGGAGTGTTTCTGGGTTTAGCTGCATTTTGTGGATTTGCAGCGTGTTCCTCCGTTTGGTTGTTTTCCTCAAGCAGAAGCTTTTCTCTAAATGGGCCACACATGTTGTCAAATTGCTAGAGATGTGTTCTCCATTTGCTTTGTCTATTTGTATGAGCTTTCAGGGTTTCTGAGCAGACGTCCCAAAACTTAATAATACAAAAACTCATTCAAGAACTGCATTATAAAGGTGATTTTTTTGTTTGTTTTTTTTCACTTCAAAAATATTTTCAGAAGTGAAAATTCCAGATTTTGCTTTGCTCTATCCCGCATCGTGGGCACAGCGTCAGTGAGCGGAACATTCACATTCTCAAAGCAGAGGAGCTGCATAAAACAGTGGAGGAAAATGTGAGGAACCCTCCAAATTAAGGGAGCGATTTCCTTTTTGCCACAAGGTCAAAGCTCAAACATGCAGAAATTTTACCTAAAACCAAGAGACGTTTCCACGTTGTCCACCTGGGCTTCCAGTCGAGCCTTGCTCTCTCTTTCAAGTGTTACGCCATGAAATGCTTCTTGATTCAGCTGCGGCCTGTTTTTTCTTTTTCTTTTTTTTTTTGCAGTGCTTTCATCTACTGTACGTATGACAGGGGTCGTAGCTTCAGGTTTGAGCAAAGCGCTTGGTGCCAGGATGTGAAATTAACTAAGAAGAACTAAAGGCGGCTAGGAATCTGTCATAACTGACTTTTTCCAATGATTTGCCCCAGGATTTCTCTTTGAATCTCTTTTTAGATCGGAAATTGTAGGCGGTTGTTAGCAAGAGGGGTGTAGGGGTAAAATTCATTCCCCAGGAGCACGGAGACCCAGGGTTGAGGTGCAGGCTGACGTATATCCAGCCTGCTCTGATGCTGCAGTAGAAATGTCTTTTTTAGTGGGGAAAAAAGGAGACGAAATGATGGTTTATTCAACAATAATCCCTGTGCAGAATCCACAAATTTATACCTCTACTCTCACCATCTGCTGCCCATTGTCCCCAGCACCCACAGATCACAATTTACAATGTGGATAACCTCCATGTTACGTCGTCTATTCTGCAACTCTTTCTGAACAATCGAAACAGTGTCTTCTTGGAATTAAAAATGTTTTTTCAGGGTTGCAGATCTCAGATCGGACTGAGGCGCAGATGGAGAGGCTTGTTGTCTCTGAGTGCAGCTGCGATCAGACTCAGCTCTCTGAACATTACAGAAAGAACTTTTTAGTAGTTTCTCAAAGAGATAGAGAGAAGAATAGTCTGATTTCTGACCCAGTAAATATTCTGTGCTGCTTCCCCTCTATTGGCGCCTTTTGTACTGGGATGGAGGCAGAGACTCTGCAGTCTGCAAGTGTCCATACTCTGAGCTTTACTCAGCTGTTCAGTGTTTTTAATTAGTTGGGTGGATCGTCACTGTTGAGGCACATTAGCGGTACATTCAGCAAAGACAAGACACAAAAGAACATGCTTCATGACTTCGACTTAGAGTATGTGGGAGACCATTAACATAAAAGGAATGCTAAAAGATCTAAGTTAGTAAACAAGATTAAACATAACGTTTATCAGTCACTGATGTGTGTGGAGTCTGCTTGTTCTCTCGTTGTCTACGTGAGTTTTTTTACCTTCCATAGGGAGGTCGATTAGGAGACTCTTTGTTTTCCCTAGGAGTGAATGAGCGAGTGAATAGTGTGAGTGTATCCCTGCCTTCGCCTATATGACACCTCTGGATAGTAAATGGGTTTGATAATGGATGGAAGATGTTGCAAATATATGCTTTTGTCTTATCCCTCTCAGGCTTTGGGGACACTGCGATGAGGAGTTAAGTATTTAATTCAAACTATTTTCTTGTTTCATAGACCAACTAAAGCTCCACTTAATAAAAAAAAGTAATCCTCAGATTTACCACGTCATTATAATTCCATTTTCTTTTATTTATTTTCTTTGCTTAGCACTAGAATTGGGCCATATGGTTATAAGACGGGCTCCAAACTATAACTCCCTGTTTGAAAAGCCCAAACTGTTTTTAAAAGAGAGAGAACTGTAATGTACAATGTTTCCAACTTTTCTTAATCCGTGTTTTTTGACAGCATGTGGGGCTTTGTAACAGCACAGGCCCCCTGTTTCCACTTTATCACATCAGTAAATGTTTGTGCTCTTGGGTCTGTTTCCTTCATCCTTACAACTAGGTATGGATAGGTGCAGAGTCAGACTCTCCATCACTTTGACTGAACCTGGAAAAAACAAAAGTGTAATTTAAACAACCCTCCGATAATGGCTCTGTACACAAACAAAGGCAGCGTGGAGGAGTCGAGGAGGAGCGAACACGGCTCCTCAGACGTGGGGAGCGTTAACTAAAGCAAACCTGAACACCTCATGTTCTGCGGCTCTCATTGTAATTGGAACAGATCAATTGCGCCTTTATTACTCGAATGAGATGGATAACCTCATCCTTCCCTCCCTGCCATTTTAATGGGCCGCTCTCAGTCCCGCTCCTTGCCTTTCGCTAATCCCTGCGGAGCCTTATACACTTTTAATCCCCCCTGCAGGACCAGTAACACAATACCGGCTCCATCGTCCATCCAAGCATAGGACCCAGCAAAACACTGCCATGGATAAATAAATAAATAAATAAATAAATAAAAGAAGGGTTCCACGGGGTTCATCAGAGAGCCTTGGGGTGCCTTAAAGATCAAAGATGGCTGTAAGAAGCTTGGGTCTCTTCAAAGGTTGGACGCTCCTCATGATATGTTGCATGTGCTTTCTGAAGTCTAATTCCAATGCACAAGAAATAAAAAAAATGTATAAAAATATAATAAAATAAAGGAGGTTGGTTTGCACAGTGTGTCACGTGGAAATGCAGGGATTCATTCTCTCATTGTGCAATTAAATGTGTTATTTTAAGCAGCAAGCTGATGGCCACAAATCAACAGTGTTGTATTTCTCTGGAGTGACTGTGACTGCTTTCATTTTGACAATTGATTTACAGTTAATTACAAAGTCCTCGTGTTAGCAGTTTGCAGCTTGTTAGCAACAAGTTCTGACACCGGCAGGGCAATAAACGCCGCGTTCTCGTAGGAATGTTTTCAGGATCAGTTAGCCATTGATGCGTTTTTTTTTACAGTTATTTAAAATATGTGCAGACTTCCACAGCTAAAAGGCTGAAATAGTCTCACTTAAACAGTTTGCTCAGCCCGGGAGCATGGAGCCATTTAATGTGATTGACTTGAACAATTAAAGCATCGAAAAGGCCCCTTAATCGAGCTGGAGCAACTCGAGTTGTGATTATTAAATAACTTGGACACACAAAGTTAATTGGACCAAGTCTTTTCATTTAGAACTATCCATCTCAATATAGTTCTTAAATGCTTTAATTCTTTACAACAAGTTTCATGCTGAGTAGTACAGATGAATATAATTACATTACAGCGCAGCCACAGAATGCTCATTGGTCCAGTGTGAACAAAGATACACAGGGTAGAGTAAATGAGGCCTTGACCACTATAATGGTAATTGGCATTCATAGGGCCACAATGCAAGTGTGGCTACTGTGATGGCTGATTTAAAGGGATATTTGAAGAAACCAGTAAAACCCAGTGTGTAAGCTCCACCAGACCTCACATCATAAATGGACATAGTCCTCCAGTCTGAAAAGCCAAGATGGAGTGGAATTGACTTTACTTGCAGTACCACTGAGGTCCACTAGGGTTGGCTCCAAAGGACTGTGGCTCTAATGCACACTCGTCATCATTGTGCCCTGCTGGACAGCCAGTTCTGATAAACAAACATCATGTAAAGATGAAGGCTGAGGCTGTACTCTCCTTAAATCAACAGAATATAAAAAAAAACAAAAAAAAGTGGGACTACAGTGTAGTCACAGATCCTCTGTCATGTGATCAATGGCTGCCTGGTAGCAGACAGACAGACAGACAGACAGACAGACAGACAGACAGACAGACAGACAGACAGACAGACAGACAGACAGACAGACAGAGAAGGACTGCTCGATCAGTTCAGACTTTGGGAAGTTTCCTGGAGGAACTGTTTCTGCCTTGAGTGTTCCCTGCACCCGTGATGCAGGAATATTCCCAGTACGAGGTTCCGATTGTTGCAGCAGGATGCTGCATGGACTCTGCAGCATCCTGCTGCATCCCTGTGCATTGAGCCGACTGATCCGAGGAGACAGAGGCAGCACACACACACACACACGCACACACACACACACAGCTGTACGTTCACAGAGCAAACAGCGTGGAGGGTGAGCGATGTAAGGCCTTTTATCTGATGCTCTGCATGAGGCGTGATTAGAGTGGCCATGTTTGCAAACAGTTATCAGAAACATAGTCAAATCATTTTCTATTCTGGACGCACAATAACTCAGCCTTGAAAGCATTGAATATGAAAGACTCCAAAATTTTGAGCTTTTCAAAACTGAATACCACCGTTTTCTTCTGAAAAAAAAAAAAGTTGTCGTGCTAACTTATTTATTATGTGATAAAATCTAAAACTGAAGAATTAATTCAATTTTCTGGTATCATTATGTTTCAATTTTAATGATCTCGGCCTGCGAACAAAGGGAGGGGAATACAAGGACACGCACTCTAAATGAATTCATTTATTCAAATGATGAGATGAATAATTATGAATAGATGGTATTTGCTTTGCAGGGACTCTCCCTCTCTCTATCTCTCTATGCAACACAGTTGCTGCTATCGCCTGTTTGTTGACCGCAGAGTCTCACAACCAAATCACTGGGATCAGGCCTTTAATCTAATAAGGATCTATCCTCTCCATCAACATTACTAACTCTGAATTTATGTCAGACTGTGGAGTACAAACAGGCAAAAGATCAATAAATTGCCACGGTTCAATAAGCCTGTAACCTCAGGCCTCGGTCTAATACCAGCCTCTGTGTCATAAACCCCAATCTTCTGTACCTTGGACGCTCTTATCAGCAGTCTGCTGTATCTGCTTTCACAAACTGGGCTCAGCTCTCGCCTCTGTCTCCACACAGTGTGGACACAGCAGTGGAAATTCACCACTCCTCACAGGAAATCCAGACTTAAAGGATGATTTAATGCAACGTCTGTTTGCCTGCAGACTTGTTCATAGCTGTGTACTTGCACAGCTGGAATTACAGCCGGAAAAAAGAAGCAGGAAGAGAGCTGAACAAAGGATGGACGGGATGATTATGTGGAACAAAAATGCAAAATAGAGAGTTGCACTGTTCAGAAACACAAAGAGAAAGCCTCTCTGAAACAACAGTTTCACATTTCAAATACTCTCCCTGCAACCCTTTCAACATTCATGTACTGTAGACTCAAAAATCATGTGTATAGTTACATAGAATCATTCACTTTACACTCATGTACTGTATAGTCACATATTTGACTGTGTCACATGTGTCTAGAGCAACAGTTAGTCGGATCCAGTCATGTTAATTCCCATTAACTCATAGACAGTCATGTAGAGTTGCATTAAGCCGCGTTAAGTCACCTAGACTCACAAAGTGACCAACCTGGAAGACAAACATGGATTTGTATGGCATCATATAGAAGTGTCAGCTATATTGTTGTAATAAGGTGATATTCCTCTATGGGACGACTGGAGTTACGTACTACAGCTCCAAGTCTGGCTTGAGGATCCGAGTCTTCTCCCCTCATACGACTCAAAGCTCATGATTTTTTATAATTTTGTTCAAATCCGTTTGCTCAAAAACCAGGAAAATGAAATAGCACTAGTGGTAGCTAGCATTGTGCAGTGACCTCATTGTTCTTCTATCATTGTTCTGTCTATCTCTGTTCTGGGCCGTGAACCCTTCACATCGATGCAGAAAAGTAATGTGAACAGCCAAACAAAAGAAGTCTGAACTGTGTAAAATATCAGAACTGAGCATGAAGACATGTTTGTCCTGTGTGAACATAGCGTTAGAATCATGCAAACTAACTCAGAATCACGTACGAGTCAACACGAAGTCACTCAGGCTATCATTGTCTCCCATATGGTCGTAGTGATTATTATTGTGTGCATGCAGCCTCATCCTCCTGCAGTTCGAGCCGCAGCTCTCAGTGCTATTTGGCTCTTTAGAGGACGACTTGTGTCGATCTGAAGCGATCTCAGGCTGCACCGTAATGAGCTGCCTTCTGAATGTATGAGTCCTGTAAAAAGCAGTGACAGTAAATAATTGTTGATATTTGTCTCACTGACACAGAAGCCAGCAGAGGCTCCTTCCCTTCATTAAATCTTAAGGGGGTTATAATAATAACCGGCAGATTACACTCTGAGCGAATGACGTTATTAATGAAACGACTTAAACAACTTATAAAAATCGCAGCAGCTATCACGTCTAATTGCACCAGAAAATAATACATAACCTTCATTATCTCGCGCACCTTTTCATTATCTGCAGACACTTTTTCTGAACTCAATTAAACACAAAACGGCGTCCACGTCGCTATCGCTGCCATTAACGCATTAGTGAATTAGGTTCCAAAAGCTAAAACAGTCTGTAATTTCTATGCAGATCGTCATGTACAGATAGCAAAAAGGTTAATGCCGACTCATTAAATATGTTTTATGGGCTGTTTTGCATGTTTAGAACCGTCTGCCGAGCCCTCGGGTGCCACGTCCTAGAGGACCAACTTTATCAAGCGCATCGATTTCACTGACAGGCTGATAATGCCTTTTAGTGTTGTTCTTGCCAAACGCAGCAATAAACTGAGGCTGTGTGTGTGTGTGTGTGTGTGTGTGTGTGTGTGTCTGAGAGAGACGGGGTAAGGACGTAGGGCAGAGGTAAATTGATCGGTGTGGTCCAGGCGAGGATGGAACCCTAATAACTTTATTTTAGAATAAAGCCGAGGAAAAGTACAAGAAGCAGATCGATGATTTGCTGTTCCGGGCCTTGTTTGGACATTTTCATAGAGGTTTTTTTAGTTTTTATTTATCCTTTTATTTATTTTTACCCTTGTTTGAATTTATTAAGTCGTAATTACCGGTGAAGTTCAGGCCACAGAGTTCAGCATGTAATGTCCCATTTGACTCATGTAACTTAATGTTTCATCCTGTTTATAAGTCACTGCGTGTGTGTGTGTGTGTCCATGCTAAGCATACATATTTTTAGCTACACACACACACACACACACACACACACACACACTGATATGTATGCACATTTAGATTCGCACATATCTGCACGTGGAAATATGCAGGATTATGCAGAGGTACTGGTTTGCATGTGAAACATGCGTCAAATCCATCATTTGTATGCAGATTAGCGACACAGTGCTGTTTCAGTAAAAACCAAAACCTGATGTTTGAAGAAATAAAGTGCTGAGGAAGCCATGTGTCCCTCAATCCCAGCACACATCATCAGTGTTGGGCCGCAGACTTGCGAGCTCACTCTGCATGCTTTTAAAATAATAAAAAAAAACAGATATCCAGGAAAATATACATTATGTGACAGAAACGGCATATTACCACGTAAACGCTGAGTGATTATGTTCAACATGCAGCGCTGGCGAAGGGCAAATTGCTAACCTGATGTCAAATTGCTCCTGATGGAATTGAAGATGCAATCACCCGACAAATGTGCGACATTGTGCGAGCGCGATGATAGTCTTATTTACCGGGCAGCGATGTGTACTTGTTCCTCTCTTGCGAATATATTGCTTGACAGGTTTTCATCAAGTGAAACACTGCGTCGCCTCCATACGTGCCAGACATCTATTTTAACTGGGAATTAAACCACAGTCTGCTTCTCATTTCAGTGTTTTTCCATCACGCATCTGGTTACAAATCAGGCCGCTCGGTCTGTCTAAACAACCCTAACGTCTGCTCCGGAATACATGTTTGGCTAATGCAGTTTTACTGTTTCATGTACAAGCTTTGTATATGGAGTATTTATCGGTGCACAATACATGTGTTAACTTAGAAGGCTAAAAGCAGCTCCGCTCCACCCTCGCAGTACAGACTCATATAGACACATGGAGTCACATGGAGTCACATGGAGTCACATGGAGTCAGAAGTAGACTCACATACAGGCCATAAATACCAACAGGGAATCATATGCAGTCAGTTGTTGTCACGTACAGTCATGTATCGTTGGACTTGGAGAAATGAGGCACTTTATATGGTTGCTGTTTGTTGTTTCTCTGGATGTTCAGATTCACATCTGACAGATCAATGTTCCAGGTCAGAGGTCAGAGACGCCATCTACTCATCGCTTCCTGGCGTATTTACACATCATTTGCTTTCTCTCAGAGTGAAGGAAAATTTATGATTATCAAGTAGAATGTAGTTTCTCATTTCCTTGGAAGTTGTGTCAACAAGTTAGACAAAAGATAAATGCATGATTTTCGAAGAGACCACACTGTTCTTTTAAAAAAAAAAAAAAAAACAGGAAATCTTTAAACCTGTAATGAACTAGTGCCCGGGCACAGTTAAATACTCTGACTGTGATAGATCCCTGTGTTGAAGTCAGTGGCCGTATCAGAGAATGAGTAAATCTCTCCAAGCTGTGATGCTACAAACTGTGATTAATGTGTGTGGACAGGACTCATTCACTCTAAACACAACGCAGAAGCAAAAAAAAAAAACAGCACAACTAAAGCTCCAACCTGCCAGAATATGCAGCACATAGCGTGGTTTGATTTCCCTCAGTGTGTGAACGAGCTTTACTCGGGATTAGATCTGTGATCACGACCAAAACCCAAGCTGTGCCTCGCCGCTCCGATTTCATCCTCATGCACTGTATCTGCACAAGTGCCTCTGGTCCTCCAAAGGTCTGCCTTCATATTGTGTAACAAAGGTCATGGAATAATTGAGGATGCTCAGGAGGACTCCGAAAGTTATAATGATGTTTGTTTGGTGTTTGTACGAATGAAAACGTCTCTGGGTTTAAAATCTGAATCTGTCAGAGCTTCACAGAAATGCACCTAGAGTCTTGTTAAGTCATGAGGAGCTACGTAGAGTCGCAAGTCAATGTTTGTCAACGACTTTGCTCAGTATTAGATCTCTGATCACGACCAAAGCTTAAGCCGTGGATCTTGTATTTCAGAATGAACCAGATGCACTTTATCTGCATCTGGTTCTCCAAAGATCTGGTTTCATATTGCACTGAGGTGCAATATGAGGTGATGATGTTTTGTTTTGTTTTGCCAGAATGTCTCTTCTTTTAAAACGGAACAAATGTGAATCTGTCGGAGCTTCACACAGAAGCTCGTACAGTCGCCTAGAGTCACGGCATGTCACGTAGCGTGATGCGAGGTGAGCCAGACTCACGCTAAGTCACGCAGAGTTGCGTAGAGTCAGGATTAGACCTCCGATCATGACCAGAGCCCAAGCTGTGCATCACCACTCAGATCTCATCCACATGCACTTAATCTGCACAAGTGCCTCTGGTCCTCCAAAGGTCTGGTTTCATATTGCACAACAAAGGTCATGGAATAATTGAGGCTGCTCAGGAGGACTCCAAAGGTTATAATGATGTTTGTTTGTGTTTGTTTGCCAGAATGAAAATGTCTTTAAAATGGCACAAATCTGAATGTGTCAAAGCTTTACACACCGAGCTTGCCATAGCCCATCACTCACAGTCTGAATATTCCAGAGCTGAATTAATGCTTACTTAAGATGCATCCTGGGATTACTCCTCCTCCTCCTCTTCCTCCTCCTCCTCTCGGTGGGCAAAGGAAACTCACTTCACATTGAAATCTCAGACAGATTGACTGACACCCCATCAAGCCATGTCCTCACACCATATGCCAACTCATGTTGATAAGCTGCAGGCAATTCATCATAGTCAGGGGGAACACATCCCCAGCCTGCATGCTTTAACGCTTCCCGAACTCCGCAGCACTGCAGCTACAATATGAGAGCGAGGCGTTGGCAAACCCGTGCGATCGATCGGGCCTTCGCCCTAATTTAAAGCTGCTCCGCTACTGTTGCTACTGTACGTCTCGTCCGCTCAGCCGGCGTCTGGGCCTGTGCCAGAGCGCTGTGTTGATGTCAAATCAAATGTGATTATGGCCTCGAAATTTACCATCTGATTGGCCAGATCACTGAGCAGGAGCGCAAAGTCTTTACTAATTACATTAAAGCTCCTGAAAATGGAAAGGGCAACTGTGATTCCAGCCCGCGATGTTGGGGAGACGTTCGCCACGACGAGTGCAGTCTATTTAGGTTTAGATTACGCTGATCTACTTAGTGGAAGGAGGCAGAAATATGGAAAGTGGATGAGGGGGGGTGGTGGGGGGGTTGTGAAGCGATGCGAACACAGTATCCCGTTAAAAAGACTGAATAATAAATAGTTTTTATTTCTGATGCTCGTTTACAGGTGCAAATACACAGTGATGATGGAGGACAAAATAAAATTAAGAAAATGTGAATAAACAGAAAAAATACAATCAGGAAAACTAAGAGAACAGAATCAGACATGGTTAAGCATCAAAAAGTTGATAAATGTATTGAAAGATTAAAAACTAAGAAATAGGTTTATCACATATGTGACATAAATGATGATTAAATTGAGGATGTATGTGAGGAAAAGTGTAAGGAAAATAAGTAAATATCTAAAAACATTTGCTTACTTTTAAGTTATAGTTGGATCTATAGAGATCCATTAATCTAATATCAGAGTCACCCAATAATGGAGCAGAGGTAGAATATGTTGTATGTAGAATATGTTAGGGTTAGAGGTTAGGGTAAGGAGTTGGGGGTTAGGGTTAGGAGATGGGGCTTAGGGTTAGGAATTGAGTAAGTTTAAGTTCTAGCTGCACAACTACAAAACAAGTTGGCCAGCTTAAGTAACACAACTGCAGTATCACTTTTTTGCCAAGCTTCAGATAAACGGACAAACTTTTTGAGCTCCATAGAGATTTCTCATTTCAGGCCCAAACTAATATTCTTTAATCACTGAGCCACGGCTTTGGTTCACAGGTGCAGGATGGATGTGTTTGCCAAGCCTCAAAGCCACATCGGAGCTCTCAGAACCTCTCAGGCCCCTGTTTATATTTATATAGATACAAAAACTTCATGATTTTAAGATGAGAAAAATGGCTAGCATCAAAATATAGTGTCTGTTTGGGTCTGAAAAGAACAGAAACATAGTGAGGGTACAATAAATAATGAATCAGATACTGTCAGGCACTTAGCTGCGCCATAAGAGTACCAAAAAAACTGACTTTAATTTGTTGCTCTGTATGTTACAGCATCTCTTATAGCAGCCGGATGTGGGATGATAGGCGATAGCACCTTTCATGGGAACCCACCTTGGTTTAGGGTTAGGGTTGGGGTAGGGTTAGAAGGTTAACTGTTTGCATCCTGATTCTGGGAGTTTCCCTCTCGAGTTTTTTATGTTCTGTGTGAGTTTCTCCCACAGTCCAAAAGCGTGCCTGTGAGGGTCTGCAGACTATTCCTAGGTGTGAGTCAGAGAGTGAAGGTGTGTGCTGTGATGGACCGGAGGACCCGTCCGGGCTCCCTCTCCTGCTCCGTCTCCTCCTCCACCCTTGGACAGACTCCATCAGAGCCGGACGCAGCAGACCTGCAGCTTTCACACGTTCGCTGACAGGCGTTAGCACCTCACCCTGGGAAGTTGGTCCGTGTTTGTAACTTCCAGCGAGCCAGACTTGTTGCCTGCTGCTTCGTCGCCTCCACTCCTGTGCCGCGCTGTCACGGTCAACGTGCTGGAAAAGCTGGAACATCTGCGCTGATCTGCACCTGTTTGGCAGAAAATGCTCGTTATTTTTTTTTCTTTCTTAATAATTACAATTTATTTCATCACTGAGTTCAGCGAGTTACTGATGATCAATACAGATGGTTTTTGTGACTGTTTATTATCTTGTTTGTTTAGATTTGTCGCACTTCGTATATTTTTACCGCCTGTTTGCAGAGCGAGGATCATGTCATTTGCTGTGTATCTAATGAAACCGTTGGAGCGTGTCTGCTCCCTAAGATCATGCATGTGGATTTATTGCTCCCCTTTTCAGGCATTTCACAGAGGGTACACTTTGCCGTGACCTTATAGGCCATTCCACATGATAGATTTTGGTAGTAATAGCCATTTTAATATTACTGTTTGTAACTAAGAGCATCTGAGTCAGCAGGGCATAGCTTCAAAGGCTTAATGGGGCAAAATAAATTGCCACACCAAGGGAAAGATACGGCACTAATCACACCATTAACATTGAGCATCGGCCCAAAGTGGCCGTGTTTGTTTGAAGTGTCGAGAAATGAACTCGGGTCAAATCAAATTAAGGGCACAGGGACCACATAAATAGAGGAGGATATGTCCCCGCTCTCATTTTCGTAAACACCCTTTTTTTTCCATTATTATTTTCCGGCCTCAACCTATTTTCCATTTGATTCTGAGAAATGGGGATTGTGTGCGCGTCCTTCAGCAAACTTTGTTGTGAGGAGCCGTGGCTGTGCTCGCGCTCTATCACAGGAGCCGATCTGTAAAGCGTTGAGTGTAGTTGTAATTACTTTGGGCCTTTGTTTTATGACTCCCTGGCCAAATAGTCGGGCTTGTCACGGAGGAATCTATGGCAGATTCACTTAGGCTTATGGTGCCATTAGCTTTTATGTGAAGACATTTTCAAGGCCCATTTAGAGCTTTTGTATATATCAATTATTTTTATATGCAGACAAATTCCTACAGAACTACAATCCTGCGCTCAACAAGTATCGTTTCCCATCACATATAAACAAAAAAGAAATAGATTTTTTAGTCAGAACCGTTTGTGGTTTGCAAGAAATGTTCTTGTCTGTCTGGCTTGACGGCATTGAACAGAAGTGCTTCGAGACCTCAGACAGTGTGTGTGTGTGTGTGTGTGTGTGTGTGTGTGTGTGTGTGTGTGTGTGTGTGTGTGTGTGTGCGTGTGTGTGTGTGTGATGTGTTACAAGTTCAACATATAGTTTCAAAACAAACAATAACCCCAAAACTTTTATTTTAGAGGAGAAAAAGACAATTTTGTCAACAGTAAAATCAATGCAGGAAGGACCTTGAATCTGGTCAAAGAGAAGTTTTGATAATTCACATTGAATCACAATGGATCCTGCCAGAAAACACCAGGTACACACTGCTTTTACAAATCTGTTTGAGCAGAAGGGACTGAAGCGGTTCATCGATTCCACTTTATATTAGCTGTTGGCCAAGCAGAAAAGCTCCAGTTTACAACAAGTGTTTAAGGAGATGCTACAATATTGAATCATTCTAGTGACAGTAAATAAGCAGCTATATTTGTCCTGAGGGGCGTCTACACTCCGCTTTAATTTTCTGCTTGTTCCTGAGGTTTTGAATGACAGCTCAATAAACAATGATTGATGCAACACAAACCCGAGTGCCCTGTGAGTTTAGCAAACGAGTGCACAAAGCAGCGATAACAAAGAGGACGTTTGAAACCTGAACTGTAACTTCCAGAGAAACTTCGCTGAGCTCGTCGTCTGCACCTTTTAGCCTGAGAGGCGTTTAATCTCATTCCAAACAGTCGATTCAGGGACCTTTCCTGATTCACAAACTAAACACCCAAGATTTAGTCTTTCATCAACATTCATCACCATATTCATGACATTTTGTCGAATGTATTTACTTTAATCTAATGCTAATCTAAGTATCTTTTTCCAACATGTTATTTTCACACTAAGTGTCACATTTGGAAAGGTTGAGAGCCACGATTTGTGGATGTGTTTGCACTAATTTGAGATGATTTTCACATTTATGGAAGTTGCTAAAATGACTGATTAATTGTTTTCTGCAGATGAAACATCCACTCCGAGCTGGTCTGATGTGAATTTTGTCATTAAACAAACAAAATAAATCTTATTTAGCAGTCTTTTCGACATGTTTTAATCATGCTATCTCTTTCACATCCTTGTCTGCAGCAGCTGTAAATAATGATTTTTCTACAAATAAACTTTCAATTCCTGTTCGTGGCAAACCAGTATAGGCATTTTCTCCCACTTAATCGTTAAAATTTGCAGATCGTTAGGACGGAAACTCGCTGGCATCGTGCAGAAAATGATCCTTTGCAGAGGCAGGATATGAAATCCTAAATCAGACGCGTACGTGTCTGCGCCCATCCATCCAGCCCAACGTCTTCACTTCTCCGTGACTCTCCTCTGCACCATAAGAATTTAAAGACACTTCCTGCTTTGAAGTTAAACGTCGCCATTAAACATAAATTGCGGCTGCAAATTAGCCGCCTGTGAATTTAATTTGCTGGAGACGGCGTCGAAATTATCAGCGGCTGTGTCATGGCATCTGAAAATGCATTAAACATCAGCGAGCTTTGTCGTGCCACTGAGACAGAGGCGGCGGGGCACTTTCAGATCTCTCACGGGCTAATTAATCTCAGAGATCTGGCACATCCAACGGGACGGGCCTCATCCTATTTCCTGTGCACCAGATCTGCCTGTTTCTCCCGTTTCTCGAGCTGCGACGTGCAAGCATCCTGTACGGTCCTTGATTGACTGACAGAGGAGGAACAGCCACTGCATGGTAGCCAAAGTAAGAGCAGCATGAATGTATAATGCATTTCTTCACTCCGTTGTTGCCTTGGGTATTCAAATTGTGTTTGCGGGAAGAGGAAACCAAATCAGGGCTGTGCATAAACTCCCTTTGATTGACTGCTGATGAATTCTTCTGAGATCACTGGAGGTAAACTACTGTATAATGGAAGGGTTTGATATTGACAGCTATCCAGTAAAATTCATTCCTGAATCCGGAATCCCCTCCAGGTAGATGAACCAGGATTTCCATTTAGCGCAGCGATAATTGAATACATAAACGTCACAACAGGGGCGGCTTTCTCTCGCCATACAACCCGCTCCCCCGTCTCTAAACGCAGCTTCAGCTGTACTTAACAATGAAATATTCATTACTCCCTGGTATTTCCACATCTGATTTACCCCGCATTCTCATCAGAATCAGAATCTTAATGGCCGTGTCAAGAATTTATTGGTTTTACATCAAAAAGAAAAAAAAAAACACTTTTTTTTTCCCTGGAGTAGAATTCTATTTTGTGATTTATGAATATAAGAAATGAACACAAAAGGAAGTCGTTTCCAGCATCTGGAACTCTCTGGAGTGACATTTCATTTGGGACCGAAGCAGACTAAAAACACCGCCATGTTTTGACTCTCTTGGATGAATGATGATCCAGAGCTGCAAAGTACGAGACTGTGACACTCACATTTTAGTGTAGAAAACGCAGCAGCAAAGAAATTATGACACGATGTCAAAGAAAATAGATGGTAAACAAACCACGTGTGTGTGTGTGGGTGTGTGTGTGTGTGTGTGTGTGTGTGTGTGCCAGCCTGTGCACCTGAACGATGCTGGGACCTTGTGTGTCCATGGAAACAGTTTCTGGCTTGAAACTAAAGAAGCAATTGAATCAATTGTGTTTATTTCAACAGCAAGCGGTGCATTCTGGGTTAAATGTGCTTCTGGTTCCAAAAACCTAATGAAGCCTGGAAAGTTGTTACCAAAGTTGTTCAATCAAATTTGCTTAGGCCTCTGTCGATTCAGAGTGAAAGCAGCAACTCCCCGACGAGTCCAGAGTGTTTGGAATAATGTGCGTTCTGCATCAGTGATGACGTGCGACTGACTCAGCTCCTGGTTTGCTGCTGATTGTGCAGCTACGATAAAAACTGTCCCAAATCAACCTTTTTTTGACCATAAGTGACCTATAGCTGATGTTTTAGGGACAGACACATATCTGATGTCTTTCAAAGTGACCTCAGTCTGGAGGGAGACTATTGTATTCTCTCTCTTTTCGTCTTCTTTCCTTCATGACTTTATCCTTATATTGTGTACAACAACTTCAACACACACTGGCCTGTAAAGCCTACACACTTACTACTGTAAACACATGACATCACGTCTTCCTCTGCACGTTTTTTTCAGGGACCAGACTGTCCATACTGGAGTCTGATAGTGTCATGTCTGAATTATAGTGTGAAATACACATTAACAGTCAAAAATGCCTCCATCCTCACTACTGTATGTGCCTCACTATGGGTGGATTGTTGGGTCTTAACATCTTAGAAAGTCATAGGGAAACCTTGAAATCGCTTTCTGACCCTCACACTGTTGACCACAGCCTGTGTGGTGTCCAGCTTCTTTGCTGTCCCATGGGAGCAGATGTACAGTGTCCCTGAGAGCTCAGCTGCACCACAGCTGAGGAAAACATGCAAACAGGCAAAACTAAAGCAAGAAAAACACATCTGAAGCCAGTTTTCTCCCTTTGCAGTATTTTTTTTCCCTAAATGCAGCAGATGTGGTGTCAAATTAGTGAAGATGTTTTCTTAATTTGCCCATGTTTGGTCTGTTTGCATGTGTTTCCCTGAGCTGCATCCACTGACACACCAGGAAATAAATCTTGTCTATTCTTTTTTTTTTTTTTGCATGCCAGTCATTATCCATATTAACTCCTCCACCCTCAGACAAACTACTTGTGTTTTCAGTCTGGTGCTTTGTTATCTCTCCTAATGATCTGTAAAAGGACGGAGATTTGCAGTTTCGTTCTCCTGGCGGTGGAAATTTCGTTGCCAAGAACACTGTGTTATTTCTCTCAACTGTCCAAATATACTGGAGTAAGCAAGAACAATATATCCCCCAGTTTGACTAAATGGCTCCCAACAGATTCTGTGAGAACGTGCCTGAAAAAGAAAAAAAAAACATTAACTTCAAATCTAAAGTTATTGACTCGTAAGTACAATTTGTACTCTGTGAATAGCGAGGATCCGATCGCGATAATGTGAAATCCCTGTGCCACGGCGAACAAACTTGGCACGAGCAAACACCTAGAGTCTTATTTGTCAGATTGAGCACAACCCCACCTCCCAAACCCAAAAAGCATAAATAAATAAACAAACAATCAATGCCTCACACGGGGAGGGGAACTGGCGCAGCTCGGGGATCAAATTGCCACCGAGGCAGCGCGAGCCCTTGGAGGTAAGAGACGACACCGCAGTCACTTCCTTACATGTTAATTAGTGCATGAAATTTCACACAGCACAATAACCAGAAGCCACACAAGTGTTAGATTGCTTTGTTGTTGCATCAGTGTGATGCAGGGGTTGCTCTGTATCTCTCTGTGTGGGGTGTTTATTCATTAATTTATGTAGTAGTTTCTCTGATCCCATTTCAGAGAGAATACAAAGGCCTCGTCCTTTCTGAGCACGTGGATCGAAGTTGCTGTTGAAGCGCAGAAGCCTTAGTCATACCATACGACCTTTTTAGCACTTCTGTGTGTGTGTGTGTGTCAGTGTGTGTGTGTGTGTGTGTATGTCTGCCGGGTCTAAAAGGCCCTTTTTTAATGTGGTTTATATCCCAGCTATGCCATGATTTCTAATAATTGCAGACTTGGTGATTTTCATCCAGTGCAAAAGTGCAGAGTGTGTAATTTGTAAAGTAAATTTTCCGGGGTGAGAGTCGGTGAATGCCGAGGTGCCCCCAGAATACCATTACCATGCAAATACAATTACAGCCTGTGTACTGTGATTTCAGACGTATTCTCCGTGCTCCAGGTTGGTCGTCTTGTAGACATGTAAATTCCATGTTCCTCTGGTCGCGTCTTGTCAAGTGTCTCAGTGGAAATGGAAGCAGACTCTGAACAAATGAATGGCCAAGAGTTTAGTGTTTTGAAGAATTTATTTGAGGTAATTGCATGATAGTCTCCACCAAGTCTCCTCTTCTCCTCCTCCTCGTTTCTCTCTAACACCTCGAACCAGTTTATGATTGTGAAACAAAGTTATATCAATGATCTTCAACGTTGTAACTGAGAAAAACAAAAACTAAATCCCAGTTCAGCAGCATGAGGTGGAGAAAATTGATTGTCCAGCCTCGACATGCGGCGGCCTCGATCTTAAGGGTTCATGTGACAAAATGTAAATGCAAAACAAGTCTAAGAGCAGGGATCAGACAAGGATGCACGATGACCTTTTGATGGGAGGATGTGAAGGCTAAAGAGACTTAATCAAATGGAACCCTCCCTGCCACAGCGCGGCTTGACAGGCGCTGTGCATGAGCAGTGAACCAAACCATGAAACCTACTAAATGATTAATAATAGCCTGTAGCTTTATGTGTGATGAGACTAGAGGGAATGCTTATTGGCAATTTCTCTCCTGACTATTTCTCTCTTCCACACACACACTCACACACACACACATAAACAAAGACCTTTGGACTCCCACACCTTGCACCACCTGCAGTGTGTGAGCTCGTATTAGTTGCCAAAGGCCAATCCAGACCCCCCCCCCTCCCTCTCACCACCCCCCACCCGTCCTCCTCCACCCTGCGATGCAAACTCAAAGCGCTCGTGGCCACGCAGCACATCTGCTCATCCCACCCCTGAGAATCGTCTATTGCTCGTGTGCAATTAGGGATCAGAGATCTCAGATCGGAACGCCACATGAATACGTCCCCACGTTTTTGATCAGCGCTGCAGAGTGAATCGGTGAGAGGTGTGCGAGTGGGTGGGCACGTAAAAGCTCTGGCTGTTTGAAATACACCTCGCAATAAATGTGTATTTGTGATGATGCCCTCTTGTATAATTTTTTCCATTTTTTTTTTTATTCCGAGTTCTGCTCTGCTACAGAGACGGGCATAAACTTACTCTCGCTTTTGCAACGTGATTCATCCTCTTGTCATTCCTCACAACATCCCTGCATCCATCACGTTCTATAATGCACACAAGGTCAGGCAGTAACGAAGGAATCTCTTAACTGATAAAATTTTGTGGACTGCATGAGCCAGGGGCCGCCCGAGTGTGTGCATACATGTTTTTTGTGTGCTCCTGTTTGTACCTTTTATGCTGCCAGAGAGGGAGCATTTTCATTCCACTCAGAGAGCAAAAAGCCTAAGGGAAATCAAAGTAAGCATCCACCCCCCAACCCCAGTACACACACACACACACACACACACATTCTAAAGCACCACCTTTAATAGGTACAACGCCACCCAAGCATTCAGCCCTGTCCTGTGGACTGTGAACACATATCATGGCCCAAACTGACTGCAATCGGCTCCAAGAGACGTTTGGTGAAATTTCCTTTATTCGTCTAGCAGCTCGTTCTGCACCAGTGTGACGCTGACAGAGCAGATCAAAAATAAATAAATCTGGCATCCTATAACCCTTCAATAATTTCAGCATTTGGTGTTTGTTTACAAAGCGAACACGAATCAGTTTCCATGCGGCTGCTCCTCTTTCGATGCTGGTTTGTGACTACATACATGATATATTACAGTGGGTACGAAGCTGCTAGAAACAGCTAAGCAGCATCTTGATTTACTGCAGTACCTTTAAGGACAGGTTACCCAACTCAACTTAAAAAAAAAAAAAAAAAAAGAACTGAACAGACCCTCTCGCTACACTCATTGCACTCCCCTGTCCCGGGGGGCCTGTGCATGGTGTGCCGCTCTGTAAAGGAGCACATTAATAAGGGAAGAGCTTGTTCCTCCATGTCGTTTAAGTGTTTCTGGAGGGCATCCGCCATGTCCTCCACGCTCTTTGGGGTTGGAGATAGAAGAAGTGATGGGATACGTCCCATTTCTTAATGGTTATTCCACACATCAGGATTCCCTTGAAGGGTGTTTTTTATTTTTTTTCTTCAGTTTATGTATGCACCCCCTCCCTCTACATCTCCCATGAGACGTAACAGGAAACATATTTAACAAGAAATAGTTTGTGACTTGCAAATTGAGAGATAAATTGATTTCAGGTTAAAAGCTTTTTTTTTTTTTGCTGTGAAGTCCCTGGGGGCCTCTGTGCATATTGAGTAGGTCCATTTCCTAAGTGTTAGCATTGTTCTTACAGGAAGACAGACATTTTATTGACGAAGCTACATAGTTGCTCTGCAACATTTTTGTGTGAAGATGCAAAACTTTTGTCTTAGGTTTCTCTGTCCATCCACAAGAGAATGATATTTATAATATCTGAACATGGAATAAAGCCTTAGAATATTAGTCATATGATCTGAAAACACTCCAGCTCCCATCTTCATGTGAAAACGCAGCATTTTGAGAACAGACATTTTCTACGAACCCCATCGCCATGTGTTCACCACAAGATCACAGCACCAACTACTGGCCTGGAGTGCATACTGCAGCATTTTTACTGCTGTTTTCTGTGCACAGAGATGTATTTAAAACATTTAAAATGCGAGACATAGACTTAATCGATCAGTATAACACTGACTATTATTTGCCACAGTAGCCACTTAAATAAGATCTGCACATCAGATTTGATCCCAACCGCTGTTTTTTTTTCCTTTTTCTCTGTAAATATTGATCACAGCGGGTTTAAATGTATACATTATACCCAGTGGTAAGGTTAAGAGGCAGCACAAGGTAAGTATACATTTTTTATGGTAAAAAAGCCTTTGAGACAGAAGCAGGATGCAGAACCACGGAGCTCTGCTGGACAGCAGCTTTAGTTCACCAATACAAATCTAATGAGTGGCAGTCCGACGTCGATGCCTCGACTCGAACGCGACAGAAACCAATCTCTCCTCCCGGTTTCATTGAGGTTAATAGCATCCAGACACAGCTACCATTAAATTAATTAAAACAAAAATAGAGTCTGCGCATAACAGAGATGGATGGGGCTCTAGCAAAGATATTTACAGGTAACTTAATTACATTCACCAAATAAAACACATCTAGGTCACAAAGAGGAGAATTCTAAATAGGCAATTAAGCCAGTGGTAAGAGCCTTAATAAGGCAAGCAAAGTACATAAAATGAGGGGAAGTAAGTGAGTGTCAGTGCAAACGACTTTGCCTAACACTATTCATCATGGGACTAAGTGGTAAGATGGTGCCGGGCTTCTAAATTCTAACAGCATTAATCCCAGATAGCAGGGCTCATACCAGCCAGTATCAATAATGGCAATAATAACTCATCCATCTGGAAGTCATCCAAACTCTGACTGGTTAATTATGCTTCCCTCATGAATATGCCTTCCGTTTTTTAACAGCAGCAGAAGAAGAAGAACATGGCAGGGGGACAGAGAGTGATGAAGGGAGGCGAACAATGGAGCAGTCTCCTGTCCAAATTGCCTCTGTTAGCCGCTTCTGAGGCGTCTGCCCGTTATGTGCTCTTGATCATAGTGACACCAGCTTCGGGGACCGGGCCTGATCCCAGCTGCTGGATGTCAAGGGACCTTGAGCATCTGCAAACATGACAAGAAGTCATTTATTAGACGGCAACCTTGGCCAGTTTATTGTCCCCAAAGTTGAAATTGTCATTTCTGGAGGAAAATTGCTTGATCTCTTCGAGCGCGATGTGAATAGATTTAACTATAGAGGGTGAAGGACGGAGTGAGGCCCGATGCTGCTCAGCACTGCGTTTACTGTGTGCGTGAGCTGATAAAAGCTCAGAAGAGATGTGTCGCTCACCTCAATGCATAGATGGACACTAAGTACATTTAATTAACAGAGTTGCTATTGCTATTGGAACTGGCTGCTATTTTCAGGGTTATACTTGAGATTTCTGCTTCATTACATTTCTGAAGGATACAATTTTCTTTCCATTATAGATTAGTATTTATATATTAAACGTATAAAAGAAATGTATTAAATGTGTATTAAGGAAAAAAATGTATAATTTTTAATTTAAAAATATGTCTGTTGATAAGAACAACTCAATATTTTGACAAAGTATTTATGTTTAAATAAACAAAGGCGACGAGTCGTCCTAGAGCTCTTTCATTTTTTTATGTACAATTACAGATAAACCTTTAACTCCCTTCAGTCAGGACTCTCTACCTCTACAGTAGTTTTTCTCACTCTATTTTTTCTCATTTAAGTGAAACAGATTTCTGTTTCTTCTGCCTCTGTGGCCAAATCCTGACCCCCCTGTGGACTCGGAAATATCGCCTCAGCAGTATGAAATGTCACACCACAACTGGCATTCACAGCAAAAGAGTCACCACAGAGCTTCTTCCTCTTCATTTTCTTCTTCTTCTTCTTCTCTTTTTGTACTTCTTGTTCATTTTGCAGACATAAACCCGGGCTGGCAGCTCCTGGCCAAGCTCCACCACCAGTTTTTTCCCTGGGAGGACTCGCTACCCTAACCTAATTCTATCCTTTAAGATGAGTATCCCCTTACCTCAATCCCCTGTTGGAATAGCAAAAGGTTTCTGTTCCAGAAGCCTGATCCCCGAGGATTGGACCCCCCCAAAATTTTGTCGCAAGTACAGACTAATTTAGAGTTTGTGAACACTCAGCAAACTCAGCGAGAGACACCAGAAGAGTTTTTCCTGTGAAACCTACAGAGAACAGGAGGTAACATGCGTGGGATTGTTCCATCCATTTGTGAGAAGAAATCCGAAACAGTTGCATCTGTCACATTTAAGGCAAGCATTTTCAACACCTGCATGTTTTAATGCCTGTTTGTTTCAACACAAACAATCTAAAATACATTTCTCTCAGACCCTTAATTACTATAAACAGTAAATATGCCACAAATAGGATACGTTATTAAAAAAAAGAAGATCAGCTATAAAATAGAAATTAGTGGAATGAACACAAGTGGGGTAAAAAATAACGAGACTCAGCAGCTTGTAGCTTTTATAAATGTCAACCTCATTGCCTGTTTTCTGTAGCGACTAGGGTGGAGAGCCAGTCATCCATGGATCAGAAGAGCGATGGTCCATCTAGAGGTCTCCTTGGGTGAGATGTTGAACTCTAAAATGCCCCTGATGCTGTTTCATTAGTGTGTGAGTGTGTTTGAAAAAGTGTTTAGAGTGGTCACGATGACTAGAGAAGTGCTCAGGAGAACCAGTCCGCACGCTAAGTCGTGTAACTACCAGGCAATGAATCTGATTCCGATCCTGAAGCGTTTGTGCTCTGACTCGACGACATCTCATTAGAATACTTACAGTAAGAGAGAGAGACGACTAGAACTTTCCCTGCGTATCTCGATGATTCATGGGTCGAGATCGGCTAATTCGTTTCTTCCTTTAATCTAGGCATGAGTCATGAGGATAAACTTAGAAGCACAACCTTTAACTCTTAGACACAAAACGAAGAAAGACATCACACGCCTGTCACCTCTACTCCACAGATACCTACATGATAACATTTGCTTTGATCTCTTAACATTAGCACTAACGAGTTACGCAGCAAAGTTTATAGCATAGCGTTTATGGCATGGATCCCTCTCCTCCTCATCCTCCTCCTCATTCCATGACTTGGAGTTGCCCCTTTGAACTTTACTTATATGATATTAGTTTAACTGTGACTGATTCGTCCGTTGTTTCGGTTGGGAGAACAATGATAACCGCCGAGCTTTGCTACAACTAACCTTTTGTAAAGGTCAGATTAAAAATAATGAAAGAGGTTCAACCATGACTTAATGGAAACGGTTGTAAGGATTGTGTCAGCGAGGTGCAGGAATTGTGTCATTAACCCCTGCCTGAGTCTGCAGCTCTGCAGCTCAGTGCTCGGCTCAGCCTGTTGGCTCGCTTGGCCTTGCTAAACGGACTGTCGGTCCACTGTCCTCTACGACTTTGATCAAAAAAAGAAAACACTGGATCCACGTTGTAATTATGCCTGATAGCCTCAGTAACACAAGACACAGAGTGGCATTGTTGTCTAAACAGTGGTTTGTTGTTGCTTGTTGCATGGCATGGATCTAAGCTTTGACTGCTCATTAGAATCAGGGAGGTTAGCACCTGCCTCCAGGACTCAACCACTCACAAGCGTTCACATCATTAACTTAACGATTTACAGTGACATAATGAACTCCTTCTCACTTCTAGCGCCTCCTCTCATTTTCATACACAAGGTCATTTTCTCCAGCTGGAGCAAATCAGCACAATCTGAATGTTTTATGAAACACAGTCACTGGCCAAACTAAGCTGTCATTACCCTCTGCTAAACTTTACCACGGTGGTTCAGGTGTAGTAAAGGGAATGTGTCGATGGCCAAAACACAAAGCCTGTAATTTGAAAACTGAACCTATGAGTGAAATCTTGTTTTATTGCATGTTTCAGTGATGTCCAGTACAGAAAATTCTTGCAACAACTATTACTGTATTAGATGCAGAGTTACAGGTATTAGTAGTTCCTACTACAGTTGAACGAGGTATTAGTTTGACTGTTTTTGTTGTCATCAGCTTGATGTTTCTGCAGATTAATGTTAATGTTTTGATAGTTTTAGGTTGTGGAATCCACACTGCATCTCTGTCTGGCCAGTTACTGAGATGCATCGTATGGAAATCACTTTTTCTGGAATCATCTCCGAGGAGCTGTAGAACCTTGTTTGCTTGGCGCTTTAGCCTCTCAGGAGCATTTTTATAACTAAAACTCCAATCAGACCGTGAGCTGCTCTAAGTGATAACATTCGCGTTTGTACCCTCTGGTTAGCACTTGATTGGTTTTCACAAAATTTGCATTTAGTGGGATATGTGTTTTGATGTGTATAACTCCAGCCTGTTGTCTAGGTTGCTGAATTATTCAATCGCTGAAATGAGAATAAAATCCTAGTCACAGAAATATTATCAGAGCGGTTCTAGCTCCTGCACACCCGTTGCTTGCTGGTTGTGTGAAATGTTATTTTGGTGAATGCATTTTTATATTTCTGTTTGTCACCCTGTCTCACTCTGGATGAAAGTCTGAGCCAAGCACCAAAAATGTCAGTGTAATGTAATGCTAATGACTTTTATGTTGAGCTTTGCAGAATCTTTTACCTCTCCAACATGGACCCAAATATTTATGCCGAACACACACACACACACACACAGACACGTACAGATAGACGCAGACAGGCAACACACAATAAACCACCCTACTTCAATACTTCAAAAGACCCATCTGATACAATAAAGGAGAAGACGGCAGAGAAAATGTAATTGGCAGCTCCAGATTAGGTCCAAAGAATTCCTGATCTGTTTTTTGTCCTCTGCCGCATTACATTTTGTCAGGTGGACAAAGTTGTCAATCAAGCTGGCAAACCTATTTTACGTTGTCAATAGGACAGAGGAGAGAGTGTTCATTCTTTCAATAGAGGGTTAGAGATTAAAGTAGGCCAAGCAGAGAGGAGGTAATTTTCTGGGGTGATGTATTGACACTAAGACTCGATCATCTCCCACATTGTATTTCAGATCTGCTCCATGAGACGGTCAGAGCATGGAGAGAAATACTGCAGCCTGCCTCACTGTACGTGCCTGCTGCCGGCTCTCTGCCACAGCCCGGGCTTGTTTTACTTTCAACCCCATCAACTTTTTTTGGCTTTACGTTGAGTATACGGGAAGATGTTAACCTGCATGACGCATATTCTTCATCTGTCATCAGCTGCCACCTTTCAACTTTGGATGGTAACTGTAATTAACCCTTTTGCCCTGTTGGGAGGAATTTTCAACACCTAGGAGTATTTTTGGGCCGTAACCTTCACAATATTGCATCAAATGGAACGATTTTTGGTGAAGAATTTGATTTAAGGGGTAGAAACATAGAAGAGAAATAACAGCTGTAAAAATGTAGAAGACAAGACTTCTGCTCAAAAATACTAAATATTCAATTAAAAAAAGATGTCTTTTATAACCATGCATGACTTTAACATTTACTTTTTTGTTATAGTGTGTACTATGTGTGTATATATATATATATATGTATGAAGCTGTTAATGAAAGAGTGATACTGCAGCCTGCCTGCCACACTGTACGTGCTGCAGGCTTTCTCTCAAAGTAGTTGCTGTTTGTACTTAACCTGATAAACTTTTTTTGGCTTCACGTTGCAAAGTGACTGAGATGTTTACCTGTATGATGGATATTTTTCATCTCAATTAGCCGCCGCCTTTGGGCTTTGGATCGTAACTGTAATTAACTCTCGGGTTCCTTTTTGCAAGCCACTAATTTCCTATTGGCGTTGACTGAAATAAACAACGCCAGTGGCCGGTGTAGCAGAGGGGCAGCTTCACTCATTTAACGGGATGTGACACTTGGCTAGAGACCGAGGAGGAGGAGGAGGAGGAGGAGGAGGAGGAGGAGGAGGAGGAGGAGGAAGAGGAGGGATGTGACGGCTGATGTGTGCATGGCAGCATTGCAAAGCACTGCAGGAAGTTGTTAGTGAGATGCACAGGGATTAGCAAATAACCTCCGATTAAGTATACCAGTCTAAACAAATTTGTGCAGACCGCTTCGAGATTGAAGTCTATAATACATCGATTTCAGTGCAGCCCCCACCCCCACCCACCCCCCCGCCCTCCTGAAATCTCCATCCAAGAGTCGTCAGACGAAGAATTAAAAGTGTCCGTCATTACTGGAGCAGAGCCACGAGACCAGATTGCATAAAAACCTCCTTTTAGCGCAGTCAAACACATTTGCTGCATACAGGGTTAAGGGGGGGGGGGGGGGGGTGGTACATGTTAAGTATTCATGGGATGAATATTCCATCAAAACTGTCCCGAGAAGACACTGATCACAAGCCTTTAAATAACAAAAAACTGCAAGCCGAGCATGTCGAGTCAAAAGGCCGACTAATCTATTATGCTATCAATAGGTGAACAGAAGTATCAGTACTGTACTATATTACTGTCTCTGCGCGCTACAGTTTAATGATCATGTCAGCATTTCTGTTCAAAGGGCTCACTTCTGATCAGATAAGCCTCCCGTTTCCTCCCCTTATTTGAATTCCCTTGAACTAGAAAATGGATCCCCCCATCCCCCCTCCCCCCCGCCCCAAAACCCCCACACCCTCATCAATTGAGGAAGGGAAACGCGATCCAAGAATTGCTTTTGGAAGGGAATTCTGATTAACAGCATAAAAGAATATTCAGTTCCAGTGAAAACGACAGCGCTGAGGAAAAAAAAGGAGAAGCGGTACGGAGCGGGATGGACGAGGCGAGCCAGTCGTCACTCTGTTAATGAAAATGTCGTGTTTGCTCTCCGCGTCTGTTCCCGGCGCTCTGTAGCTGATCGGGCTAATGATAACATGAAAGTGTGATCAATTCAACAGACCACGGAGGCGAAACACGGACCACAAGAAAAGTTCAAGGGAGCTGTTGAATCCCCTCATCAAAAGAAAAGACTCCGTCAGCTGAATGGATTAGCTGCCAAAGCGTCTCAATCCCTCATAAAAAAAGATGTTTTTTTTGTTTTTTCTCTGTGTGTGCGTGTGTCTTTATTGTGTCCCTAGTTTGATCAGCAACAAATTAAACAGCTGACCCTCTTTTTTTTTTTATCTCTCCCTCCGTCTTCTCCTCGGCTGGCCGTGACCTTGAATGTTTGGCCATTAAACCACCGACACTCTGACAAGGATCCAGCCCGGCCTCGGGGAGTTGATGCACAAAGATAATGAATCAATTGTTGCCTTTATCCACGATCCAAAGATATGATAACTCAGGAATCGAGCCTGTTTGCCTGAGAAACTCCAGGGAGTGGCTGCAGGCTGCAGCAGAAGGGTAAAGCGATGCAGAAAGAGGTCACTGTCTGTTTTCCCTGCCGGCTGTCTGCTCTGAAGATGAAATGCTATAAAACAAGAAGCCGCTTTGTGGGAAGCCTGCTAATATGCCACAGCGAGTACGTTTAGGAAGAGATAACTCCTGAGTGTTTGCTTTAATCAACATAATGTGGAAATGTTTGTCGATCGTTTATCCAACAAACCTGCCATGTGGCAAATTGTTCACACCAAACTTATCTGCAAAATATTCAGTGGCATCGGATTTTGCCCGATTCCCCTCAAGATCTGCTTGTGCAATCCAATATTCACTCCACTAAAGCGTGATATTGTTTTTTTTTAGCGTCACAGGCATCGCGGCTGGTTGGTCAGTCGGTAACGTCTTGGTCCAGATGGAAAATATCTCAACAAACGCTGGATGAGTCGCAATCAAACGGGAACAAACACTGGAGGTGCTCAGCGGGCGGATCCTGCTCAGCGGCGCTGGTTTCTTTCCCTCTCTGGGAATTTTTTTCCTTTGCAGAAAAGAAATCCTGGTATATATTCATGCTTTTCTTTAGGCTAATAAATAATTAGGTTGTTGACCTCCTTCTCTTGCTATTTACCTAGTTTATTTCAAAATTATTGGCTAAAATTTGCCTCAAAATTTTGGTATGTGAAGCACAACCTTGATCTAAAAAAAAACTGCTCGGTTCATGTTTAAACTTGTGTTTTGCATCGTGAAGTTTTACCTTCTTGGCTTGGAACAAACGTAGAATCTTCCTGAGGACTGATGCATACAGGTGATAAATAATAACATATGTGGTAATGGAGCTGCCCATACTGCGCTGTGTATATCACACTGGGGGACAAATAAAAATGGTGTCCGGTGCCTTTTCCACTATTACAGGTTTACTGAGTCCTCTGAATAAGAATATGACCTTCACTTATGTCTGGCAGCTCTAGTATTTTGAGACACTGCACTTAGTGCTTGGCACATACTGTATATGTCATCTATGTGCATATTATGACTGTTTTAGTTATGGAAAAGGCAATACCAGTGATTTATACAGTATGCACAGTTGGGGTTATATCATAACTGTTGGAGATAAATGATGGCAGATGTAGAATCAGTTTAGCGATAAACAGGTCTTATCTAATCTTAGTATATGTCAGATGGTCCACGCAAATCCACTCCCCTCTCTGCAATGTATACAAGACAAATACGGCTTTTGTCAGAAAGACTCGAGTTGGTGCATTTTTGCATGAATGGATTTTTTTTTGCTTTTTGGAAAGAAAACGTTTTATCTGTCAAATAAGCGAGTGGCATATCACACTATGCTTAAATGTTGTCTGACTGCGATGGATTTAAGTAAATGTGAAGAGCAGAATCCGTCTTTTTCTGACCTGTTCTCTGAACACACTTTCAACACGTCCTTCAAACCAACGAGTCTGAAATCTGAGGTGATGAGAAGTGCTTGAGCTGGACGAGTCGGAGCCTACCACTCACTCGTAGCATTTGGCTTTTAATGTCAAAAAGATGTCACGGCCTCCCAACAGGCTGAAGTTTATGCTCTAAGTGTTTTTTGTTCTTAAGAGCAATGCCTCCTCAGCTGTTGAGCTTCAGCACCAGCGCTGCTGTGAGGTCAGACCTGCAGTCCATCATACAGATGGAAAACTCACCACCATATAAGTGTCGTGTCATATCAGTCGATTCCTATTCAAAATAAGTACCATGATTTCCACTGTAACCGTTCAACCCTGAAAAGGAGAATTGATGAATAAACAGACTGTTCATACTCCAACAGGTGACAGTGGATGGGGAGCAGAAGTGTGAACCAGCCTGCCCACAGGCTCCCTTCCTCTGCCTACATCCCCCACAATGCCTTGCTTCTCTGTTCTGTTTTCTGCCGGCAGTATATTCTTCTATCAGAGTTCAGTGAAATTATGAAACATTCTATTGGACACATCCTCTATTGATATTGATCGTATGCCTGTCACAATATATATCTTTATCATTTTCTCGCACCACGCTCGTTCTTCAGATACTATCTATGAACATTTCTTTACATAGAGCAACTCAGAGCTTGTCACCTCTGTTTTCCATTAGCTCCTATGATACCCCTATGTGTGTGTGTGTCTACCTTATTATCTTGTTACCATCAGTAAAGTTAAAGTGACGTGTTCTACCGCTTAAGTAACTGATTTACTGCATAGTAGGACATGACAGGCACACAGTAAAGGCTGATCAGGGGTTGTAGGTTTTACCCCTGACTGATCTTGGTTTGGAGACATAACAAGTGTAGCGTTGTGTAGAAAATGTCTTCCCATTGCTCTGTAGGAATTAATATTTAAAAATAAGATCCACTTTTGTGAGCAGAGAGTCTCAGCGCTGCTACATCTTCGCGCAATTAATCACTCGAAACACAGCTACAAATCTCCTGTCCAAAGCTATACAGCGCTCACATGTCTCGTTTAATACATTTTAATTTCCCGTCATCTTTTAAACAGCCCATCCACTCTCTCTCTCTCTCTCTCTCTCTCTCTCTCCTCTCCACACATGCAGTATTTAAACGTGCGGTCCCAGCGGAGCAAGGCCTCATCATTAAACTAGGAGAATCACTGACTCAACCGTCCTCTGTTACTAATGCACAAATGACGCCGCTAAACATTCTGATTTCTGCATTTTTCATGTTCACGCAAGGCTTACACTCATCGTGTAGGGGATATTAGTTTCTCCTTCAGCGAGCCCCGTAGAAAGCTGACATTAGGGGGAGAAGGAGCCGCTGTGAGGAAAACGCCGGCTCGTGCTTTATGCAGATCCTGCGAACGCAACATATGGCGCCTCGTTGGAAGATTGTCTGGAACACGAGCGTTTTCAGGAGAAGTCAATCAAGTTCAGTCAATCAGTTATGAGCAGCACCGGTGGAGTGTGTTTTTCCATGCTGAGCATACCTGAGTGACTCGCTGCTTATCTGCGCTGCACGCCGCTGAGAATCTGGCCACTCCGGAGTAATGGCGTTCCCGCGTGCCATTACTTTCTGATGGCTGAACAAATACGCAGTGGTTTTATTTGATCTCGTTCTGGATCGATGTAATGGCTCACGAATTAGAGGCTGTAATTGATGTGTGTGTGTGTGTGTGTGTGTGTGTGTGTGTGTGTGTGTGTGTGTGTGTGTGTGTGTGTGTGTGTGTGTGTGTGTGACTAACAGGCCAAACAGCAGCTCAGGAGAGAAGCCAGTAACACCAGAATCGTTATTATCAAAAAAAGTAAATAAAACAGGTCTATGAATCTTACTTCTTACTTCTTCCACATCTCCACCTTTTAAACACATGTATCCATTGACTAACTACTAACGATGTCACACCTTCCTGAAGATACTATTGATAGATTTTTCCATTTATTAGATAAGATATAATAAACCCATGTCACAAAATATGTCCAAAAGTGTGAGGAATCGTAGACTAATATGTAGAATGATCCAATATATATATGGATAGATAGATAAAGATACATAGATGGAACAGAGATTGTCACAAATAAACAGTATATAAATAAAATAAAACATAAATGATGAATTGAATGTGAGGCAGATAGATAGATGGATTCGATGGATAGCTTCTGGATGATCTGGTCTCAAAGGGACAGAAATGTGACTCACACACCTACACGACCGACCAAGCCATCATTTCCAGTTCTGAATGCCTTCATTAGCATGAGGTCCGTCATATCGGCGTGTGCTCCGGCTTATATTACATCTATATGGATGAACACATGCAGCTATAAATTTCCCAGCAGTTTAATCAAGCAGGTCAAGTATGTGTGCACACACACACAGTGTGTATTTCCATCTCTGACAGCCTGAAGTGTGTGTTTCATATAAATATTTCTGTAAATGAAATACATCTTGTCATCTGCATATTGACATCAAATATTTGCTTGTTTGAGCTCCTTTTGTTTTCTGACTGAAGCTCGGCAGAAGAATGAAATATAAATAATGCACACTTGCAGCAGCAAACACACACATTATTGTATGAATTATAAATCGATGGCCATGACCCCACAAACAGAATCCAGCATCAGCTGTTTGCGGGATATCTAACGCTAACACTGTAAAACTAGAGCTGGTTTTAATGTCCGAGCTTCGGTGCAACCTTTATGGTTATAACTGTTATAGCCGGCCATTAAATTCAGCTGCTATAAAGAAACAAGAAAAAGACTTTGTTAGATTGATATTCAGATGAGATTTAAAATTGATCACAAAGCTTAAAACATAAGAGCTGACTTCAACGATCGTGTAATTAAAGTGCTGAAAACGTGGATTTTTTTTTTCTTTGGGAGATAATAATAAAATATGTCTTGTGACAGCCCTGCTCCGTGGTGTCATAATGGTGCCTTGAGAGTGTTTGTAGTCTCCGTTTCACATCGAGCAAGCTCACAAAGTAGAGTTTTACTCCACCTGTCACAGCCCAGCAATCACATTAAACACGCACGACTTCTTATGCAACTTCTCTCCTGCCTTGTACCGACTGGCTCACGACACTGAAATGTGGAATACCTCATTTCTTAATTTATTTTTTAAAATCTTTTTTTAATAACCTCCTCACGACCCAATCACGAGTGTTAATCTATCTCTGGGATGAAAAAAAGAAAAGAAAAAAAAAAGAAAAAGAGAGGAAAGAAATCAAAGCTGAGCTGGTGTTTACCAAAGTCCGCACCTGTCACACTTAATACTTTTGACAGTTTTAAACAAAAGCCCCGCAGTCATGTCGGCTCCACCAGAGGACCAGCAGCACCGTAATCAACACCTGTCAGCTGTGACTGGCTGTCACTGAAGGAGAAAAAAAAACAACACACACTCTCCCAAATACTGGTAAAATATCTCAGAGTACAGGTTTGGAATCACCTTGATGGGCCATCTGTCACGCTGGCAGGCGCCGGGCGGCGTCCAGGTGAGGGAGACGCTCTAGACTCTCAGACGCTCCCGCTGGGCGCCGTGCGGCGCTCCGACAATGCCACAAGACAAAGACGGAGCGAAGTTTGACAAACAAAGTCACCCCACCCCCCCCATACACACACACACACACATACACACCACCCCCCCTTCCCCAGTCAGTGATTCAGTTCAGTTTAGTCCTAAGTTAATGCTGATTTCTTTTGTGTTGCCTGTAAAGTGAAGCTGATAAAAACTGGGAACTAGTCGATCTAATTTGTCCACGATGAGGGTTTAATGCCTGTAATCTCATCTCTGGGCAGATTGAAGAGAAGTCTCTCTCAGGGACCAGTAAAAACAATGCCAGGAAAATGCTAAACTTATGCTTGACTCTCTGTCTAGATGGGAATGGCGCTCCCAAAAGCACAACACACAGACTCTAGAGGCTCCACAGTTTGAAAAGGTTTGAAAAGGCCTCAGTCTTCATCAGCAGATCACAGTCAGCTGGAAAGGAGGAAGGAATGGACTATTAAATCCATTAATGACATTCTTTAACATGAATATTTTCTGGTGTCTTTAGACCTGTACGACAGAAAATTCACTGTTATCACTGGTATCTACAGACCTTATATTGGCCTGCATGTCAGGTCCGGCTCCACTCTGCCATGGTGGATCCGGTCCATATCTTCTCCAGTCCATCCCCTGCAGCTCCACTCCGCTCCACCTCCTGAAGCTCCACTCCGGTCCAGCTCTGCCACAGATCCACCAGAGCTGATAAACCGATCACGGTGTGATCACAAAATACAGCCCTGGTATGTGAACTAGAGAGTTTCGGGTGTTTTCTATGGTCCAGTGTGCAGGGTTAGGGTTAGGGTTAGGGTTGTATTATTATATATTTCTTTCATTGTATATAACATTGCCCTCTGCACGTGGACCTCGAAAATGCAATCGGGGTCTTCAACCTTCAGAAATACCAAGCTACTTGAAGCTCCTTTCACAACTAACCTTCACATTTGTAGGGGGCAATAAGAGACATTTTTGGACAGCTAAGTCCTGCAAAGAAATCCTAGGGGATGTTTCCATTAAATAAACTTTCATATTGCTTGCCTTCACCTCTTTGTCCTGAGTTAGCGTTCAGATGCTAGCACTTATCCAGAGAGTCAGAGGAGGAGGAGGAGGAGGAGGAGGAGCATCAGGAACATGCACATGTTCTGTACATGTCTGCCAGTCTGTGACTCAGACCTCTCTCTGAGATGGAGGGAGATTGCGCAAGTGCGACGCAGACAAATATAAAAAGGCATGGCTGGGTTTGTGCTGTGAGTGAACCCCGCGAGCGCTCATCTGTTGTTTTTGGGTCACGACATGCGCTAAGTGGCTAGGAAGATAACATAGAATATGTATGAACTCAAAGATGGTATCTCCGAACTGCGGCTGCCCCCAGCTTCTTAAACAAAGTGCCATTTGTCACGGGGATACTGCCAAAGTGCTGCGAGTCTCAATTTGTGAATGCCAGAGGTTAATCACAGAAGCAGATCAGTCAGTGCTCGGCCCAGCACTGGAACAGATTGAGTCGCCCGTCTCTGAATGGAGTAAGAGACATGCGCTGATGAGAAAGCCTTAATTGCCCAACAGTGGAGAGGAGATTATGTGTGGGAGCGTGCGTGAACTTTGAATGAAGCAACAGGAAAACACTCCCCCTTCGGCTGAAGTTGGCCTCAGGATGGTGGGGATGTTAACAGCTTGTAGCTTTGCAGCCAGATTAGAGTTTTGTCTCATAAGAAGATTGTCCTAGAAAATCAGGCTGTGGATGTTTATGGCGCCGATGGAAATGTTTGCGCTTCTGTGCGGAATTAAACCAGTGTACACGTCCATGTGGAGGCCGAGTGGAGCTGAGTCACAGCTTCCTTTTTTCTTTTTATTTCTTTTTATTTTCTCCTCTGAAAATGCAAATATACAGTAAAACAGATCTTCAACTTTGGATTCATGGTCTGATGAGATGTTGAGAGTCTCGGCTGAGGTTTCATCCTAATAAACACTGTGACTTTTAGAAATGCCAACTGAGGTGAACACTTTCAGCGATTCATTATGATGTACAGTGACTTTTAGGATTCTTTTAAAACTTTTTTTTGAATAATAAACTCACACTCAGCTCTGCACAACTGTCAAGCTCAAGCAAAATATTCCACAGGTTTTATTTTGTTAAAAACTTTAAAACAAGTCAAGAGATGCTGTCAAGCCTAAACGTTTCATTGCGTTTCGCATTAAACAGGTCTCAAGAAACACTAATGAAAATCAATTCAGAACTCAAACTCCAACAATTAGAAGGCGCTCGCACCCACTCCCAGCTTGTCACGTCGTCACACCCCTCAGTTCTCTGATCCCTCAGCCGACTCCGCCCTGCTCGCTCGCCCAGGCACGCAATCAACATCGAGTTTATCACGACTATTGTTTCACTCTCAAACTCTGTGTCCATCCTCCTGTGATTTATCCTCATTTCTATCATAGTATGATCTGTCAAACCAGAAGAGAACAACCTATTTTTAAAGCCCAAGCCCAACTGTCTGTGTTGCATTTTTTCCACATTTTAGAAAAGATTCACTCATGTTTTAGTGTTTCAGTCAAATGTCTATGATGAAACTGAATGTTCGGTTTCATTGGAAAAAATTACTTTTGCGCAGATGTTTTTCCTCTGTGACTCATAACTCATAGTTCTGAGTGGAAGTTTGTGCTCCATATCGGCAGTGGAAGGGAAGGAGAGGAAGAGGAAGAGGAAGAGGAGGAAGAACATGATCTGTCCTCGAGTTGCGTGTCCTCGTTGCTCTCACACTGGGGTCTTCACTAAATGTGGCTCAGAGACATTTGGAAAGGGCAGAGCAGCCACAGACGCAGGCTATTCATCAGAGGAGAAGCTCCTAATGTAACATTAGTTTTATTAATACCACAATATGCAAATTTAACATAGAGGGAGTGGAAAAAAAAGAAGAAACTTTTAATAACTTTTTCCTCTGCGGAAAAATCACATTTTCATCTTTTCTTTTCTGTAATTATGTGTGTATGAATGATTGTGTGTGGAGAGGAGAACATGCTGAAAGACTAACTATTGTGTTTTAAGTGCAACTGTGACTCACATCAGAGGAGCAGAGACAGAGAGGCACTCTCCCTATTTACGCTCTGCCACTTTCACCAGATCTGTGTGCTCTGTGTTTGGAGAGAAGCGGCAGGACGACCATGAGTGGAGAGGCAGAAGGACGCGGCTCAGAGCTGAGGAAATGTGCTGAGTCTGACGTTGTTTTTCTGTGTCACTGTACAAGTCATCGGTATCGATTAGAGCTGATGCATGCTCGAGACGTTTCTCTGATAGAGATGTTGAAATTGTCTTTACGTGCCAACCACAATCAATAACTCAAATGGTCTGACAAAAACAGCTACAAACCACATAGATCAGGTAGATTTATTGGGTGGAATTGATCATTTTCAGTGGATACTTTCATCTCCATCCTCTATTACAGGTGCCAACTCTATCTGACGGTATCTATGTCTTCATCTGAGGCCTAGTCTGAGTTTTTCTCACTTCCATTATTTCTCAAAGTTGTACAGTCATGTACTGAATTCCACTTTTCTATATGGTGAAATGGTGAAGTGGCAAACAACAAAAGTCTGTTTCCATCTCCAGCCTTAAGACGTGGAAACTGTTTTTTTTGGGGAAGTTGGCTGCGTGGGAGGTTGTTTTTGGAAATATAATAATAGTTATAATAATAATAACTATGTATAAAACACTTTAAAAACCACCACAGCAGGATAAAATATTAAAAGCAGGATGCATTTGGCATAAGTGTTTTAAAAAGTCGAGAAGAAAAGACGAGAAATATCAGTTTTTAAGGTCCAAAAATGCAGTTTAGGCCCAAATGCCTAGAAAATTATCCAGTTATGACAGTTTGCGTTTACATGACCTGCATCTCTGACTCTGCAATATTGAACTCTTCTTGTATTATTCTTAAATTGAATGATTAAATGTCTGATAGTAATGTGTGCTGATGTGAATCAACACTTAGACAGCAGAGACGCATCCAGGGGAAGAAAGGAGGGAAGGAAGGAAGGAAGGAAGGAAGGAAGGAAGGAAGGAAGGAAGCATCTTAAGCCTGAGCAGAATACAGCCATGCAATCAGCCATTCATTTGTCAACATTTCCAAAGGTATCTGAACACTCCATCTCACACCTCACACGCAGGCAGGCAGGACTAACACTGGGATGCTGTTTTCCACCAGCAGTGTGTATGTACGTACAGGTTTTCACACAGGGTTGCTAAGCTCTATGCTCAATTGGAAGCAGGTGCAGCGTAAAGACCTAATCACATTTGCGGCTCATTACCCAGTGACTGTGTGCACATATTTGCCTCTCTGTGTCCTTATTAATCAAGCACAGACAACCCTAAGTGCTCCTCTCCACTTTTCCACATGACTTGCTACAAGCAACAGTCGAGCACAACAACCTGATGAGACCACCTGCTGCTGTCGGCTTTTCCAACACCTGCAATGCAAACGCGCGTAATTTCTCACTTGACCTCTAACCGCTTGCCAATTGAAAGAGCATCAGTTTTTCCAGGGCTCAATCGGCAACGATTCCTCTGTTGTTGCTGCAGAGAAATTCCTTGAAAATGTTACTGCGCTCTGACTTTCTTTATTCTCCATTTTATTTTTAGATTTTCTCCCCAAAAAATGTTTGAATAGTGTGCAGAACAGCTAGCTAGCTAGATAGATAGATAGATAGATAGATAGATAGGTAGATAGATAGATAGATAGATAGATAGATAGATAGATAGATAGATAGATAGATAGATAGATAGATAGATAGATAGATAGATAGATAGATGGATGGATGGATGGATGGATGGATGGATGGATGGATGGATGGATGGATGGATGGATGGATGGATGGATGGATGGATCGACAGACAGACAGACAGACAGACAGACAGACAGACAGACAGACAGACAGACAGACAGACAGATAGATAGATAGATGATAGAGAGATAGATAGAGAGATAGAACAAAGACTGACACAATTAAGCAGCATCAGATGTAACTAACAAAGAAACATCATGAGAAAAGCTCAATCAAATGCCCCTTTGAGTCTTTATCCATTCTGCTCTGTTTTACTGTGTTTTTAATCTTTTCCAGCACTTTGAAATTTGACCTGAAAGGCAACGTGCTTTGTAAGTTAAATACATTATTATGGCAACAGAGATCAAACACATGCACAAAAATGAGAAAAATACCGTACTCATTTCTACTACCAGAACATGTTTGCTTGATTTACCTAATGTATTTTACATACATGTTTGTTCTTGTTTTTATACTTTCCTATCATTGTCTGATACCAACCGTCAGCCCTGTGTCTCGTCGCACATTGACTGTAAGTCTGATTGGAACAGACCATCCGTGTACAGTGCAGCTGGCAGGAACGTGGAGATGAGAAACAATACTCAATAAACTGAGCTGATTAAAGCAAATTAATTAGAATTCAGAACCTACAGCCTCGTCCGTGTGATTGCCTTCACTTGTGTTGCAAAGTGTTTCAGCGTTCGTGAGACAAGACACTTAAAGACCATTTTTCACCATTTCCCAGCATTTTACAGAGCCCATTATTTTCTCATTAGGGAAAACAATCATTAATTAATACCCCCATTATTTCCCCATGAAATGAAGTAATGAGCATATTAATTAATGATAAAAATAATTGTTAGCTGCAGCCCTTAAATTGAATAATATTTAGCAAAATATGTTGTGTTTTGATAAGTTGCTAATGTGGCGAGCTCGTCTCTCGCTCTCCGTGGTGCTTGCGTGTGAATCATCGCTCATCAAAGAAGTGCCATTTAGCAGAGAGGTCACATCTAATGATAACAACATGCTCAATAACAGGGAATAAGGGCTGAAAAATTAATGAAAATTAAACGAATCTTCAAAAGCTGTTTGACTACCAGGAGTCTGGTTTGGATCTATTTTTAATGTGTTTGACAAGGGTTAGGCGTCACCCTGACTCCGGGAGGCGCCGGCCTTCTGAGGAGAACATGCCTGTCCAACAAGGATGTTTAAAAATGGAGAGGAGAGCCGTAAAACACACATATTGAAATGGCTTTAGATGTGTGTGTGTTTTTTCTTGTGAGTGGGAGCAGGAGGAGGAAGGATGGGGGTGGGGGGGGGTCCTCAAGTTGAAACCTTGAGTGAGAATTTCTCTGCATTCTGAGACTTTGATGTTCCCCGGGTGTACACGGATGCCAAAGCCCTTCTGTCAGCAAGTATTTTCCTTGAAATGATTCTATTCCCCGCGAATTGTTGAGTTCAATTACACAGACATGGCAACAGTTATTAAGCAGAGCAATTTCAGGTGGTCAGGGCAGGCAGACATCAAAATGAAATTGTCTCCTGTGATTCGTAACTATGTATACACAGAGATGAAAAGGGAAATATCACAACGGCGGCAGACAATGCACACCTCGGTGCATTGGGAGGGGGTGGAGGGCGGGGGGGTGGAGGGGGGGAGATAAAAATAGTCCCGGGGCTGTAATACATTATGAGAATTTGGACGAACATCTTTCCCGTGATGCGCTGTCTTGTTTGCAGGAGGAAGGCTCGGTGCTGCAGTCCTGCTGGGGTTTGGTTCTGCATTGTTCCACCGTGTTATCTCACACGCTGTGCATGCCCCCCCCCCACCACACACACACACACACACACACACACACACACACACTCACACACACACACTCACATCGGCTCCCAAGGACCTCGGTTCCCTTTTCAGCGTGGCCCCTGAGACGCACACGGCACAGTGGAAAGTACTGTAAGTGGGACACACAGCCTCACAGTCCCAATAAAGGAAGGTGGAAAAACACAATAGAATAATAAGCTAAAACCATGAGATGAATATTTTATTGTATGGGCATCGGTGGTGTCCAAACAGCCTCTAGACCATGGCACAAAAAAAAGTCCCTGATCTCTCCTGAGGACCTGCTTTGGCTCTGCTGCTTTCTTCTCTTACTCTTTGTCCAAAAAAAAAAAGAGAAAAAGAGAAAAACAACAGCAAATCACCTCCTGGTTTATTTCAGTGCAGTTCTGAGCTCCAATCACAGAGTCCTATTGGCCCAGTTTTCGGCAAGACCTTCATTTAAGAACTGCAGAATGATAAGCTGTCACAGTTGCCCACTTGTGGTTTGTTAAACCTCGCTGCGTGTCACAAAGCAGCACTTGAGAGCGACAGTGCGCCCATACGGAGCCGGTGAAGGAGGGCGTCCTCACACGTCCTCACACCTGCTGTCCACAGCTCCTCCTGAGCAGCGCTTAACCTCGGAACAAACGTGGCTCAGTGAGAGCTCTTAACCTGGGGTCAGCCTGGGGAGACACTGGAGCCGGAAACCTCATTTTAGGTGATGACGACTAATCACCGTCCCTGCTCTTCATCGCTTTCTTGGCTTGAAAGCAACACTGTACAACACTTTGACCTCACAAGACAGTGACGTCAATATACGTCACTGAAGATAATATACTGATTACATGGAACAACACGTTATGTGACTAATAGGGATGCACAATACCTTCTTTTTCCCCACAGACCCTGCTAACTCCCTGCTTCTCATGGCCAGTATGGATAAAAATACCAATGAGGTTTTTTTTTTAAGTTTGTATAGACATCTGCCTGAGGTTTTGAAAGATGTGGGTAAAAATGAATGTAATATTACAGCTCTACCTCTGACTTCTCCAAACAATATCGTAATCACCACAGCCGGAGCAGTTCGGACTCAAAACAAAATCATTTGTTATTGCTTTATTGCATCAGCTGTGTCAGTCAATGGCAAAGAGATAAAACTCAGACCTGTTCCAGAAACCTTCTTAATGGTTTTAGTGTTAGCATTAGCATTTACTCTAGTGTAAGCACTAGCTATTGCCTTTACGTTGGCTATAGCATTAGGATTAGCTACAACAGCTTTAGCATCCTCATATTGTCCTTCCATACTTGCTTATTTTGATGATGAAACCTCCACAGATAAGATGTTCTCTCTATCTCTATCTCTATATATACATTGATTTTTTTCTTTCACTACTATGTGCTACTATAGTTCTCTTATTATACATCATTATCAGGCTTATCGGCCTCAGCGGGATGGGACCTGGTTGTGTTTAACCTGTGTTTACAGCGTAGCACTCTCAAACAGCCTCTCCTGCAGCACATTAGTGGCGCTCGTGATTCTAAGAGGTGTGAACGCAGCCTCAGCAGCTCTGGCGCCCAGCAGAGATTAGTAGCCTTGGGTAAACTCGGTGTCCTTGATTGTTAATTTCTGACTTTGTTTGCGCGGCGGTGGTCCAGCCTGAGCGGCAGCCGTACAGTATTTGGATTCAGGTGCAGCTCTGAGTGCGGGTGTGAACTGGCACTCAGGAACCTTGGGGAGGCACTCTCCCCCGCTGTCAGCCCCTGAATCTCTATCAGGATTCATTCTTATTCAAATTACACCATGGTAGCTCATAAACATAGCATTAGATTATGGAAATGAGAGGTCTGCATCTATTCTCATTTAATTCCTTTTGGGAGGCGTTTAATTTAAACAAATAAATAAATAACGCCTCGGCATCAGGTGTTTATGAAGGGTATTGTGTAAATTTAGCCAGGCAAACTGAATAATAATCACTCCATTTGACTATGGCCGTTCAATCACCCATCACTGAACACTTCATTAAGGCTTTAATAGTCTTTTAAATATGTAGGACACTCGACTTAAGACAGATGTCAGGGGAATTTGCTGCTTGTCATTCAGAGTACAGTGTACACAGGCCGGTAAACTGCCCCTAGTCTGCAGGTGGTCCAGGTCTGCCTCCAGGTACAGTGGAGAGAGGAGGAGGAGGAGGAGGAGGAGGGACAGTGACCTTCAAATTAAACTCTCAGTCAAATGAATAATGAGCATTTTTAACTTTATTTATTCATTTTGTTCTCACAGCAGGTCAGGCATTAAGTGTGGCTCACCATATATTCTGTCAATGTCTTTATTTTTCCACTCAAAGTGCTGGTATTTGATAAAAGCCTGTGAACGTATGTACATATTTTGCGGTTTTGGCGCTCATACATGATGCATGTGAGCGTGCGGGCACAGGTCGAAGGTTGTGGCTACATTCTCCTTTTCCCCACCTGAAGTGTGACATACTTTAATAATGTGGTCACTGTGGGGGGAGAAAAAAAAAGGTTCACAGCCTGGAGAATGTTGATAGAATCTCAATGTATGTGCAATTCGGAAAATTTAAGAAAAACTTTGGTGATTTCTCCAGAGTTTCACCACAAATCCCACTCACCCGCAACTCTGTGACATTCACACATCACCTCTTCATCAAAAATACATCTGACAGTCACAAACTCACTTTATGAAGCATGAGCGGTACAAGGCTGCATCTCTTTTCTCTCCCATTTCCAAAGATGTATTATTTCACAGAGCCTCATTGTGAGCAAAGGAAGCGATGTAATTAAAAGAAAAATCTATTTAAAATGCCACATTAGTAGTGAAGCACATTTTCCCTAAACATGTAATTATCTATGTTACCATCAAATCCGTTAATTTGCTTCTTGAAGCTCATTGCGTGCTATCATATAATTATGCTAATTCCATGATGGAAAATTATCCATTGTCGGAAGAACTATTATAACATTCAGGGATACGGATAAAGATAACTGGCATACACTGCAAATAATATGAATTCTCACATTATTATTATTTTATTTATTTTTACCATTCTCTCTAGTTTTCTCCAGTGTAGATATTCACAATGATACCATGTGGTATCATGTCATGCACTTTGAGGTAATTAAAAGGCTTTGAATGAATGGAGCAGATCGAATTATTTGTTAGATTTCTCAACATGCTGTAAACATCAATATTTACAGTCAGCAAAGGAAGACAAAGAGGAGGGGATTTGTCTTGTGAGGTAATATGAGTGGCAGTCATCAGAATGTGATCTGTGTGACGAGCATCGTGTCCTGCAGCCTTCGCGAGGAGCCGAGATGTTTTTTTCTTTGTTTTTTTTCTGTTGGGAAATTAAGTAAGAATGAAATACTTTTGGCTCATCCACCATAAATAAGAGATGGTTTATTGACTTTCTGGCTGATGTGAGCGAACAGTGTTGGAGGCAGCACCGTGTGAGATGGGAGATTGCTCTTCAATCCACCCCCACCCCCACCCCCCCCCCCCCCCACACACACACACACACACCCTGCCTCCCCAGCCCCCCCAGATAAAGAAAGTAAGACCAGAAGTCAGCTCAGATTCCCATGTCTGTTTACAGCTCGTAAACAGCGTGCGGGTGTGAGCGAGGATCTGTGATGACTTCTTCTGTTTTTGGTTTGTTTTCCTCTGTTTTTTTCATGATATTCTCTAAAGACTCGCATCTCGGTCAGATACCGATAGAAGCCGTACGTCTTCACTGACACTTGTCTACAAATCGTAGCGTGGGGTTGTTTGTTGAGGAGGCTTTAACAACCTGCGAGCAGCAAAGTGGACAGTACCGTGACATGCTCGTATCAAAGGTCTGAGAGGACTGACAGCGCCTCCGCAGGCGAGCACACACACACTCTCACTGCTTTGTATGTGTCTAAAAAATTCATCCGGCAACATCCGAAACATGCTTCTCTTTTTCTTTTACTACGTCGGTTTTGGACACTAGTCACACAAAGAAGCTCACTAGTGCATTTCCCTGAAAAGAACTAACTTTGTGAACTGAAACATTTTATTAATACTGTACATAATGACTTCTACCCTGTTGACATGGATAAAACAGGATGGAGCAGGAGATGACAACACACAAGTTTTACATAGATTGTGTTGCCATAATAATAGATCTAAAACAACTGTATCCTCATTGAGAAAATGGGAAAGAGGTATAACCACTGACTGCATATTTTTTGATTATATTGCTTATTTAAGAACAGATCATATTATTAAAGATTAAATAGTCTGAGTTGCATACATGTGCAGACACAGTAATGGCCCAGTGGAGTCTGTGTTATGTTCACAAATCACAATCTGTGAGACAAATCATGCAAGAGAGCCAATGTGAGAAAGGTAAAAAACCTCACACTGCACATATTCAACTATGTTGATCCCACTCAGTCGCTGTATCTCGTACGATTCAGAGAGAAGCCAAAAGCAGAAGTGTGAACAGCACAGTGACACAGGACATACAACCACATTTGGGAAACGTTTCTATAATCCAGTCTGAAAACCACACTGTATCGATCCATGAGGATTTAACCTCATTCATTCACTGTCAACGACCTGCACTGAAAGTCTCATTATTTATAAAATCCAGTTGAAAGTGAAAAGGTTAAAGCTGGTCAATTGGTGAGGCTGTGATGGGAAATAGTGGAACTCCACGTTTTATTTCTTCAGAATCATATAATCACCTGTAATTCAGTCCTTGCATGACAAGAATTTCTCAGTCTGCAGCTCTTTGAGTTGTAGCATCCCTGCCTTAAGCTGACTATGTTTTATTTACATTTTTGTTAAGTACTTATTTTCTATCTCTGGATTAGCCTCAGCGCACAAACAAATAAAAAAAAACAATAAAAAGACACACACACACACACACACACATATACATGCACATTTACCTCAGAACCTGCCCTGAGACAGCAGCCGACGCCTTAAACACTCGGACGAGGTTCATCCTTTTGCTATTCAAGGCGTCACACTCGGCAGACAGATTGTTTAATTATTCTAATGAAGCTAATTATAAAGATAAGAGCTGAGTAAACACGTCCAGCTTACATTCCAGTGTGATGCGGCCACCATTTATGCATTTTCTTTTCCCCAACTCTCCCCATACCACTATTACTTTGCAGGAAGTCGGAAGAAAATGAAAATTTTAAAGCAGCATGAATAAAACATGGCCACTACCTTTGGTGCCTGTCGGTGGTAGTGTCCAGAATGTTTGATTGACATTATATTGTGAATCAGTCTATCAAGCCATGGCTATTTAGCACAGCACTGCAGCTGAATGTCAATGAGGCAAGGAAGCCATAGGATGCTGCGCCGTATGAATATTTTGAGAAATCGTGCAAAATTAGATGCAAATGGTCCCAAGGAAATGTTGCATTTTAATACGCTCTGCGTTCCCGCCATTAACGCTGGGTGCTCGATTAAAATAAATAAATAAATAACTTAAAAAACACCACCTCAACAATGGATTCAATTAGCAGAAATAATGACAGGAACCAGGAGAGTTCGCAGAGGTGCAGGAAGACATAACCCTCCCCACCCCCTCCCTTCCCACCCCCTCCCCCATGTCTCCCTTCCTGGTAAACATACGTTAGTGTGCTTGAAGGCTTGACAGGCCTCCGCTGTGCACCGCTGGGGTCACATCTGCAACAAGCAAGCGCGCTTTGTTTGTTTTGCACCCCAAGTCTGGTCTAAGTGAGCCATCTGTGAACTTCTCAGCGAGTCAGTCAGGAGATCAGTGCCAAATAGGCCTCAGCTGTCTGCCACTGGCTAGCTTTCAGCTGGATCTCACCTTCTCCCTCCCTGCTGGACTCCTTATTAGTGTCAAAGAGGCCACCTATGTCCAGGTGTGGATATGTCCTGCCAGGTGGAGGATGTGATACCAATTTGTTGTGCTCATAATGTCAGCGGTCTGAACCTCTGGGGCGCAGGCGCTTGCTTTTGTCTCGGTGGTGTAAACCAATTATTCGAGCCATTAATTTGCTTTAATACGTTCTCCGTTTTTGTTTCTGGATGGACCTTTTAAATGGCAAATGCTCGATGAAAAAGCAGGATAAAGTGGTGAAATGTTACTTGAAATAAGTATAATTATCTGCTGAAGGGAAAGTTAAAGTTTCACTTGGCAAGATATGTAAAACAAAGCAGCAATACTAAAATCAAGAGCATTCGTCTGGATATAAAGACAGTTTTGTGGTTGTCAGTGTTGATAAAACTGCAAGAAATTAGAATTTTGGTTATGAAATTACTGGAAAATACAGTAATAAATTCTCATTAAGGAATTGTGAGGACAAATAAAGCTTGAAACAAGTGAAACAACCAAAGAAAAACACACAGTGCATCAATTAAAATGTATTTAATCTCACTGAAGTTCCACTGTTTGCAGCACTGAGCATAAACTGATGCATGGTATTAGTCGAGATGTTGTTCAGACAGAGTCATTATTTCTAACTGAGATATATCAGCAAATTTAGAATCGAGAGTTCATCTCTTGAGAAACGAGCCCTGTGAGTCTTCCCCTGGCTTTTATGTCTCGGGAGTGTAATGATACTTTTGGTATCGTTCCAGTATCAAAGCAATGCAAATGACACGCACTGATCTATTTGATTTATCTTAATATTTTATATGACTTGCCGGAGACAAGCTCGGCATCAAAATGCAAAAAAAAAAAGGAAAAGATTAAAAAATAAATAAATTAGCCGCTCAAACAATACTCGATCAATCCAAATTGCTTTGATCTTTACTTGTGCATCAGCTTAAAAGATGTCATCAGTGGCTTTGGTTTAAAGTAGCACTCACACACAGACACACACACACACACACACACACACATGATGCAAGGTAGACCGAACTCGTGTTATGTCACACTGGAACAGTGTTTAATCATCGGCGTGATCATTCCACATTCACTCCCTTCTTCCCTCTTTCTTTGGGTCGTCTACCGACCGCAGCACGCTGAGGCGTCTGTGGCTTTAAAAAATCGCCGTCTGATTATCAGAAAACCATGATTAATGTCCTCTGTCGGGACGCGTGGTCTGCATCGATACGTGCCGGGGGTCCCGGGGCCGGGCCGGGCGTGGGGCCGCCGACGGCTGCAACAGCACATGATGTGTCTGAAAGAAAAGCTTGTCATGGAAATACATTTGAAAATAGCTGCCAGACAAGCTGTCAGCTTCAATCCACGGCAGCCGCTCTCCTGTATTACTGTACCTGAGATGTTCATTGAAAGAAAAACAACCCGGCTGCGTGTTTGTGACGAGCCGTGTGCTCTTGGTGACAGCGAAGGACTTTGAGGGCATATTGGCTGATGTGTGGCATGAGCACCCCTTCTTTTTTGTGCAATCCTCCGGCTGATATCAGGCCTTCAAGCACTTTTTCTTTCTTCTCTCTTTTTTTCCCCTCCCTTCGCTCCCTGTCATCCCTCAGTGACACTGCTGACACCTCGTCCAACGTGACGATTATTCATCCAGCAGAAAAAAAACAAAAAACTATCAGCGATGTTTGTCGAATAAGACGTCCTCAGTCCTGAGGATCAATACGGCGTGATGCATTTCAATTCATTTCAACGTGCCGTATGATTAAGAAAGAAACCACTCGGCTTTCAAAGAGATGAGACTGGAATTGCTGCAAAAATCTCTTTCTCTTTTTTTTGTTATTGTTGTTGTTGTTCTCTGGAAAGGCTGGACTTCAGCCACGTACGCTGGGAACAGATTGGACGTAATAATGAAGTGACAAATGTCAGGGGAAGATTTTTTTTTTTTTGGCATGTGTTGGGGCATTAATTACAGACAAACATTCATATGTGCCTCTAAAGCTCCACCAAAGCACAAGCAGAAGCTCTGAATGAAGACAGTTAAGGTTCTTCATTCATTTATTTCATTAGAAGTCTTTTTAATGAAGGTTTTCAATTAAAACGCAGGATGATCATTACGATTAGGAAATAGGAAATATTAGCAACTGTAACATGTTTTAATAGAAAATAAGCCCAGGAGAAGAATCGAGGTCAGCAGGTTAGATGATGAAAAGCTCAGCTCACGTCATCCTGCTCGGATTAAATTAACTTTGTGTGTGTGTGTGTGTGTGTGTGTGTGTGTGTGTGTGTGTGTTAAAACCACCTGTAGCTCATGCAAAACAATGAATACACACATCCATTGGCTACATGCGTGTCTTCTTAGTGGAAACAGGCAAAGTTGTAACCATGGTAACAACAATAGCACAGCTACAGCATCCGGTATCAGACTTCTAGACTTGTTCGAAGACTTGTTTAAGTGAGAGGCTGAAATAAGTGAGTCTGAGACTCTAAAAAACAGACTTTCATTCACAATGCTTCAGGGTCACCCCCTAGACAAGTTTGCAGTGACCCCAGCAGTTAATTTTAAGTGTCTTATTGGCTTGTCATTACACACAAACTCATCATAGAGCACCACACACATTATGACTTGCTTAGCCTGAAGCGTTTATAGGCACTATAAGCAATATGGTGGTTTTCTAAAGGTATACATTTAAGTTTTTTTAATACAAATGTGATGCTGAGAAGCCAGATAGAAGCAATACTTCATTTGAATTGACAGGATCATTATTAATGTCAATACAGAGTAACTCTATGATGATAAAGTCATGTTTAGTCACGTAAAGTTACAGTCACGTTGAGTCACATTTGACTGCATTTTCTCTGAATAGGTTTCGATTTGTTCATCTTTGTTGGAAAGTGTTCACAACTATCACGCTAAAAAAGCAATCAAACAAAAAGTGGCTGACAATTGAAATATTTACATGTGCAGACATATGCTGGGGACTGTTTAACCACATCTTAAGCAGTGGCAATCGCCTGCAGCTGCTGCGTACAGCTGCTACCCGCAGCTTGTTTGACAACATATGGAGTCTGTAATTAGGACGACGTGAAAAAAAAAGTCAAAAATTCTGTAGATCAAGGTGGACACAGTCCCTTTGTTTATGCATGTTAGAAATGATATAAAAATGCAAACAACCACCACGTTCTGCTGTGTCCTCTTCTCACTCCTCTCACAGATTCCACCCCCACGGTGAAATCAAAATTAAACACTGTAGGTTTTAAGTACTACTCACGGCTGAGTTTAGCTCTCCAGTGATACATTTTATGCAATATTATAATGTAAAATCTTGGCTCGGTCATGAGCGGTATAGGTGTCCTTGTGAAAGAGCTTTCGTCGGCTGTTTGAAGGTCCTCGTTAGTTTATTTGCACAGTAAATTCAACAAGCGTGCGTGACAGGGGGAGAAAGAGAGAATGTGTGTGTAATGTGAATTTCCATTATGTTTTGTGCGCAGATAGGTTTTGCGGCCAACCCACTGGAATCACGTTGGAAATGCACCCAGTCATAATTGGTGCTGGCTTGCTCTCAAAGGCTGCTGGAAGATACCTTGTCATTACGATCCTCAGTCGCTGCTGCTGCTGCTGCTGCTGCTGCTGCTGCTCTCTCTCCTCCTGAACACATAACTCTCAGCTCTACGGATGCACTTCCAAGCTATTTATGTGCCCATTCATCCCTGGGTTACTGAAAGCAACAAGTTCACACCCCCTTCACTTGGGGGGCTGTTAAAAAAAAAGTGGAAAAAAAAGTGATGTTCCTCGGAAATGAAGGAAGTCACTAATTTGAGCACAAGAGGCAGGTGGGTGATCATATCTAACACTTGAGGAGCATCTGAGGGTGGATCTCTCATTAAAGCCCACTTTGTCACCAGAGAGAAGTCAAACAAAACAGGAGGTAAACCTAAATCAAACACTCAGGAATCCAGGAACTGGGAATTAATGAATCTTCTGCCGGCTAGCAACACATTGCTGCCAGCGCCTCTGAATCGCAGAGAAAATGTGAAATGAAACGCAATCTTTCAAAATGAACTGGGAGCAAGGAGAGCAGCACATTAAACGACACTGATTGGCTCATAAAGGTTAAAACGACGAGAACTTTGAACAGAAGGAAATGGGTTTCAGGCCTCGAGCCATAGCAGCACATACAGAGGATTTAAACACACACACACACAAAACGCATGTAAGCGGTGCAAATGCAGCATTTGCCTGACAATGGCCTTGGAGATACAAAACAAACGGGATAAATAACCTGTAGAGGTGAAGGAAAATGTCTGCACTCTCGTCACTATGAACTTGAAGCTAGGGCGGCCTTGACGAGAGTGCAAACTGGAACTATGTGAATAAATAAACGTTAAAAAAAATCCTACTTTTCGTGGTTATTTTGTCCGTCCAGTGTCAGGGTAGTTTGACTACAGTCCAGGAGGATTGATAGGTGCAGGATTAGTGTCTTGCCAATCAACACTGTAATGAAAAGTACACTTACAGTACTTTATTTTGCTGTTTCGAAAGAACCCACATGTAAGGACCACATGTCAAAGGCTGGAGGCGGGGAGGATAACACAGTACGTATAGTGACATCGCTATTTTCCAACAAAAATGAGCTGGCAGGCAGTAACGAGCAGTAATTGTGATGTATATCATGATACAGTAACATCATGACGTGGCTCCTGAACCACCTCGAGCTGTGGAAAATGTTCCTCCACAGCCGTGAACCTCCAGCGGCTGCCGCCAGAGCTGGAACTGCTCTGGTGGCAAAAGGTGCAAGAGAAACGAGTCAAATAAGTCAAATAAAAAGCAACAAATAGCAGATCAAAAAGAAAAACACCTTAAATAACTTCCCATTTAAATTTAAAGACAGGGATAAAGACCCGCTGCAGATATCATGGCTCCTGCACGGATGCTTTGATCAGATGGTTTGTGCCGTTGTGTGATCCATCAGGCTGATGCTCGAGCTTTGTTGTGTGTGCGTGGCGTGACAGCCAGCATCTACATCTCCACCCACGGTCGTGCCGCTGCCTTCATTGTGCTAGTGGAGGGTGGAGGAGGCGTTTTTTTTTTTTTTTTTTTAAATGCAGATCTCCGTGTCTTCCAGGAGGCGCATGGATCATGAACAGTGTCTGATGTCTTCTTTAGATTTCAGTATTAAAAAAAAAAAAAAGTGGATTGTCACAACGTAGGTCTAAAGACTGGAGGTGAAGCGTTTCAACCTCAGCCCTGCTACACAGCGGCTGACACGTCTGCTCTGCAGCGTGTGCAGCTGACGAGGATTACTTCTCCTTTTCTGAGTTTTATGGAGTTTAGATTGTCAAACAAATCCGTGGGGCACTAGAATCAGTCAGTGGGGCATATCCTAATCCTTGGGAACATAATGTACAGTAGAATTAGCATTTATATTCCTTTTTCTCTGACATCATTGTGTGTCTAAACACAGACGCGTTGTCAATATTGTAGCATATTATGGACTGGAATATGTCCGTGTGATTACCTGAGTTTAACTATTCAAATAATTTGACTGCACTGACTGTGATGATGGCCCTGGTGGGGACAATAGGTGGAATAATACACGCCTTAAGAAAGCAAATGCATTATGTAGCCTGGTCTCCTTGGGCTGCAGACAAGTGAAGATAAGATTGGTCTCACAGTGGGGGACTCTGCCAGCAGAACAGTATTGATTAAAAACATTACCAATGATTAATATTCTGTATACATGCTCTCAAATATAGTAAAAAAATGTATTAAAGGAGAGGTGTAGAAATGGGTTAGGGCTAGGATTAGGCTGCTAGCTAACTAGATAACCACAGTAGCTTGGTTTCATCTGGATCGTAGGCTGCAGCTAGCTAACCTACTTAACCAACCTTTTGTTTCCTCTGGATCATAGGCTATGGCAAGCTAACCCAGCTAACCATATTAGCTTATTTCAACTCGACCTTATGCTGTGGCTAACTAGCCCGGGTAACCGCAGTAGCTACTGTAGCTTGGTATGGACTGTAGGTTGTAGCTAGCTAACACAGCTCAACACGTAGCCTTGTTCTTGATAACATTCAACAGAGTTTAATGAGCATGGACTACAGGACTTCACACCTATGTATCATTGAGTATCAGGCATCAAGCATCGCACTTAAGTTGTTGACACGCAACCCGTTCTCATCCCAACGCGTCAAATACCGACTATTTGTCACGCCCCTAAGCGTTGCATATGGACGCCAAGGGTACCCTTCCGCGTCTGTTTATTGACGCTCCGGGTTTTCCATTCACTCTCATGCAAACCCCAGCTCGGCAGGACGGGACGCTGAGAGCAGAGGCTCCAGCCAAAGCCCCTAAACGTCAAATAGAACCGCGGAGGGTAGAAATCCGCGTCCGGATTTGACGCTGCGAGTTCTGCATTGACTCTCATGCAGACCCCGGCTCGGCAGGACGGGACGCTGAGAGCAGAGGCTCCAGCCGTCCATTCACTCCCATAATAACCCGGTCACGCGAAGCATGACGCCGCTTACTACTGTCTCATTGAAGAACCGAGTATCCTCTGCCCGGAAGTGTTTTTCTCACTATTTTCTCACTATTTGTACACTTTGTCCCGAGAATATATCCACTGACACGTTAAACAAGGCCAAAATGTGAGATACCTGGCTAAATAACTACGTAAATAATGTGAATTTATACTAAAACAACAATGATAACAGTGGATAAATTGGATTTCAACAGACTGTTTACATTTACTTTGGACCCGCCCCCCTCACGTGTGCGGCGTGTTACCATGGAAACGAAAGGACGGCGTTGCTTCAGGTAGTCTCGTCAGGGTTTCCCCAAAAAAATGTATACAGACTTTAAATTATTGTAAAGTAAACGTCAATTAAAATGCATTTAATTTTCAAACTGTAATGGAATTTCTAAACATTATTTTTATTTGATTTTTTATCATCTAAAGTCTATGCCATGAGACCTACAAAAGTCACCGAATTAATTGCAGCTACTGAAAGTGAAATGAGAAAAGTGAAAGTGAAAGTGAGAGAATTGTGTGCAATCCACATTGTCAGCAGTGACTGGATTAAATTATTGATTATGATTATTATTATTATTATTATTTGGTCGTTCTCCGTCTCACAGAGAGAGACAGACAGAGAGAGACAGAAATATGTCATGTTTATACATATTTCTTTGAATATTGACTTGGTATATGAGAATCTCTGAGCTCTGATGAGAAGATTGAAAGATTGATGAGAAGAAGAAATTGTGGTCAGGAACCTTGGAAGCTTATTATAGATTTTGGGGCCTGCTTGAACGGTGTTGCTTCTGACCTCCCCATAAACATTCTAAAATGTCATCCTCATTGCTCAAAAAATCTATGGAGGGCTGGTTCTTGCCATAAGTGTTATGGGCAGTCACATGGAGCGCCATCTGCTGGAGGGGTGCTGTCATGTCACCCTTGGCATGTCCTTCAATTGTGTATGGCCCTCTCAGACACTTTCTGAGGTAGTAGGAGCCTGAAACTCAGCACGATGGATGCTCTTGACCTACTATTGAACATAGTAAAATTTCAGCCATTTAGCTCAAAGTGTTGAGGTGGAGTCCCTGATTGAACAATGAGAGGGTCTAAAAGCTATAGCAAACTAGACCATCAGATTCTGAAGGCCAATCTGGAGGAGATCTCTTTCTAAAGGTGCTGTGAATCTGACATTTTAGTATGTTGTAGGGGGCCCCTGGACAAGATGATATGTGTTGGTTTGGTCCTGATTGGAGCCATACTTTTCAAAGGGCGGGGCTTTGAACGTTCGCCATTTCCCACCTTTGAGGACTTGCCACGGTCTCAAAAATACACCAAATGGCCTGAAACTCAGTCTGCAGACCCCATAGCGGACCTGGAACAGATCCTCCGAGCCCTGCCTCCATAGACCCTTGGGGGCCCTTGGGGACGCAAAGTTGCTCTAGGATGGTGCTATTAACTTGGAGGCAGCAGATCCTAATACAAGACCTTCTGACAAGTAACATAAACAAAAACCAGGAGGAAATTCCAAGGGGAAGGTATTTTTCTCTCCCCTCCTCCCTTTTGACTCAGACACATTAGGACTACAAACAAAATGGCGGAGCACATGAGTGTGTATTGCAATGTAGTTCATTTTTGGTTAAGGCTTCAGGGGGTTCAGAAAACCTCTTTCTAAGAAATATATATAACTACAACATATATATTTATTTAATGTGACACAGTACATTATGAATCATAAACATTTACATTTATTAGAACTGGTGTAGAACTAGTAGACACTGCATAGCCAGCTTATCATGTGCGGCGCGGCTATGACGTCATGAAAAAGTGCGGCGTGGTGGCTGCTGGGAGTTGGAGTTGTGTCAGAGTGAAAACGTAGTAAACCATAATAAACAGTTGTGGGGTTACCTCTCCAATAGTCTCGGTTCCTGAGTTTTTGGCAGTCATAAGAGCAGTTCAAGAAACCCTACACCTCGGACGCTTCATTAGTTTAGTTTCGATTCCTGCCTCAGTCTGCAAATAGTAAACACTCACTTTGTGTCGCAGACTGAAGAGGGTGCATTCAAAGTCAAAATTGCTTCAGCAACGTTTGAAAACCACTTCCTGTGCTTTTTTGTTTATTTGTAAGAACTAACAAACAAAAGATCATATCCACTCACTGAAGGAATAAAAGGAGACTATAAGGAAGCGAATTATGTCGGCACAAATGCGAAGCGAAACAACCCTTTCGTTTCCATGGTAACACGCCGCACACGTGAGGGGGGCGGGTCCAAAGTAAATGTAAACAGTCTGTTGAAATCCAATTTATCCACTGTTATCATTGTTGTTTTAGTATAAATTCACATTATTTACGTAGTTATTTAGCCAGGTATCTCACATTTTGGCCTTGTTTAACGTGTCAGTGGATATATTCTCGGGACAAAGTGTACAAATAGTGAGAAAATAGTGAGAAAAACACTTCCGGGCAGAGGATACTCGGTTCTTCAATGAGACAGTAGTAAGCGGCGTCATGCTTCGCGTGACCGGGTTATTATGGGAGTGAATGGACGGCTGGAGCCTCTGCTCTCAGCGTCCCGTCCTGCCGAGCCGGGGTCTGCATGAGAGTCAATGCAGAACTCGCAGCGTCAAATCCGGACGCGGATTTCTACCCTCCGCGGTTCTATTTGACGTTTAGGGGCTTTGGCTGGAGCCTCTGCTCTCAGCGTCCCGTCCTGCCGAGCCGGGGTCTGCATGAGAGTCAATGCAGAACTCGCAGCGTCAAATCCGGACGCGGATTTCTACCCTCCGCGGTTCAATTTGACGTTTAGGGGCTTTGGCTGGAGCCTCTGCTCTCAGCGTCCCGTCCTGCCGAGCCGGGGTCTGCATGAGAGTCAATGCAGAACTCGCAGCGTCAAATCCGGACGCGGATTTCTACCCTCCGCGGTTCTATTTGACGTTTAGGGGCTTTGGCTGGAGCCTCTGCTCTCAGCGTCCCGTCCTGCCGAGCTGGGGTTTGCATGAGAGTGAATGGAAAACCCGGAGCGTCAATAAACAGACGCGGAAGGGTACCCTTGGCGTCCATATGCAACGCTTAGGGGCGTGACAAATAGTCGGTATTTGACGCGTTGGGATGAGAACGGGTTGTGACACGGTAAATTCACAGTTGTAAAAGAACTCAAAATTCAGGGATGGGTTAGGCTATGTGTGAAGTGTCTTTATCTAAATGCATGTATGCTATGAGTTAAATCAGTAGCTATAAGCGATGAAGGTCTCTCTTCTTCCATTTGCAAGTTCATGTTCTTCCAAGGTCATTTGTTGATTAACTTAAGCAGCACAACCTTGTGCTCCAACATTTCATAAATAATACAAGGCCGGTCCACACAAAACAGCAGAAGTGCTACAGAAAGAAGTTCAATTCAGCTTTTCAGTATTTCCTTCATTTTTCTCCCCACAGCAGACAGAAAATACAACCCAAATAATCAAATTCTGACCTGTCCAACTGCTGCCCAAGGTAAAAAATAAAAAAAGAGAGAAAAATGAATGAGGTCTTTTTGAGAGTGCTGTGCTTTGTTTTGTGCATTTTTTCAGCACTGAAAAGAAATTACGAGCAAAGAAAATTATGCCCGAGGAAGGATGTTGCAAACTGCAGAAATACTGATTGGCATTTTACGTGTTCCTCAAATTCTTTAGCCGTCTGCCTGTGGTGTTTTGGGGGGACCTTGGTATTAAAGGGACATCGGTTCGCATCAAACCGTGTCCTTCCAAGAGTCATCAAAGACTGACGGGTCGCGATGTGAAACTGTGCTGCTAATTGCAGGCTTGTAATTAGGGGCCCAGGATTATGAGTGCAATTTGTCAGTGTTCTGTTCCAGGCACAGGTCGGGACTCAGTTTCATAAGCTGTGCATATGCACTTCTTTAAAAAACAATTAGTCTGTCTTGCAGGTTATGACCCTTAATTAAATGTCACACCAGCCTCATTAGGTGGACCAGTGTACCTTTATATACAAAAAAAACAAAAAAAACATGTTTTTTATTATTGTCCAGTCCTCATGTTTGACAATCAGCCACTGCTTAATGCATGATGCTCTATGTCATTACATGAGGCTGGTCATGGTGGTGGTGGTGGTGATGATGGGGGGAGGAGGAGGAGGAAGAGGAGGGGAAAAAAATATGGTCATGGTTGTCATGGTGACGGACTCGACTCATGTCGTCAGTATTTGAGAACATGCCTAGATAACTCTCTGCCACAGCGAGAATTCACACTACCAGGACACAAATCAGCGATGCCATGCTGATACACACTCCAGGCCAGCAGCACAAACTGTTTTCAGTCAGTAAATACACCCTGATCCCCAGAAAATCTGCCATCCTGGATGCTGTCACAGTCCCCTCTCCTCTCCTTTTTCTTTCAGCAGCTTTGCACCCGATTGTCACACAGGACAAGAGGCAAACTTTGCTCTCATTCACGTTTTCCTAAAAACTTGAGGCCGATTCATTATGGCACATGGCACAACATGTCAACAGCTTGTAGTCCTGCGATCACGATCATACAGTGCCATGGAGGCCAGACTGTAGATCTATAGGCTATAGATGAAAAAGAAATAATAAGCCAATGTTTTAATTATGACAGCTGCGTTAATTATTTTAATTTTCACAACAATTATGGCTCCTGTTGTTCCATAATCATCAATTTTTCAGCATATTTGAGATTTTTCTAGAAGGGAGGGGATCAGATTTGTCGTATATTTCCTAGACTAATCATATACTGTGTTCCTATGTCACATCAACTAAATTAAATCTTGTGAGACACGACCTGCAGTGAATAAATTCACAGTAATACCCCAACGTGTCACCATCCCGCTCTGCATGTTCTTTTTTTTTTTTTACCCTTTACAAAGACATTTGCAGAATTAGTCGCCTCCAGCTTTTAGCCATTTCTTGCCATGTTTTTTTCTTTTTTCAGTGTATTCCTCGCACAGACGCATTGGAGGGGAGTCGAGTTTATGTGGGTGTGCAAGCTGTGCGTCCGGCGAGCCCCCAGAAAAACTGATTGTTGCAATCAAGAGTCGAGGCTAGACCACACGGCAGGAGTCAGGTTCTGGAGAATTGGCTTATATTTATACACACACACACACACACACACACACATAAGGGTCCGTGCAGCATTCTCAGGAGCTGTTCATACGAGGTTGCGGGGAGAGAACGGGACACACTGATGGCATTTGCTGACTTTTTATGATGTGAATGCTTGTGGTCTGCTCTCCTGCAGCTTTTACCTCTGCCTGACATGTTGTTGGTCAATTTACTCGGCTAAATGAGGGTTAAACTCTGTCTACTGCCTCCCATCGACCAACATACACACACACTCACACACTCCAGGGGCCTTCTGATTGCTAACTTGCCGCTCAGGTGTTGGTCTGGCCATAGATGACCACAACCTTTCCAGGAACCTCGGGAATGTTTTTAAGGAGGTCATGTGCTTCACCTGAATTATGATTGACCCTGACCCCGCTGGAAAATTCCCGATCATGGAGTATTAGGCTTTGTTGACCTGGGAACTATAAGTGAATACAGGTTCATGACAACAGAAGTGTTTGCCACGGTCAATGACACAGCGAAGAGTCTACAGTTTGTTAGTTTCTGAATAATCTTTTAACAAGCCACAATTTAAAGTGGAAAGAAGAGGTCAGGGATGATTTTCCATCAGTGAATCATGTGTTTGAACTCAGCATTACAATATTTATTTAAATTAAAAAAATAAGAGCATTTTTAATTACGTAGAGATCTGGAAAATCCCATAATCCTGATAATCAAGTCAAGTAGAAACATTTGCAGAAGTAGAAGTGTTTCTCATTAATGTTGTGAAAGCTCCTAATAGTCTACAGTTTGTTTTTCTACGTGTCTGAAATATTAACATGGCACGGCTGTGTCGGTGAGTTCAGCCGAGGACTGCGGGTGAAGAATAGTCACACACGTTGTTGTGCGACTACTACGACAACTCGAGGTTTGCTGGTAAGCACTTGAAACAGCAGGGAGACACAACCAGAATAGAAAAGGAAAATGGGATCAAGAAAAGCCTTTAAACAAATTGTTGCAACAGGAGTACAAAGTTTTCTGTGGGAGCTAAAAGCCGTGCACCTCCCTCCTTCTTCAAGCCCAGATCTGCACGTCTGCTCATCCCTCCATTCGCTGCTTTCCACTGCTGTGTGACCTAAGTGACCGCCGTCTACTGTAGCGAGTACAAATCACTTTAATGATGCTGCAGCCTTTACACATCCCAACATTAAGGTGCGGGACATCCACCGGGAATGGCTTGATCTTGGCCCTTCCTCCACAAACTCATTTAATCACGCTCGTTTACGTGTCCTCAGTTTTGCTGGGTGTTAGCGTGGCTTGCTGAAAAGCTTCCTCAGAACAGGTTTCACTTTAACTCCATCCATGCATCCATTAACTGCTTTGTAATGGCTTGTAGCCTTCAAACTAACTGCTCTGAAGACATGCAGTTACAACAAAGCATTGTGGGAAATAAAGGGTTATTTTAAGTTTGTGGAATATGTGTTAATTCAGCTGAATGACCATTACAACAACACTTTAAAGACTGTCTAGGACACAAAAACACATTAAACTGTGAGATCTAATTATAAAGCTACCTACATAATGCGTATGAATTCCATTGTATTTTCTCTGCCGCTGCAATTCAATTCAACTCAAATTAAATGAATTTAATTGAAATCAGTCATTCACTTGACTCAAGCATGGAGTTAGTGCAGCCCTGATTCACAAGTGCTGTAACTCAGCCTGGGATCAGTTACAATCCCTGCACGAAACAAGACGGAAAAACAAAAGAAAAAAAAAAAACTTTTAATGGAAAAATGTGAGATAAAACCTTTTCCAGGGCTTGAGAAAGAAACCAATTCCAGCAGGCAGGAGGTACTCAGTGCCTGCTCGACTAACCCCGGACACACAGATTTGATGTTGATAATAAAATTAAGGAGCTCTAATTCATGCGATACCCACCCATCACAGTAACTCCACCAGGGCAGGATGAGGCGTAATTGACTGAAAGCTTTTCTCCAGCTTCTCCCGGCGCCCGCTCTCCCTCATTGTGCCAGTGAGGACACGACTGAAAGGCCTCTGACGGCTTCCTCGCCGTCCTCTCTGTCTGCTGGGTAGTTCTGTCAACAGATCATCCCCAACCCACTGAGAACAAATCAAACCCGAGGTGGCTCTCCTCTATCTGCTGTCATTTCTCATTAAAGAGATATGAATCACTCCTGACACCGTGTAATTGGTAAATGGTAATTTCTGAGAGGAAATTCTGGGAGTGCGAGGAGAAATCACACTTTGGATTTGAGATCGGAAGGATTATGACACGAAGCAAAGACTGGAGCTTAACTGCCTCTTCCTACTGTCTTTTTTTATTATATCTGATAGCCGAGGATTCCACTTTCTCAGAAATCAGAGACGCTGGTTATCTAGGTACCCTCGAATAATGACACCACTGGGATTTAATATCAGTTGCTATACATCATTTCTGTGTCTTTTATACTCTGATTTCACAAAGGAAACATTTTCATTGATTTACCCTTAAAAGAAAGGCTTAGCCGTCCTTTAGTTCTCCCGGAGAAAAAAAAAATCACTAGGGAGCAGAGAAGGTCTGTGTAATTGTGGTATTTTTTTTGTTTTTTTCTTTATAAAGTCACATTTTCAGCGGTCTCCGACGTTTCAGGGTTTCCTGATTAATCAACTGCAGTCCCTGCAAATGAACATTAACACTGCACTGTGGAGATAAAAAGAGATAAAAAAAAGACTGGGTCTCTGGCAATTAGGAACTTATTGCCGCACAAAGACCCCCAGAGGGAAGATGGTCATACTAGTGAGGAGCTTAATTGCGTTCAGGTTGGTTTTCCATTCGTTAGAGTGCCAGTGCACCAGATATATGCCAATCTGCTGCCTCTCCTTAAGTGTAATCTGGAGTTAATCAGCTGTCTGATGCTTTATGGAGAAGCCTATATTCACTCATTATCTACATGTATTTAACATAATTCACCTCCTTCTGGTTTCTCTGTGTCACAGTCGCGAGTATCTCGGTCAATAAAATAAATAGAAATCCTGGTTTTCCAGGACCTTGATTGGTTGGAAGCATTTCGATAGGGCGAGGTGGAGGCTCGCATCTGCCTGGCAGATCTCTTGGCAGAGGTGGGTGGTGCCACCAGGGCGGCCCCATGTGTGGATGATATTTGATAATAACGCACCAAGGAAAACAACTATCATTGACTTCACTTTCCTATAACAATAAAGCTTAAAGATCTAATGAGATCTGGCTCCTGGTGTGGGGATTTCTAGACATATCTGGCCATCCATCCCTTAAAGTGGCTCCGTTAATGGGAAAACACAGCAGTTCTCACCTCATCTAATTAAAGAAACGCACAAACATGTTGGTTTCAGAGCTGGGTATGGGGCTGTCATCCGTCAGTGACATGACACCAGGCGTACACACGAAGACCCCCCAACATGGTGACACTACAAAGCACACGTCACCTGAAATCCCTCTTATGTTGTTTCTGGCATTTAGACTTTTTTTCTTTTTTCTTTTTAAAGCAGGATTTGACATTTCACATTACCATTTGAATGAGGATGCAACCACGAGCGAACGCTCTTCCTTTTTCTGTTCATTCTCCAGTGACAGCAAGTCAGTCGCTGATTAGCAAAAAATAAAAAATAAAAAACTGAAAAATGTGTGAAAATATGTGCAGTTGTTCATATCCCAGTCCGTTTTGGCTGTCAGCAGTTGGGGATCTTTTTTAGTTTGCCAGCCCTCAATTCCCTCGGGGATACGAATGGCTGCAGGATCCAGCACCAGTTTTAGCACTGATAGCAAAACACTAATTAAGTTCGTAGTAATGTGCAAAATGTAACTACTGTTTGGGAGAGAAAGAGGGGTGGGTGGTTTGGAGCCATGAGTTTGAAAAATACAGATTTTAACCTTGTGTTTGGTTGGATGCAACAATGAAGTGAGTTTGAGCAAAATTGATATTTACGTTTTACGCAAAAGACAGACAAAAGGGCACATTTTTGTCATGTCATTCATTGGAGTTTTCCCACCAAAGAGTAGCAGTCTTTCAGGTTTTTGCATTTTCTTTAAATAGTGTCTTTTATGTATGCAATCACTGCAACACATCAGCTAACCAATATAAAAACAAGCTAGACAAAGAAAAACAAAATGATCTGCCACCAGAGTACGAGTACAAGTCAGACTCTTTATATTTCATTTTCCAAACAAAAAAACATGCAGTCGCAAATAACCCGCAGGCGTCTGAAATGCTGTCACCAGAGTAGAATCAAGAGCAATTGTCTGGATACAAAGAAATTCTGACTGAGCGAACTTTTGTGTTTGTGTGTTGATCGAACAGCTTTTTAATTCTGGAAATTAGAGTTTCGAGCTTTGTGAAAAGCAGCAATAAAATCTTAGTCAAAGTTTCTAACATCATATTAAGTTCATTTACAGCGACAAAGCTTTAAAAGATAAAGAAATACTGTTCAGCTACAGTTTCAAAATGTATTTTTTTATTATTATTTTCTATTATTCTTAGAGTGATGTCGGGAAGTCCGTCCCCGTCCAATCAATAACCAATTAATAGAGAACTTTAGACAGACAAACGGAGAGACTTTTTTTATTCCTAAATCAACTGAGATCAATACTTATTGAATGTAACATTAACTACATAAAGACTGATGAATCAAAAACCACTGAAAGACCCTTTGTACTTTAATCAGCGGTTGCTGTTGTTGCAGTTGTAAGCACAACACACACACGCACACACGCACACACACACGCACACACACACACGCACACACAGTTCATCCTTTCAATCCCCACTTTTTTTCTTCAGCCCCACCCGAATGCTGACGAGACTTTACCAATCCATTCAAAGCTGGTTAGAATAGTCTGCGAGGACACGGATAGATGCGGCTCAGATAATTCTGTCACAGTCGCTTACAGGATCTCCTGACAGAGCGCGTCTGCGGCAGAGCTGCCATATTGTGCCGCGGTCCATCCCTGCAAAAGTTCCTAATGCGATACTGCAGAGAAATGCTAAATAAAAAATAATACTAATAATAATGAGCCCAGCCAATCTAACCCCTGCACAATGGTTCATTGACATGATTAGAAGTAAATAAAGTAATTACCCATCCTGCAGTTTGACAAAGCTCCTGCATATAAATAGGCATCATTATGTGGTGCAGTGGATGAGTTTGCTGAGCATCTCTACCTTTGGTGGTAAGCGATTTTGATCTAAATTGATTGCTATGGGATTATCCGGGATTTATTAAATATTAAGGCATTGACTTCCAGTAATGCAGATAATTAGGGTTTATTCAAAGTCAAAATGAAATTGGCATAAAATGTGCATGGAAAGTGATTCATTACCGAGCTACTAGTAAATTCATCAATTATGATTTCCATTACATATCATAATTAAGAATGCTTGAGCTGAATCGACGTAGTTTAAAACTCTCATTACCCCGTTGTGTGGATTAACAAATACACACATTTTGAAACACCCTGAACAGAGAGGAGCATAAGTCGCGGCAGCTTCTGCTCATCGCTTAATGGAATTTACACATGTAACGATCAGAGGAGTGGAGACACCTCCCGCACACATTCAGACAGGACGGCTACACACACTGCGGGATATCGATACTAGTCTGCATGACCACTACATTCACCCAGTCATATAGCGGTTAGAGACACAGCTTAACCAGCAGCTGTAACCACTGACACCACTGCAGGCTCCAGCATCTTGACCTCATCGTGAAGGCTGCTGGATTCGAACCAGCAACCCTCTGACACGTGGGATTGGCGACATGTGAAACCAGGACACGGGCTGATATTTTTACATTAACACATATTCCTCTCAGTCGGGGGCTGCGTTGTGGCCAAGATCTATCGGTAATTTGATACCCTGAATAAACTTGTCACCGCTCACTATTTTAAGCTCTTACAACTGCTGCAAGGAATGTGTGGTATAATGTGGACTTTACATGTCGGATGGAGTCTGATGGAGTTTGCATGTTCTCCCTGTGTGTGCGTGGGTTTTCTCACGGTTCTCTGGTTTCCTCCCACAGTCCAAAAACATGGATTGAGGTCGATTGGAGATGGTAATTTGCCCCTAGGTATGAGTGTGAGAATGGATGGTGTGTGTGTGTGTATGTGTGTGTGTGTGTGTGTGTGTGTGTGTGTGTGTGTGTGTGTGTGTGTGTGTGTGTTTCTCCTTTTGATGGACCAGAGACCCTCAACAGAGGAGGTTGGAGGAGGTCGCTACATCTACTTGATAGAGAAAGAATAATTATGGCCTTCATCAGCCTGTAACTGGACAACTACAGTGCATTTATACCAGACTTCTCCAGATCTGATTGAAAGAAACAGATAGTGATATAAACTAATATATATATATATATATATATATATATATATATATATATATATATATATATATATGTATATATGTACACAAGACTAAGGTGTTTTTTTTGTCTGAACTATCCACACTTGACTCCACTTCACCTCCTCACACACACATGCGGTGACTTATTGAGTGTATTGAGCTGGTAGAGACCACCTGCATGCATGATATATATATATATATGTAAGTATGGATGTATATATGTCAAAAAGTGACCTGCAAGCCATCCTATTGTAGAGTAAACCCCCTACCCATGCCTCTGCCTTCATGCTGTGTGCACTGTGAAGCGTTGACATGGTGACGACATGTTTCGTGCTCGGATGGAAATATTTCGTGCCTGAGCAGAAGTTATCATGGCCGCGGCTCTGGGAATAAATCACATTGTGGAGATAAAGTGAGCAGTCGGTGAGGTTTGGTGGGTAGAGCGCCATGGCAACAGAGGCAAAAATTCATTTGAGCACCTCCTTATGAAGTGTTGAGAGCGGCTTTAACAGGAAGAGAACAGACTCTCTGAAGAAGCTGGCGGCACATCACTCACATTATGGAGCTGGCAGAGACTCGAGTGCCGCGCTCCTAGTTGTGATTAGTGATTAGTAAATGTTTTGTCCCCGCCACAGATCTGGTTAATGGGAATGTGGACCCCCCCCCCCACCCTCCTCCACACACCTCCACACACATCCACTCACTGGTGCTGGGGAGTTAATCACACAACAATGGGATGCCGAGAAGGCAAGGGAAAGGTAAGGATAAAAAGGGATGGGGTCGGATGGAGGCGTCTCAAGACAAGGCCCCAGGCTTAATTGCGTCTGGATAATCTTATTGTGTGCTGGTCTGAACGGGTGACTCTCTCCCCAGCCTGCCCTCGGCTCAGAGGTGGCTCTCACAAGTCAGGTTGCTTAGGAGGGTGCTGCAAATCATTGGGAGGCAACTTAAATAGAGAATACAGAATTGCTGCACTTATTTCTCAATGAGGGAAGTTTAAATTCTCTAAAACTTTGATTTGAATTGAAGCCAAGTCTTTCATAAAACCTCTCAGAGGTAAAGAAAAGAGCAGAGTTCTGCAATTATTGGAGTAGGGTTATATCAGTATGACGATTAGAATCAACACAATTAACAGAAGTAATGAAGGAGAGTAAATTCATTACTGCTATTCCATTTCCATTCAAGGTTTTTACAGAAAATGTCAAATATCTGTAAAATTATAACAAAGTACAACTGCTACTTATGGGTGTTTCCACCAAAGGGTGTTTTGCACATAATCCTACATAAAGTCTGTTCCTTCGACATCCCATAATTCTGGGAAAATCTCATTCTGTTTAAAATATAGTTTTAGAAGATTTGGGAACATTTCGGTCTCCTGCTTTGTCCACACATTAGAAGCAAACTAGTCATGTGACCCCTGCATCATGTCACATGTCATATAAACATGGAAAAAAAAGTGTTTCATTTCATTTTCATAATTAACCTCCATATTGACCCTTATATACTGTATATATATATATATCTATAGTGGCTTTCAAGCTTACAGAACCTTCTCACGTTCCCCTCTCTTGCTTTTATCAGTTGAGGCAGTTCCATGCCTTGCTGTCACCATCTGCATACCTTCAGCCTGGGCCCAGAATCAAGATGACCACGTTAACCAAGCATCGTCTCTTAATTCCACCCCTGTCACTAATTCCCTCTAATGAAATGGAAGCATCATTAAAAGCACAAGTGGCCATTCCCTTCTCTACCCTGTACTAACACTGTCACCGCCCTCCTTAGCAGGTCATAATAATCATTGTACTGAGAAGAATAATATTGGGATTATTGTGCTGTCACGTTCTACGTTTGTTTAACAGACAGGATCTCTACAGACTCCCGATGGACTGAAGGGTACATAAAAAGAGCTAGCGACTGTATAAAAATAAACCAAGGTTGGTGTTTACATGGCCTCACAACCTTAATATAATGAGGTGACTAGCACAGCCCTTCATTGTATTAATACCCTGTGCGTGACCTCCATTAAAAACACACTGAGATGCTCACTTGATCCATGTTTTTCTCACGTTATTCTCATAATTACTTCAGCTTTGGAGTGTTGCACTGTAAACACAGGCAGTGCAAAGTCAACATCGCAGCTCCTTTATTATAGAACATGTCACCTCCCCGCTAATTCTTTACCAGACTTTACGTATTTATAATAACCAGCAGCTCTGTTCTTGGTGTGATCTCAGCACAGTTGTGTGTGTGTGTGTGTGTGTGTGTATGTGTTTTTGTGTGTGAGTGCGTGTGTGTGTTCAGAACTGTGGCCCTCGAAATGCAGCCAATCCATATCAAGAAACATGCCAGCTGGTTGATCATAATTACCACCTCGCTGTGTTTTCTGGTCCAGCTCGGGCAAACCGACGCAGAAATATGGATGCTGGCGCCTGTTTCTGTTCCTCGACATCAGACTTCCCTCGGCTGCCAAGTCCAGCGATCGGTCAGTCAGTCGGTCGGTCGGTCGGCCGGTCGTTGAGGCCTTTTCCCGTGTTGGAAAATGAACTTCTGAGAGCGGCACGCGTCTATTTACATTGTGAGATAAGCTGGGGTTTTGACACTGTGCAATCAGACGAGCTGCACAGGTGTTTCTCCAGCCAGCTGTTTATCACCGGCTGCTCCAGCCGCCGCCGCTCATTGTTTATGCATCGAACGGCTCGTCCCATTTGTTGGCTGTGGCACCATGTGATGCATGCTTTGTTGGCAAGACAACATCTGGGATGTTTTTCCATGTCAATCAGTGTGTGTGCATGTGTGTGTGTGTGCTTTACGTCAACCTGCCAGGGATTTTGATCAGTTCCTGGCTCTGATGATGGCTAAGCTGCGTATCTCTCGTTGCTCTCACAATGCGAGCCAACGTCGCTGACGTCACCTTTGATGTTTCTCCCAAGTCGCCTCCTGAGAATTCATTTTATAGGGGGATGACAGCTCCTTTCTGCTGCTAATAATACTGGGTGTCTGTGTGATCTGTGAAGGTCTTTTTAAGCTACCTATAAAATCTGACTTTATACTAATTAACTGTGCCATCAAGCTACAACACCAGGGAGTCTTAACGTCTTTATTCTCTCCAAAGCAATTTGAAGGTTAAAGTAAATGTTTGCGTTATTACAAAGGAGAGATTTCACTTTATATCCTGTGCCAAGGAACAACATGTCCAACCTGTGACAGAAACTTTTAATGTGAAACTTGTTTTGGTTCTTAGTTTAGTTATGGAGAGGACACTCAGATGTCTGTTTTGATCTGGAACTCGCTCAGATCATACTTTGTTTGGCCTTTACGGCACATCAACCAAGATCTGCGGAAGTTTTAAACTCACTTTTTTAAAACTCATTTGATGCCACTGTGTTGTGTGCAACTACTTGACACAACATGTTTAAGTGATTCTGTGGATTAGTTATTTCATGATAAGGTGACTGAAAATAGTTTGAAAGGAAGTAGAAGGTGTGTGAAATGTGTGAAGATGCATTTCTACATTTCAAACATAACTTTTTTTTAAGAAAAACTAAAAAACTCTTGAAACCGACTTGTCTGAATGAGTCACACTTGCATATGAGTCAATAGTAAATTATAAGGAATGTTCGCTGAGTGGGTTTAATCACTGTTAGCACATACCTGCAAATTAATTTGTTTACTTATGACCAACATTTCGTCTCAACTTCAGTGTGAGTACAAATATTTTGTGCTCCACAGTTGTAAAGAGTTCAACATTGAGACCGATTTTTCTTTCGAATGTGCGACAATGTGTCGCCAGACAAAGGCTCCGTCTTCTATCAGAGGCGGCGCTCAGAGGAAAAAGCCTGGCTAACAGCCTCCGCTACCAGCATTAAATGGGAGCTGAAAGAAAGCTCTCCGAGCTCCAGGCCTCCGAGCCTGGTTTTGTGGCTGTCGGGGCCACAGTAGGCGCAGTCGACTCAGAGGAAGCGAGCTTTCTGCCTTTTTCCCCCTCCACAAAAAAAGAGAGAGAGCCTGTTCCTTCGCAGCACTTTGTTATAAAGAATTCAAGCACTCAGTGAGAAGGAAGTGCCACATGCAGACTTTCTGGAGGTGTTATATTCGGAGATGTAAAAATGTGTTCACGTCACATCCAGCCAGGACCGCGTTGTACATCTCAACAGAACGTCTCCAGAAAGAAGCTGCTGCAATCTGTCAAAACGAGGGCTGCAGCGGGCTCCCAATTACAGCCCAGGGAGAGAGCGGCTGTCTGGGCTGCACAGACTCCCCTGCCACCGCGTCTTCCTCCTACATTACCGTACATACCTAGCCTCCGTGTCAAGATGTGACGTCGTACGAAAAAAGGGAGAAAAACAGATGTAAGTCAAAGTGGAGATTGAAGACGCAGTCGGACTGGAGGAGGATTTCCCAGCCTGATCAGAGAGATTCGTTATAGCGGCTATTAGAGCAATCCCCGGGACACAGGCGGAGACAGAGCAGAGACAGTGTGACGACTCGGTGCTGGAGACGGGGAGAGACGCTGCTCCAGTTCTCCAGCTCTCTGTGTTTCTATGTGAAACACAGAGAGCTGGGCTATTAGACCCGGCTGCAAATTGCATCATAGAGAGGCAGTTTGTTAAATTTTAAGAGGTGTTCCTGCATGTCTGAGGCTACGTGGTGGCCTGCATTCAGACAGCTGAGGGCCACAGCACAGGCTTGACACACAGTCAGGGGTATTTCAGCTTTTTCTGGACTTCAATCACAAGAGGGAAAGCATATATTCAGGGCTCCTACGCTACCTGAATAACATCTACGCGATCAAAACCGAGACATTCGCTCTTCTCCGCCTCATAATTCTCCTTGTTTCTCTCTTTATTTTTTTCGGGAGCAGGAAATGTGTAAATGATTATTTGAAGTTTGGAAAAACTGCATCTCTTTTCGACAAGCATCTGTGCCAATTTTATCCACTTCACACAAATTTTCAGTTTTCTCCTCTTGCCTTTTTCAGCAGTGATTAGTTTCACAGGGAGACGAGGGCAGAGTGATCACAAAGCATCTATGCTTTTTCTCTTGGTTTTCAATCTCGATCTCTTTTTTTCTTCTCCTGTAACAAGCTGCAGAGCTGTCAATTTCACACCCCAGCAACACCTGCTTAAGTTAGTAAAATCAAAGCATACATTTAAGAAAATGCTGTTATATGTAATTTCGACCCTGTGTCCTGGGAACGATCATGCACTCAGCTCGGGGATGAAACCGCCCTGTCTTTGTCCGGGGAATGTTCTGGACTGATAGAGGGATGCAGGCACTATGCAACAGTTTGACATCTGGAGCACAAACATTGGCTAAAAGTTGGGAAAACCTTCTCAGGAAAGAACACCCCTCAGGTTATGTTAGGTACTTAAAAGCTTTGCTAAAATATGAATAAAACTGCCGGAGGGTTGTGATTTTGTACCGTACATGTCGGCTATACTGTGGTGTTGTGTATTTATTGTTATCATGTGGTCCGATGTGCAGGGAGACCACCATATTCTCACCATGCACGAGACCAGAAGAATCTAGAATCTTGAATCAGACTGTGGGCGTTTTTGGAGGTCGGTTACTATGCACATCTTGCAGAACTTTAAGGTTATTTTTTGATAGCTTAGCTTTTAAATAGTTCCTCTTAGACATTAAGAGTACGTGTATGACTGAGTTTGTACAATACCAAAAATTTCCTTTGTTATCTGATACCCATACTTTGTACAAAAGCACAAAAGTATAAGCAAGAGAAACGTACATAATGTGTATGATTCTTTCCCTATTGATATGCAATTGTAGCAAAGTTATATAGTTTAGAGAGCTTCATATGAGATTTGATTAAAAAATACAAATGTTTGACATTGTCATGTTGGTATCAATCTGCACATCATGAACTGAAGTTGCTAAACAGACATTTTAGAGCAGTGTGTTGTGTCAAAACAAATTAAATCTACAGTACTTTCAGTGTTTTTTCATTTTCAGTGTTTACCATTTAGTAGATATTCTCTGTATCAACGCTCTGAAACTTGGCAGATTCATTCATTAGCAAAACTCTCCTTGTTATGCTGCAGAAACACACTCTCCGGGTGGCTCACACTGTTTTTACTGCTGCAGATTGTTAGTAAAGGAAAGGGGCTTGTTTCAGTCGGGATTAGTTTCACAAGGAGATGATGATAATTAATACCGAAGCACGTTTAGCGTGTAACTTTGGTCTTTTTTTTTTTTTTTGTTCCTGAATTTGCAGTGTCAGTAAGTTTGTGGGCTCACACAGTCTCGCTTGGATGAAGCTAATCCTGTTCGCACAGTACGGACTTATTAGACGAGGACACGTTCCTGCTACAACCGAAAAACACTCATCTGTGAATGAGTTATTATAGATCTGAACGCCGCAGAAGTTCTGAATCTGACTGTCTGAGGATATCAATGAGCCTCATTAGCTGCAACTATTGTCACATTTTTAATTAAGTCATAATAGTGTTTGAGCATCTCCAGCCAACACAAAAACATGTCGCGTGCCGTGTTTTGTGTTCCCCATTAGCCGAGACGTTGGGCCGCGTTGATGCTGTGTTTGGGTACTTTTGAAGATGAGATGATGTTTTGTGTCGTTCTCTCGTACGGTGCAATCTGCCCCTGCAGGCGCCTCTTATTGGATTGATGGAGTTTCTGGATTACCAGCGGATCAGCGTTCTGCGGGTACCTTCAGTCAACGCCGAATCTCAATTAGTCCCCTGACTGCGCCACGCTCGCTCTTCAGCCATAGAAAGCAAACTGTCACCTGCGTGTGACGTGACAGTTTCACTGACTCCAGGTCTGTGAAAAAGAACCAGACGTTCTCCTGACATGTCAGGGTCACGCCACGGGTTCGTTTTACACCACAGCAGCAACAGGAGGATGAGGTAGCAGGAGGAGGAGGAGGAGGAGGAGGCGAATACGGGAGATTGTTTGAGCTATGGTAGCTCGGAGGGAAATAAATAAATAAGAGTGGAGTTGATCTAAGAGACCGCTGGGCTGCTGCTAGTGATGAAACGTGCTCCGCTCTGTTGGTATTTCAAGGAATCATACAGGTTTACCATGATCGACCCATGTGTTGCAGTCACGCCACATTAGAAATTGAAATTGATTTCTGAAGGATGTTATTAGGATCCAGGCTATGACTTTTGCCACCCTGGTTTCCAAATGTAATTACAGGAATGTTAGACAGACAAAGAGGGGATGGGGGGCAGAAATCACATATCTGTATCCTGACATGGAAGTTTGTACGTGTGGAGATTCTGAACTTCTGAACAACATCAACATGCTTTGAATCATGGATCAGCTTAAAGAGAGCTACTGGAGGTTTGTCCTACTGGGAGTAGTACAACCTAGTGCATTAGCTGCTGTGGTCTTTCCTCTCTGATGGTAGGAATTGAGTTGACGTTGTCATTCGTTGCTTCCCTGAACTTTTCTAATTTGGAGAGGCAGATAAGAACCTTTGTGCACTGGCTCAACAGCAAACCCAATTTAAATCCTCTGAAAAGAGGCCAACTTGAGGCGATCGATATCGGTTCATATGAGAACTATATTATGCATATTTACACCCCCTCACCTTGCCGCCCGACAGCCTGCTCTGTTGGTTTTATGTTTTCATAGTGGACAGCATTTTGTTGTTTCTGCTGTCATAATCACTCATCTTTATGTTCTTACATCTCTCTCTCTCTCTCTCCCACTCTCTCTCTCTCTCTCTCTCTCTCTCTCTCTCTCTCTCTCTCTCTCTCTCTCTCTCTCTCTCCCTCTCTCTCTTCTACAGGGCACTGGAAGTCTGAGGCCTGCTTCAACTTCTGTGCGTGAATCCGACAATCAAGAAAATGAATCTGACAAAATATGAATTGCCGTCTTAGCTTCTGTCAAACATCTTCAGTGAACTTTAGAATCAGTTGTAAAAGACACACCACCCCCCCTTCGTTATTCCAATGCTACCACAAAACAAGCATTTTAGGATTGTTTGCTGGAAAAGCTTCACATTTTATTCCGAGATTCAACCTCTGACTCACATGTACAGCATATCGAGACTTACTGTTCTGCTGAGCGCATAAGGAACGCAGTGTTTTCATGAATTATAAATGGCAGACTAGTCAGCCAAGGATGGCATGGGGTGCAGCCATGCATCATGCTGCATGTCGTCTTCTTAAGGTAGCGCCGGGGCAGCCTCGCTGGCATCCACGGGGTTAAATATGAGAAGCGCTCAGGCTGAAGGCAGCACGGGGAGACATGGGGCCTGCTGTCGGAGGTTGTTTAGAAACAGAGAGGGAAGCGTGGCAGGTCATCCTCAGTTCTTTCTAGGATCAGTTGACCAATTATTCACCAGTCCATAATACTCAACAGTAAAAGTCTGCACTTGCAATACCCGACAGGTATAATTTTGCAGAACTTAATTGGCCAGGTCAACTTTTGCCTCGGGCAACGCACAGTCCGCGGCATACAAATGATGTCCGCTTGAGTTCGGTTATTTGCACATATGTGGATGGTTTCCAGGAAAAAGAGGAGAGTCTGAACTTGGCCTAGAAGCCTCTTTAGCTGCATCCCTGAATTTGGACACTGTCTTGTAATGAGTGGCATCAGTTATGGCTGCAGACGCCCTTGCAGTACACTTTCATTACCAGATGCATTTTTATGGCAGTCTTCAGAAATAAAGATGTGATGAGTGGTTTAATTATCTTCAAAGGGAATTAATTCTGTCCTGCAGCACAGAATATATATCACAAAGTGCAAGAGTTTACAGCTTAACTGATAAATACAGTGATGTCAAATAATAATGACAATGAAAGTAACTGTAAAAACTATAATAAATAGAAAATAATACATAGTAGCAACCGCATTTTTTTTCCTAGAATTTCTATTTCAGTTTTGAAACTTCATTTAAGGGGTGTTTCAGGAATGGAAAAAAAAAAATCTATTCCAGTGACAATTATCTACCTACCTATCTCTACACACCTCCCTGCCTACCTCTCATATGCACTATGTCTCACCCCTGCTTTACTTCACCAGACATACTTCCTATTTGCATTTTGCCGTCTAACTCCCAGTTTCTTGGAGGAGCTGCATTGACTGTAGTTGCTATTTTCTACCTTGCAGTCATGTTATCGAACACACGCGCCAGCCCCCCGTGTGCCTTTGCAAAATATACAATCTGAGCAACCTGCAGGGATGGAAAACAAGGTGGGGGAACGTGTCTCAGGGACCGTGCTGTGTTTCTGCTCCTCCACTTCTGTGTGACACCTGGTTTTCCTGCAGCAGACAATCAGTTTCTGATCGCTCCCTCGCTACATTCTCCACTCATCTGCATAGAGAGCCCGCCATATTGAACATGATCTAAAGGGTAAAAAATGGGCTGAGAAAACAGAGGGAAAGGGTCATTAAGCACCAGGTTGGGAGACGGCGAGAGACAGCTAGGGAGACATAGAGTCCCAACTTCATCAAGATTAATCACTGACATCTGGTGCCTTGGAGGACCTAGTTAGTAACCCTCTGTTTTCCCCCTGGTTGTGTGTGAATCATCGGTGGCAGGCAGAGATGCAGGAAGCGCGGCCCCGGATGCCTGCTGCATCTTTTGTCATGCTGGGTGACAGAGGTGTGTAAAGAATAACAGCGATGGGGTAAACTGTACACAAAAACACTTGTAGTCAGATGATCCTGCTGCCATTTGTTTTAATCAGCCGAGAAGACATTATTTGTGGTATAGAAGATTATATTGTCTGAGCAGATGGATGGATGGGTAGGCAGTTACTATGGATATATAGATAGATGAGTTTCCTATGACCCTTAAAAAGACATAAAACCTGAATATATTTTTAGCTTTTATTTATATTGTTTATTTTCTTCACATGCAAACACACGTCTGTGCAGTTTGCTACTCCACAAGTAGAAATTGTACTTGACTGACATTTTAAAATTATTGCTTTTATTTTGAAAAAAACAAACTGTAAAACTGAAATGTAAATAAATGCTGTTTGACACACATAAATCCTTCTTATATCTACACCCAGATGGATACATAGATTTACTGATCCTTCCGGAAGGTTCCCTCAGGGAAATTCAAGCTGCGCTCATAAAACCACACTGAAAGTGAAAGTGAGAATCACCATGGACTGTGTGCACTCAAACTAAAAACTCAGAGGTGAGGAGGCTGGCCATATATATGACTTCAATAACATGTACAATAGAGTCTGATAAAATCAATTAAGTGCTTGATATGCATGATGTTGTCAAAGGGAGAACACATTACACACCAGATTACAATAGAATAAACACAATGTGGGAGTCCCTGACACATATTGGCTGATTTAACAGAACCCTACTGCACACTGCGTGGAGCAGAGATGAATTGATGGCGAGGCAGGGATAGACAGTGAAGGTCGAGAAGGAGTGGGGGAGCTCGAAGGAGTGTGTGTGTGTGTTTGCGTGTGTGTGTGTGTGCGTGTGGAGGGGGGGTTTGGGGAGGTGGGGGGTCGGACTCCTCTCTCTATTAACTATGGGCCTGAAGGAGGCTCTTCTTACTAGCACCCGGTTCAAGCAACGACACATTATTATGTCGGGTTGAAGCCCTGGGCTGTGACTTAGAAAGAAAGAGTCTGACCCACATCTCCAGCAGCTCCTCGGGACGCCATTATTCCTGTTAGTGTTTTGGTGTGAGAGGCTGGACCGGGACCGGCACAGACGCCAGCTGCGGTGGAGCAGGTGAACCCATCACGCCTGTGATAAACCGGATGATTAAGCTTCAATGGGAGCCAGATGATTGTGTGTTGCGCTGCAAGGCAAAACAGCAAACTGTCTGAAACTGTGGCGTCAGAGATGTGACTTTATGCATATGTTTGTTATTGAAAAACCAGAACGATAATATAACGTTATTACTGGAACAGCAGGTCCAAAATGATCTGAAATGCAGCCAAAACCACAATTCTGAACAGAGACAGAATGTGAAGCATCCCCCTCCCCACCTCCAAAGTAATTTCCATGTACCTGCCGTTCCTCACAGTAAATGAAGGCATCAGACTGCAGCAGTTTGGTGAAGTTTCTGGTGAAATCCTGGTTCCTCCTCTGATTCTCTGATTCTCTGATTCTCCATCATGTAAGGCTGGACGTAGACATGCGCCATAGCTGAATCAAAGTCACCACTCAGTTCAGGATCATGGTGAGGAGCTCTGTATGAACATAAAGTCACATAATAATTGCACATCTCAAACTGGGATCATGAGAGGGCTGTGAAATAGCATCTGAAGTATCTCTGATAAAGCCGCTGGTCATAGCTTCTATGTTGACGCCCTCTTTACAACATGCACCTTGGTCCAGAGTGGACTTCTGCCCAAGTTCCAGACTGCGGTCCAAGGTCATCTCTGGACAACTGTAATGAGATAGAAACACGCTCTGGGCACTCTCTGGCAGGAAGACTAGTAAGGAGAGTCGAGTAAGAAAACGGTGGCTGTAAAATAACCAGAACATTATTTATTCCCCGATAGAGAGCAGCCTCCTCCATTAAACTTCATGGAAACCTTGTAAAATAAAAAAGCGAGATTTGTCACTTTGAGAAAAGAGCAGCTCAGCCATGCTCTCCACCTGTAGCAGGGGAAGGAGTCCAGCTATGGTCTCATTATGCAGGGCTGACATTGACTTGAATGGAAGAGGTGGATAGGATTCTTACTTAGAATATTTTTAACCATCCAGAGAACCTTTGCTTTTCCTTTGCCTCTACAATGCAGCTTTTTGTATGAAAAATGTCTGTAAATCACATGTACTTTGTGTGACTGTTAAAAAAAAAAGGTTTGAGAACTTTTACTTCTGTTGGAATATTTGTTGGATTTTTTTGCATATGAGAAGTTGCTATTCATCCCTGGAGTCTTTTTGCACTGTAACACCGCTGAAAAGACTTCATCTGAGCGTTCTTCACAACATGTGGGTTCAGAGGAGGGGAGGAGAAAGCCAGGCCATGTTAATCTGGTTCACACAAGCTCCTTTCTGTGTGGTCTCAACAAATATAATATCCCATTTGAGCCATCTATCCTGCATTTCCAAGGGCGTTATCTCGTTATTGATTGGATGAAAGTGAAGAGATATGGATATTACCGGGCTGAAGGCCACAGAGGTGCTGAAGGTGATTCATGGGAGGGTCTTCCACATAATTCAGACCCTGGACAAATAGTTCATTTTCAACAGTGTTGGCATTTGAAGAAATCAAATCCTTGAGGTGAATTTAAAGCAGGGGCCAGAGGCAGATCTGAACCTCGCACACACCTGGCAGACTCCTGCCAGGTCCTGTAGTTATCTTTCAATTACCGCCACAATATACTCCACCTCCGCAGACAAACAGCCGCCGCCTCTAATCCACCGCCTGCACAGGCCGCCAACATCACCGCTCCCAACCACGCTCCCATAACTATTAAATGCATTTCCTCCGCTATTTTTATTTCTTCTCCTTCTTCTTCTTCTCCTTCCTATTTTCAGCAATCGCTGCAGAATGTTTCATCCTAACTGCCGCCATCGTCGCCCGGGATGGCTATAGAAGATTATCGTTGTGCAGATGTGGGGAGGGATGAAAGAGTACTTCTCACAGTTTTTTTTTCTCCCTTTTTTTTCCACTTTTTTTTCTGCAGGGACTAACCATTATCATTTCCCTGACCATGCCCTTTCTGCTAATTCTCCTCCATATAGCCTCAACCTTTCATATGGCTGTCAGTTGTAGAGAACCAATTAACATATTGTGTCCGAGGGAGTCATTCTTCCCAACACTGCTCAGTTTCCCTCCCTGTGTTTTTGTCACACAGCGAGCTGGTGGGCAGAGTCACACAAATTAGCGGTGTGGGCTGGAAGGCTCAATTACCTTTTAAGGACTTTAGAGGTAGCCTGTGTCCGTGTCAGCCTGTCTCAGAGCTTCCTCCAACCTGCCTCGATAAGGGCATAAAACGAGACGGGGAGTGGAAAAGGACTGAGTGTGTGTGTGTGAGTGTGTGTGTGTGTGTGTGTGTGTGTTGTTGGGGAACAGAGGGAGAAGAGCAATTGGTGTGCAAGGCAAGGGCTGGGTTGAATTTCTAAATGATCTAATTTCTGTGTCTGCAGAGCGTCTCACTGTTGGCATCCCTGTTTTCCCCGGAGACAATGGCAACTCTCTTCCTCTCATCAGCCCACCTCAGTCTCACCTCAGCACCTCCACCCCCCACCCCCCACCCCCCCCCACCCTCCCTCCCACATCTCCTCCTATCGCCTATTGTGTTCCACGGAGTGCGAGGAAGGGGCGACAGCCAGCCTGAAAGTCCATTTGAATACGATGGCAGGGGTGTATTCTCAGAGGAGCAGCACCACTCTGTGAGCTGTGCCAGGCCTGGCCTTGTTATCCATCTGTGACCATGTAATGGAGATGGATACTGTACCGCTGGCAGCCTGAAATGGAAGAGATACATGGGCCAGTGGATATCAAGCATCTCAGAGTGTGAAAACGCTGCAAGCATTGAAAATGTAAAGCAAGAGGCAAGTATGGCAGCGCTGTGATGTGTGCGATATCGGTGCGGCTCAGAATGGGAAGAACTCGCCCGGTTCCTGCAGAATAGACACCACGTTACCCCCATAATGGAGGAAGATCCCGCCTCGCGACAACGTGAGCTACGTGTTGGGGAGTGCTGGCCGTGGCTGCCAGTGGTGTCTTTTGGCTGCGGAGACTCGGGATCATAGCAAAGCTGCCGAGGCAAGTTGATCCAGGGAGTCGGCTGATGAATATTTATAAAAATGCATCGACTTTGTTTTCTTTTCTGCACAAGTTTGGCAAAATGCAGAGCTTGTTAAAGACCCGTCGAACTGTCTGACTGTGCATGTTGAATTAGGTGTCACGTCTTTATATTTGCACAAAACAAAAGGAAGGAGAGGAATCTCTGCAGCAAATCGAGCAGACGTTGATTAATGTCTCAGCAAAACCTGAATGTTTGGTCTTCGACCACAACGTCAGACGATGAACATCTTATTTTTGATTGTTTAGATTAGAACAAATTGCACGACGTCTACCGCAGTCCATCACTAATCCCCGTTCCTCCTTCCTTTGTGTTTTAGACATAATTTGAGGTCTCAGCAACTGAGTGGCTTTAACTTTTTCATTCACATTCAACTGGAAATGATAAATAATGAGCGCTTTCAGAGCAGGTTGTTGACAGTAAATAAATGAGGTAAAATCCTCATGGACCCATTAAATTTGGCTTTTAAATCAGTTATTTTGTAGAATATGATTTTGGATTTTAGTGAATAAGGTGTCTCCAACACAGCCATCTTTGGATACGTGATAAACAGCAGCTAACTCTATAAGACTGCAGTTTTAAAGCACAATTTATTTAGCACATTTCACTCTCCCACATTGTTTTTCTTGTGTGTTTGGCTGAACGGGTGTAACGCTTTAAGTAACAGTGCACGCCCTAGGTTAAGAGGCTCCAGTTAAAAATGGGAACGCCTTCATATTGAATGGAACTCAATGAGACGTTGCCTCTTTGTGACCTCAGGTAGATATACCTTAAATTCTAAATGATGCTTCCTACCTCTAAATAAGACCATAAAAAAGAGATCCGGCTGGTAGTAAACCAGCAGGAAGCTTTTGTCACACAGTTGATAAAAGCGTGTGGCATGCACGGGTCTGTGTGGCATTTTTAGATGGACTCATCTGGAGATATGGGCGCCTTCCACAAAGCAGCGGGAACACACCTTGAATGCGAAGCACCCCCGGCTCACTCCTGCGCGGCCATATTTCAGTCCCGAGCCGGTTCCTGCCTCGGCCGGATAATATATTTTTGTTATGCTCACGCTGACCAAGAAGTCCCAGTCAGCAGTTAAATTCACACATTACAGAGGATGGCAGGTCACCTTTTATTTATTGATATTGTTTGATATATTTATAAGTCCAAGCTCATGCATTATCCATGTGCCCTCGCGGTCCATATAAATCTTTGCACAACAAGCAGAGCGACGCGACGCGAGAAATAGAGACCTGAGATCACGGCACTATTAATAGAATTTGACGAATCAAATATTAAAATGGATATTTAGCATTCGTCTGTTAGTGTCTTGGATTGTGCTCCAGCGCGGATTAAAACCCGCACAGCCGATCTTGTAATTAATTGCTTAAGTTGAAGCTGCTGCAGAACAAGTTTGTTCATTTGCTTTCCACTAATACAAATTGATATTATCCAGTGAGATCCTTGCGCATTGTTCGTTTTCTATCTGCTTGATTGTTTAATGAATTTCCTGCTGGCGGAAATCCATAAACGGCTCTACTGTTCCCTTCTGCAAAACAAATATATGTACATATATAAAATCTCGCATTTCTTTTTTGTCTCGGGTATCTCCACAGTTAATTGTTCATTACCCATTCTTGTCAGAAAAGGCTCCTGCAGCTGCTCCGCAACCCATCCAGTGGCAACGGGCTTTGTCTCAACTGCGGAATATGGGAGAATGGTGTGGGAGGTGCATGGAGGGGAGAAACATGATTTTCACACTCAATACTGCATGAGGTGAGGACAGCTCCATTCCTCGCTGTGGCCGGTTCAGTCATCCGGTCCAGCTCTGTGTGCAGCCACACACACGTCTGAGTCGCCGTGTTTCAGCATCAGATCGTCCGTTCTCAAATTTCTCTCCATCAGAGCTCAGTCTGTCTCAGCCGCACCGCTCTTCAACCTGCAGCACATGAAGGCCTTTTGTTCTGTGCTCAGAGTCTGCACTGAATGACAACCTGAGTGTTAAAATTATAGATTACATAAAGTGTGGAAAAATAAAAGTTTTGGTGGATGTGTGAGTTGTCTTGTTTTATTTTTTTTCATATCAAACTCTAGGACAGAGGGAAGGACTGGACTGGAAGGAGCCTTTGTTGTTTGGGAACTTTGATCTTCCACCAGGGGTCACTGTTGTGAAAGGAGATTGATCTCAACTAACCCCCTCCTGAGAAGGATCAATGAGTCCAAGTCTCAGTAGCCAAGCCCTCCTCCTTTCTGTGCATGTCCGTCTCACTCTCCCTCTGTCTCCCTCTCTCTCTGTATGTATGTATATGTGTGTTAGAAAGACACAGAGATGGAGTGTGTGTGTGTGTGTGTGTGTGTGCGTGTGTGTGTGTGTGTGTGTGTGTGCATGCTGTCCTTTGGCTCAGTGTGTTGGAGGTACACTGCTAAGCAGTCACAGGAGAGGCGTAGCGCTGCGTCCTGGGCTGGAGCCGGGCTGTACGGCTCTGGAATGTGAAGCGTCGTCTGCGGCACTGACGTGCTGCTGAGCCCGGGGGCCGGACAGCGTCAGCTCCACCAGGCCGCCGCCACCGCACGCTTTGATCTGTGTGTGCGTCCGCCCGGCCGTCGGTAATGACGCCTTAGCGTGTGGCATCAAACCTGCACAATGCAGGCAGCGAGATAGAGAGAAGGCAGGAGAATGAATCTAGAAAGAGTGCAGCCCTCATTGTTGATCTAGAGCCTGTGTCAGTTTACTAATATGATTTTTGGCTTCTTTTTTCCATCTGTAATGAAACCAGAGACTAATAAAAAAAGTGCAATGAAATACTAGAGTGCTACCACCTTGCTTGGATGGAGCGATGGAGGAAGGGATGGATGGAGTGAGAGGATAAGACTGAGCAAACCTTTTCTAAACCGAAGACGTTTAGCTGCTTCAACATGACTGAACTGAACATTTTGTCACATTAGCACATCGAGTGCTACTTCCAAGCATTTCCATTGAAGGGTGAAGGGTGAGCTGTAATTCTTGTAAGTATCCCGTGATATCCCGTGTAAAATGTTGTTCTCCAAGACTCCAATTTTGAGGAGGATGAACATCCAAAACATTGATTTTATGAAATATTTTAATCAAATTGGTAAAACAAAATGGCAAGCGCATATTGGAACGTCTGAAAAATCACCTCATAAAAATGTGTGTGACAAAGTGTTTCCGTTGCCAGTTATTAATTGGAATATTCAGGTTTTGCACTTCCCTAGGGGTGATGGAAATGCAGCTATTGTGGATATTTAGTCCTAATTAAGTAGCCTCAGCGTTTCTGTCAAAAGCCATTTTGAGGATTAGAACAGTATACTAATGTGTTTGTAGATCTAGTTGTATTGCTTGAGTGCAAAACGAGCAGACAACATTGAAATGAGCACTGCAAAGAACACTAACCACTCCCATGCTTTGCAGCCTCGTCTCAGGCCTACAGCAACTGTTTAATGTTTCCCAAAACATCGTCGTAGCACAACGTTTTTTCAGTCGTTCACCCATCCGCTGCTTTAATGTGAACATTGCCAATGAAAAACAACATTTGTTAAAAGACAGACCGGTGGTGGAGTCTTAGCGTTCTGTTTGGAGCTGCGATAAAACTGAAATTCAAAAGCTTGAAAATCGCTGAGCTAAGTGTTAATAATACATATGTCTGTAGTTTTCTTAGACGGGCGAACCATCTGTTCCAGGCAGCCCGAAGCCTCCCTGTTCTAATTGTCCCGTCTGTGGTGTTTGATATGCATAATTAGACTTTTAATAATCTTTGCTATGCAGGTGATGTTTGCCATGAGTTCACAGAGATTTGTGTTTCCCCATCAGTTGAAATGGAGGATTATGAAAGCGCCCATTTTCCGAGTCCTGATACGAAACACAGATCATCACTTTAGATGTGGTGCGAAACGTAGAAAGCATTGCTTTTCTTTTGTTCACAGGTCAGAGGTTTGTTTGAGCTGCTTTGATACTTTCACATTACCAGTGGCTTCGGTGAGTGTGCAGGTCACTGGCGGGGGCGCTTCCCGTCAGCTCCGCATCACATTTCAGCATCTTTTCCCTCAGCGGTTCAGCTTTTATTGCAGGCACCTCCTTTGTTTTGGTCCACTCTCAGCTCTGCGCTCAGCCTCGTCTCCGGCTGCAGTGTTAAAAAGCTCCTGAGCGTCCGGTGTGTGCTACCTGCCCGGCACAGAGTGCTTGACAGACAATGGTGGGAACTTAATGGTGCATTTAGCAGCCTAGGAGACAAAACTCTGTGTGGTTATAGCAGAAAGAAGAGGAAAGCTGCTACATGGATTGAGAATATCGGGCTTCACTTGGACACACAATAACCTTGAATGTCTGATTGAACTACGTTTGCTTGGTGTGTAAATCATCAATAAGGAAGCAAATAAGTATATTTAAAGAAACTGAAAGCATGAATTTCAAGCAGCTCTCTTTCCTTTGTTAGTTGAAAAGTAAAGATGTTTTGAGAGAGATGACTCATTTCCACTTTCTGCCAAACTGTTGGACTAATGAAAGAATATCTTATCAATCTTACATAATGGCTGACATTCAACACAAAGTTTTGTGCATCTGACTCAGAACCTTTCAAAAGAGGAACTGAAAGGAAACTGGCCCTCCCAAAATACACCTGAAGCCAAAAGTCCAATAAAAGAACACAATTTCTTATCTTAGCTCATATAACACTTAATAGCGAGTTTAAAGAGTGTTTCATTTCCAGCCGCCACCTCCATCCCAAAGTCCGAGCTGCATTCACAGGTACAAGGGCTTTTCCAGCGTCGTACAGTAGGAGTGGCATCAGCATCTCCTCTCAGAGCAAATGTTGATGTGTAATGAAAGCTACAGTGCGTCCTTTGGGGGGAGCTGTCTATGAAAAATGCAAGCGCTCGGCAGCAGCTGGAAATGCATCACAAGCACCAAACCGCAGCACTTCAAAACAAGATGTCGGTGATGTCGGACAAGGCGGCATTCTGCAACATGTCCCGCGTTATTTAAGATGATTTTCGTAGCGCTCGGCATTAGAGGAGCGCCGTGTGATCGCCTCGGCCTCCTGCCTTTTATTTTTCACGCTCTCAGTGAGTTCTTATCAGGCGCGGGGCTCCGGCACAATGGCAGTGTTGTGGCGTTGCCGCTGATGCCCGCTGAATGCCCACAGTGGCAGCGGAGGTTTAGAGAGCGCACTCAAAGGACCGGCTGATCAAAGCAGCGTTTCATCTGCGAGCTCTGCCGCCGCGGCGAATGCCAGAGATGTGTTACGACACAGATCTGATGCTGGGAGACTGACAGCCAGCTCTCTGATGACCCCTGTGCCAGCGCGCGCCACAGAGAATAAACAGGAAAATAAACAGAGGTAACAAATACTGTACAGAGCACTGTGCAGCCGTGATGAGAATGTAAAGACCGCACTGCAGTCGGAGACCGGGCTGGCTGAGGAACTGCATGTGAGGACAGACAAGATGATCTACATGGGATGTGACAAGATGTACTGGCATATTCTGTCTTAGGAGGTTGGTCATGAATCATCTTTGTTTGTCCATGCGATTTTGATTCATGAAATCTGTGTTAATTTATGTGAAATTATTGCTGTAGGTGGCTTGGTCTCAAAGTGAGACAGCGATAAGAAAAAGCCATAATTATGCCTACATTTTGTGCAATTTTCAGCTGTGTTAGCCTGTCCAATTGGGGAAACAACAACAAAAACAACGGTTACTGTATGTAAAAACTCAGAAAAATGGTGACAGATGTTGATTAACAACCTCCATCGAATGTGATGGGGGTGACCACTTTGTGAAAGGAGATGCTGCAGTAATCAAACTTCTCACACAGCTGCAAAAACTGTCAAAAAAAACTGACCAGGATGTTATAATATCACTGGAGGCATACCTGAAGTTACATCTGGGATAGCACCATGTGGAGCTTGTGTATGTCCACCATACTATCCACTATCCCCAGTCAGACTGAGACTGGTCCAATGAGAGGGGAAAAGACCCAAAACATGTGCCAGTAGTACATAGTAGAACTGTGAAGCCCTGGATCCAGGCAGGCCTCAACAAACTGATGGTGAATTGTTGTACTTAAGTATGATTTTGTTATTTCAATTACAAGAAGAAGATGGATCTGGACCTCACGTTATTACAGTTTCAATTGAGGCAGTTTTCTTCAAACATGATTAACAAAGCTTTATTCAATACAACCAGATGCTTTTGATAACTGCTCTACATTCATTATGCTTCATTAAGGCTGCAGAAAGACCCTCCCATGAGTGGTTGTCGTAAAACACTGTGTGAAGAGGCGACACGGACCAATATCTCTGGGACACTAAATCTATATTCACTGATGGAGGAAAATAAACCGGCAGCTTTGCATGTGGTTCAGGAAGAGACAGCTTCCTGTTAGAGCTTTGAACGAGCCTGTTCTGTTCTGTTAAAACATGCTTCAAATCAAGGTGGATTTTCAAAAGAAAAATTATTGACAAAATGGAAATGCATTTGTTTTATTCATCATTCGCACCCAAAACTATTTAGAATGTAAATGATGAATGTTGAAATCTGACTCTCACAGTGTTGATCTGTCGTAGCTAAGTCCGTGGTGATGTTGGGATGCAGATTATACAACGGAACTTTGCCAAACTTCTTTAAGAGGTTGTGTTTAGTTACTGTACTGACTCATACCTGAGAACTCTGAACTGTGAAAACTCCTGAATAACAGCGACTGAGTGATTGCTTTCCACTTAATGATCAGACTCAGTCTATTGCTTTTTGTTACACTTTATCACCTACATTTGCTCCGGAGCCCGAACATAAGGGCGAGAAAACAAAGAAAGCGCTGAGACGACCAACAAGTCATCCATCACCGACCCCGGGCTGAGGAGCCAGCAGGTCAGCGCGGTTAACCTCGCCGCCTTTAATTGTTCCCAGGTGCAATCAGCCGCGGTCAGACTCCCCGAGGGCGGCAGCCAGCACGTCGATGGGGTCGCGCAGATACTCCCACACTCCACTTCCTGCCCCGGTGCATTATGGACGAGGTCTTGTCAGCGGCGCGACACACAGTCGATGGCGGAGTTAGAGCGAGGTTAACGTCGCTGTACGGCTGCATTTGTCCTCATCAGGCGTGTAAACACGCAGGAGTCGCTGAGCGTTATCACGTCATCCATCAGAGGACACGCGTGTCCGGCTCACAGCTGCTTCGTTACATTAACTTTGTTTTGGTTTTGTTTCGTTTTTTTTGCTCAAAGGGAACCTGGAATGCTAAAAGAAGAAAAGGTTTCTCTCTTGACCAAAGAAGTTGAGCAGCAACACAACATCAGGTCCTCATTTAGTTACAGATTTTAGAATAGAGTAAGAAAACAAATACATCTGGACCAAGAGATAATCTGATGTATAACAGTTTTGGTTAAAGTCTCCTGGTTCCTCCTCAGTCTCTGGTTCCTCCTCAGGTTCCTCCTCAGTCTCTGGTTCCTCCTCAGGTTCCTCCTCAGTCTCTGGTTCCTCCTCAGGTTCCTCCTCAGTCTCTGGTTCCTCCTCAGGTTCTTCCTCAGTCTCTGGTTCCTCTTCAGGTTCTTCCTCAGTCTCTGGTTCCTCCTCAGGTTCTTCCTCAGTCTCTGGTTCCTCCTCAGGTTCTTCCTCAGTCTCTGGTTCCTCCTCAGGTTCCTCCTCAGTGTCTGGTTCCTCCTCAGGTTCTTCCTCAGTCTCTAGTTCCTCCTCAGGTTCCTCCCTGTCTCTGGTTCCTCTTCTGGTTCTTCCTCAGTCTGGTCATGGACATGGATGCATCAAAGCTCCATAGCTCCAGTCACCACTTAGTGAAGGAGAACAAGCTGAGGAGCTGTTTAGTAAGGAGCATAAAAGCACACAATATTCTCACAGCTAAAAATAGGATTGTGAAAGGACTGTAAAATAGAAATTGAGGTATTTGTAGCTAAATCAATGTTCCATAGCTTGCTCCTCTTTACCAAACATCCCTGGTCCTGTGACTGAAAGGGAAGAGAGTGAATCAGCCAATGAAAAGGTGCAGAAATGGACTATAAACCATCTAGACTCTGAGGCTCTTGACATGAAACCAGAGCTCCATAGCTTCTATGTTGACGTCATGAAAACATGGACCAGTTGCTTCAGGCAGAGGAAAGGCAAAAACCATACCTTCAAAATGCAATTATAGGCTGGAGTTAGATCGATTCAATTTCAAAACAGTGACCTCATTTATTTACGTCTGTGGTGTCGCTCAAGCTATTTTTTGCTGCATTTCTTTTTCTTTTTTTTGGCTTTTGTTCTGTTTATCACACCCTTACACTGTGCTTCTCTGTTTTCCAATCCCCAAACCTTTCAATCACTTTAATTTTATCAGTCAGTAGCTGTTGCTTCCCGGCCCTCATCTCCAGTCTCGGATGGATAATGTAATAATGTATAATGAATAAAGTTCGCAAGCTTTCATGGATGTGTCTCTAATTTTGGCAGCTCCCTGACAAACTTCATAAATCAACAGGCAGCTTCATGAGTCACGACGGCCAGATTTCACCTGCGTCTGTGGTGGAAAGAAGAAAAAAGCTGCAACCCGAACCTTTCAGGAAGTAATGACAGGTGTGCTGTCTTCTTTCTTTCAGATCAGTGGACACTGAAAAACAAGTGATCTGAAGACACTGCATTTATTCATTTCAAATCAAGTACCAGGAACCAAAAAAGAAAGTGTTTGCTCTCCTCTAAATGTCCTTTCAGTCAATCATTCACATACAGGTATCCATTAAGGGGTCAGCGTCTGCTGGAATGTATAAAAAGAGAAATGCGTCCGTGGTGAAAGCCAGACAGTCTGGACATAATCTTCTCCACGCGGTGCATAAAGTCGGCTCTCCATTACAACGCATGATGACGGCAGACGGCATTATGTTGTGCTTTTTGGAGGAGAAATACACCTTTGGTTACTTTTACGCAGTCAAAGGCCATCAATCAATCCGCGCTGCTCGCTGCATTACAGGATAAAGTGTTGTAATTTACCTTTTTTCACTGAATCTGCCGTCTCTCAATCCGCCTCGTCTCCCCTCGGTCGCTGAGCTCCATCACCAGACGGGGGCTGTCTGTCCTGTTTATGTGCAGCTCTAATGCAGAGAGGGGAGGAAGGGGCAGAAAAGTGGATGGGGGGGGTGGATGGAGGTTTTTCAAAGGAGAAAAGACTGCAGCCACTTTGCAGTTCTATGAATATTATGGGGAAAAAAAGAAAAAAAAAACCTTTCGAAGCCACTTTTTCAGTTCAGATTTGAACATTGACCGTTCAATGCACTTTTTTGCCTTTATTTGCACAGGAATGTAACAAAATTACATTCGACAAATAGCAAAATGGGCTGAAAGCACCACCGCTGGTAGGAGAATGAGTTCAGTCAAATCACAAAAAAAAAAAATTCACACAGACATAAAAATGACCTTTATTGGCCTTTTACATGGCTTTGAAGCTACAGCAGACACTCAGCAGCAATTTTGAATCTCTAAAGCATTCAACCTGAACATGGATGGATTGAAAAACAACTTTTGGAAGAGTAGAAAGGTTACTCAGGACCAGCAAGGAGGAAAAATCCACGACTCCCTAAAGTCAAAAAAGATTACAGTATCCATCAGTTATTTAAAGCCACTGTTGGAGAGAGCATAGAAGCAAATACTGTAGAAGTATCTGACATATGTAAACAACAGCGATTGCAGGTTCACGTCACAAGTTTTCTTAAGACTACAATGCATTTTTTTTTTTATCACTCCAGCTCAAAAACATTTCCAAAATCACTTCTGTTCTTCCATTAATCGCTGTAGAACAAAGTGTTCATTCTGTCGTCTTATCCTGCCTGGACGTCTGCGAGGCCTAATTTATGTGCCTCAGCTCTGGCGCCTTATCGCGCTCCATGTCAGGATGCAGTGAAGCCACAGCCCTGAGAGAGAGAGAGAGAGAGAGGGAGAGGGAGAGAGAGAGAGAGAGAGAGAGAGAGCTCCCATACTGCCTTGCACCGGCTCCCAATTAAACAGAGAATCAAATTTGAGATTCTCCTCATTACCTTCAAAGTAGAGTCCAGCACAGGGTCAGGTAGTCGGCATCCCTGCAGGAATCCATAAAATAAAATAAAAACACCTTTTTTCAGGGGGATGGGGAAAGCTCCTTGGACAAGCGGCGCAGTTTGAGGTTTGCATCAATTAAATCGCGATGAAATATAAATCAAAATGAATTTGTTATAGCTTGCGTTACAAACCCGATCGAGCGGGAAAGAAACAAGCACGCAACTCCTGGATGACTGACATGCGGCATCACACGCATGTTCCTCCATTATTAATCAAAGTAACCAATTACTCCGCCATGCATTAGTGAAAGGGAACGCCGACCTCCGCTGAACTCGCCAGGCGTCCGAGCAGGCGTCCGAGCCGTCCTCCTCACTGGTGGGGGGGGGTGCTGGGAGGTGTGTGTGTGTGTGTGTGTGTGTGTGTAGGGGGGGGGGGGGGGGGGGGGGGGGGGGGGGGTGTTCAGCTCAGGCTGGCTGTTGATGTGATGGATGTGGTGGCGGGGACCAGGACAAGCAGCCTCTCAGGACGGAGCTACAGTACGCAGCACTAACTGGTCTTATTGATGACATACTACCTCCCAACCAGTCTCAGCTCTTCTTTTTACTCCACCTCACTAACAAATTAATAAGATGACCTTTCAGTAACATCGACTGCTTCCCATCCGTAACACCCGTCGGCTCATGTGTGTGCTGGTCAGGAATGTGATTGTCGGACGAGTCGGATTGATTAGACTGATGCTCTCAGTCGCACTAGGACGCTCTGACGATCGCTCCACAAGACTGCAAAGAGAATGACTGACTTAGGTAAAAACCTTGACTCCTTCCTCTCCCCTGAAGCAAAAAGCACAAAGCCATTTTTGGAGAAATATTCCTGACAAGCGTCAGAAGGAGGAGAAGCCGTGGTGAACCTCACCACAGATTCCCCCGGAGCCCTGAGGATGAATCCTGATGAGTTTTATTGATCTCCTGACATTTCATGTATCTCCCTCCAACAGGTGAAGTTCACATATCCATTGAAGCGCCGTCTACTTTAGCGATAGAAATATATCACTGTGACAAGACTGTAAGCTTATTGTGTCATGGAGGAATAATAAAAAAAAGTCAGAAATACAGTGTTCTAATAAATTGTCCAACGTGCTGATAAGTGATATTGAATGTGCTTGGTGCACCTGCCATGTTTCTGTGTGCAACAGCCAGTTTAACTGGAAACTAGCATGGATGTGGAAACTTAGCCGCCACTTTTAATGATCTACAGCAGATGGTCTTAAGTTCCTGCGCTCCGGCGCTACACTCCAGCTCCATTGTTGCCAGTTAACAGGCGGTTGGACGTTTTCAGCGTGTTCATTAATCTTAGATGTGTGTGAATTGCCATTAAAATGGCACATTCTGTAAGTTCAGGAAAGCCGAGTACGCCTCATTTAAAATCACGCCCGCTGGGACACACGCTGTACATTTTACGTCAGCGGGAAAGTAGCGATGAGAAGTTCTCCGCACTGCGACTGTGCTTGAACTTTCGCTGCTTTAACATCTCGCAGAAACAGTTTAATAAGTCACAGTCATGTTTGCACCGCCGCCAGCCATGCAGCAGATCCTCTGCGTCTCTTCGCTGACTTGTTTTCCTGGAGCAGGAAAATGGCTGAAATTGTCCATTTATCCAGTTGTCAGGAAACTCCATTTCCCTGGAATTTTTATGTCCGCCATGTCCACAAATGGGCCATCGAACGCCGCTTGACTGTCAGTTCAATCTGCAACACGGGGGCAAGTTGCAGGATTTGTCTACATACGTGGAGCCAAAGCTATTTGGTCAGACTGAATGATTAATATTCCTCGGGATGACAAGGGTAAACAGAATGAACTCGTCTGTGATGGCAGCTCGCAGCCCGAGGACAGCCAGACATGGATAGCCGCGCTGACAAAATTCCCTTAATCCTCATCCCTTCAGATTAGGGAAACAATGCTTACAACAGGAAAGGGCAGAAAAGAGCGAGGCAGACGACTGCTGACCTGACAGAAAGCCAATGTGGAAATTGCTTTTTTACAGTTTAGAGTAGGAGCTCACATACGTGACTGAGCTCAGTTGGTTGCTCCACTTAATTTTTCTGGTTAAACCCAACATAAATACAAATGTTAATGTAAATATACTTGTATATTCAGCTGACATTTTCACCCACTTTGCTTCCAGTAAAAGTGGAAATATTAGGTCTGCTTTTGTTGCTCAAGGGTGCAGTTAAAAAGGCCTGTTTCACAATACAGAGGGGCCATTATGTCATTAAACCCAGCCTGAAATATTGCTTTTTCTGAGCAGGCATAATGAGTGTGTATTTCACAGTTTTTGCAACAAAATGTTTTTTTTTCTTTCAATTTCACAAGACAAAAAGTGTCAGTGAGCCACGGCCCTTTGTGCAGGACAAACATTAGAGGTGATTAAAATGGAGTTTAAGGAAATAAGTCACTTCGGCTAGCGTAAAAGGGTAAAATTATGCATTAACCCGGCTTACAAACTGGTGTTAAGTCTTCCTTATTAATCTTCTGAATTTAAATGCTGTGAACTTGTTTCTGTTTCAGGGCCAAATAACCATATAAATCTACATGGTAGTGAGCAAATCAAGACAAATGTGCAATTTTAGGGAAAATGGCCCCTCTTTAATGCATTAGATGTTATTGTTGTTGTTTTTTTCCCTGAGTTTCAGCATCTTCTATCCACAAGTGGATAACAACGGAGCGGCAAACAGCACATTGCATGGGGAAAATAAATAAATAAATATATAAATAAAAGCACGAGGCCTCGTGGAGAGTAAGGGCACATAAAAGAACATTGGCACCCAAGAGCGTAGTTCATTGTAATGCTAAATAGGAAGCTGGAGTGATTCTGCCTGTGTTTATCTGCCAGGCAAAAGTTATCACAGCCGGTTACTTCAGCTCAGAGCCATTCACGGCGCGTGTTTTCAAGTGCCACTGATCTCGCCCCACACCAAAGGTTACACAGATCAGCCAAACCTACTTGTACAAATGCAAATGCCGAACTAGGAATTAGAAACGAGACTGTAGAGGGTAGATAAGGCGCCGCTCGTCAGATTTCGCACGTCGAGGCTGGAATTCCCGCCAGGACCGGGTGTGATGGCAGTAAGGACTCTTCAGCGACCGCACCAACGCGTGCTGCGACGTGCAGCTGATTCAGACCTGCAGCTTCTACCACGCAGACCAGGACGCACCCTCAGACACAGATAACACTGTCCCAGGCACAAAGCGCTGTCCTGGGTTATCGGGGAAATAGAAACATCATGTTTCTGTTCTCTATCATGTTTCTGTTCTCTATTTTGGGAAAATCTGTCCTTTTAAATGTCTTTAAATAATTCATTTAAAATCTTCCTGCCCCCACCCAAAAAATAAATAGAATAACAATAAAAATAAATGGACTGCGATTAGGGTTATTTTTTTCTCCATCATGGAAGGTCAAGAGTTTACTCATGTGTGTCTGTGTATGGAGAATGTGTGTGTGTGTGTCTGTGTTTGCTATCGTGTGTAATCTAGATGAAATTGCTTAATCTTGAGAAAAGATGTCTGGCGAGATGAACCATAATGTTTCCATCCGTTTATGCTATCTAACAAGACAGATAAAGAGAGCAGGGGAAAGAGGAAGCGCCCAATAACACAAAGCGTGGTCTACAAACTCATTCAAAAACACAATCTGCGTAAATAACATCATAACCAGGTCGCTTGCAGACGCTGGTCGTATGAACTGATCCTGAACTCGTGCAGTTGCATCCTGTTCAAGTGAAGTCAACCCACTCATGATAGCGTTCAATCTGTTTGGAGGTGGACGCCTAAAATGCATAAAACATTGACATCAAGAACAAAAAACATATCACAAAGTGAGATCGAAACACTATATTTGCATATTTAAATGTCACATGACATGATGTACCATAGGAGTCGCATGACCAGATGGTTCCATATGCAGACAGACTGAACATCATCATTGTCCTAGAGTCTTACAATGTTGTTAATTATGGGATGTCCAGCCAGATGTACAGCCTTGAGTGGAAACACCTTTGCATAATATTGCTTTTATTTTGTGGAAAAACTGTAATAGGAGCACATTTTGCATTGGTTAAAACAATTAGTTTATCAGTCTCTCTCTTTCTCTCTCTCTCACACACACACACACACACACACGATCGGAAACACATCCACTTCACCAACAAGAGCACAGCAGGTTTATCTCCTCAGGAAAGAAAAAAAGATAAAAACCATGAAACAATGAAAAGTTCTTGAGTGTACAAACAAGTTTTGTGGAGGCTGAGCAGAGAAACAAAGGACTGCAAGGTGTGTGCGTGATGGGCGGCCCGGTTGGTGGAGGTTGATTGAATGCTTCGGAGATAAGCTCGGCGACATTAGATATCCCAGTGGGTAGAGGATGGGAGGTTAATCTCATTCTCCGAGATGATGTATCTGAAGTGACTCTTTTTGCCAGTGGTATCGTTTCTGAACACTCCTTGGGTTCCAAGGGCAGGGAAAGTGTCCGTCAGAGCTGCTGCATTGATTGCTCCGAGATTTGATTAAACTCTCGGCTGTACTCCAAATGTAAGACAATAGCATTGAGATAATCTCACCTTCTCTCCTCAGGTCAGACGTAATGCGGTTTAACGATATGGCTGTGCACTCTTTCAGTGTAATACCTCACCCAGGACATTTCCAGTTAGCTGCAGGCTTCGCTGGGCTGGAGAATCTGCTTGTGTGTCTCATCTTCACTTTTAATCACTTACAGCAGCCGGAAGCCAAAGGTGTTCCTGGATAAATTAACATCCAAAATAGCCACTTTGATAATTAAGATCCAATATTTAGAGAGGGATGTGAAGGTAAACACTCTTAACAACCCCACGGTGTTGGATGGGTCATCTCTTCCCAGAGGGCGGCTCCCTCTGACTCTTAAATAGGACACCAGTCCATCCACTGCAGCCCGTGGCCTAACGTCTTTATTAAGCCTCATTAGCAGCCTTCCTATACAAATTTATTCACTGCAGATTACAAAACCAGGCTCTCGGGTGGGAAACCACAGCCCGGTAAATCATTAATTGATGATCCTGCGTTCCCCGCTCCGGCTACAGTGTTTCTGGGAGAGCAGACCGGAGCTAACAACCCTCCCTCCACGTTCCTGCCTCAAACCGTCTCCGCGCCGTCAGATCTTTTTTCCCAACAGGGGAGCGCGGAAAGGCGCAGTGTTGTTCTGCAAGGATCTTTAAATGACCTTGTCTCAGTCCGTTCCTTCCCTAAAGCAGATAATATTTATTTTGCGGTGCGGTGTGAGCCGGCCTGAAATTACAGCCGAGGAATACTGTATATTAAGGGCCGTTGTCTCGCAGGGTTGAACAAAGGGTGTGTGGATTAGGCTGTCATGAACTGCCTATAGTAAGTAGGGTAGGGGGTCTGAAGACACTGAAATAATACTTCCTCCTCCCAACAGGAAAGTAATTTCCTTGACAGGATGGGCTCTCCAAAAAGGCGTGGGTTTTCTATTTCGGGGAAAGAGATCTTATTCCGACACAGTTAAATCAGAGGCCCCGCTGAGGTGTGATGGTCGGTCTTCTGCTGAGTCTTTTCGTTTTTTTTTACTCCTTTTGTTTCTCTTCTCTTTCTCTTTTTTTCAGGATTTTAAAGTTTTCCAGTCTATCCTATCAGTTCAGCTCACTCCATTAATTTCTCAGATGCTCCAGCGAATCCCGCTGTAATGATGACAGTTAACCTGGAATCGCAGCATTATTAAAGAGTGGAATCGGTGCACATCAGCCAGCTACGGATGCTAATTGACTTGATTGTTATTAATTTTGACATTACGTTCCAATTAAAGATAGCAAAACATTGATTTCATTTTCTTTTCGTTTTATGGCGGGATATTAAGAGGGCATTGATCACACCTGAATGACTCACTGTGCATGTAGCTAATTAAAGACCGAGATTGCAATTAAGATAATGAGTCCAAGTTTTCAGATGGAGCATACAAACAATTTTTAACCCTGCCAGTCAGGGATGCGTGGCTTTAACTGCTTGCTGCACAGTCAGGACGCATTAAATCATCTTGGTTGTGTGGAAGGAGCGCGCTAGGCAGCGTGTCCCCTCTGAGCGGGCTCCTGTGGGCTGCACGCTGGCAAACATGCGCAGAGGTCATCTGTTTCTCTTCCACATGTATGGATTTTGAATGGTTTTCCTTCTCTTAAAGAGCCAAGCTCGATAACAGCTGGATCAGCAAATCAGTAGCCACATTTCTCCGAGTGACTCACTCTGTGTGTGCGTGCGTGGGCTTGCACCTGCAACCTTAAACCCAAAAGAGTGTAAATAAAAATAGAAATGCAAATAGCTGCAAACAATAAATAAACAGAGCAGTGTGTGTGTGATCTCCTCTGTACAGTCACGCCTTGAAGAGAGCTGAAGTTGTGGCTCATTTCACAGCTAATCATGAACCTGTTCACCAATGGAAAATAAACCAGCATATATCTGTAACACACCCATCAATATCATGCTTTGTTCCACCAACCTGCAGACCGGGTTGGCTGAGGAAGGTCCATCCGTATAATGAGGATGTCAAATTGAGATTCCTATGCTGCATCACCTGATATACATTCAGCAGCATTAGTTGAAAGTCATCAGAGAAGTGGATGGACATCCAACATGAATGCATATGCGTGCATATTCCTCCTGGTTTATTTTTCAAAGTGCTCGACTCTGACTGACACTGCCCTTCGCTGATTGCAGATTCACCGTCTTGCACATGGTCTGAGATCTGCATGGGGGAGCAGTGAGATCGCTTCACGTTTCACAAATATTGTTTTCATGTTCTGCATCGACAAAGCTGCAGCCGGGGGCTGGATACCGTCTGGAGCTCTACAGCAGGGACAGCAGCTCCTGTGACACTGTGGTTGGTTTTATTTTGGAATCGTTTGGGAAGAGGTTTCATTTCCTGCTGCTCAGGAGCCACGTCGTCACGTCACAGTCTGCATCAGTTGTGGCCAGTAGATGGACGACACGTTTGTACTTTGATATGATTCAGTGAAAACGTAGAGAAGCTGACAAGTCTCCTTCAAAAATAGATTAATTCACATAAAAACAAGCAGAAAATAAAAGTGTCAATCGTAGTGTCATGACCCAGTACCACAACATGGCCAGGACATCAAAGTGTGGACAACTGAGATTGATTTTCATTATTTTGGTTGGATATATATCTTTCTTTAACTTCTCGTGCTGCTTTTTCATCAGGGGCTTGCTTTTATATTGTGTTCATTGGACTCAATAGCCCCCAGGGCTGAGAGACACTGTCTGTCACAACAGAAAAACTGTACAGCTTGGACTGATTGCTCTCACTTTAGATATTAGCATTATAACGGTATTTGTGATACCAGCCTGTATCACTTGTTATTAGATTGTCAACTGTAAAACCTGTGGCTTCATGTGCAGTACCACTGGTCCTAGACTCATTGAGTCCATCAGCAGACCTGGAGCCTGGAGCCTGGAACCTGGAACCTGGAGCCTGGAGCCTGGAGCCTGGAGCCCGGAGCCTGGAGCCTGGAGCCTGGAGCCTGGAGCCTGGAGCCTGGAGCCTGGAGCCAGGGGTCTGACCCTCTGCCTGGAGTCCAGTCATGTGACAGTGCTGCCCAGTGTGGTAATGAGTGACACCGGTGCCATCCGGCCATTCCTCCTCCACTTCCTGTCATGTTGTAATTGGCGAAGCAGGCACTGTGCTCCGAGGTGACGATTGTTCTGGTCCTGGAATATCTCATTAAAAAACAATGCGGCCACGCGCGTTTGTGTAATTACATATTTTCGCCGCAGATTTCCTCCAGATGCAAAGGCTGACCTGATTTCCTTAATGACTCAAACCTCGAGTCCGCGCCGAGTCCCCGAGACGTTTCTGCACAGTGACGTTGCCGTGGAGTTGAAAGGGATCTGGCCTAATTAAAAGAAATGTCTCGATGTAGCGGGGCATCCTGAGGAGTGTGCGGTGGGATGTTCATTTGATTAGAGTGGCAGTCTATTTATTATTGGAGAGAGCCGGGGTCTACCTTTGGATGTGTGGCCACTGATGCACGCTGCCTCTGCCTCTGTACAGCTAATGTGATTTGTCATCCATTATTCATTTGCTTTACTCTGACATTACTTCCTTAAAAATTGCATTAATGAGAAGTTCTACAGTGTTCTGGTAATAAGACTTAAGGGGATGTAAAAAAAAGAAATAAAAAATCAACAGGAGAATGTTTGAGCGAGCTGTCTGGGTCTGCTCTGTTCAAATATGATCTTTTCTGAGTCTGGCCTGGTTTCGTTCTCTGGCAGGATGACTGGATGTGTGCAGTGTTACCGCAGAGGCTTGTAATTATGCTTTACTGTAGCCTGAATGATGCCATTAGGGCAGATTCATGCTCCAGCTGATGCATCATAGCTCAGCACATTACTGTGACCGATACGTTCTCCAAAATGATTTTTCTCTTCTATGTAATTTCATGCTTCGCCTTGTTTGCGCATCAGCTTTTGTTCTTTCTCATTTCATTTTTGGTTTTATCTTCTTTTTCTCTTTTCTTTTTTTTTTTACGTTTTGACCAAATGTGAACTTGACCCCCGTTTCCTCCGGTGTTGTATCTGTACCTTATTACACTGGATCCACAGAGTTTGGGGTTAGACGAGGCTGCATTATCTATACCCCTCCCTCTCCTTTTTGACTTTATTAATAATTGATTTTTCTCTCCTTTTGCAAAATTAGCGAGGAGCTGAGACTGAGTTTCACAATGTCGTGGCCTGTAGCCATATCCCGCCCCAAAAAAGATAGAAGAATATCTCGCATTTATTGTAATCTGTTTGTAAACGGCTCATTAGAAACAGTTGTGAATGAGACAAGACAAAACACAGCCTTTCCCATCATCTCACTGGAGGAGAGAGAAAAAACTAAACAAAACAAAAATAAAACCTCCAGTGGATCATCTGCTGTCTGAGGTACGTGATTTCATCATTAGGAGATCCTGGTTTGCAAACTGATGGGACGTGGTTAGAAATAAACCCTCCATCTCCAGGCCCAGACTGGAAGCTGCTGTCCAGAGACATCCAGGGTTATGGAAACCTGGAGCTCTACAAGTGTGCTGTGTCGGCAGGAAAAACCCCACTGAGGGGGCCCGGCCATCATATCTGGCTTTTTCTCTTCTCCATATATTCTATCATGTTTTCCCTTTTTCTTCTCTTTGCAAAAAGAGTAAAAAAAAATAATGATCACAGCTCCGTGCTGTGGAAAAAAGAAGAGGTAATTAGCACCAGTGAATTAATCAGAGATAGGAAAATTGCAATTATACTTGTTCTTATTAAGTTACATTATTTTCTGGACCACCATGAAATTATTTTTCTGGTGTTGTGCGCCCTTGTAAGGCTCATTAATAACAATAGCATATTCTCATAAACTTGAGAAAAAAGTGATGGCGTACAATTAAACTTAATCCTTTCGTTACGAGGCTGTCCAAACAGAAAATTGCCGCATTAGGAAGGAAATACGGGAGTCTTTACTTTAACAAGGAGCACTTTGGAGGGAGGTGAGTGCAGCACCCAGGCCCAGGTGTTTTGGCCGAAACTCGAATCCTTGGAAAAAGGAAAATAAAGGAAGCTGTTTTGTAGGGGGGGTAGGAGGGGATTCTGTGAAGGACACAACTGAATGGATGCTGGATTCATCAGTGATTTCTGGTAATAATCCAATCACTCATTCTCATTCACTATTTCATAGTCAATTCTCTATTTTTCTTTTTCTTCTTTTCCCCTTTTTTTTGCTGTAGCTTCAGTCTATTTAATCAGAGGTAATGAGAAGCAGAGGGGAACTTTTGCCACCTGGTCTCATCTCTATTCAACCCATTTCAGGGCAGGAGCCAAAGGAAAAGTCTCTTTTTCTTTTCTGAACATGTGAAGCAGTCAATCTGGCTCCACATTCCCTGAAAGACACACACAGCTTCCTGCATTATGGAAAAATGAATGTTTCGATGTAGGTTTGTTTATCTGATTATGGTTATTGCATCATTTGTCCAAGTCCAAAATATCTTCTTATATTACAGAATGACTTGTGCATGTTACTATGCATCTATATATCTTTGTATCTAAGAACTTTACTCTGATACCTATGTTTTTCTCCAGTTTGTGCTGTTGTATGCTAGTTTGATGTATTTGGGAAATACTGGAATTACAGTGGCATGGATGAAATATACTGCGTATACATTGCTAGATTTTCAGGTTGTGCTGGGATAATGCTGTATAATCACAGGTTTGAATCCCAATCAATCAATTGCAGATCAACACAGATTTCCTGCCTTGACTGCATGCATTAGAAGTTCTAGATTGAAAGTGTCTCAATAATTTACATTGGAGAGAAAAACCTGTTGACATTGAACCATCAAACCTTGAGCCTGATAATGTGGGTCACAGGTGTATGAGTGGATCGTGATTGGTTGGTCAGCTTTGGTACACAATGACAACAGCTTCTCTCCGCTTCCTCCTCTGTCTCTGCTAAAGTTTCAAACTGAGTCACAACTTTGAACCATGAACTGTGGTGACCTCTCCCTGATGTGTCCATCAGTTAGGTACACACTGCTCAGCATGGGCCCGACCCAACCACAGATCTCCCACTCAGCTCTTATGTCTATAATTAGTTTCATAGTGAGAGGAAATTCATTTTCACATGCCTAACAGCCTCCAACTGTCAGGCGCTGCCAATGGATATGGATGGACCTTTTTCAACTAATTACCCAAAAGCAATTTTGCCTTTTTCTGCCTTAGCAGTAATAAAAGTTGTACCTTGAACAAAAAAACACTTAATTCCCCTTCAGTGCCTATATGGAATATGTTCTAAATGGATAAAGTTACAAAATGGCCCTAAAGTGAGGTTGGAATGATGATTATTTAATAGTGAGCAGCCGCTCAGACATCTCTCAGTGAAAATGATTTAGCCAGTTCCTCAGCAGCCCTTTGAGCCATTCGGGAGTGCTGGTCATGTTATGCAGATTAATTTAGTGTAATCAAGCTGTGCAGACCACATGCTAGGTCATGGCCCGTGTCTCCTTCTCATTGCTGCACTCTCCATGCTGCAGACCGCCACTCATTTAGAGGCAGCGTTACACAACCCGGACCCTGACTCACACCCGCCGTTTCATCCACACACATCACACACATCCACATCTGAGAATTAGCGTAAGAGCATGTGAAAACTGGAGAAAATGACTCAAGCGGTTTAATAAGGAGGGCAGAAAGCGGCACAGAGAGCTCTGCTATTAAAGCAGATGTCATGTTTTGATTTTCTACCCGGCTCTCACATCTCATATATACGTTCCTCTCGCTACGTCGACACACAGTTAAACTTTGATGTCAACGGGTTTGCAATCAGCTCCAGTCTGTCTGATCGGGTCCTTGTGAAGACGTTTTTTTGGAGCTCAGTCGATCTCACTCTAGAAGAGTTAATTATGCCGTATGGGTGTAGAGATAATTAAACATCCTAATAGCAATCAGTTTACAGTCCAAGTAACATCGACACACAGAAAACGTGTTCTGCACGAAACCAAGACGCTATTAGTCGTCACTAATTGTTGCTGTTTGTTTTTTCCAGCATTAATGGTTCGTACAGATTGTAAATAAAGCTGAAAGTGTACGAGGGTGTCACTGCTGATCAAGCTGCAAACAATAAGCTGCACAACAGGCTCCTCTAATGTCCTGCACTCACAGTCTGATTATTAAACTATTAGCAAACTATTAGCGTCATAATTCACCTAGAATGACTCATTCTGCACTAAAATGATCCTTCTCGGTATTTCAATGTTATATCAAGATAGGATAAGCACTTTGATTATCAGAAACAACAGAAATGATACCGTCCAGCAGCCAAAGTTACATAAAACTGACATCCATGATACACAACACGACAACAGTCTCCACACAATCTTCACAGTAAATAATTATAAAAAGTAAAACTAGAGAAAAATAGAGAAATAAAGAAAAATAAAAGCAACGTGTCAGATGAGTAATACCAATAGTAATTGATGACAATATTATATTATATCAATAATAGTACCATAGAAAAAGTTTTATTTAACTGCAAATATATGAAAAGTTCTTCTCAGAGAGATCAATAAAAACTGATATTATCTGTTGACATGTCGACAGAGATAACTGAACTGAGTTGACTCAACACCCTGCGTCAGGAGGCATGTGTTGGAGCTTTGTTCTGCTTGTCCTCAGGCAGCTGCTGTTGAACATGATAAGCAAGTCATGCACAGATGCTTAACGTGTTTGTTTTCCCATAAGATGTTTTTCTTTTTTTTCTTCCAGACACTCATCAATTATCAATAACTGCTTATTTGTGCTCACTCGGGCTTCTTGCGTAAATGCGAGGCAGACTGCAGGGTTGTGAGGGCTCCACCTCTGACGTCACACATGCTAACATGCTCTATACTGCATACAGATGCACAGCCATTTATGCTCCCATTCAGACCTATAAAATGCATATGTACAAAGAAAAAAAAACTCCATAACTCCATAAATATTCATTTCCCTTTGCGGTGACACGTGCAGCCATATACCATGTTCCTCTGCACTGAATGCATCCAATTAATAAGTCAGAAGTTAACAGTTAAGCAGCAGCGGCACATTCCCACCTGTCACAGCTGCACCATTAAACACCATTCATGAACATGAAAGCTCATTTGTGCTCAAAGCGCTTTCCTGCTCTAAAGAGAGCGCGTCGCTCCTCTCTGTTTGTATATTTGCTGCGGTTTCCTAACGACACGTCTATAAACCCGGCCTCTAATCATCTCCATTGAGCACTCATCCGTTTCATGTGAAGCCCTTGATTTCTGGCTGCAGTGTCCAGAGGATTTCTTTCCTTTTTTTTCGAGGTGGACTCGGCTGAGCGGTATGATCGGTGTCATTTCTTCCAGGGACCTGCTGATGAGCTCTCCGGCTTCATTTGGCTGAAGTCTGGAAATAATTCTTTTGTCTGGAGGGAAATGGCATTTTGCTAATAAAGCCTGGGAGTGAGCGATCGCTGACGTCCTCTGTCGAGCAGGATAATGCAAAGTAGAGTCACCGGCTAATTCTGCTCTAAGTGGAAATGTGCTTTCGGCTGCAGGTACCTGGGAATTCCTGGTGTGAGGAGATCAGAATAAGAAAAAAAATGCATTTATCATGAAGGAAATTCAGCTGAAACGTCATCAAAATGTAAAATTATTTGATGTATTGAAACAACAGTGACTACAGATAGCAGAAAAAGTGATGTAGATTAGAGGACAGATTTATCTGTGTTAACATAGAAGCTATGGGACACTGGTTTCAGCAGGAAACCCTTAGATGCTATTTCCTTTTTAATTTCAATTTTTACTGCACAGATCTGACACCCTTTAGCGCTTCACTGGCAACCACACCTAGGCCTTATGCTGACTGACTGCCGCTCATATGAATGACTGTGTACCTTGTTCTGCAGCTGTGTTATGTTTTCACCTCTCTTTCTCTTGATATGTTGATTACAGAGACTGTATCTATCTATCTTGTTGTCTGATGTTTACATTGAAGCTATGGAGCTCTGGTTTCATGGAAAATGCCTCAGGTGCTATTCTACAGTCGTTTAACAATCCTATTTTATCATGTGGGAATATTAAGGCCCATCTCTGCACAGATCTGGCACCTTTTCATGCTTTTCTGGCAACCAAATGTAGGCTTTAGCCCATAATCATAGACTGAACCAGAGGAAGGACCAGCAGAGACACTGGCACTTCACCAGAAACTGACAACCAGTCAGTTTCTGCCTCGAGTTAATCATGACTGACAATCGTCAGGTATGCACAGACTTCGATTTTAGAGGTTGACAGTGATTTGGTTTGCATCAAACTTGTAGTGTTTTCAAGCTTCCATTTTGAAAAATCTATACAGTATGAGGAAAAGTGGACTGGGGATAGACTGTTAACATTCCTTTACTGGTTTAAGTAGGTGGTGAAATGAAGTTGACGACCATAATTAGTCACTTATTAGTAAATACATGTGATGTAGTAGGAGATTTACACTATGCAGAGCTGTGTTTGAAGGCGTATGCAAATGTTACATTATGATGTGGTTGGAGTGTGTTCATTAAGTAGTGTAACCCTGGGGTCAGAGCCGCTTCACTCCCCACATGTTAGCACTGAAAAAACTCTCACCATCCAAAATGCCTTTGGAGTTCTGGGCTCGTTTCAGTCACAAAACAACCCACACACACGCACACACACACACACACACTCACAGTCTCCACACGCGGTGCTGTTTTAGGTCTGCAGAGTCTGTGAGTGCGCAGGATTTGGACTTATCTCTGGAGCTCTCGCTTTTTATTCCGCACACCCACCTCGGCCACGGGCGCAGGCCGCCACGCAGCCTTAATAACAACGAGGATACGCTTGCATATAAAGGGGATAGCGCACAAACCAAACCACGGCTCTTGTTGTTATTTAGGAATTCGTGCGGCGTCTTTTGTCTTCCTCGAGAGGCTTGGCACATGCTGCCCCATTCAGGAGGCCATTTAAGGAGGAAAAAAACAAGTTGTGTTTTTTTGTTTTTACTCTGAAAGGCAGAAACGCGACCTTGTTTTTCTGGGGCTGCTGGGTGAGGGCCGTCCATGGCGGCCGTCCTCCCCGGACCTGTTAGCAGCCGGCAGCACGTGTGGCAGCTGAGGGCGGCGTGAAGCCGTCCACAGCAGCTCTGCTGCCGACTCGTGGGAAACGCTGCCGTTCTTTTTGCTGAATTCTGACAAAATAGTCGCTGCTTTTTTGTGTCACTGAGGTTCAGAAACATTGATGCTCTGCACACCGAGAAAGAGCTCAGCAAATTCTTCCCAAACTAAGTTGAGTATTAATCCTTGTCGTCTGGAACTAGTATAGGAGCTATGAAACCACTGGTTTCATTGAGATTGCCTCAGATTTTGCTCCTTTTCATGTTTGTTTTCATGTTTCACGGTAACTGCAGTGATGCAGCTATTTTTGAGTGATGGGTATTTGGAGACTTGGTGGCCCTTTAGCTTTCACGCTAATTGACCGTGTGGAACGATCATGTGACCCTACTGGTCACATGACTTCTAACTGGTGGCAACTGGAGCTCTGCTGCGGCTATAGAGTAATGCGTCCACATCCAGTCTGATATGTTGGAGCCAGAACCTGAGGAGGAACCAGAGACTGAGGAGGAACCTGAGGAGGAACCAGAGACTGAGAAGCACCAGGAGCACAGACACTGATATTTCTCAAAATGCCATGTAATTCTATCATATATTTTTACCTGATTAAAGCCAATAGTTCTAATTGACCAATCTAGTTTGTGTATACTCTTCTAACTAATTTAAAACCTATTTGATCCCATTTCATCCTAGTATCTTAGGAGTAAATACCACTTGACCTGAAACAATGATGTTTCAGGACTTCAAGTACATTTTTCTCATCTTTCTACAACAGCGAGCTAAAAGCATTTTCTCATTCTGTCTCCTTTAAAAAGCAGGAGTGATGGAGCGGGGAGGAGCGGTCGAGCAGCAGTGCATCATGGGTAGTGAGGCAGGAAGTGAGGGCTCGGCGTCACCTGAGAGCCCTGTGAGGCGGTGGCAGCCGTAAAGTCAGTGCAGCTGTGACTGTCACTCAGTGGATGGATTAATGTCTAGTAATCATAGTTAATTATGATCCCCACCTGCTCGTGGACTGTGCCGGAGACTGTGGGACCTTGTAAAGTGCAGCGCTCCGAGCCAAGTCGCCGTCCCGGGGGATCCGCTTGAATGTCACCAGGCGAGTCTGCGCAGCCAAGGAACATTGAAGGCTGTCAGGTTGGGCCTGGTGCTGCTGGAAGAGCATATCAAAAGAGAAGAAAAGGTCAACGGTTCGATGCCAGCAGCCGCCGACATGCACAGCCCGCGTCGGTGTCCTTCGCCCTGTTCGTCTTGTGTGTTTTATTTTCATTTTTTTTAAACAAGTTATTCATCCTTGGAGAAGCAACATCTGCTTGGCAGAACAAGGAGCAAATGTTTGGACTGACGAAAATAAGCAAAAACTCAAATGGCATTTGTTTTCCCATCTCACAGTGTGTGTTGCTCAAACGGTGTTTACACTGCAATAGCTTTCAAATATGACTTCTAAAGAAACGTATTGTCAGTTTTGATATTATTGCCCCCCCCCCCCTCCCACAGTGTGCTGTTATTTCCTTTCAAAGCTTTCAGCGTTCAGAAACATTTCACATTTCAATGGAACATCATGAGACCCAAACCCAGAACATCAGCATCAAAACACATTGTCACACGCAGCCTCAGAGACCTGAACGTGTTTTTATCTGGATAATGATCGTGTCTAAATCCTGGATGAGATCCAGAGGGAGCGTGTGTGAATAGAAACCAGATCAGGTGAGCATGTAAGCATTTACATCATTATGTTATTTCACATGTCAGCCTTAAACCAATCACAGAGCGTGTGACATATCCTCACCATCCTGCTCCCATCGATCTTTTATTAAAATGCTGGAAGGATGAAGAGTCAGAGTCCAGTAGAGGAAATTAGCCGACAGCTGTCCCTGACCCTGAGGGACTGAACTTCAGCTCCCACTTTTTTCATTTCGTATTTTTTCACTTCATGACAATGTTAACACAAAGCAGAGTCCAACACAACAAACCCTCAGGAGAATGTGGCCAGAAACCTTGGACGTCCTCTGCCCTTGCAGTAAAAGCGTGTACATCATCAGCCAATCAGAAGGCTTGAAACATACCAACAATTGCAAACTGCAACAATTGTAAGCTGATAAAAAAGTTTAAGTCTGCAGGAATCACACGGATCACTTCGTTTTGTCTAGTTATGTAATGGTTATCAAGTCTTTTTATTGCGCAACCTGTTAACAAACTAAGCTCTATAAAATATAAATAAGTTTGTTTTTTTTCATCTTCCACCTTTACACAGCAAAACAGTGGTGGAGTAAACAAGCAAAGCTTTAGAAGAATACCGTCTGTTTCACGTGTGTGTGTGTGTTTCTTTTTATCTTTATTCACTAATCTGAACAAGATTCTTCTGCAGTAAAACAATAAATGACGTGAGAGAATAATCTGAGTCTAAGACAGACATATTGATGTGACTTTGCACCCGGTGCATGGTTACGGGATTATGTGATCCAGCTTTGGTGGCGTCTCTGCGACGGTGCGAGGACACAATTAAGATTTCTGCGTCTGCCTTTGGTTCAGCCCGACGCAGCTATGCTGTGCAGAGATAATTAGCTTTCAGCACAGGATATCACTGCAGACTGGGGATTTGCAGAAGCAAAAAGCAAAAAAAAAAAAGGTAATTTTTCATTTCCAGTGATTAAAGGTATGCAAGTTTCTGTCTGCTTCTCCCGTAAACGTATGCGCCACCTGATCTGACGCTGTTGTGTTTGTCGTTCACAGTAACGTAATTGCCGCCTGTGGAAACAGATGTCTCCACACCTTTCATTATGAAAGGCCAGGCTGAGAGATCCAAGAATCCTGCTCCACAGGCAACCAGAGCTGAACATGAATTTCAATGCAACGCCAGACAGAGGAAATGGTTCTATTAGATTAGCCACAGAAACAGTGGGGAATGAGCATAAAAACGCCACGTCTCTTAAATAGCATCTCTATTTAGCTCTTTGTAAAGCTTGGTCAACAGTTGAACAGTCTCCGACTGGCAAAGCAATAAGTGTTTGTTTATTCAAATTGCGCTTTGGGTTTGTACATCCACTGCACAAGTCTTGGGGAAGCCCTCTGTATAATTCACATAGTGAGCGTCTTGTATAAGGGAGCAGATAATTATCCCGTTTCATTACGTGTGAGAAAGGCTGAAGAAAAGATGTTTGAAGAAAAAAGCAAACACATTTGTTGTGTGTAAAGAACGCAGAGCTGGGCGGCAGTAGCAGCCCCGGGAGCCGCGCTCCGGACTCGGCTTTCCACCGTTTGGATGGAGGTAATGAAGCGTCTCCAAGGTGATGTCTTTGCATACGATTAGGAGACTTTGGAGGAGACTGATTGGTGTCTGCTTCCGGCGTGAGAACAAAGGATTATTTAAGGGAGAATCGTGTGATAAAAGCCTCGCTGCGCCCCCTTGTTTACTGCTGGTAGGATTTGGGTTTTAATGAAGAGCAGTTTTTACCTGGAGACAACAACAGGACTCTCCATCAGTGCCGCGCAGCTCGCCACAGAGTTTAGTTGAAAGGCTGCAGTCAGAAAAAGTTGGGAGGATGCGTCCGCCCATCACCGGGACTGGTGACGAAGAGTTTCCTCTGTTTTCCTCCATTATTTTCTTCGTAATTAGTCTTTCCTCGCGAGCTCTGACAATTCATTAAAACAATGTGCCGAATGAATCGAAAAGCAAAAAGGAGAAGCGGGAAGCGAAGTCCGTGTCAGATTTGTGATTTGCTTGTTGAGAACTTTGCGGCGGCGCACAGACAGAGTGTGAGCCCGTGACGCAGCGACACATCAAGCAAAGTGTGAAAGCACATTAACATCGCCAGCCTGGCTGTCTAATTCTCCCCAGGTCATTAGGAAAGTTTCTTCTCATTGTGTCCCCAGTGGCCTCGCTGCTGCTGCTCAGCAGCCGTTGGACTGGAGTGATCTTCCACATCGTATAAATAGTCCTCCAGCTTTCTAATAAGACACTATTTATAACCCAGTGCAACAAATGGCTTTGCTAATACATTATTTTCCTTATAGTCGAGTTAGAACAACTGTGCTGTTGCCAGAAGCTGAAAAATGTACGTTTGCCGTTTTATTTTTTTGTTTGCACTGCAATATTTGTCCCTTTAATTTTCAGAGAGACCCAATAAAACTCAGCAAACAAACCTTGTGGGGAAGATTTGGGCGGAGAGATGCTTATTTATGACTTATTCATGTTCAAAACAGGAGACATGATGACTTATTGGAGAGCAAGAAACCCATCAGCAGCAAAGAATAGGAAGCGTATCCCACAACCTGGCTTGAGACTGAGGAATTATTCAGAAATTATGTAAAATTCAAGACCATCAGGACAATTTCTGACTGTATTTTGAAGGCATCGTGATTAGAAAGTGGAACTGGACTCATTGGGTAAATAATTGTTCCACTGTCATCAGACCAGTCAGTTTGGTGTGAAGGTTTCACATATAGTTTAACGCAAACACTCAATTTGTTTTTGTCCTGTTGAAGGTTGAGGTTATTTACCGATCCGACACAGTTTGAGGCTCTAGGCCTTTTTTGGCCCCAGTCGCTTCACTGTAAATGAGAGAGTATTGAGTGGCGTCTCCCCTGATCTTCCCCGCTCTTATCTTAATGTGTGTGCGTGTCCGTGTTTCAGGAAAACCTTTGTTATTCCTGCTGTTGTTCCCCTGCAGGCCTTTCGTCTGCATGGTCATCGTCGTTGTTGATTCCTGATGAAACGCGTTTATCTCTTTTGCATAATGCTGTTAACACATTTCCACCTCCTTTGCTGGTTTACTGTCAAAACAAGTCATCTGGGTTTCCCCTTTATCAGCTCCCCCACTCAGCACTGCTGCAGATAAATCCCTCTTACTCTTTCACCATGCTGCTTATCACGTACTGTGCCATGATGTGGTCACAGCAAACACAGCAAAAAGTGGAGGAGCGGCTCATCTGTGCAAGTCGCTGCTGCAGATATGCCCCAATGTTAACTCCGCCTCAGAAGTGAGCTTATTTAACCGTACCAGCAATTAAAGTCTCCAAAGTGGATGGTTGCCATTTCCCCACTTTTGCAGATTTTTATGGTGAGGCAAGGGGGAAAAAATAAAATAAACTGGAGGGAAATATCCAGCAATATGAAGACTTTCAGACGATCAGAGATTGTCCCCTAACGTCCTACCTGCTGTATGTAGGTGAAGAACCAGCAGGAGGCGATGACGCTGGCAGCTAAGGACACGCAGTACAAATGAAGAGGTTGGAGGCGGAGGTCCTGAACCATAGACGTGACTTGTTATTTTCCAACAACATGTCAAAGTCTTCACTCATCATTAAAAAAGACATCCGGGGCAATAACTTCACCAAGGACACTGCGACATGAAGTCTGCCGCAGCCAGGGATCACGTCTCCAACGTACACACCCCACACACAGATCCTTCACCACCCCAAACCGATGACTGAAAGCATCTTTTTAATAGTTTATATTCACACCTGAGGCAAAGACACCCGTGTAAAGATGGATTTAACATCACAGCTCTGCCTCTGACTTATCAAACAGATCACTAATGCTGCAGTCGTGATAAAAACTAGAGCAGTCGTGGCTGAAAGCTGAAAGATCGTTTTCCTAGTTCAGCTGCGTCATTCAGTAAAAAAAAAGATTTTACAGAATTAAACTCAGAGCCTCAAATGCCTCATCAATAGGCAGCAGACCAGCTCCAGACACCTTCTTGCTAGCTTTAGCGTTAGCGCTAGCGTTACCCTTAGCCTTTGTGTTTGCACTAGCTACAGTCATGTTTTCTTTTCCAGGAAAAGGATGTACACAGTTATGGTCAATAGGCCAGGGAGTTTTCATATAAGGCATATCTTCAGTAATCTCTGGCTGAAACGTCCTTATTTTGGTTTTCTATGCGTTCAGAATGTTTTCTGACCTCTGACAAAGGCTTTCAGACCTTTCAGCATTGACCTATTTCATGTTTTTCCACCTTGCACAGCTGCTGTGCCTCCATCTATTGTGTCTGTTGGTGCAGATTTGAATTGAAATTGTGCTTTCTTCTCTCGACGCCCACAAACTGCATCCAGCATGCTTCAGAGACTTTATTTTTCATTTGTATGAGCTATCTAACCTTGTGACAATCACACTGCCAACCATGTGTATAATAGTTGTTTGGACATCATTTCAGAGAATGGAAGTTAGCATACCCAAACATGTTACTTCCATTGCTGATACAAGGTCGGACTTGTCAAAAACCTATACATATTTTAGCATCGTAACGTACATCGTGTCTGTAGCTTCAAAGAAAAATAACATAATTCTTCAGGATTTATGTCAGGCGTCTGGGAGGACATGCAGGGGGAAACAAACAAACGAGGGTGACTGTTTTATAAAGTGTCAACTCGCTCATTTCAGGAAGCAAAAAAAGGAAAAAACATGTCAGTTTTAAGGCTGGATTGTTTTCCGGACAGTAACACAGCAGTGAGTGTGTGTGTGTGTGTGTGTGTCCTTAACAGAGCCCTACAATATGTTTGGATGATTTGAGGGCATGAGGCATAAACGCGTGCTATAAATTTAGCCCCAGTCTTGGCCTTCTCTTCCTCTCCCCCCCCCCCCCCCCCCCCCCCCCCCCCCCCCCCCCCCCCATCCCTTCGACCAAGGCCAGGTCCCTGCTGATGGAGAGAGAGGGGTCAACTCTGGCAGCAGGAACAAAGTGGACTTGACAAGTGTGAAAGATTTAGTGCCGGGCATTTAGAGTGATCATCTTTTCCCCTTTGTCAGCAGGTAGAGAAATTTCTCTGCCCTTACTGCGTCCTTGATTCAGTTTCGATGGCACGGGGGGGAAATCCTGTCTCCCCCTCCGCAGGCTGCGCTGTGAGGGCAGCCGGGTACATCGTCCCATTAATGACTGTTATTGCTCAGAGTGGGATGATTATTATCACCTCAGCTCTGACTCGCTGTCTGTCTGAGCTGCATTTTACTGATTTATATATAAGAGTGAGGGGAAGTATTACAGGTCCATAGGGAAGGTTAGACTTTAATCTGCGGACGGTTATCAATCTAAAAACTATTTCTGTCCTCTTGAAAGGAATTACCATGCTTTTGTTGTCAAGTTATATTTCAAGCCTTTTCTTCCCCTTGTTTCATTTGTTCTCGCTCTCGACAACTCCCCTCTGTATTATATGGCTTAATTTTCCTGAAGAGCAGAAAATGTTACACTTCAGTGGAATTTTGAGGCCTCTTAAATCCCAGCGACTGCGCCTCATAGATTTCAGTAAACTATGAAATTAAATATGGGACCTCCTGTGTGAATTGGATTTAAATATCCCTATTACTCCAGCAAATGAATATAAAAAAAAAAAGTAAGATTAACTTTTAAATGATGGTGAGAATCCTCCAGTGCTACCGTCTCGTAATTAGGTCATTAGTGCAAGTATGATGCTTCATAATCCTCCCCAGCGGCCGGGGCCACACCGCAGATCCAGATCGGCCTGTTATCAACGCTGCTGAGACGCCACCATGGCTTCTCCTGCACGATCTCTCCTGGACACTGAGAACAAACAATAATAAGCCATAAATCCACCTCACGTTACGTGCCAAGTGGCTGGATGGGATAGATTTAGACGAGGCGGGTTCAGGTGGATGCTGAGCAGCCTCTGTGGAGGCCGGACCCTGTGGGGCCCTTGTGGCTCTTATTTTTCACCCAATTACTATCTCTCTCTCTCACTATCTCTCTCGCTCTCTCTTACTCTGGCTTTAACTTTGTTGTAAATTAGATTTTTTTTCAAGTCTGAAAAGTTTCTTGTTTGTTTTTTTCAATCTGGAACACAACAGTTATTTCCAGCCATCATGGAGACATAAAAGAAAACAATGCGCTGCACCTAGTTTATCAAGATATGCACAGAGCTGCCTCTGACTTAACTTTTAGTCCTCATCCTTTTCTAAGTGTTGTGGGGCGTGAGCCGAGTTTATTTTGTCTTTCCACCTGGGACACTTAAAAATATTTTTTTACCCAGCGCTCTCCTAATTAATGAAAGTCCAAAAAGAATCAAAAAAACTGCAAAAAGAAGTTTGCTGTAACTGAACTTCTTGGTTCTTTTTTGTTTTTCTTCTGAAACGCTGTGAAGTGTGTGAGCTTGATCAGAGCCGTTTGTTTGATCTAATAATTCCATCTGAGACAAACACACCAATGAAACTTGAGATTCTGGTGACAAAACAGCAGCTGTAACCGACTTGCGAGTCCCTGATTGCTCTGATTATTGTCTTTTCAGCAGCAGATTCATTTTCCCCGGCTGCAGGTGTCCTTACGGGTCCGATTTTAGTTTTTTTTTTCATTTTTTTTTTCCTTTTGTGGATTTGATTTAATGATCAGATTAGCTCCAACATGTCGCAGGAGCTTCGCTAACTGGAGCAACAAAGACAAGACACACTCGTGGAACCCAAGCAATTAGGAATAAAACTATGACAGAAGGACATTTTCATATTTCACTTCTGCATCTCTTTGGAGTTTTGTGGAGCAGATGGAGAACCTGGAAATCACCAGATAGAGAGAGAGAGAGGGAGAGAGAGGGGGAGAGAGAGAGGGAGAGAGAGAGAGAGAGAGAGAGGGAGAGAGAGAGGGAGAGAGAGAGGGAGAGAGAGAGAGAGAATGCAAGTGCATGTTACAGGTGCTGCTTTGTTTGCAGGCTGTTTTGTTTCGACTTGTTTGTTTTGTTTGTTGTTCTTTGTTTGTTTGTTTGTTCAACTCAAATACAAATGAAAGTTTCCATGAATGATCGGGTACAAATGTTGAACCCGAAAACAGTGAAAGATGAGGTTTATTATGGAAGGACGTGTTTGTTTCTGGGGTTTATGATGCACTGGTTGAACAGTCTCTGTAATGTTGTTGATAGGGAATCTGGAGGTGGAGTGCATATTTCTATGCATGTGACACTTAATTGTTATTTTGTACTTTATTTTGATTTTATATATCAGTTTTGAACTAAGATTTTTTTTTCTAATCTTTGAAATGAGAACATTTCATCTAAAGAAAAGGAATAATGTAAGAAGAGGCGCTGTCTGGACCTTACTTAGTTACAATATTCTGTCTGTGAAGGTCCTAAATCATTCAGGTCACAGTAGTGTCATCCTTCGTGAGGTTTTTTATTTCATTTTTCGTCTTTGTTTTTCACCTTAAACCAACAACAGTGTGTTCTGGAGGCTGTGGTCCGCCTCCTATATGGGCCTCTCCGTAGCCCACACACATGTTGCGATGCACTAATGTTTCTCAGGCATGAAGGTGAGGAGGCTTTCAGTGCGACGTGACGCCGATCCCCCTCTCCCTCGTCAGCCTTCAGCCGCGGCGAATCCACCGAGCAAATCACACATCCTCTAAAGTCAGAGACGGCGGCGGAGGCTGCTCTGACTGACGCCGACCTTTGAATTGGCCTCGAGAGAGAGAGAGAGAGAGAGAGAGAGAGAGAGAGAGAGGGAGGGAGAGAGAGAGAGGCGAGAAGGAGAGAAAAGAGCGCAGATTTACAGCCCCCCAAACACCTCATGATAGGTGAGCACGGCTGATGTGATGCATATGCTCCGAAGAACGTACTCGCAGAAAATCCTTCTGGAGCAGACGCCGGAGATGATGTGAAACCCGCTCCGAGCAGATCGAACCATCGCGTCTCGACTTTGACTGCACAACAGCTGCGACCTTAAGACGCCGTCTCGCCTCGACCGCCTGCAGCACCGCGGAGGGACGGAGCCGCAGGCCGCTCAGTGATAGGCCACTACGTGAACCTAATATAACGACAATATCATTTGATTGTAGAATAATACAAGCTGATATCATCTACCTTAAACCGAGCACGATGCAGTGTCTGTTTACAATGTAAGATTTCAAATTAGTGGAATGAATAATACAAGAAAGCTGCAAATTGAGTTCCCCTCAGAGATCAATAGAAAGTAAATGGTAGCAAAGGGTATTGTACCCAGTGAGGAGGCACCCAGTTTAAATAAATAAATATATAAATAAATAAATACAAAGCAGGCAAACAACTCTTCTAATATATCTTGCCTTCAAATAACAAAACACAGGATTTGATTCCGTTTTTTCGAGCGGCTGCAGCACAAAGCCACCAACGTTTTTACCTTTCTAGAAATAAACGTCTTTATACCATCACGCAATTTTAGAGGGATAGAAAAATGTGGAATCTTCCTCAGTTTTCCGTGGCAGAGGAGTTGAAAGACCCTCCCGAGAAAGAAGCTGAATAATGCAACCCTGCCAATAAAGCTGCTCTGTGACCAGTAGACGACTGGTTATACTGGTTATGAGAGAATATAAATTCAGGAGACTTTTATCTGATGAGGTAGGAAGGCACAGGTGACGATCCATCATATTATTTTAATAAAATCACAGGAATAGACCTCACTTTCATTCAAAGTCCCGTTTTTTTCTTTTTGTTTTTTTCTTCTCTTTTTTCACTCCTCCCAAACTCAGCGCAGTAGTTGAGGATGAACTATTGAAATCTTTATAACAACAATTTGGGAGACGTGCTGGAAAATCGTATTTGCTTAGATGGATGGAGATGAGAGAGTTTCCGTAATGACCCCTTCCAGCTCCTGGGTGGAACCAAGAGAATATTAGACACCATCTTAGTTTCTGTTCATGTAGCTGTTCACGGAAACATCTCTGCTTCAGGGGAAATATTTTACTTGGTATGAAAGCAGCCGACCGCTCTAAAACTAAATATGATAAACTGTTGTGCATGTAGGCTCATTGTTAGTATTCAGGAAACATTAGTCGAGATATTTTCTCTCTAGGTTTGATTTAAAAAGTCTGAGTTTGGGGTGGATGAGTAGCAGCATGAAATACTGTATTTCCACAGAAAACCACTACTTCAAACCGCATTTGAAATATGGGTTTAAAACTGGAAGGGGGGGGAGGGGTGGGGGGTGATCATTATAAATAAGGGGAAACGCTATAAACCATCCTCAAAAGGAATTTTTATGAGTCTGGGATTTCTAATAAAAATCAGTTTGAGATTCAAAAATAAGGGTGCTCTTTGTGCACCGGTGGGAGCTATTCAGCATTCAGCTTTGTGAATTCCTATAGAGGAGCATTGTCTTTGAAAACGTGCTTCATGTTTCAAACAGACGGCCCATGAAATGAAAGCCTGAGCGTCGGATAAAAGAGTCTCAGTGTTGATAATGGTTGGAGAGCCGGGACGGCAGGAAGCAGCCGGCTATGTCTCATTTGGGCCTCGTTCAAACCAAACAGACAACGAGGCCATTACATGGTGACATGTTTACAGCCCCGCCTCACGTGTGAGCGATGTGTCCAACGTCTCAAGGCGAATGACGAGGCGCAACTGCAAAGGTAACCTGGTGGAGGTGTGTGTGTGTGTGCGTGTGTGTGTGTGTGTGTGTGTGTGTGTGGGGTGGGGGGTGGGGAGTCGATGGTGCGGATTCAGCAGGAAACAAAAACTATGACAAGTGGATCGGACGCTTTGGTAAATGGCTCCATACGTCACATCTTGTCACTTACACGTATGCAACCAGCACGTGATCCATCACGGAGATGATTGGAGCCTGATATGGAGCCTGGGGGTGGATGGGTGGGGGTGGGGGTGGTGTGGGGGTCACTCGGGCATGCGGTCCCTTTAAGGGAGTGCAGACGGAGGCAGACTTGGCATGGTCGGCCTGTTTAAAGGTGATGTAAACAGGCCCTGATGGATGAAGGACTCCCATCCATCCATCATCCTTCCATCCTGAAGGGCCTTAATCTTCCACAAACACAATCCTGCCACTGCGCCCCTCATCTCTCCTGCCTTGTCTCTCAAGTCCTTAATATCCCCTCGTTCAGGGACCTTGTTCCGCCAGTAACCAACACACTCTCGCCGGACAGAAAGAAATGACACCGTCTAGAGGTTAAAAGCCCTGAGAAGTGACGGAAGGGGGAGGGAGCGGGCTTAGCAAGGACTCTGTACGCAGCTAAGAGTTTCCTCTCAACGTACCCGGCTCATTACTTATTACAGGCCTGACATGAATGATGCAGGGCCAAACAATAGCTGACATGTCATTAATTGAAAGCAACCTCACTGTTCTGCTCCGCTCTGTGAATTATCTCCCCGCGTAGTTTGTCTACTTACACAACGTTGCCTGACTGAAAATACAGACAGTTTATAAAAAAAAAAAAATCTCTTTTAACTCAGTTTAGTTTGAGCAACGACGGTCTATTCCTGGACGTGGGGCAGGTCCAAAAACATCATCACGTCCCTCACTCATGTGTGGAGAGTTCAGAAAGGGAAATCTGAGCTGAGATAAAATGTGACATGAATCTGAGTATGATGCTGCCAGTCACTGCAACAATTTGCATGCATCCCTTTCTTTACTCATACAAGCATAGATACAGGCACATGTCAGCAGTTTTAAAGCTAAATGTGTACATGCTCCAAAGCTTCGTCACACCAGTTTGTAAGATAAGCACACATGACATTAAAGAATGCAGTACATTCCTCAACTGTTCAATATCTGACACTTGTGCAATAATTGTGTTTCTATGCCCACTTGCTTCTTGCATAATCTTGTGTTTGTTGTGCATTGTTCTACTATCTGTATAAGTCATATTTTGGGCTTTTTTTTTAAACTCTTTTCTGTTTATGTTTTCTATACAACTGACTTGTAGAAATGCTTAATTGTATCTGTATGCGTAACAAATAAATCTCTGTTATCATATTTAATCTTGTCTTATTTCATCCCAGGCGGCACACAAAGAACCTCATATTCATAGTCCACACAGATTATTCATAGTAAATATTAAACAGTAAGTTTAGCTTGGCTTCTATGCTAAGGATCAAACTTTGTTCAACCATTTTTTTTTCTTCTCCTTTAAGTTCAAATAAAACTAACATGAAGAGGGAAGCGATGCTCAAGAAGTCAAACAACATATGTTCTCTATTTCCCTTTGACTTTCAGTGGCTCGCAGGCATGATTTAGGCTTTTGGCTTTCCATCAGTTGTCTTTTTGCCCTTCCTGTTAACGCCGGCGCAGCCAAGCTGCTGTCTCAGCTAAATAATGGAAGACTTCAGGGCCCGATGGGAAGTTTTATGAATGGCTGCAGCTAGATATCATCACTATTTGGTTGCCAAGAAAGATGGCCCTATCGTGACGATTTTAGCGGTAACGCTGCTCATGTATTATTATAAGCCGTATTTCAGCAGCAGATAAACAAGGATTAAGCACAACTGTGATGTCCCGTGTTCTTTTCCTACCAAGTCGCTTCTTTGGAGAACAGTCATGTATGCTGTTGATTCTACACAGTGTTTATAAAACTGTCTCTCTTAGCTCCCATTGTCATGTAAATATTACATCAGCATGGAATCTGGAGTCTGTGTTTAACCCATCTGTGTTTTAGTGAACACACACACACACACACACACACACACACACACACACACCAAACACACACACGCACATATACACACACAGTGTGAACACAGCTGGGGCTCGGTGAGACTTTGAGAGCTTCAGGTGTGTTCACACACAATTGATTTACCTGCCAAGATGGATCGGAGGATCGAACCTGCAGAAAACATGAAATGGTCATGAAATGAGGAACTTTCAACAGACTTCCTGTTGGGTTTAGAATATGGCTCCACGGGGCTTTTTTATTCACCTTGAGATGTTACATATGTGGACAAACTTTCATATTTGTAGGCACTACAGGCTTCAGGAGCAGGTCTGTAGATGCTGGTACTAAGCTGTTTTGCCAGTGACCTCTAATTATTACTCAAGACCTCTAATGCTGAAATGTTTTGACCCATCAGAGTCACCTGGTCTTTGTGCAGGAGCATGTTTAGTCCCTCAAAAAGCCCAAAAAAAGGAAGAGATGTAATGCTGCATGTTTGCCTCTATCCACTACTCTCTTTTCTTTCGGACATCTCGGATGCACAATTTTCAGCATCTTCAGGTCGATTTTATTTCATTTTTAACACACACACACTCATACACAGAAAAGATCACGACACACAGGTCGAACGATTCCTTGTGTATGTTCAAACCTCAGTTCAGTGCACAGATTCAGAAGCAGAGCTGATTCACACACACACATGTACACGGTGTACACGTGTTGTTTGGAGAGGGCTTTACAGGCTGCCAATCATTGATGCATGCGTACTGTAACTGTGTAACCAGGAGTCTACTAGGTTTCACTCACTCACTCTCTCTCTCTCTCACTCACTCACTCACTCACTCACTCACTCACTCTCTCTCTCACTCAATCTCTTTCGCTGTCATCCGAGTGTGTTTTACTGCAGAAGCAAGCCATTATTGTGAGAACAACGTTAAAAAAATGAAATGAAATGAAAATCCATGCATACTTGGCTGCACCTCTGCTTGTTTGGTGGATCAATAGCAGAGTAATCGCATTCCTCACAGCCTCCTTGTGCGACTGTTCAAACCTCTCTCAGCTGTGTGTGAGATGGCAGGATGCTTAAAGCTGGTTTAGTTAAACATTCATTTGTTTTCACCACCTCCATTACATAAGTCCAGAGTTGATTTCAACAAAGAGTAATCAAATATATCTAAAAATCTTAAGTAAAAAATGCTAAAACATTCAAATATCTGGCATCTTCATTTAGTTGTAAGTAAATGTCAATGTCGATATCAAAATCAATTATTTCCCAGTTTGGTCCCAGAATGTGGTCAACAGTTTCTATTACATAGAAACTACTTTTTACATTTTTTTACTACTTATTTGCATATGAGCCATGTAAAGTCTGTGTTTCTGTATCCTGTAATGTCTGTAAAATCTCCTCCCACAAGACTCCCCTTTGAGGCAGGTCGACATTCAAAGCGTTTTGCGTTTCCATGATTTTACTACATTTTTTTAATTAGCTGTAAGAAAACGTTGAGTGTCGTTCCATATTGAGCCATCTTATTCGATGTGAACTTTTGCTATCTGGTCTAGTGACATATGAATATGGAAACAAATAGTATTCCCATTACACTTTAGCAATGAGGGTCACGTCTGAAACACCGTGGCATGAGAAATTCTGATGTTTTTATTGTCAGTTTTGATTGTAATTTTTGGTTTCATTTCTAAAAGTCATAGAAAAACACCTATTGTTTTAAAGATTACAAATCGTTCTGGGGTCCAGTGTTCCCCGAACTGTCTGATCTTCCTTGGATTGCAAAAGTAAACAATAATAATTATCACAAAAGTGTAAATCATTTAAAACAGTTAGATTTTTTTATTTTGTAGAAGCATCTGGCCGGTCAGTCCAGCTTTGTCCTGCTTTGGACGAAATGAATGAAGGGAAAGGCTCATTAAGAAGGATAATACAGGGTGTTGCAGGGGATTAGAGTCATATGTGCCTTTGTTTTCCTCTCTGTTGTAGTGGGTGGTGATCCCAGCAGCAATTTTCACAGCATTACATGCATACATGTATATATATACACTTATATATACATTTCACAAGCACAGTTGAAGGTTGTTAAAGCAGACCCCATCACTTTATTCTACCCAGTCTAATGCCACTCACCCACGGTATTTGCTGTTCTCTGACTCTGTTGTTCAGATCAACCGGTGAAATGATTTCTGCCTGCGGCGTAGCCCTGTCTCCCAGGCAACATTTGTATAAGTAAAACCCCAATCTACCTTCATTTAGGAGGTGATTTACAGTCTAAACATGGAGTAAATGGGAGCACATTTACCACAGGCTGCACCGCACTGCCGTCCTAATGCCGCTGATGCTGTGTTGGCCGATACGTTATTCACTTCTGGCAGCGTGAAATACTGACTGGGAGAGGAACCCGCTTGAAGAGTTACAGTGTGAGAGCTTTATTTGGCAAAAGAAAGAAAGATATATTCAGTGAAAGGGAGATACTGGGTACTTTGGAGAGATATTTATTGCCTGTGAAGAGACATCCACGTTTTGGCGCTGGAAACGCTTAGAAACTGTGATTCGCTGTGACTGATATTACGGACCGTCTTCTTTTATTATGTCGCCGCTCCGCTTGACTTCAGCGCGCGTGTGTGAGGGATAAAAACAGAGACGTTCGTACAATCTCTCACTCTGCAGCGGGAGAGTTCACTCACAGGGAAATGCAGCTGGTTTGTGTGAAGATTCTGAACGGACGTTGTTCTCGACTCTGTTTTTGTTGCAGCTTAAGGGCAATGTCTAAACTTGAAAAGAGACTGAGAATGAAAAAGAACTTTTACCTCTGCTACGTTGAAAAAAGAGGCCGTTCCCAGGCAAAGCAGGTCCGAAACATGAAGTCAAGTCAAGGCAAGTCACCTGAAGTCTTACAGAGTCATGTTTTTGAATAATTTACAATGACAGGAATTGCATATCAGTTGTAGTAGTAGTCTCGAGTTATATTATAGTCACATTAAATGACATAAAGCAATGTTTAGTCTTGTAAAATCACATGATCATTCATGGGAGATGCATGCAAGATGGACAAGGTTGCCAATTTAGCACAAAAGGGCGCCAGATATGTGCAGAAACAGACCGTAATATTCTCGCAGCTAAAATGAGCATTGTCATTTCCGATCAAACTGTAGTCTCATAGCTTCTACATTAAGGATTACTACTCTGTTAAACCACTCACATTCACAAGTCACATTTAGGTACTGGTACTCTTGTTAAAGAATCGGGTTCCGAGGCATTCGTTGCTCTGGTTTGGTTTCCAGCTGTGGTTGGGGGAATACTTGTCACCTTCTAAGGCTGGATGGACACTCACTCTGTACAGTTACTGCTTATTTGACCAAAAAGCGTTAATTTCTTTTATTTAGCAAGAAATGTAAAGTCACATAACCCTAGCGTTCAGAGAGTCAGGCAAGGCAGACAATCAGAGGTGCAAAACATATGTGCTGCTACCAGATTTGCATGAATTGGCGTCAGAGCTGTACAGAAATAGACCTAATATATACGGTACATATGTACTGTATATTTATATACTGTATATATGTATAGAGAGAGAGAGAGATGTTGACATTCCCCTTACTATTATTTTAAAGGCATGTTATGCACCAAAGGCATAAAATACTGTACAACAGTGACGATTCAGTGCAGAAATATCCAAATAAGAAGAAAGTGGCAGGAAGTGCGAGCGGTCACCTGGTGGCAGGTGAGGGGCGTCCGAGGCTGCTAATCAGGACAGATCTGAAGCCGCTGCACCGGAGCAGCCGGAGCAAGAGGCCCATTACCAGCTTCAGTGCTCGAGCGCCACCTGCTCCTCTCCTTCATCCTTTAACCCGCCTTACATGCCCCAGCAAACAGTCAGATCCCTCAGTGTGGACCCGCATTAATCACCCATTAATCTTCATTTCTATTTGCTCCCGTATGATTCGCCGGTATCCGGCCCCAAACGCGCTCTTGTGATCCTTCATGTTTGTGTGCTGGTGTGGTCGGCGGCCAGCGCCGCTCCACTGTATGTTGTAATTACGGGCAGCGCTTCCCTCAAACGCTCTGCGTCCTCAGAGGGAGGAATGATAGGTAGGAAACACACTCCCGGGCCTCAGATAGATGTGCTGTTTTATCTCGCTCTCAGCCGTACAGCCAAGTGAAGTGTAAAATCACAGGAGGTGCTGCAGCACCCCCCCCCCCCCCCCCCCCCCCCCCCCCCCCAGTCCCCGGTGGCAAGTCAGCAACAGGTCTGAGGAATATATGCAAAACAAATACTAATAATAATAAACACAGAGTGCTCTGCGTGTGTGTGTGTGTGTGTGTGTGTGTGTGTGTGTGTGTGTGTGTGTGTGTGTGTGTGACACACACCTCGTGTTTTACTTGTCAAGTGAAATCTGTTTTTACCCCCCAGCCTTCGGAATATTTGATGACACAGGGATGTGTCAGAGTAAAGCGTCTTCAGAGGGTGACATAAATACTCCCCCAACCACAGATGGAGACGATCGAATCACAAACCGGAGCGACGAGCGACTGTGTAACAAGGGCACGGGTATCTAAAGGGGGCCGAGAGTGTCTGAATGGAGGATTAGTCCTAACATAGAAGCTATGAAAGACTGGCTTCATGAGAAAAAGCCTGTTTTAGAAGCGTTTCGACTATCCTATTTTAGGATGGTCTGTTTCTACACAGGTGACACCCTTTCAAGCTCATCTGGCAACCTTGGCTGCCAGCCACTGTCGTGAATGGTCAAATGACTTTACATGACAAAGTGCAGCTTACAATAACATGCTGCAGCTATGGAGCTCTGAAGCGTCCACATCTGGTCTGACATGTTGGAGCCAGAGTCAGAGGAGGAACCAGAGACTGAGGAAGAACCTGCGGATGACCGAGGAAGAACCAGAAGAGGAACCAGAGACTGAGAAGGAACCTAAGGATGACCCAGAGGAAGAACCTGAGGATGAACAAGAGACTGAGGAAGAACCTGAGGAGGAACCAAAGATTGAAGGAGAGCCTGAGGAGGAACCCGTCTGAGGAAGAACCTGAGGAGGAACCAGAGACTAAGGGGGAACCTGAGGAGGAACCAGAGACTGAGGAGGAACCAGGAGTAGAGACATTTCACCAGTAACTGAAAACCAAACTGCTGCAGACTCTCAGCTACGTGTCTTCATTAAGGCACGTAACTGTGCGGTATGATTTGCATTCCATTCATATTTTACATCACTTTGCATCTCTTCAGATTTACCAGTTTTCTATCTGCATCTCAGTATCTCACTGTTTCTATCGATGAGCACACGATGTTTTTGGGCCTGCTGCAAGTCTTTGGCCAGGAATAGATTGGTATTACTCCCCAAAGTCAAGGGTTTTTTTGTTTTTTTTTTTCATTCTGAGTCCAGTTTAATCTCTCCAAAATCCTTCAGAGTTACTCATCTCAGCATTTATATATATTTTTTGAGGGGATTCAGAGAGCCCAACACATCCCAGCTCAGTGGAAACAAGAGACGGGGATTTAACTCTTGCTGGCGGTGCGGCTGCCACCTCCACACCCGGAGGTCATCGTAATTCACTGGCAAAGTCGCCGCCGCTGCGCTGTCCAAACAGGAAGCATCTTGACCGGCGTTTACCTGTCCTGTAGAGACCCTCACATCAGTGCTTTGCTCGAGCGGTGGCAGTTTTTCTATCACAGTGGGCGAGTGGAGCAGATGGCAGCTACATTACCTGAGAAGGTCAGATACCCATCAGTGTGGATGATGAAGTTATTTACACTGGTGCCATGGTAATCCAGTCAGCTGCAGCAGCTCGGCCTTTCTCTTCCTCCCTCTCTCCATCTCTCATCTCCAACTACAGCCACAGATATCTATAAATACACGCGGACGCACTTTTACGTGTTCCATGCATGTATGTACTTGTGGAGTAATCAGTTGTTGTGAACACAGCACACGCTGGTTCGTGCATAATGAGATTTACCTCCTTGCATGTAATCTAATTGGGGCGTAGGTAATTTTTGACAGCTGTAATTTAATCACATGCGTGTGTCGGCGTGAGCAAGTTTAGTTAAGTTTCTCATCCAACACCGCTCAGAAAAAACGAAACAGGCAAAGACGTAAAGTACTGCAGAAGTTACAACAGAGAGATACACATGCAGAGGGAACAGTTTTCAGTGGAGGGAGAGCGTGTTGAATGCACACGTCTGATTAGCGTCAGGTGAAAACAGGACACGCGTGTGCTTCTGATTGGCCTTGACGCGTCTCTGTCCTTGCTGAGGGAACCGGGACGCACGTGAGTGAAAAGGCTTCGCGGTGCAAGGTCGGACAAAGTCAAAGCAGCAAAGTATCGGGGAATAAACAACAATTATTTATGAAAAGAACTTAAAAACAATCAATTACGGACCTCCGACGATTGTTTGGATCATTTCACCGACACGTTTCCCCTGACAAGTGCCACCTTGGGATTGTGCAAATAATGACTGTAATCTTTTCAGGGGGCAAAGGCAGAAGTGGCGTGACAGCTTTTTCTTTTTTTTTGGTTTGTTGTTTTGCTTTTTTTTTCCTCTGCCGTGGAAAGTTTTTTAAAGGGAGGGAGTCACAGCGGACGTTCAGCAGCTCGGAGCGTGCAGCATCGCTGTGTTTCATTTAACCTTCCTCTTACCTCTCTGTGCTGCTTTAATTCTCCGTGTTCTAGCAGTTTGACTAAAGAGGCAGCATCTCAGGGAAAAAAAAGAGAAAGAAAAATGGGTTGTTTTGAAAGGCAATGAGAGAGTTTGGGATGTGACTCCTGGTATGAAGTTCTAATCTGCAACATAATCAGAATGAGACAAGAAATGTGAGGCTAAAAGATCTGAAAAAAAAAAAAAACAGGCTTTAAACACAACTCTGCTGAATAAAACTTGTGTATTTGTAGTCGAGCAGACAAATATCTCAAGCTGGGTGGTTTTGCATAATGTATCAGCACATGTTCAAGGGCAGTGACTCCGTTTATTTAGTTTTTAATTTATTTATTTTTGCATTTTACACTTTGATAAGTCTGTTTAAAGTTGCTACGAAGTGAGTTTAATGCAGAGATTACACACAGGGAAGTCCAGCCAGCCCTGGTGGATCCATCCATCCATCCATCCATCCATCCATCCTTCTCCAAGTCAACATCCAACTTGGCTCAGGGGAAGTGTAACAGAGTTGTAGGTGCCATCTTTTTTCATTTCCCTCCCCTTCCCTGCGCTGCCCTCTGAGTGGATATTTCAGAGTTATTTCACACTCGCCTGTGGGGGATCACAGCGCGGCTCGAGCTGCAGCTGCTGCTGGAACCGCTGCACCCGAGAGTTAATAAATAACAGGCGAGCATAATGTGAAATTGTGATGGGAAATGAAATAGCAACGATAACATGGTACTGAACTCGAGCATGTTCGAAATACTCAGCGTTTCTCTGATGATACTGCAGCTTCCGCCCGGCATTCCTCTGATGCCCAGAATTTTTGTCTTTTTTTTTGTTTCTCGCCTGAACTCCCACTTAGCGAAGTGTGTTCGGTGTGTGTCTGTGTCTGTGTGTGTGTGTGTGTGTGTGTGTGTGTGTGTGTGTGTGTGTGGTTGTAAACTTGCAGCACTCTCCTGAAATTTGTTTGTGTAAAACAGCGTGTCATGCAGTTGTGCACTGATGCTTAAGAAAAAAAAAAAAAGAAGGAAAAATCTTTTCTCACTCCTCCACCTGTTGGTGTGAGTCTCTTAGGTTCCTCCACATATTCCGTATGAATCTCAGGGACCTGGAAACACTCAATCCCCAAACACCTCTAAGAGTATCATATCACAACTACAATCATTACATTGTAGACAAATGCAAACGCCCTGGAGTCTCACCCGATGTCCATGATGATGAACATAGGTGCAGGATGAAGCCTGGACAGGTCCAGGACCAGTCCATTACAAGACAATACGTTTGAGATTCTTTTTTGGTTTACTTCAAGATTGTCTCACACCTTATAATAGCAGCTGTACCAGAGAGTGAGTGGAACCTCTGGTTTATTGCCTGGTGCGAATTGACAGTTTTCTCTTGACAGATGTGACAAGAGTGTGAGAATGACAGTCGTCACGATGCTTTCACCAAAAACTTCCACTTACACGGTGATCTGCTGAAATGTAATGTCAGAGTGAATATATCCATGAATCTCTTCCGTGTAATCTGTCATTATCAACAGTGTGACTGGGCTCTGAACTCATCCATCCATCCATCCATCCATCCATCCATCCATCCATCCATCCATCCATCCATCATCTGACTGGTTTGTACCTGTAATGGTGTCGTAGAGAGGAGAAGATCCAGGTCACTGACTTGTTCCAAACCAAATCCAACACTTGCTATAATCATCTAATTCTCCCATTTCCGATGGTACCTGAACGCACCTTGTGTGTCAGTGCACCCATCTCTCTCTTTCTTCGAGTCTCATCCCATCAGAATAGTTTAGAGTGCATGCAAACTCCCTGCTCCGCTGTGTAGCTGATGATTAACTCTGAACACACAGTTTCTCGTATTTCTCAATTTCTTTGCGGCGATTTCCCAAATATCACTCCTGCTCCTGCTCGCTGGTTTAATTGATAAATAATGCAGCGAGAAGCTCTCTCCTACCGGCTGCTAGAACAGAGCAGCAGCTCAGTGGTTTGATCCAATCAGAGAGAACATTTCTGCCTCCAGAGCACTTTTACCTTCAGCAGATATCCGTAGAACTAAAAAAAAAGAAATCCTATCTGCCCGGCTTAAGCCTCCCTCCCTGAAATCACTCCCACCCACCGGCAGCACCTGTGGGTTCAGCACGCTGCTCGAGGACACTTTTATTTATTTCTTTTTTTACTTTTTTTACACCAAACGCCACATCGGCTGTTACACACGTCCAACCCACGACCTTCCAGTCTGATCGTCTTCCCTCTCAGCGCCGCGCCGACTCTGAGTCTGCAGCACGAATCATCAGAAATCATCTCGGGCCTAATCCAGTGTCTCCTGACGGGATGAAACAAGTTCTTGACACAGTGAAAGTGGAGAATAGAGGCGTCTTCTCGGGGATCGCGAAGAATGACTCACGAGCTGCTTGTTTCAGTCGGCTGGCAACAACAACCTGTCAGACGGCTTACTGGGATTCACTCAGTGTCTCATTTGAATGTACACCAGGCCGAGGAGGAACACCTTATCGAGGAGATGTGAGTAACTGTGATAAATTTGCTGTATCCAGCTGCAATGAGCTGATAAGCACCCAAATTATATTCTCTCTACATGCCTGCTCTAATTAAAAAGAGTCTCTCAGGTTTCAGCAGGAGTCACCATTTGATGTATTTAATCTTTGTTTAAAATGACGCAACCACTGCACCAATTTATATACATATATATATAAATATATAGTTGTGATAGGTTCCCTCCAATTCTTCCAGTTTTCACTACATAAATAAATGAGTGAGGAGTATGTCCTGGATGCAGGGATGCAGGGATGCAGGCGCCCTCCCTCCTCCCGGCCTCCTGCTGGCGCCTCCATCAGTATTCAGCCGCCGTCGCCTCCTCCTCCTGTCGCTCCTCACAAAGGAGCCCTCGGGGCATTAGTGGTGAACCTCTACCCACATGGGACCTGTTGGTCCCCCTGACACCTGTCTCCCTCAGGTTGACCCCAGTCACGCTATGGATCATGCTACGATGCCTCCGAGTCTGGATCTGTCAGGCGCTGACGGGCAGCGACCAGCAGCCAACACGGAACGGGCTCGGGAAAAAGTAATGGAGTAAAATAATAATGAAAAAATGAAATAAAGCGGAGGAAAGGTTCCATAGAATGAATTAACAATATCCCCGGTAAGATCATATTTATTCCGACGGGTCTGGTCACTTTCACGGTCTGGCTGACTATTGATTTGTCGAGGCCTTTAGCTGGGAGATACACTTAATGGAATTAAAAAGTTTTCCACAATTGACTGGTGGTTGTAACCAGGCACGAAAGTCACGTCGAAAAAGCAAAAAAAAAAGCAAAGAAAAAGAAAGACAGAAATCTGTGTCCAGGCTAATCAATAGCTATCACCATCTGCAGCAGAGTATGATATCCAAATCTTGAGTTCCTTCCCGTCAATGTAAGAATGGACAGGAATACTCAGGTCTGTGGGAGCGCTCCTAAACAGGAAAGTCACAGAAGGACTAATAAACTCACACAAACGATGTGTAGATGACACACAAATCACACACACTGCTATTGATAACTAATCATTTATGTCATAACATCCACATCTCATTTAAATGCACTCATTTTAGCATAAATCTATGTTTCCATCATTGGTTGAAAAGATGTAAATTTCTAGACTTTTTAAACGTTGGTGCATGTATAGTCACGACTGGGAGGGTTTTACAAAACGGGAACAAAACCAAAGAAAACAAAACATCAACATAACGTGTCAGAACTGAACGTGTTTCGCCACCGGACCCAACGACTGATCTTGAAAAGCCGTCGAGGACGTTTTGACGAGCCTGCGGGCTGCGGAGCAGCCGGAGCCCTCGGGGTCATCTGCTCCTAATTATTTTGTTATTCTAATGGATTTGAGGCCCCATGAATTATTTATGCCTTAAATATGTGTTTACTTACGTTTGATCTTTACCCTCCTCACATGGATTCGTGGCTGCGCCTCTGGCCCCACACATATAGATTTGCCTTTTTATTTGCTTTTTTTTTGTTTCAGGCTCAGAATGGGAATCAGATTTATTGCCAGGTTCTTACGCAGCTCAGCTCTACAGCTGTGAGGACTTTGCTTCTCCGATTGGAACAGAAAACAGACATAAAAGAACAGTTAGTGCACGTAGGCGTCATATCCCCATTACTACCGTTATTATAACAGTGTTGGCGTCTGCCAGGTGCGGCTGCTAATGCTGCGTTTAGATTCGTTTAAATCATGTCATTGAAACATAATGGCTCACACTGATTTGAATACATATTTTGCAAATATGCATGTTTTGGAAAATACCTCGGGCGTTCATTTGTTGGACCTCACATTGAAAATATTGTGCTAAATCCACATCTATAATTGAAGAGATTCACTTATGAATGATAAATCAGCATTTTTTTTGTTTGTTTGTTTGCAAACGGATCATTATTAAAATTGCAGAGACGTTTCGCAGCTGCGGCACACAGCGATGCAAAACAGCGTTTTTCCAGCAGAAAAATAGAAAAAAACATCCGATAGTGAGGTTCCTGAGGATCAGTCGACTCGTATTTCCATTTTGGTTTGAGACGCTGAACGCGCGAGGCCTCGTATTACCTGCAGCGCGGCGTCACGCGCGCTGACTCAGCGTTAGCGCAGCTGGAACTTTTGTGCTGATAAAGCAGAGCGTCGGGTTGCTCCACATAGCGAGCCATGAAAGTGACTCTGTGTTTTACACCCCAACTGCACATATTCATTTACCCCCAAGCAGCCGCAAGGACCACACAACAATTTAAAGTGACGACGAGCCGCGGCTGCCTTTTCATTTTCGACCACTGACGCGAAAAGTTGAAGAATTCCTTCAGTTTTTTCTCTTTTTGTCCCTGTGGCTGAAAATGCCTCACGCTCGCTCTGAGGCTGAAACTTCCACCACCATCGCTGCTCAAATAAAGAATCAATTACAAGAGGCAAAATGGCAACGACACGTTCAATGTGATTACTCCTTTTCCTCATCAATTCATTAAGACAATTTGCATGATCTCGAAAGCTAAATATTTGAGGTCATTAGCCACAGGACTGCGTGAATTTGAATAACGGTTAAATGAATGGCCTCAGATTACAGGAAGTCAAGGTTAATTTAGTCCCAATTTGCAAGTCTCCACAAAGGGGCTCTGAAGGAGTCTGATCAGAAGGAGGAGGGGGGGGTCTCTGTTGTTTCAGATGTGTGGACGAGAAAAGCTCCTCTGTCTCGATGTGAGGGAGTTTAGACATCTCCTGAGAAACACCTCGCTGGCTGTGTTTGCATAGCTGAGGCAGCAGCCATGTAATTGCCTGCTATTACAGTCTATCCAACGTATCAGACTCCATGATATATTTGTCTTACCCTGCGTTTTCATTATTCAGCCTCCTGTCATTGTCTCTCTGTTCTCTTTATTCTGCCTCTGTTTCGCCTCCTCGGGATGGATCTCACGCACCCCGTGAATAGGTTAACGGCGGCTGACAAGCGACACGGCTCCGCTGGTATTTACACGTCAGACAACGACAACGTTAGCAGCAACGACGGCGTAGCGCCTTGTACAGATATCCATCAGAGACGTGGGCGCAGACGTCTAGTCGCTGTAATTAGCAGGGAGGGAAGTTGAGTTCTGACTCGAGCGTTGACCAGCGCGCTTTTATCTTGTTTTTTTTGTTTTTGTTTTGTTTTTTTTGACATTTCCTCAGCTATTCGTCAACGTCTGTCACGTCAGGGCAGCCGGGGACTCCGGAGTGAGCCCGGAGCCCGGAGCTGGTCTGCTGAAGCCTGCGAGTCCTCTGCTGAGGAATGACACTCCATTTGTTTCCCATCATGCTACCTGGGCCGTCACGTATGATTAACGCACCCCTGGCAGTGACCCGTGACGTGTTCTCCGCTCCGTTTCTGACCGGGCCCAGCTTGGACCGTCACAGGCACAGGCTGAAGACGTCGTTATTTATTTATTTATTTATTTATTTATTTACTTTCTCACATCTGGCACCGTCTGTGCCTCTGTTGGTCTTTTAACATGCGGCATAATTTCAAAAGGAAAAAAGAAAAAGCTCCTCCAAAACTGTTGGCAGGGTTTGTAAGTGTAAGGATTTGCTCTATTTGCAATTCAGCCCGGCGGAGAAAAACCTTTTCTGACACCATTACTTTTCTGAACACAGTGAAGTACTTTCATACTTTCAAGCAGCTCAGCAGCCGGAAAAAATTCCATGTCATGCCGAAACTAGCCAGGTGATTTCTTTACAACCAACTGGAGGTGTGATAAGGAGAGAGCTGTGCATGTTGTACGTAAAAAGAGAAAAGAGAAAGAGGAAGAAACGCTTCAAGTAATGTGCAACCCTTAAGATACATAGTGGAGGGGTTAGATAAAAAAATAATAAAAAAGAGGGAGATTTGCTTGGGTTAGTAAACTAGGAATATGGAAGGCAGGAGGGGAGGAGCGCCGGGTCTCTCAGACGTGTGAAGCGGGCTCTGGTCCCTCTTTAGGGAGGAAAACTGGAAAGACTCGATGACAGTTTGGGGAGGCACAGAGGGAAGAAGGAGATCTGTCTTCCACTGAGACCTTGTCTGTGAAAAGAAGATACGGAGGGGACATGCTTATAGATCCATGGACAAAACACAGCACACACACACACACACACACACTGAGACCTAAAACTTCCTAAAATACAACTCAAAGACCCCAAAACTTCAGAGAGCTGAAAGAAGGGAAGGAAGAAAAAAAAACCTTGATGGAGTGAACAGCATGAAGTTGCAAATGTGCGCTTGGGGAGAAGAGAAAATAGCTGTCGATGTCACGCGAAGCTTAAATGAACATCTTTTTCATATGTCGACTGCTAAAATAAAAGTGATCCGCCACAAACAGTCGAAAGCGTTTGTCGAAATGAACTTTCTCAAAGTTGTTTTCTCTGAAACCGAAACTTTTGATGCCTCGCTCTGACATCTGTAACGATGATCTCCAGTCTAACGACTCCTCCGAGCCTGCACTTTTCCAAAACACTGCATTCATGCAATTTTGTGCTTCCAAGATATTAGTTCGGGGAATAAAAATTCACCAAAAGCCGTTTCGAACCTGTTAATTTTCGCAGCTTTCGTTGAAACGTTTGTTTGTTTGTCTGCAGGACAAAGAGAGGAAAGTGCTTGTCGTCTGACTCTGGAGCTCACACAGCAACGCGGCCCTGGAAACCAACCTGCGTGCGTGACCCCTATCAACACTGTCTGCGAGGCGCTGCTGGGGAGGGCGAAAACAACTAGCCGTGAAGGAAAGTTAGCCGAGCTCAAAGGGTTCAAAGGGCTGAGATTAGAGTTACGCAAGAAGATTAGAAAGAGAAAACAAACAGTAGGTAATGGCGGAGTGCCTTCCCTGAACTAGAAACTCTGCCTCCTTGAAGTGGGAGGAGAGAAAATGTACTGTGCAAGACATGAGAGACTAAGCAGAACCTAATTTAAATTGTGCTTTATTTTAGAGGTACAATGTAAAAAAGACCACAGAGGATTCACTCATCAAACAACCCAGGGAACGTCTCCATGGGCGGGGGGGAGAAAAGAGGAATAATAATTGTGTACACTCTGAAGGTCTAAGATTTGTCATTATAGAACGGAAGAACAGAGGGAGAAATAATAAGCAAGGGATTTCTAACGTTATTTAAAGAAGTTCTAATCATTAGTCCGCTGTGCTGCACGGTCAGAGGAGCCACCAAGGCCTCCTCCTGTGAACAGAACATGATCAAAGAGGATGAAGGTTAAATAAGTTTACTTGGTGCTAAGACAAGGAAGCCGACAGCGGTTTGATCTCCTGCTCGTTTCAAGACAAAATAAAGGTAACATTAGCTAAATAAAGGCGCGGAGCTGCTTTAAAATGCACAAAATGCAGTTTATGGCAGCAAAGTGTGTACTGCACAGAGGGAAGGAATCGTGGTTTTAATTCAACAACATTTCCCAAGATCACAGAGAGGCACACAGTCGGTTTTCAGTTTACAGACGCATAATGGTGTAACGAGCAAACTGGAGGTAACGTTAGCAGAATAAAGCCATGGAGCGACTTCCAAATGTATGGCAACACAATGCAACGCAGAAAGCAGAGCTGCTGTGGGTTTAAAAGAGAGTTCGTACAAAACTATTCCCATTTGGAGGGAATAAGAATCAATAAGGAATCGGATCGATGAGCGATACTGGTAATAGACGTGTAATCGCTACATCCTTCACCGTTCCCCTCCCTAATGTGCTCGACTTCAAAGTCATTTACAACACGTCCCTAAATACTGCTGTTGCACACTCTGCAGCCTTGTTGTTATTACGGCCTATATTTGCTCCCTCCGACTATTAAAATTTAGAGCTCAATAATGTCCTTTCTCTTCATTCTCACATTTCTGTTATTCCTGTTTGGAGATATATATTTATATATATATATATATATATATTTTTATAGCCAGTAGAAATAATTGTGTAAGCCATGGGTGATATAACTTCATCTGCCGACTCCTGGCTGTTAATATAAAACAATACAAGACACAAAATTTGTATGAGCACTTTAAATATGATATTGATTCTGCAATATATCCAAGTGCTCCCTTTTTATTGGTTCTCGCGCAGTAGGCTTTGAAAAATGCCACAGACCTCTTATCGCACAGATTAGAATGGATTGCTTTTAATATTAGCTCCAATAACGGCTCTTTGTTCCAAATGGCCATTTTCCTTTCATTGCATGAAAAGTCAACTTCCATTTGACAAGACATTTAGTACGGCTTATGTGGCACAAACTGTGCATAAAGTTCCAAATTGAACTTTGGGGGGAAATTTGAGGATATTTGTGGGTGTTCTCTCAGAAAGAAAAAAAAAAAGAAAAGAGGGGGAATTTCTGGATCATTACATGCATTTCTCCTTCCTGTATATCAATAGGGGGAATGTTACATTTCCCACTGTGCCATTAGTCAAAGTGGTCTAATTTAAAGTAGGGACACTATTGGGTTTTGTGTGATAAATGACCCATGTGAGAGCGACCCGCGGTGGGTAATGGAGGGAAAGGGTTCAGTTACAAGCAGTTAGAATACAAATATCCTGCTTTTTCTCCCCTCAAGTGTTCAGGGTCAGCCCTGGGTATGGGATATAGTCCATTGTCTGTATGGTTAATCCCATATCTTTGCAATATCATTATTAATATGTACATCTGGCTCTTTTGGGATCACTTACCTGCATGGTATAGTGCATTTCCAGCAGTTATCCTTGTCTGGTTTCATATTTTTTCAGTAATAAAAAGGTTTGAACCTTTAATTTGCTTTATACAGATGTCTGTTGAAGTTAGCTTAGCATTTAAACGGATATTTTCCCTTCCCCATACTGTGTAACTGCATCACATTTAATACAACTTCAGTTCATAACAATATTCTTTCCCTGGCACTTTATAACGACATAAACAGAAAATCCTACTGTGCATATAAGCAGCAGGAGCGACAGAAAACTGCCTTCAATGGTCCGAGACATTGGGCAGGTCATCTGCCACTACCAGTGGATAGAAATATATGTAAGGACGATACATAAACATCACTTATTCTATTTGTATTGGCGTGCCAATCTAGACAAGCAAGCCTCAGCGAGCACTCAGATTTCCTTTCACTGCACCGTCCTTCAGTCCAAACAAATGTAAAACGAGCTGTTTGTCATTCTCTGCTAAGTGCCCTGTGCCTTATCTGATCTGACAACTCACCAACTAATTTGTGAGCGCTTTGAATCAGAACCTATGAGTGCAACATTACAGGAATTATACATAAAGAAGACGAAGCTGCCTTGGTGGGTAACAGAAACCTTTTCATTGGAGCATCGCGTCCAGGCGCTTTATGTGACTCGGCACAAACAGGCTTTGTAGAAACAGATGCTAAGTTCACCGAGCAAGCGTCCACATCCAGGCTGCTAAATGACTGGCCGATTATTTATCTACCGTTGCTTAACCTCTTTCTTTTCTAGACTTAAATCTCTCCACAAAAAAACACAGAGCCAGTGCGGCTCGGGGGATCAAATCAACGGGATTAGTGTGGCCCTGGCTTCTGCGTGTGCGGTCGCAGTCCCGCTGCAGTAATTGTGACTTGATGACAGTGATCATAACCATTTCGGAAACAGCTGCTATTTAAATAGCAACTCAATAGAACACCTAGTAGCCAAATTGCGATATGTCCTTGGCCCTCGCTCGCACCCGGGGTAACGATCCTTTGCCAGCAGTGTATGAGTCCCGGTCCAAAATAAATGTGTTTTCACCCAGCCATCAACATTCCCATTGTGCTGAAGTCTAAGTCTGCCTCATAAATTCCTCTCTCTCTCTCTCTCTCTCTCTCTCTCTCTCACACACACACACACACACACACACACACACACACACACACACACACACACACAGTCTCTCCCTGAGCCTAATCTGTATGATGGTAAAGTTGAGTCACTGCAGTAGGGGTTGGCTGGTACACTGAGGTAAATTAACTCCGGGGAGTTTTCTTCTGGCCTCGGAAACACAAACAATATTTGTGTCATGATCTCCCGTGGCCTTGTGCAAGAAAACTCAACAAAAAAAAACAAAAAAAAAAACAAACAACAACAGCAGCATTGTGTTTATTAAGATGCTCTCTGCCTGCGTACAGACAAACAGAGGCAGAGACGGAGCTCGGATGTGACTCGGACTCAGACCTGCCCTTCACATGCCCTTGTGTTAACGGGAACGTGGATCCTGCCCTGTTTTCATTACCGCCGAAGCAAAATGTTATTCCTCTGGATACGCTGGTATTCTTTCAAACGCAGAATTAATACATGTCATAACAGCTGTTGCAAAACATCAATAAACTGTCAGGCGGTTAAAAAAAAAAAAGGAAAAGGAGGGAGAGAAAACACGCAGGCTTTAACTGAGAATGAAAGAAATTGGCAAGGACCAATAGCAGCTGCAAAAATGTCATCTGTCGGGGAAGATTTGGAGAGCTCCCATGAAGTGGCTCGCAATTATATTGCACATGTCACCGCAGACAAGCAGATAAACAACACTCTTTCAATTTGTAATGAATCAAACACAGACATTGATTGGTGTGAGGGTTTCATAAATGTAATTGCCTCTGATTCTGGCCATTGATCCGACTCTGAACCATTGTCTATAAAGAGTAAAATGTATATATATATACTGTATGGCTATTATCAGTGACTGAAAATGTGTTTCACAGAGCTTGATTTCCCTGTCAATGTGAAATATCACAGTATTGATTGATTAACACATCCAAGAGGAGGGGAAGTTACAGTATACCTCCGGGGAGCGTCGTACAGACGACACCCGCTGCCCATTTCCTTTCTCAGTTCATTTTCACAATGGAAGGGAACGAAACTGTGATTTCATAGTGTTAAATGTGACTTACAATCATTACAAGGGGGAAAAAATGAGAAAAGAAACAAAGGAAGAAATCGGGATGGAAAAATGTCACCAACCTCTGTGACATGGCCTACATTTCCTATCCGGGAGCTGTGTCTGGAGGCAGCCAGCCGACAAATACATCAGCGGCCGGTCTGAGGACACATTAGCTCCCGATGATATTTGTAATGCGAGACTTTTGGGAGAGGTATTTCTCATTTTGTGACAGAGTGAGGAGGAGGAGGTAGATATGGTAAACAGTGGCTCCTGAGGATAATTTGACCCCCAGAAAGCGAGGCCATTCATTCTGCCCGAGCCTAATGACACAAACACCGGTTGTGTTGTATGAAGTGATGCTGCAGCCGGGATGGCTGCTGTCTGCCGTTACGAGCATGTGGAGGAAGAATCCTCAGCCAAACCTCTGCAAATATTAGCTTTACGTACGTGCAAGGCTGTCGAGGCTATACAGATAGATACACCTGCTTCTGTCTGAGACGAACAAAATAGACGTTTAGAGTTTAAGGCCGGAAGGCATCGGCTTCACATCCAGCAGCCGATGTGTCAGAAAGCATCGTCACATCAGGAGGTGTGACCGGCGGGTCACGAGGGACGGCAAACCGCAGTGTAAAAATTTATACTTTAATGTTTAATCTTGCTCCTGATGTGGTTTTTATGCCCTTTGCCCTCTAACTAAACTCTGGATTAAGAGAGAACCAACCACCTATTAGGTTTCCATTACGTGTACTCGACTCGTAATTACTTTTGCTCCGGCAACCTGTGAAGTTAATATCTACCTGTGTTTTTGGTGAACTTTCAAACTCCTACCAAACTTCACAGGGGTTGAAATGGAATTCGCTCGCGCCCCACACCTCTAAGCTCCCGGAGCCGCTTAGGCACATCAGAGATCCTGCACGGGAACCAAGTTTTTCTGCCAGACTGACAGTAATGACATTCTTCTGCCAGACGCAGACGACTAAACTGGCACCAAAGGCCGGGGTCAGGGTTCAAACTCTACTGAGTCAGCTACTGAGAAAACGCTCATCTCTCATTAGAGCGTGGCGTCTGACAGATCGTTGAACCCTTAATGGATTCATCAGCTACCTTATCAAGGATGTTCTTTGAAGAACAATACAGCCCGAGGGCTTCTCTGCACTCCTCTTAAGAAGCCCCCCCCCTGAAGGATTATCAGTTTTCTTTATTTCTTTAACAGGTGTGAGTGCACTTTCTCACCGACGCAGGATATTAAAAAAAAGGCAAAAAAAAGAGTACGATATCTCAGATTAGCACCTGTGCTCCGTCGCTGTCAAATATCAAGCTAATCGTTGACTCCGCCCGTCTCTCAACGCATTCATCTCCCGTGTGACACGGACTTGGATCCCAACCCGAGAAGCACATCGTTCCCCACATCTCCAAATGAAGAGGGAGAGCCTTTCATTCACTTCCTGCCCAGAGAGACACGCATTAATGAAGCACAATGAGTCTGATTCTCTGTATATGTGTTTGTAGAATGCGAACCAGTTATGCAAATAAAATGAAGTTTGAATGAATGTTAATGAGAGTGTAACACGAGGGCCAGAGCTAATTAACTACATTTTTCCCTTTGAAAAACGGGAAACACTGACCCCCCCGTCGAATGTGAAAAACAAAGGCAGCAACGTTAGAATAGTCATTATAAAACATATTTATGTAACACTGCGAGGTTTATGTGACCACGTGTCCCTGGGGAGGAGGAGGCAGATTGTAAGGTGGAAATATATAGTTTAAGCTTCAAAGCGCAATAAGGTATATTGTATTAATTCATTCTGCCGCCTGCAGGGACGAGAGGAAGTATAGAGGCATTATGTGCTTATATTTGCTCCATCTCTGCCTCCGTTTCTGTCCCCAGTAATTTCCATTTTGATTTTTTTTCTTCTGTGTGCTGCTGTAAAAATGTTCCTGCAGTTATAGACAAAAATAGATGAACACGGAGGAATACATTTAGTCAAGCCCAGACTTTTTTCTCTTTTTTTTTCCCAACAAAGCATTTTTGTGTTTCTTGTTTCCTGTGGCTCAATAACGGCCCAGGAAGCCGCAGCGCCTCCAGAAGACGTATGGCACCATACCATCAGGTAGGGTCATTAAGGCAACGCAACAGGATAGGATGTCTAATAATGAATGCAAGGACACAGACAAGAGGAAACCATTAACACCAAGAAGAAGAATCTTATGATAAAGGTGAGACCAGTGTCATGTTGCTAATGGCTACAATTATCCATCAACATGCAAATGAGCCATCAACATTTACTGCTAGCTCTCAATCACACAAATCAGCCCTGATTGCTTTGCCACTGCGGAACAAGCTCCCTGCCACGTCCAGATCTGCTCTAATGCCAGGTACCATTTCTTTAATGCCCCCGTCTGCCGTCTGCACGCTCATTAGCTATTGTCTGAAGAGCTGCGAGGTTGCGTCTCAGCTTCCACATTTGTGGGGATCGTGTGCTTTCATAAAAACTACCCACTTCTACCTTGTACTGAACCAGTGACTTTCTATATGGATGCTATCATGATCTGACCGTTAATTCAGTCTTTCCAGCTTTTTGTGCGTTCTCAACCGTGGATTTAGGCTCTATTATTTGTTCCATCTGGGTTGTCTCTTCATGCGAAGATCATTAAGAACTGGCACCTTCAATAAAGCTGAATTGAATTTAATCAGATGAGGGAAGTTTGATAGATTGGTTGATCAGACTCAGACTCGAGTATGTGAGAAACCTGAGGTCAAACAGGAAGTGAACGCTTTTGCCAATAATCTGTATTTTCCATTATGGCTTCCTTTTAGACTTCATTAAAAAAAGAATAATAATAAAATAGGCCGTGTTTGCACCCAAACAGCAGAACAGGGTTTTCCGCCTCTCTTGTTTTGTCTCTCTTAAAAGGAAAATGTGTTTTTAGTTTTATGGCTAATCAGAGCAACATGTTATAAAAATGGATTCATCTTCCAAAGTGACACATTATGGTCGTATAAAATCACAACAGAGCTGTCTGAGGACAAGCAGTGAGGAAAACACTTTGTGCTCCCTCTTCAAATGCAGGGGACATCTTGTATGTCTACTGGAGGGGGCATTTAATGCCCCACAGCCCTCTGTAAACACAGCCTACCCTCCAGTTTTACAGAGTAAATTTGGCATGCTGCACCTCTGGCCTACCCCAAGGCAAACCAGCTTCCATTTGTTGAGTATATTCAGAAATGAGAAAAAATTCTAATCATTACCTGCATTATTTGTGTAACTCTTTGGATGGTGATGCATCTCAATGAAGTGCTGTGAAGTACCAATGAAGTACTTCATACTTCTGAATTAATCACAGGCAAACAACACACACCCGGGATGTTTTCATCTGTTCTCAGCCAGGAATTGCGGAGCTCTGCGGTCCTCGTTCCTCATTTTCACATAAAGATCCTCCAGACCTCATCAATATGCACAGTTAGAAACCTTTGCCACCTGCTGTGCTGTTGATTCTGCTTAGGAAACCACTCAACAGATAATAAATATAAGAAACATATTCAAACCAAATATAATGGTATATTGGTTCGCACAGACCTGCAAGTCAATATTCCATCACACACACACACACATATACACATACATACATACATAGACCCTCAAACAAGCTCATGCAACAGTGATTTCTTCTGTTAAATGTTAATAGAGAGATCATACATTATAAAATAACGACCCGACAGCGTAGCACAGATGTAAATGAATTCGCAGTGCAATAACCAGCTTTACGAGAGAGAGATGATTGGATTCTGACATGTAGTATTGGGTAAGCTTTGTTTACCCTCTCAATACGCAGAGGAGTTTACTGATCTCAATGCTTCCCACGCCATCTGTCTATCCTCTGATTCTTGAGCTAAGACAGCCCGAGATGTTCTTCTCCCTCTGTCTCATGGCGCCGCAGTTCGTGTCCCTGTTGCCAGAGATTTCCATTTGCCTTCGATATCAAAGCGCACATCACTCACTTGTTTATGATCCAGTGTTTTACATCAAAACAACAGCGTTATCTTCTGGGCATACTGGTTGGAGCGAGGGGCTGTACATCCGTTAGCGCCGCTGTCTTCTGCTAGTGTGGTCCGGCGTAATTACAGCAGCGAGAGCAGCTGCGTTTGTTTTTTTTAGTGCTGCTCGCTGTGTCGAGCTTTGTTGCTGCGAAGGGAATTTGTGGTCAGCGAATGGACTCTGGGTAAAAAGTAGTAAGTAAAAGTTAAGATTGTGACCTGATGTAGAGGACATCGCATTCAAATGGATGGAGCTGTGAAACAGGCCGTTTTGGCTTTCCACCACGTCCATAAATTACTGAACTACTTTGTTTTTTCAGATCTTCTTCATGTTCAATTAACCAAGCTGTGAGTGGTGGTATTGAGTGGTCAGTCACCCCCTGGAGTGTGTGTGTGTGTGTGTGTGTGTGGGTTGTCTCCAAGTACTTTCCTCTCGCAGTCCAAAAACATGCATGTTTAGGTCGATTCGAGATTGTAAATCACCACTGGACGTGGGAGTGAGAGGGAATGCTGTGTGTGCGTGTCCTGTGATGGACTGGAGAAACTGTCCATAAAGGAGGCGGGGATGAGGTTTGACCTTCCAGCTGCACACTGTCGTTGAACTGTGATGGCAACTTCTGCTTTCATCACTCCTTTTGGGCTGTGTGACTATAGCGTTATGAGTTTCAGCCTCCGTAAAGCGCCTCATGAGCTCGGCCGTGGTGGGTCTCGACGGCCGTGCAGTATATCTTGATGTCGATGCGTTTAGCGACACCTGGGATGATCACATCTGTCGCATCTGTGCTCACTGTTCAGTCGCTTGGCCGAGGCACAGCTCACTGTCAAGCCGGCCACGTGTGAGTTTGTCAGGGCGTCACTGACCTACTTGGGCTGGGACAGGGACAGGGATGGAGGCTGGGACAGGGATGGAGGCAGGGACAGGGATGGAGGCAGGGACAGAGACAGGGATGGAGGCAGGGACAGAGACAGGGATGCAGAGGTTCAGGCAGTCATGCAGTATCTAGTGGCCGCTACTACTACTACTTCTTGGGTCTGTTTGGGTACTACGGTACTTTCTGTAAAAACTCTTCTATGGTGGTTGCACTGGTTTTGCTAAAAGCTAAAGCTAAGTTTGTGTGGTCTGCCCAGTGCCAGGCAGCATTTTTCAATGTGAAGGCACTTTTGTGTGCTGCTCCAGTTCTTGCTGCACTGCGCTTGGATGAGCCACGTCCCCCTTACTTATCTTTGCTCATCGAGCTGTCCGAGCCGTCGCTTGATGACTTTGTTCCTTCAGTCCCATGGCTTGGACATCAGACACATGAAGGGCAAAGATAATGTTCTGCCTGACGCTCTTTCACGTGTCCCTGTAGGTTACCTGTAGGGACACCGCTCTGCTTTGTGAGCTGCCTCGGTACCTTCTTTTTGTTCTTTTTCTTGGTTATGTCTTTAGATTTATGATTAGGATGTTGGGATCCCTTTGAGTCCCCATCTTAAGGGGGATGTGATGCCCCATGCTTGTCCTCCTCTGGGGTCTCTTTGATTCAATAAAAAATGTATTTATACATTTCCATTGTGTTGTCTCTCTTTTTGTTGTGACCCTTTAAAACAGGTCATGACAACCAAAAGAGCAGAAAATGAAAAAAGAAATATGTAAATGAAAGCTGTAACTAATGGATGGCTAGTTACAGTAGTATTGAATATACTGAGTGTGCCATTCAGCTTCTCTTTTATAAGGTAGCAAAATAAAGAATGTCCTTGATCCATGATGAATGAGAAGGAGGAGCAAGAGACGTCCACTTCGAGCTGGGGACATGCTACAAGACTTTCTTCTCATTATTACCGATTTTGAAAAGACTTGGAGGACAAAATGGTGAACGGATTCAGCAGAATTTTTTATGATGACCATAAGACTGATGAGGGATCACAGTATACTGTCACACAGTCACACAGACCTGCAAGAGCTGCAAGAATGTCTGTTTAAGTATCATGGACAACATTTCTAATCAATTTAAACATTAAAAAGACTGCAAGACGCAGATGACTGACTAAAGTGTACTGGCAATCGTGTGGAACTGTTAATACAAAATAATTCAATGTCCACATCATCAAAAAACAAACTCCCCACCAACAACAGTACAGTATCTGTGGAAACATCTTAACTAGCTAACCTTAACCATGTCACTGCCCTCCTCAAAACAGCAAGGAGCTAAAAGCTCAGCAACGTAGCTTAGCTTAACCCAATCTCAGCAGTTCTCACAAAAACTCCTACAGTTGCTTGATAAATTCATGTCGCCGTACAATCAGTAGTTCACAGATGCTGTTTTAGCAAAGACGGAGGAGGAAAGGCCTGCCATGTGCTCTCACAGCTAAAGCTGCTCACCACATGCTCGATTTACTTCCTGTCTCCCAGAGTACACTGGTCCTGCGTTGCCATGGTTACGACGATAAACAACTGAACACACCGAACTGAGTTCCTAGTAACAAATACATCTTCCAGGGGCATGACATTGAATGCAAACAGACATGAACAATAAATTCTGCTCTGAGAAACTCTTGTCGTCGTCTCCTGCACCTAGAGTAGCTTGAACCATCCAGACACGTCTGTCCCTATGTTTCTGTGCAGACTGGAGCAGCCTCAGCCAGACTGTGTCCCAGTGATCCCAGTGATGTCCCCAGCTGTAGACGGAGCTTGTGTGAATCCCTCAGTCTCGACATGAATTTACATAAACAAGATTCAGGATCTTAACAATAACTGCATTGTGGTGTTGATCAGTGTATGATGCTGTTTCCAAGCTACAGAGCAGAGCACAGTATGTCTGCAGACATCTGAATCCTAAATGCTAGTAAGTCAGGTGTATATTCTGGAGGCAGTAACGTATTGCAGGAGTGCTCTCGGTGCCACTGGTTCAGATCCAGCAGCTGCTGCTGTGTTTAAGGATGCAGTGGAGACGGACGTCCTCTGGCCTCTCGCGCTTCACACACTCGCCAACAAAGTCCTGCCCCTCACCTCGGAGGCGCCGCAGCCTCCTCTCCCGACTCAATATCCGACCTCATCTCTCACCGCAGGAACCTCCTTCCCCTTCACTCTCTCTCATCCATCCTGCTCCGGACCTCTGGATTTTCCCTGCACAAAGCTCTTTGCCTCCACACAACCTCCCACAGCCACAGCCACAGGCCGACATCCAGTCTTGAGTACTCGTGTTTTTGTGGCAGGAATTGCAAAGTGATTGCGCTCTCTCCGTGTCGTGTGTACTGCAATTTGTTTGGGACATTTATTTTTTGCAGATTTTAGTGTAATGAATAAAATTGTATGCTTGTTGTCAGGCATTTACCGTCTCAGTTCAAAGGCACGGCTGGTGTTAGGTTTCATTACCTATTTTCTTCATAGTGGAAATCCAAGAAAGACCAAACCCCCCACCACTTTCATAGTCTGTTTTTCAGGACTTTTCTCACTCTTTTACCTGCAGTGCTGCAGCCTGAGGTCTATTGGCTCAGTGTGATGATCTAAATATTTAAACATGGGTCACAGAGATACAGCGTTATTAGAGCGAAAAGAGAAGCCTCTGTGATTCCCTAGAACAGCTGGACACAAGCAAATGTCAGCAGACAAAAACATCTTTGTATGCAATCTACAGTATATAATCAGACTGGTGCAGAATATATCCATACAATTAATTAGTCTTCCTTTTCCTTGTTAAATTTGCTTGGTTAGCTAAGCAACCTAATATGACATTTACAATATAGAAAAATTCTAGTGCAAAAACCTGCATGTAGATGGTTTCCTGGAAGAATTAACAAAATGTGATTAGAAAAGAGCAAAAACATGAGAACATAATAGATCCACAATTAGTTTATCACGCCACGTGATAAACCAACGTGTGTCAGATAGCATCTCACATCAGGTGACGATACAAAGAAGATAAATATAAACCAAGAGTTGAGAGATTATTGCCTTTAAGAGACTGACAGCTGCAGAAGTGAGCAAAGATTGTGCCGGAGCAAGTTTGTTGTAAAGTTGCACCAAAGATTGTTGAAGTATGATGTAAAGAGGAAAAAAAAAAGATGAAGAAGCTCCATGCTGTCCTCACTCTGTCATATCTGATGGATCTGTGGCTGTGCACAAAGTTTTGCCCTAGTTCTGAAGTGAGGAGGTCCGGGGGTGAGGAGGAAAGGTTTGCCTCAGGCGTCCGCAGCTGTGTGATGGTCTGTTACTGGGAGTTTTTCCCAATCCGTCGGGAGGAAAACAACCCTCTGGTCAGTCTCAATCTCTGACCTGCCTGGACGGAGGAAATCTGCTCAAAAACATTTCCATTCATACACCAGGTATCCACCAGATATCTGCCCCAGATCGCTCATCCCAGCCCCCTTAATCCATCCATCCATCCCTCCCCCCTCCTTTCCTCCGCCCGATTGCCTCGCTCCTTGTTTTTACTTCCAGCCAAGGAGCAATTAATATCTGCAGCTCTCCAGCATGACTCAGGGAAGATATTTATTGGAAGATCGATGCTTGTTTTCTTCAGTATTGTTCCAATTTCCCTGTGAGTCACGGAGGTTCTCAGACTGATATAGGCGGGCATTAAAATCCCAAAAACAACAACCTGGTGTTCAAAATTATGCTAATTTTCTTTTTTCTCCTTTTTTTATTATTTTCACACATGTTCTTGACACAGAAATTGCCTTGACACATATCCTACAAGGCAGAGACGCTTCTGCCAGATGGATGTCTTTTCACAAGAGCAGTTACAAATTTTGGGCTTTTCAAGGTTTGTGTGTTTGTGTATTGGTAAAAGAAATCCTTGCTACTACTAAATACATACATCTATTTTCTTTTTTTTTTGCTGTGAACTGCTGCCCAGAGCTCTGATGTTTTATTTCATTCTATTTACTTATTTATTTTGCTTGATTTTTATTCATTGTTTTCACAGCCATGACACTTCTCAGGGCTAAGAAACCTTCCTCTCCCATTGTTGTTGTAAACACTTCAAAATAAGAAACGTAATAATCGCACTTCTCACGTCTCACAGATTGATGCGAATGCAACGTCCTCCTCCTTTAAGTGCTCCCGTGTGGACAGTTTGTGATTTATTTTTTTCATATTTAGTTTTTTTTTTGTTTTTTGCCACTGAACATCCACTTACCACCAGTGTGTGGTGTTTAAGGCGGAGCTGAAGTGCTCCAGCTCGTGCACCCTCAGAAAACAGGGAGTGGGTGTTGTGACACACTTTGATTTTAACGGCACAGTAACAACAGCTTTTAACTCCCGTCACCTGCCTCCATGTTCCTCTCGTGGAGCGCCTGCATGTTGCGCAGTTATCAGTGAGGCCGCATCCGCTCACATTTTTAGTTTCACACCTTCAAAAAACACGACAGGTGGGCCACACGTCTAAAATATACCTGATGTGTCTCCGCTTATTTTTAAAAGGTAAATAAATGAATGAACAAGAAGCATATGTGATGGTGTTTATCTGTTGGTGTTTGACACAGGAGGTGATCTGTATACAGTCGTACTGTTGAGATACAACCTGTGAGCGTGGATCTGTTTCACACGCTTCTACTCTCTGGTCTCTATGTGCAGAAGTCGAGAATAATGAGAAGTTGGATGAGATTTTTGTCACATGCAGCTGTAGAGGTCTTTATGATATGTCAGTGACATTGAGTGCGATTCATTATGAATGTAACCTTCCCATCACTGGCTGTGAGTCAGATGCAGATAGCTGCAGTCCCATGTATTCTCATGCTGCTGCTGTAACACTGGCTCTAGGGTTCAGCTTCTTTTAGGCTCCAGAGATGATTTCTCATGTGTGATAAAATGGCAGCGACTTTTCAGAGAATCTTATTCTTGTTCCTTGAAAGTGCCCGTTTCCAATGCATCCTTTATTTTGTCAAAATCACGTGTGTCGATCGTGTTATTCATAGCCGTGGTCTTTACAGATTCACTCGTCTTCCTATTTGTCACAATAATCACACAATGCAGTGTTTTCAGTCTCAGTGTCAATCATCATACTTTCTTTTATGATACGGGAACGAGCGGATAACAAGAAGTTAACTCAAAGATCGTTAAGTATGCTGTATGTTTGATTGATGATCAATCAAAATATGTCTGACTAACATTGTGTTAACTAACATACCTCCATGCTGCCGCTGTGAGGCACTTCACTTCAGCACCTTTGATGGAACACATTAAAATTGACAGAAACATCTATTTTTACCAGTGACTTGTGTTTTTATGGATATATCCCCATTAAAGTGGAAGCAGACATCAATATAAAAGAACAGTGATTGTTAGCAGCTTCAGGCGAGGTGTTTTGAGCTCTGATCGGCCCGTCCACTCCATAAAAATCGCCTCCAAATAGAGATTAACACCCATTCTGATCTTGATTGCAACTTACCGATGGATTTGAGGTATAAACACCTGAAACACAATCACAAGAAGCCGATCCAATGGCTGCTCCTTCTCCACTGACTGGCCATCAGGTCAGCTCAGCTCTTTAAAAATCCCTTCTGACAATTTGCATGAACTGACTTCTGGCAAGTATGCAGCTCGCCTAAAATAGCATTGTGATTTAACGGTGACTCAGAGATTGAAGAGGCTAGTTAAAAACGCACTCAAGCAGCATAATTAACACTTCAAACAACACGTTTAAAAAAAAAGCTTAACACTGGAAAACTTTGCATCTTTAAGTTCAACAAATTGCAACGCAGTGAGAGGAAAAAAAGGCACGCTAGCTCTCAGAAATTGCATTTACAGACATACAGTTTGAGAACAACTTGTCAGTTATTGTTCATTTATCTCATCTCACATTTCACAGCTTTACAACATATTGGAATTCACATGTGCCAGTGCAGTAACTGCTTGAGTAGAAGATCCAACGTCTGTCTCTGTCCGGGCTTTGTTGCCTTAGTCCTCTTGTTTTGTGTTTGTGTGGAGTCGTGTCAAACGTCGCATCAGAGTCCTGAAGCACAGCAGGGAACAAACAGGGATGACGGATGCAAAGATTCAAGCGTTTTTCTGAGCAAAGTGGAACAAGATGTATGGAGGGGACAAAATCCACTCACTCTAAAGGTCTTAAAGTCAAACTGAGAACATTCCCACATGCTGCTGCACAGTGTGTGTCAGTGTGTACACACAGGGCTCAAACACCCTAATGGACCAGACACCCTGAGGCTGTGTGTGGGTGTGCATACTCTGCAGACACTTTGTGTGTGTGTGTGTGTGTGTGTGTGTGTGTGTGTGTGTGTGCAGATATACGTATGAATGTGTGTCTGTTTGCAGCGACTAAATGGGTTTTGCCTCCATTGGCCCACATCCGTGACTATAACGAAGCGTTTTGTCTTTTCCCCAGGGGTATTACACACCACAATGACATCAGGGATAGACACCCGAGAGTGTTCGCTGTTTATTGAGTGAACTGACTCGGTTACCAATTTCTAGTTTGACGGGAATATTCCATTAAATATAGTGTCTAAGATCTCGGGAGCGATAAGTCTGCCTGGGAAAAAAAAAGAAAACAAAAACAAGAATAAAACAACAGGCAGCACTCTATTGTCAGTGTCGACTTGATATAAAAAAAAGAAACAACAATGATCTGTCTGCCACTCTTAAAAAGACACTGTTTTAATCAGGAACACAACACTTTCCCCGCAGAGGCATGCGGTGGCAGACGCACTCAAGATCAATTCCTCACACAACTGCACACACACACACACACACACACACACACACAGATGAAAAACACACGGGCCCAGAGACAGACGACGGTCTACGTCGAGGCGTCTCTGCCTGAGCTGATTTAGGTCCGAGGCTGAACCGGCACTCCCGGAGAAGCTGTCATATTTTACATTCGTACATTGTCAGAACTATTTTCAGCTGCACTTAGAGTGCTGACAGATGATCCAGGTGACTCAGTGTGACTTTACCCACCCCCAGCCTAACCCCCCCACACCCCCACCCTCCTCTTTAGCACTGTTAATACCAAGGTTACCTCAGCGAGCCTGTAACCGTGCTGACAGAGGCTGGCTTCGTCTTTTGTCGAGCCCGACACTTTTCAGCCGCTACTTTCTCTCTAATTGTCCATCTCTGACATCCCTCTGCGTCTGTCTGGGAGTTTTCTCCCTCGTTTTTTTTTTTCTGCAGTCGAGTAGAAATGACAGTCGTTTTGACACTCTGAGTGAGGTGTCGCCACACATAATAAGCACATACAGTACTGCAAGTGAGCATTAGAGGAGCAGGATCGATAGATTCCCCTTAAAAACTCGTTATCCTGCTGATGTCACGGCTGTGCTGCTTTGTTGGAGTTTTGCTGTAGTTTGGCCGCATTGTTCTCATGTGTCACACGTGTCAGAGACGTTGGTTGCTCTTTGGGGTTTTTGTCACAACGCGCCCTTCGATTGCTCCATTTGTCCAGAGTCTCGCTCTTTCCTCAAGCCTGATGTCATGTCAACAGCTGACAGTCGTCTTCATGAGAGGTTTATTGATTGTTGGAGCACGTTGTCCGCCTTGAGATTCTCTACATTTCTGCATGAGGTTCTTGCTATTGCTTGTAGCTTGTGCAGCTCGTTCTGACTTTTTGCAAAAACAAATGCTGCCACTATTAGTACTACTGTTTTTACAATTTACAATGAAATAATTTATCTTTCCTCTAAAATAATCTTATCTTGAAGTAATGCTGCAGAGAATAGAGCCTGAATCCTCAATGCAAAAGTGGCTAGTTGAAACAAGGTGTATTTATCTATTTCAATGCTATGACCAGTAGAGGATGCAGGCATAATAAACAAGGCACATATGATAAGACAAACAAAAGAAGTTAGTAGTTCCCAACATGTGGCATCTTTAGGTGTTGACAGTCATTGTTGATTTCATCTTTTTTTTTTCCTTAATTATATTTGTGCAATAATAGAGAGAAATATAGTAACTCTGGGGTCATGTCGGGATTGAAGGTTACATGAATAAAGGAGCTGAGTGTGCAGATCAGTCTGGGCTCTGCAGGCAGCTGAGGAACTAGTTTGTGTCACTGTGCTGCGCTGCTCCAGCCCGGGACAGAGAACAGACAGCTGCGACCCAAACGGATGCAACTGATAATGAAAACTGAAAAACAGAGCAGAAAACCAAATCAATGAGCTGAAGGCAGCACAGATAATCACATTGAATCTCCGCCGAATCGCTAATACAATAACATAAACAGGCCTTTCACGATACAGGGAGCCATTTCAACTTTTTTTCTCTATCAACAATGCGGCTTAATGGAGCTTTAAATCCTCCACTTCTCCCATAAAACTACCAGAGGGTTTAGTTTGGAGAGTTTGAAAGAGACAAAGACGGAGCCAACAAAAGGGAATGGAAACAGAGAGGAAGCAATTAGCCAAAGTGTTGAACAAGTGAAGGTGAGTGGAAGCAGTGACAGCTCATTTTGAGAGGAGAAGCAGCTCGTTGGACATGAACCCGCAACACACCAACACACACGAGCAGACTCGATGTTCCGGCAGCTTCTTCAGTCTGTCAGGAACACGAGGTTGCGCTCGAGGTCCGTGACCTCCGCACTCTGTGTTCCGAACTCCCACGTGATATATCATCATTTGTCTGATCATGCTATACATTTCAACCATGTTCTCTCCCCCGTCTCTGCCTCAAAAGAGGCAGAGCGCGTGTAAATAAATCATCCCGGCTGATTCAGACCTGATGAATGTGCAGCGCAGCGTTACGCTCTTAGGTAACAGTGGTGAACAAAACTCATAATGGTTCATCGTTTCCAGAGAAGCCTTGATCCTGCAATTCTTGAGTTAATGAGACGGCGGCTTCTGAAAAGGACAGGACTCGAGGTTTCTTTTTTTTTCATATTCTGTTCAGTGTTTCTTTTCTATGAGTTCATAATTATATCCGAAGAAAAATATGGAGGCAGATGCGACCTTGATCTCGCACCCTGGAACATAACCTCCCCAACGCCCAATTGCGTAACATGTGTGTGGTATATAGAAACGGCATGTTCCTGCAGCCCTTCTGTTGGGTTTGGCTCCAAGAGAGAGAGAGAGATAGAGAGAGAGACAGAGAGAGAGAGGGAGAGAGAGGGGAGAATGACAGTCAGGAACCCAAACCTGCTCAATGAATCAGCCGAGCTAGTGTGGGGAAATGAATGGGGGGAGCGAGGTGTAATTGATGGTGTAAAAACGTATGATGGGGTGAGTGTAAAACGGGGGCAGAGAGACAACGTGGCTGTCATGGATCACGTGTGGAGGAAATGAAGTCGTAACGCTGTCAGATATGCCCATTACCAGCGCGAGCGGCTTGTAAAATGCTTCATTCTGATGCGCCGCGTCGTTGTTGTTGTTGTTATTCGGCCCCAAAAAACGCCACCGAACCAGCACCCGTTTTTCTATTCAGATTCCTGGGAGAATGTCACGCTTTCTCTGGTGATCGAGATGACATTTGTGTTTTTTATTTTTTATCGTGGGGAGGGGGGTGAGTATCAGACACCCATTCAAAATCCATTGGATGAACTCGAAAGCGCATGATTGTCGAGCCGATAGCAAGGTTTGTTTCTCTCGGATTGCGTAAAAAAAACAAAACAAAAAAAAAACGCAGCTCGGTGTAAACAGTCTGCACAGACTGTGCCCCAGACTGGCCACTGGCTGCTCCCGCTTGTTTCTACAACTTTGACAGGTTGTCGCTAATTTGTCTGATGTGAGACAATAACGCTTTGGTAATTCTAAATGATGGAGTCTGACAAAAACAGCACGGCTGCCAAGACGATTGCAAAGAAGCGAGTGCCAGGGCCAGAATGACCCCCCCCCCGTGTTGTGTTCCATCAGACCCTACAAAATCAGATCTAAGTGGAAGTCGCTCGCAATGATGCCACTGTATCGATTTTAATTATCCCATTACTGGGCCTGGAGGTCTTATAAAAAGCAGATAAGCTAAAGACCTCCAACTAATTACACACAGAGCGCCATCGTGCATTTATTTTTCACCGCTGATTAAAGTTGCTTCGATTTATGTTAAATAACGTCCTGATTCAAATGCAAAACATATGGGCTTTGATAGAGACGGGAGGGCGAGCGAGCGGGAGGGCGAGCGAGCAAGAGATGTCTTCAAAGAGAGAGAGAGCGAGAGAGAGAGAGAGGCAGGTGCATTTCAGACCTGGTTTTGCCTTCACTCCTCTCGCCTCTGTACACAGGATTTAAGGCGGTGAGGAAGATGCTCTTGGTTAAGAAGTCAAACACAACAAAGGTATTTATGAGGAAACGCGACAGGATTTATAACCCGGGAAGAACTGGAGCGCGAATCGTTTTATAGTCTGACAGCGAAAGCAGGACATTCACAGTCAAGGCTGTGGTGCTACATGGGTAAAAGTAAAGCCAGGATCAAGCAGTTTTTCTCTTTAAAAAAAAAAAAAACGAAGTAACTCCCAGTCACAACACATGTGGCCAACAGCCAAAGAAAACAAGCAGCTGTGACAGGAGCAGACATCAGACGTGAACAGCAGAGTTCCTACCATGTATAATATAAATGTATAAGGAAATATATAATGATTTCTCATAACAGAGGGCCTGCAACATAGTGTCTTTCATGTTTGCTGTTCACCCTCAGACACATCAAACACTCTCTTGCAATAATTTGTTTCTATAACAAAACTTGTTAGTTATGTGTTCCAGGTACTCTCTGATCCCTGATCAGGTGTGCAGGTTAAATGAGTGATCTCCAGTCTTTCACTCATCATACAAAACTATTGGTTGAATCAGGGAGGGCTGTGTGGGGAAGCCTCTGCCAGTATGAATGGCTGAATGTGACCTGTGAATGAATGAATGAATGAATGACTGGAACCAGGTTTCAGTCTCAGAAATTACTGTGAAAGTCTCCTCAGCTTTACCAGTGACCAGACGTTGCTCCTAATCTGTCTCTTACAGACTTAAATAAGTTCCTGAGCACAGCTGAGAGAGAAATAATTAATGCTCTCTCATTTTTTTTGGGCTGTTTGTTGTACTTTGGTGCTGGAGACCTCTGCACTGGTTGTGTCAGTCCAGGAACCTCACTGAAGCAATTAGCTGTGCTTTATTTCCCCTGCAGCCTCAATCTTTGTTGTTTCAGCGTTACTAAAGTGCATTGGATCAAGATAAATATAAAACAAGCCACCTTTGCATATTCACAATTTCACTGTGTGATGAGGAAGCACAGGCCCGCCCTTGCACGGCCATCTGTTCACCTACTTAAAGTGTCAATACAGCTGATCACACACCCAGGGCTCAGCCGTTATTAGCAACCCACATTCGTCTGATTTTATCACCTAATTTATGTGAGAGCACGACCTGGAAACGCCAGTCTGGCTGCGAGTCATTCTTCTTTTTTCTCTCTTCCAGACTGAGACCCAGGCTTCATTTTGGAACACGGTCTCGAAACGAGGAGTGCAGTCGGTCGCAGAAAACAGAGGAGAGAGGGAGAGTGTGTGTGTGTGTGTGACAGAGAGAGGGAGGAAGAAATGAGAAGTAGCAGAGTGGAAAGGTGAAGGCGTGAAGCTTGAATGCTTCAGCACCGCTGCCACCACAAACAGTGCTGACCTGGAAAGCTTGTGTGTGGTGGAAATCAGCTTTAAGAAACCCTTTTAGAGACCTCCTCGGGGGATTAATACTGTTTTGGTGTTTGGGGTCTCTCTCTCTCCCTCTCTCTTTCCCTCTCTCTCCCTCTCATTCTCTCAGTCTGTTTGTGTGCATGTGTGTGTCCATCACGTGTGCAAGTGTGTGTCTCTATAATGTGTTGAGATGCCCGGGTGAAAGAGATAAAGGGGGCATACAGTGGATTTCCTGTGCAATCCACTGCACACGTGTGTGTGTGTGTGTGTGTGTGTGTGTGTGTGTGTGTGTGTGTGTGTGTGTGTTGGGGGAGGGGGGGCAGCAGAAAGGGAGTCAGGGAGCAAGGGGAAAGGCTGATTGGCATTTTAGCATTATGTAGAGGCAGGGATGCAAAGGAGGTGGAAATAATTTCATTGATTGAGTTAAAAGTGCGTGATCTACAGTTTTGTAGTGAGAGAGAGAGATGACGGAAACGAACAATGCCTCAACGTAAATAAAAACGTTCCTTTTAGAAAGGCTCATCATGACCCCCCCCCCCCCCCCCCCACACACACACACCCACTGCTGAGTCCTGGACCACTGGAGCACGCAGAGGTTAATAATTCCAGTGCACCAGTTGGGAATTTCCAACTCATGACTTTGAATGGAGCGCAGCATTAGACGAGAGAAAATACTTCTTGTCTGGCTGAGAGAAATGTTAATTTAATGGATAATTAAGTCTCTTTCATTGTAACTTTGGATGTTTTTTTTTTTTTATGTCTTTCACCAAAGTAGTTACTACATCCCAGGAAGAAGGGATATTAAAAAAGTGTGGAGGAAACAGGAGCTCAAGAGCTGAAAAAAAAAAAAAGACGAGTCAGAACAACTTGGAAAAGAAAAGGGGCAAAGAGCAAAAACTGAACCGTCTGTTGTGGATTTCTGTCACAGTTCATGAGTCTCTCAAAAGTGAAGCAGCTTCTTGTGTGCAATGAGGTATTATGCCAAGAATATGAGGTGCTCTCCGCTCCGACTGCCAGACTTTAGGATTCTATACGACTAATGCAACAGTGAATGTATTCTAGTGGGAAACGCCGTGTTGCCTCTCTCCAGACTGAAAGGAAATGACGATTAACATAAAAAGTGAGGTATTATAGAAATATAGATATAGAATAGATATAGAATTTCAATATAGAAATATCGAAACATGTGTCGAGGTTATTCCCCGAGCACTGGGGTCAACGTATCTGCAACGTCCCTGCAGAAGAGGCTGCTCCATCCTCCTCTGTCGGTCATTAACTCCAGCAGGATGCTACATCCCCATCCAAACGACGGCCAGTCTCATGAAACCAGCTCCCACATGTAATAAACCATAATTAATTATCGTTTAACTGGAACTCCGGTCCGCGTGCAGAGTGCAGAGGAGAACGACCAAAAAAAAAGAAAGAAAAAAAAAAAAAACAGACCAGGAGATAAAGGGAGAAATTCTCCTTGTGCGTTCTTCCTTCTTATCAGCGCTGTGCTGATGGCGGGACACACAGTGAGGAGCTAATTATGGCTGACGAGGAACGCCTCGTCCTGCAGGTATTGTGCGATGCTGCGTGAGACCTGCCGCACTCTGCGGGTCCCGGCCGCCCGAGACTTTAACGACTCGGGATGCTAGATTACTTCTGACAGAAAACATACAAATAAAACATTACCAGGGCTTACGGGGAGAGCTCGCAGAGATACCCACCAAGTAAATTATTCATACATTGACTTACTGAAGGAATGAAAGCTTCTGTCTTTCCTCTAATCCCCAGCAAAGCTTTCAGTAATAGTGCAGCGCTCGAGAGTTGCCTCTCACAAGACTCTATTCATCAAACTTTCCAATGTATGAAATCAGCGTCTGACAGGCTTTTGAAATCCTGCAGCTCCCGCATTATTATAGCGTTTAGCCTCAAACAGGCTCTCAATCTAATGACTTCTCTGCGATGGTGATTGCTTTGATTTTAATTGGGATGTTCTAGGGGCGCTGCCGCTTCTAATCCAGCTGTCTCCCACCAGTCAGACAAGGGTTGCACACGGTTCGCCTTTATTCCCGCTCTGAAGCCCCTTCGCAGGGTGGCTCGGCCGCCCTGTTGGGCTTAGCGATGGGGGGGGGGGCGAGCGAGGAGTGGGGGGGACGCATGTCACACGGGGGCGCCTCGTATTTCTCCGTGAAGTCACGGGTAATTGAGAGATGAAATATAGAGCCCATCCGCGTGGGGAAAGTCTCAAACGGACGGACGTCCTTGCTCTCTGGAGACGGGGTTATGGTACAGTAAAGCACCATTTAGCTTGTCCATCCTTGAAAGACTAAGCCGTGACCCCGCTGGGGAGAAATAAAGAGCAGGAAGGGCTTTACCTGGTGCATATCTATCTCTGCAGACAACTGAGGGATCACGCCAGCGTGCAGAGGTTGTTTTCGTGCCACTGTCCCGTGGAGAGAATGGACAATGGGGTCACAACTTCAGACCTCCAAACTTACCAGACTTCCAAATCCCTTTGGCGGTTTTACAGCACCCACAAGTGTTGGTGTGATATTTCCCTTCTTCTTCAGGTTTATTTATTCCACCTGTTCTTCTCGATCCTTCCTGGAAAGCAGAGCAGCTCAAACTCTCAAACACTGCTGAGCCACTGCAAACTTTTAGCGAAAAGCCCAAAAAGTGGTTGGAGAGGAAATGCAAATGCGGTCCAATCCAGTGGCTCGATCCTGCCAATAAAGGTGTGTCCTTCAAAAGGAGTGCTTGTCTAGACTGAGCCGTGTCTAGTTTGTCCCCCTGGACCAAATTGAATCAGTGTTTTCTGAAAAAAATATGCTGAACAAAGATTTTCAGATGTCTCTATGAGTGAGCCGCAGACGGAGGATTATTTGATTTGTCTGTCAGAACTAATAAAGTTCTGCTCATTGAACACAACAATCTGGAAGTTTGAAGCATGTCAATGTTCTGCCTTTGTGTTTAAGCATAGATCAGAGCAGTATTGAGCAGACATTATACACTTTACATTGCTAATTTGGTAACTCTGTTGGCTGACGTCTCCATCATATGGATGCTATTTCTCTCTGTACGGAAAACCATCATTTTTGAACCACAACTGGTGTTTTTCTTCCACTCTCCAGTCCACTCCATGGTTTGCCAGGTTTATTAGGTTTAAAGTGTGATCTTTCAGCCCAGAGTGTTTTCAGCTGCCCAGTCCATCATCCAGTTCAATGGATCCACTGTATGGTCAATTTTCTGGTAGCGGCAGCGGCAGAGCCGAGAAAGCCAGGAGGAGGAATACATATTAAGATAAGTATGAGTAATACGAGACATTGTTAAAGCATAAGTTTCTCGGCACACTCTATAAATGAACTCCGGGGCGAGTCAGCCCCTGAAATTAGCTCTGGCTGCAGGTAACCCCTGCCACTGTGAGTCATGCCTGGCTCGCTGTGATTTACCACACTAAAGAGGACTGATGGATGGATAACCGCGCACACGTGACGGATGGTGGTCCGCGTCGGCGGCCGTCCACCGCTCCTGGCTCGGGACCAATGTGGACGCGGGGCAGAGCGAAACCCCCGTTACCTCCGATGCTAAATGATGATGTTTTATTTTCCCTTCGGAGACATGACGTCCCCTGACTAATTATCCAACGGACTCCTCCAGGCTACAGGTATTCATTATGCTAGCAGAGCAGGGCATTCATCACAAAGATTTAGAAGTTGATAATAAATTTATGTAGGAATTATATTTTTTAAGATGCTATCAGTCACGTTGTGTCACCCCCCCCCCCCCCCAAAAAAAAAGGAAAGAAATCGTCTCCACATCGTTCCGGATTCCTCTGCTTGAGTCAACATGTTTTCCTCAACACTTCTGAGTGGAAATTAGCGCGTTATTAATTGGCTGGACTGTAAAACAAACAACGCAGCAGGATTTATTTTGTGGAGAAAAAAGATGTGTAAAAATGCTGGAAAGCAGCAGCGAAGCAAAGGGAAATTATTCAAGATGCTTTCCATGGCTCCTCCACTTAGAGGAAACCTGTGGCTATCAAAAGGATGCTCGCACACACAAACACAGCCCTCTTTTTGATGATACCTTCCCACATGCACTTTTGTGTTGAACCACTCCTGATTTCTGACTCCCCACCCCCCCCACACTTTTTCATATCACCTTTGTGTGCGAGGCTTTGTGAATATTTCTCCTCTGAACCTCTCGGTAAGTTTTGACAGGGGTCCTTTCTATCTGAACTGATTCCAAAAGAGAGAGAGAGAGAAAAAATGTAAAGCACCGGATCCATTATTGAACAACAGCACAACCTGGGAAACCTTCGAGAGACATTTACATTTTATGGCCTCTGTCAGTCCCTTTGGTGAGCGGTCCGACCCACAGGTCGCCCAAAAACTGACAAGTGCTTGAGTATTGATATGCAAAAATGAACCTTGCAAAAAAATATGTAATAAAAAAAATAAAACTTGGTTTTGGCATCATTTCATTCAAAAGAATAAAACTTTTAATTTCAACAGGCTCTCTCGAACCTCCCCTACAGCTCTGCCTGGGGTGAGGCGTCATTTATACGCAAGATTCAGGCGGGTCATGAAAAATGCTTTTTGATAACAACTTTGGTTTGCGCCGTCTCTGCTCCCACGTTGTGAGCGTACTGGATCTGCACCCGGTGGCCCCCTCCCCATCAATCGCTCTCAAGTCTGTGATAGGAGATGGTTTAATGATAAATGACAAGGACACACGTTGCTCGGAGGAAGGTGTGCTATAATTTCAGCCATTTTAATAAGTGCTTCGGTGGCCTGTGAAACCCAGCGTGCAGTGTTTAGCTGTCTTACGGGCTCTACAGTGATCCAAGCGGCCGTTGACCTATCGGGATGCTTCATAAGAGAAAACAAAACAAAAGGTAGAGTTGCCTATTGTCGCTGAAGGAATATTCTGTGTCAGTAACATTGTGTTTGTAACCCGTTTTAATTTGTACGTCTGCTCCTTTAGAAGATTAATTGAAAATGGAATCACCACAGTGCTTTCAAGTTAATACAACACATGCTCAATTAAGTGTGTGTGAGTGTGTGTGTGTGTGTGTGTGTGTGTGTTGGGGGGGTGATGGGGAGTCCACACAGCTGTACTGTATTTCACAAGAGTGCGCTGGCAGACGTCATACTATTTTCCATGCTTCCTAATGATAAGCTCCCGCCTCCCCCCACTTATTTGTAATTAAGTTTCTTCTCAGCATTTAGTTAGAAAGATGTCAAAGAGGAGGACAGCGGCAGGGAGTGTACGGGGGTGGGCTGGAGGGGCTGGATGGGAGTGTGCTGGGGGCTGGAGCTGCCCTATTCCTGAATAAATGTAGAGGGTGAACAGGCTTAGTGAATTTCAAAGTCACCCAGGCGGCTTAATAGCTTTCCTAAATGACTCAGCACATTATTTCCAGTTGTACAGTAGTCCATTACACGCTGCGTTACCAAACCCATACAGGGTGAGGACTGCCCGCCTCCTAACCCCCCCCCCCCCCGCACACACCCTGTCCTTCTGGCTAAGGCCTGGCACGCGTTCAACAAACCACTTGAGCCTGAATGCGAAATGAAGTCCCTTTGGCCGCAACTTTAAGGACGGTTGGGTGTTTTTAGTGCTTAGCGCAGGAGCTCGGGGGTCTGACGGTGACACCCGTAACCCCAGCGCCTCGGACGGGCCGGCGGCAGAGGTGATCCCTGAGAGTGCATTTGCGTTTGGCCACGGGCGTGAATGTGAAAGGAATGAGACAGAGAGAGGGAGATAAATAGAGGAGGAAGGAGAGAGAGAGAGAGAGAAAGAGCAATTAGTGGTGCTCTACAGCATAATCCCTGGGAGACAAGGCCCATCAATCATGCTACTAATCCTTTGTTTCTCAATAAAGATAACCATGCTGCAGGGAGTTAACATTTTCTTAATAAGTCATCCCACTATAGTACACCTGAAATACCAGATTGGCCCAGAATTATCCTGATCCTTTATTTATGACATTGAGTTGATAAGAGGGCGCAGAGACTAACCCGAGGAGTGTGTTATTCCTGTTGTTGTGATTGAAGCCGCGCTCCGAGGTTATGAGCGGGGAGAGGAGAGCTTGTCTCGCCATCTCAAAGACAAAGCAGCTCGTTTGACATTGCCGTCTGAATCGACCCAGTTTTCTGATTTGGAATCCGCATCGGCACCATTTTAAACCCATTCACACGGACGTTTTGCGACTGAAAATCATCGCCGTGCGCTACGATATGCACTTGTTGAGGGCGATTAGAGTCGGAATAATGAGTAAAACCAATAAGATCCTGAAAGTTTTTACGGTATCAGTAGAGCTCAAAAAGTCCATTTGACCTACTTCTACAAGATAAAAGACAGAAAAGGATTCCAAGGCACTACCTTCCAATTACAGCTAATATGTGCTTTAGTTATTGAAATCTTTCAGTTTGGACCAAATGGCAGCTAAAAATAATGGTGGGAGACCATCTTCTATGTCATCCCACACCCAGATGTGTATTCTATTTAAAGCCAGCGCTGGCGTGTTGCAGCCATGAATACCTCACCTTTATGACTGCATGAATGGCGTTTTGTGGACTGAAGCAGCTGCAGCTAAGTCTCCCCAGATGAAGGTATACGGCATCGTTAGCGGTGTTCAAATATGTAATCGCACAAGTTTAGGTTGGATTGAAGATCTAATCGCAGGCGCTACCTTCAAGGCATTTGCTGTGGTTTTATACTGTGAAAGGAGTTCGCTCAAACTGTTCATTACGACAGCCCAGAGGCACGCTTCAAGAGCGAACCACCCTTCGGAGGAGCATAAAGGGAATGCCAAGAGGCAAATAACATATCTTTTGGTTCCTAGACTGCCAGCTAATCTTGCATGTTTTCTGTTGAAATAACATTTTCTGAAAGAAGTCCGCGTGGCCGACCTTTTGTAAAATCAAGTCAGCTCCAAATTGAATGAATTCACCGCTGACCTTGAAGGCATCTCTTTGTCCGACTGACTCTGCTTTTTCCTCTTTATGATACAGGCTGGACCTATCCATCATGTTTTCTTGTTCACCTTTGTCTCAGAGACAACATTTTCACACCTGTTTTTTCTTCTCCCTATTTATTTTCCCCTGTCTTTCTATCATTCACCCTCCTCCCTGCCTCCCTCCCTCCCCTCCCTCCCTCCCTCTCTCTATCATTGCAGCAGTCTCTGGGAGAAGTCAGCCATGGACGTGTCGCTGAGGCTGTGGCTCTGTGCTGTCATGGATGCTTCAAGGTCAAGAGTGCTTAGCTGGATATTAAAGAGACAGATGGGTGTAGGGACTGAGTGGGATGGCAACGCAATGCAATTATAACCCATGCCCACTGTCCAGCACAGACGCACAAAAACCACACGCAGACAGCATGAGAGAGAGAGAGAGAGAGAGAGAGAGAGAGAGAGAGAGAGAGAGAGGGGGACACAAGAAAACGGGTGAAAAATAGAGATCACTGCTATCTGAAAAACTCCACGGAGACAATCTAATATCAGCATGAGTGTAAGTCCACAACAGTTAGAGTCGTGTACAAACAAGTATATGTGCACATGTGCGCCCACACACACACACCCACACCCACACCCACACCCACACACACACACACACACGGCATAGAGATTGTCTGATAGGAATTGTAATGGCTCATTAAAGCACCAAAGTGATCCCGTGGATGGTTCCAGGAGGAGGAAAACAGAGTGAATGATTGATACAGTGATACAGAGTGTGCTCCCTCCACCAGCCCATTAGGGGTGATTTAGAGGGACTGTGGAGTGCAACTGGAATAGAAAAGAGGCTCCTTTTCTTTACAGTTTTGATTCCAACCTCCTCGGTGACTGATTGAGGGACTGCACGGAAACGACGATGTTTTCCGGGCCTCGTAACATCCAGCTCCATCCAGCAGTTCCCTGTGGGATGACGATGGTGTGATTGTGCAGGTGACACGGAATTATGGAGCTTAATTTACTGAACAGTTTTCAATCATACGGGCCATAACTGTGAGACATTACATGCGATACTCAACCTGTACAGTGTTTATTTATGCTGCTGTCTCTCATGATGAGCAATATTTACGTGTCATCCCTTTCTGACTCTTCTAGCTCGTATTCCTCTTCCCCATTTGTTTTTCATTTGACCATTAATAGCACTGTTGAGAACATGCAAAAGATAAATCATAACATGCAGCTCTGTCAGACTCAGACCTGTTACTTCTTTCTCCCTATGACAAGTTTTTCATGATGTCATTTCAGAAGAACTGCAAAAGATTTCCCATAGTGAACAGGGCGAGGTTAACTCCTGCTTCTCCTCTGAGACACAGGACTAATGACACAGGATTTTCTGGAACAGATTATTGTTCACATCTGTCAAAAAATATGGCCTAAAGAGTAACACATATGTTGGGGGGGCGTGTTAGCTATGGTGACACAAGTGTGTACAGTGCCCTCTTATCATCATAGTAGACATGGCGTATCCACGGCGTACAGGTCGGAGCCAAACTCAATATAGCATGACTTATCTATCTTATCTATGTTTATTTTAGGTGTTGTCTTGTAATTACTACACTGACAATACAGGTTTGATTCTGATTCGTAACTGTTTTGGACTGTATGTATGTATTTGTATGAGCATGTTGGTGGCAAACCAAACTGGAGTGAATTCATAAAATAGCCCAGAGAAAATATGTGTGTGGAGGAGCAGAGCATGATGAAGGCCTGGTGTAATTTGCCCGGACTGGAAGCTGTTCACTCTGCCTAATGGTCAAGCAGCTGAGCGCGCTGGGGTCTGATTAGAGCAGCTTTCACAGTCACACACGCTCTGTTGTCATCTGCGCTCCGTCCTTCTTTGATTTCTTCTTTTTTTAGGTAATAATAGTTTTTAATGCTGCACAATACAAATTAACCAGTGTGTAATCACAGACTGCGGGATTACTTCTCCAGGTGTGGGGGAGACGTCCCCAATCCACTCGCCCGGCCTAGTTGGATTTCAAGTGCTCAACATTGGATTAGAGCGCCGTCTCCAGCGCTGCACCTTCACATCCTTTGTGTCCTTGCCAGAAATGCAAATGCCACACAGGTAAAGCATTGCAGCATTTTCCAACCCATCATTTTGCTATACTGCGCCGGTCTTTCACTGAATGTTCTTATTAATATGCTCTGTATGAAATAATGTGTGCAATCTAAGTTCTGCCAAAGTAGAAAATGCCAAAGAGGCTTTTGATTGGCTGCTATTGTCTGCAGTCTGAAAAAGAAAAAAATCAGGACGACCAAAAACGAAATAGTGACGTTTCACTGCCTACAGATCAAAGATTGACCATTATTTCTGTAAGTCATCCCAGAGAGTGTGTCAGTCTGGTGTGATGTCCTTGTCCTCCTCCTCCTCCTCCTCCTCCTCCTCCTCCTCCTCCTCCTCAAACAACAGAGACAGTGAGGAGCACACAGAGCCACACGAAGCAGCTGCTGCCTTTAGGTCGCGCGCTGATCGATGCGAGCGGATGGCTTTGAAGTGGATACGTTGCCTTTAAGGAGACGATTTCCTCGCAGATGTCGCCCTTGATTCGGTTGATGACGGCTGATTTTAAATGACTACATTCACATAAAAGAGAGGGAGAGAGGGAGAAAGAGGCGACTCGTCCTCCTCCTCCTCCTCCTCCCCCTCCCTCTGCTGCATGGACGCCCTACCACAGGCTGCGACAGTGTGAAGAGATGCACAGCGATGCTTACAAGTCATCACCCTGAGATATCCATCTGCCACACAGGGATGCACAAAATACACAACCCAACCCAGAATGACTCCTGAATCTGATATTTGAAGCTCTCGTGTTTGTCCTATTTACACGTCACTCCAACCGGTGAATTGAAGAGAGGCCCGGCGACAAAGCGATGGCCCGTTAGACTATTTCCAACCTTCTCTGACGTTACTTTTAATTCCTAGTTAAACAGTCGAATCTTCGGTCTGCGGGCTCGCATCAGGGTGCGGCTGCAGAACAGCGAATCTCATTAAAACGAGGAGTCAATCCCATTAGGGATTACAAGGCATTGTAACGCATGATCACACAGTGACCCTTTGTCATTATTTACTCATGATGATAGAGACGTCCGCCGTGGCGACTCCCACGTGACTGGACAACAAGAGGAAAGCAGCGGTCGCTGCGAAATGGAGCCCGGCCTCACGCTGAGGCAATTGAGACAGGAAATGGGGGTCGATGTGGGGTCGTGGCGTCCAAACTCAGCAATCGGAGGATTTTGTATTTCCCCACAATCCCTCAGTCACCCACCGGCTCCTGCTGTCACACACACACACACACACACACACACGTCCAAACCCTACACACCTCCCGGTCCTTTATCCCCTGGAGGTGAGAGTGTGATATCAACCAATCTGTTCCAGCCTCCTCCGTAACCCCGCCAGTCTCACCCAGCACCTCCCCCGCTCTCCTTCCTCCCACAGCCTCCTCCCTGTTCCTGTGTGTGAGTGTGTCAGAGCAGAGCAGCAACACGCACACCCACACACACACACACACACTGGGGGTCAGGGAGGAGGGTTAAGTGAGCCGAGGAGAGAGAGGAAGAAGAAGCAGCGGTGGACATGAAGTCCTGCCTGCTCTCCTGTCTGACCGCCGCCTCCAGTTTAAAGAACCCAGACACCATTAATTACCATCGCCCCCCTTCATTAACTAGACTTTCATGTTGCAGTGTCTTATAAGTAAATAAAGATGGCAGCAGCCACAGACCATGTGTAGGGAGCAGCGGCGGTCTCGTCTCTACTGCTGTCTTTGGTTCAAAGTGGAATCGGACCAATGAGAGAGAGAGGGACGTCAGCCTCTGTGTCGCTCTGGACATCTACAGATTTCAGCCACGTTACAGCAGCTCTGATTACAACTTTGACGATTTGTGCTTTAAACCTGAACTTCCAAAAACGACGCCTGATTTCATAACCGTTCAGTAGTAAAAGACAAAAATACATTTCTTTAATTTCATGGATCATGCTTTAAACAGCGGTATTGTTGACAGACTTTTTCTTTTTTTTGTTTAAACAGACTTTTTAAAGAAATAATGTCCCAATTCAAGCCCAGAAATGATACTACTAATAGAGGTGAAGTGGAAAATGGATTGAAAATGCCGAAGAGGCGGCTGATTGGCTGCCATTATCTGCTGAATGAATGGCACTCTTTGTTACGTTAACATGTCAGGATGGGAATAAAAGACTAAAAATAAAGGAAAACCAAGCCTATAGAGGACAGCACTGAACAGCTCCCGGTCTGAAATCAGACTTTTTTTCATGATTCTTTTCGTTTCACCTTTCCACGTCTCATTTCTGCGTCGCTCGGTATGGATCGCTTTGTCAGTGGATGTGAGAAGTTTGGACGATTACGACGGAGCTGGAGAGTCATGCGTGTATCAGCGAGGCAGTTTATCAGTTTAACTCCGGTTTCAACATGTCTGCCGGGGGATTGGAGCGGGAGGAGGCGATGAGACGAGGGGGAGGAGGGAGGCAGCCACGAAGGCGATGAAGCAGAGCTCAATTTGGACATCAAACACAGAGGGAGAGATGTGAGAGGCGGTGGCACGTGGGCCTGAGATGTCAGGAAGGAGCGGTGTCCTGACTCCATTTCCTGCCCTCCCATGGGAATCCCACGCATGTTGCAACAATGTGGCAACAGACTTCATCCCATTACCCCCGAGGCCCTTTACCCTCAATCTGCTCTCGTCTCGAAAAACTGACAACTTGACTGTATTAAACTTGTTCAAAGGGATCCGCGGGTTCCTAGAAAGTCCGGACGGATGGGGAATTAATCACCGCCATGTCTGTGGATCTTTGAAATTTATACAAAAACCATCTGGGAATGTGCGGCGAGACGTTTTTAATATCAGATTGTGTTGACATATTGGACACACTTGTTGAAGGACACAGCCAAGATGAATGATAAAGGCTGCGGCCCCTGATGCTCAGTGGACACCAGCAGACGAACACAGGGTATTAAACTCCTCATTTATCGATCGAGAATAAAACAGCACCATGCAAAGTCTCCAGAAGCTGGAGCAGAGTCTGTGTTTAAGTGATGTTTTATCAGTGGGAGAAGCAGGGAAAATACCAAGAAAGACTGCTAAAGGTCTTTACTACTGTTACTACTTCCAATGTTCCTACTGCTATTTTGTGAATAACATCGATAGCAGATCAAGTCTGATCTTGCTATTAAATACAGGCATGGAAGAGGAGTCAGATAAATAAGAAAGGAGATGTTACTGATTACCAGTTATGTCATCATGTAAACGTTAAGCTCCTCACTGATTGTCTGCGTTGGATTGAAGTTGTGCCTCTGATTACCCTTCAGATTCAGACGAACATGGTTTCAAGTAACCTCTCCATTGTTCTGGGCTTGACTGCTCGAGCAGACGTCCGTGCTGTACATCCCATCTGTAGACTCTCTGTTGGATGCGTAGGTGGTGGAAGAGGCTCCGGCCTGTTGGAATCAAGCACGCTCTTCCAACCTGTGTCTGTGCCTCTGCTTCCTCTTCCTCTCTGTTTGGATCCACAAGAAAAATGTTCCGAATGATGGAACTTTTCCATTCAGCTGCTGTATTTTCCAGGTGAATGCTGTTATATTCAGATACAACAGTGCATGTGTTTCTGTGATACTGTGGCTCATTTCTGTTTAAAAGAAGCACTCGTTTTCTCCACTAGTTGCTTTTGCAACACTGACACTTTGGGTCATCCCTGATTGTTTTCCTTCAGTGTGAGAGCAGTCATTCCGGAGGCTCCCATGCAATGAAGCAGTGACCAATTAGCACCTCGGGTGAGAGGCGATAATTACAAGTCGAGCCGGTGTGACTGCGTTTCCTCCGTCCTGCTCTGGATGGTGGGACGGCAGGAAAGTTTGCACGTCAGCCGAGCTGCGCGGTATAAATGGAGACGTCTCAGGGAAGCCCGATCCATAAGCTGTTTAATGATTGGTAAGTCATGGTTTCCGGATTGGAATGAATATGGAAAAGATCTTTATCCAGCGCTGGAGTCAAGGTCACCGCTGATCTCCTGTCCCCGGGGTGCTTACCAGCTGCTTTCCACGAGGTGCAAACAATACCTGCGCCCTGCTCCGGTTTGCAGAGCCAGCGTAACACAGGCCGTATCATTTGTCATCGTTCCCGAGGAGTAATTAACAGTAAATTAGGCAAAGGACACCTACATTCAACTCTGTGCACCTTCACACTGTGTCAGAGGTGTTTTGTTTCTGTATTTTTCTTGAACTAATATTTTTATGGAGGTAAATATTTGCACACCATCTTTCAAAAGCATTAAAAGCATTTGTTGTTTATAAATTGTTTATCGGAGAAGGAACAAATTAATTAAGTTGACGTGTTCACATTTTGCCAAAAGGCTCGTTTTCAACGAGCAGGTGGATGTTATGCATTACGGGAAACAAAGAGAGAAAGAAAAGCACTGAATGTTGCATTTACGCGGCCATTTAAAATCTCACCTAGCAGCCATTAAAACAGCAAAAACAAAGCAAAATCAATTACCACTCAAAAATTAAATAATTATCAGCCGCACACCATAATTAATTCCCAGCTCCTCCTCGAGCTCTTGAAAAGTGAAAAGCCTAAAGTGTGCCACGCCAGCGCTCACATGACGGCATGACAAGTCTAATTGGGATCAGGAGAAATTTCAGGACCTGGAAACGGGGTCAAGGGCCAGAACAGCTTGAGGAATGCTGCATTAAGGCGTCCCAGGTGGAGCGCATCGATCCGCCTTAAAGCGCTGCCAGCCCACCTGCAAGAACCACATCCATCTGTGCCGCGCTACTCCCCCACTCTGAATGCTTTCCTCCTCAAGTTTTTCACTTGTAAAGCAAATTTAAAGTCCTGGGCAGAGATGTATGAGAGATCACACATAGACACATCATCGTGTCTTCATCAATGTAAGATTTTAGAATCTTAGGGTGAAGCAGAACGTGATGTGCACGAGTAAATGAAGGTGAGGTAGCAGCACTTTTCAGTTTCTAGTAAAATGTCAGTGTCTCTTCTTCATATTCTTCCTCAGTCTCTGGTTCCTCCTCAGTCTCTGGTTCCTCCTCAGGTTCCTCCTCAGTCTCTGGTTCCTCCTCAGGTTCCTCCTCAGTCTCTGGTTCCTCCTCAGGTTCCTCCTCAGTCTCTGGTTCCTCCTCAGGTTCCTCCTCAGTCTCTGGTTCCTCCTCAGGTTCTTCCTCAGTCTCTGATTCCTCCTCAGTCTCTGGTTCCTCCTCAGGTTCCTCCTCAGTCTCTGGTTCCTCCTCTAGTTCCTCTTCTGATTCACTCCAGGACACCATGTTGTTTCAGAACGTAGAATAACGTCAAGCAAGTCACATAAATTCACAAATCATCACAAATCATCCCCACACCTCAATCTAGGATCCTAAAAATGCTTATGAAACAGCATTTAATGTATTTCTGATGAGACCTATTTTCCATAGCTTCTTTCCTAAATCCAAAGAATAAAGATAAATTCTTCTTTAAATTCCCAGGCATATAATCTAATCTGTAACATAAATCTAACAGCTTTTTCTTTCCTTTTGCTCCTCCCACAGAGTTTGCAGCAGGAGGCTGAGGGCTGATGGGAGGAGTGATGTGAGGATGACTCTCTCCTGGAACAGAGCGGCTTCTTCCTGCTAAATGAGCCCGGCCGTCGGTGATTGATTTCCGCCGGCGTCCCCCCAACAATGCGATCTGTGTGTGCTGCCAGTGACCAGCCTGTGCTGCGACTGATGCGCTGATGGAGCGATGTGGCCCGGGCCTTGATGAACACGTCATGACTGACAGCCGCCGCCGCCGCCGCCGCCTCGCCATCCGCACGCCACTCACCTGATTTACCGCCCTGATCGCTCCGTTTGTCCTCATCATTTTTTAAAAGCTCCTGAAGTGTCATTTCCTGTGCTGTGCTTGACTCGAATCTGAGGAAATGAAGCCTGAGAGAGGTGAATTATTACCCACGGTGACTTTTAGACTAATTGAGACCATTACGCCGTGCAGCACAAGCAGAAGAGAGAGTGCCTGTGACTCTTTCTGATGCTGAACACAGACCCCCCGCCCCCCCTCCACCCCTCCACCCCTCCACCCCTCCTCCCTCTACCTCTTCCCAAAAAGAAGAAAAAAAAACAAAAAAAAACTCCGGCCTAATTTGTCAGTTAACCTTAAATGTCAAGGTGAAACTGCTGGTGAAATGCAAAGGTTGAATGTAAATTAGCGGCATACAAAACATGCTCTCCTGACCCCAATCTGTATAGTTCATGGTCCATGTTTGGATTTGCTTTTTAAATGGGTTATCTTTAATTATCATTGACCCCCGGGCTGAATCGCTTGATTAGTTCATTCTGTTAACAGTCGGCCGTGCAAGGATAGTTGACTAATCAAATGTCGGAGTTCAGTGGCAGCCACGGTGACCTGCATGGCCGTGGTTTACTGTGGGAGGGACCGGGCCAGGGGGACAGCACATTACCATGATGTATGGCGGCGGATATATTGCACACTGTCTGAAATGGGATCCGCGGCGGGATAATTCATGCAAGGCTGCAAAGAAGATTTCATCCCTCTGAGTGTGAGTGAAAAAGGAGAGGACTGAATGAAGCAGAGAGCAAAATGGAACCCAAATCCCCGGAGAATAATATGGAGATCTGCCTAACATAAGATCCTCGTGGTAATGCAATTTAAGTTCGAAGGAAAAAATGTCAGGGTAATCTCATCAGTCCGTCAGAGAGAGGGATGTCAGACGTAGCCTGTGGCAAGCCTCCAGCAGGGCCGCTTCCATCCTCCTCTCCGCTCCACTCTCTCTCTCTCTCTCTCTCTCTCTCTCTCTCTCTCTCTCTCTCTCTTTTTTCTTTTCTTTGTCCTCTCTTTCCATCTCGTCGCTACCGACCAACACAACATAACCCAAATCCAAGGGATAAACCCTGAATGTCAGAAACAAAAAAAAGGGGGCATGTAAACAAAAAAGCATTTGCATGAAGTGAAATAACCCCGTCCGTGTCAAAAAAAAAAAAAACATGACGCCTCAGGTGCCGTATGCAGAGCGAGGCGAGGTCTCTTCAGTGTGTACAGTCTGTCAGATGCTCCTTAAAGGCACGGCCATATGGACGCAGGCTCTGTAGATGTGTGGCCTGTGCCGGCCCCCGGGGGCCCGGGGCGGACTGGATCGCAGGGTGGCTGGCTGGCTGGGTGCGGGGCTGCCCTCGCTCAGGAGGAGCCATCCTTCTCCTCGGGAAGCCTTGGGCGGCGCTCGCTCCGAGGTCGCAGGAGCAACTCGACAGGGAGCAAACAGCAGCAGGAGCTGGGAGAGATGACGCGGGACTCATTTTTATTTAATCTGCTGCTTGATGGAGGCTGATTACAGAGCAGGATGGGGGCTGGTTTCCTCTTTATTTCCTTCAAAACTGAAAAAAATCATAAACAACAGTCGCGTGTTACACCAGATTCGGTATCTGTGGCGCTGCTGATTCTTCCTAATAGGAAAGAAAAAAGAAAGAAAAGGCGGATGCGATCCATAATTGCTGTCAGCGTCCTCGGATGCGACGCCGGCAGACATGGCAGGGTGTGGAAAAGTGGCTGTGCAGCATATCACAGAGGCAGATAAGGCCAGATTGTGGTGTATTGATTATAGATAGACATCTACTCTCCAACACAGGCCGATGGTTTGCTCTCCAGCTGATGGGCCTGATCACATCTGTGGCCGGCGACTCTGGACAGATGCTGAGGCTCACGCTCATTTACGTCAAGACTTCAACATTAAGTGGAGAACATGACAGGCGGTGTGTGGACTGCACTTTGTCTAATGGTGCTAACCCCCCCAAAAAATCAATCCCACTGTATGCAACTATAGAAATACATGAGTTAATGGTCTTGACAGCCCATCAACCTGTTATATACTTAATCCCAGCACCAGCTGTTTTATGTGGTCTGGTTATGGCTTTAGCTGGAGTCCACCCGCTGAACTCTTTGTTTCACTTTGCATCGATGAGGAATGCTGTCAGGCCCATGTCTGTGATTTCAGTGAACACACACACACACACACACACACACACACACACACACACACACACACACACACGCAGACCCGGAGCAGTGTGTTGTTGAGCTGCAGGTGCTGGAGTGCCCGGGGAGTGGTTGGGGTCAGGTATCGAGGATCGATGCTTCGAACCTCCGGTTACCAGCCCCGTTCTCTAACCTTTAAGCCGCCTCGCGCTGAAACTAATACGACACTCGTCAATAGTCGTGTTTCCATTACAGCTTTCCATAAAATAAAAGATATTTCTAAAATTTCACCCAAGTACAACTTGCAGTTTAACACCATGCTTTGACGTATAAGATTTCACCGTGAGGACGATGGATGTTTTAATTCATTTTAGATTTCCATCATTTCACTAATTATTTAGTATTTGTGCAAACAATTCTGAAGAGATTTCTTTCCAAACTTCCAAGTAAATTCCACAAATTTGAGCTGAATTGGAATTGAGGTTGCAAACTGGAAGTAGAATTGCAATTTAAAAGCCAAAAGCTTCGTTAAGCGTGACATATTCTTCCTGTCATTCCAATTCAGCATCTTGTTGGGGCGGAGCCAATTCAACTTGGAGTTTTGTCTTATTTCATTCAGATTGACATGAGAAATCTGTGCCTCTTGTCTGAATTGAACTGGTCATGTGACCCCTACGTCACATCACACAAGAGAACAAGTGAGTTAAAGAACATCTGGAAAAGCACATCTGAAAAATGAGAAAAAAAGATGGTGCCTAAATGTATCAAATGTATCAGGTTCCCGGCTCTGTGCCTCTCCAGGGATGATGAAAACATCTTTGTGATATCTTTGTGAAAAGTTGTGAGAAGGACTCATGATATGAGCTGCACTGACGTCAGGTGCTTGAGATAAATCAAGAACAATTCATTAAAGAGTTTCAGACGTGAGACTCGGGTGTGAGGCAGGCTCAGGTTGTTAGGCTTGTTAGTAGGCATGGAAACATACTTGCTCGCAGCTTGTGAGTCAGAGAAGACCTTTCTGAACTGACAGAAAAACTCTTTGTACCAGGAGTAATTCCATGTATAAATACGCGGCTCTATATTTTGCATGGAGGCTGCACTATCATGACCCCTGCAAAGCTTGAAGTGCCCGATCTGTCAGTCGACTTCTGATAGTAATTTTTATTTTCATTTCTAGTTTATATTGCGTCCATTGATGTGTTTCATGTTGAATAAATGTGTATTGAGCTGAGCTGACTGGCAGATCTCTCTGCCATGCTCTCTACTCTCTGAGGTTTCCATTAGCAGCCATTACGCTGAGCATTCTTCTACGCGCCTCTGAAAAGCGGCCAAATGTATTTTAGCAAAGTGAGCGTAAGTGACGGTCCTATTTATAAAAGAAAAAACATTCCTGTTATTAGCGGAAACTCCTGGTGTGACCCTCTGTTCCACTTCAGCTCTTTACGCCTCACACACACACACACACACACACACACACACAGTGTCAATAAGGTCATAAAAATGAGACAGGAAACACATGAACACTTTCAACAGGTTGTTGCTCGGATCACAACCAAACAGGAAAATCCCCAAAAATAATCCAAGAAAAAGTCGACTAATTAGCAGCTCAACTGGAAATGCAGGAGTCACTCACTGGGAACGGACCGTGAATGAGTGGGAATGCACAGGGAATGAACAAAGAACCCACTGGGAACACACTGGGAACACACTGGGAATGCACTTGGAAAGCACTGGGAGCCACACTGAGAATACACTAATGATGCACTGGAAACACATTGGGAACGCCATGGGAATGAAGGAATACACTGGAAACACACTCAGGATGCACAGGGAACCCACAGGGGATGCAATGAGAATACACTGAGAACGCACTGGGAACGCGACCGTCACATGCTGGGAATGCATTAGTGGTGCAGAGTCCGCAGCTCTATTATGATAATTACAATGTTTTGTTATATGACTAAATTACACCTTTCAGATTTACAATCATTGCTGGTGGGCTATTTTAATGGTTTTATGGGAATGACCCCATAAACTCTGTGCAGTGCATTCTGCTCCTTTTCTTCCCTTCTTCTTTTTTTTGTTTCCCCGTCTTAATACGCAGCTTAATAATAGTCGCTGATGCCCTTTCAAACAGCCGTTTGTTTATCTCTGCAGTGCAACGCCGGCTGTATTACATAAACTCGACAACATCCAGAAAGCAGAGACCATTAATTCACAACTCTCTCTCTCTCTCTCTCTCTCTCTCTCTGTCTCTGTCTCTCTCTCTCTCGCTCTCTCTCTCTCTGTCCGCACACACTGCGCCGCACGTGTGGACAATCTTGCGCGGCGTCTCGCGCACACACCGACCGAAACACAAAGCTGCACATTGAGAGGGGAACAGAGAGGGCATTTTTCCACCCCCTGCCCCCCCCCCCTCCATCAGTGAGAAATGGAGAGGACACTGTGCTTGTGTTGTTCCTGTTGCCCCGTTTTCTCCTCCTCATTTATTCAAAGCTGTAAGGCAGCAGTCTGGTGCCATCCATCTCAATCGCTCTGCACTTCCTGCGCCGCTCTGATTGGACGTAATGATCTCCGGATGTCACTCCACACACTGATATGTTTCTCCCTGTGACCCATCTGCTTCCCTATTCTGCCACGAGCAGCAGCCGGGTGTTTACCATGGACACGCAGGCGGGATCCTCCCACGCTCCCGCTCGCTCCACGCCACCTCGCCACCCCGCGTCTTCATCCTCGTCCTCCTCCTCGCTCCTCGTCCTCCTCCTCTACATCACTCCTGTCAGGGCGGCGCCCCCGTGACACCCAGACAGCACTGTACCACTGCAAAAACAGTGTTTCATAGATAGATAGATAGATAGATAGATAGATAGATAGATAGATAGATAGATAGATAGATAGATAGATAGATAGATAGATAGATAGATAGATAGATAGATAGATAGATAGATAGATAGATAGATAGATAGATAGATAGATAGATAGATAGATTTCTCTCTCGACATTAACAACGAAACAGACAGACAGACAGACAGACAGACAGACAGACAGACAGACAGACAGACAGACAGACAGACAGACAGACAGACAGACAGACAGACAGACAGACAGACGAGTTAATACAGCAGAAAATAAAACACGTTGATGTATTAACAGTTTCTTCAGATCTTCACCGTATGTTGGAAGTATACACATCAAGTTTGTTTACGTGTCCCACACTGATAAATAATTCATATAAAATGAATGAGTGCTCAGTTTGTGTTGTGTGTACTCAGTAATCTCATATTTTACTCCAGGTGAATCAGCTTCAACCTGCTGATCCTTGGACCCAGTTGAGACCTGATGAATAAGAACTCGACGTATCGCACAGAAGCTAGAGGAGCAAAAGAAACAGCTTCTCGTCCCTGTCCCCATTATTCCTGTTGCTGCGTAGCCGTGTAATTACGGCCCATTTTCTTTGACCACCACCGCGGCCGAGGCCTCAAATTACACAGATCTGATTGTTCTCCTCCGAGTCGTTGCTGAGGAGACGCTCAGCCGTCTGCCAAGCGAGGCGCGAGTCTGCCTAAGTGGCTTTCGCCGGGGATCAGATAGCGGCGGTGTTTGGGAGATTACGAGGGGAGAAATGGCCCAGCGAGGAGGCCAGATCTGTGCAGAGCAAACCCCCAGCAGAACACACATTAGAGCGGCGTGGAAGGAGCAGCGCGGGCGCGGGCGGGCGGCACGCCGAGGCATTAGTGCAACAACGGCTTGAGGATGGCGATAAGGACGCGGCTAAGTCAGATGATAGCCATCTGCTTTGTCTGACTTCCTACTTGACATGGAGGAGGGGACGGTGGGGCCGTATCACCTGAGGGAGGAGATCTGATAGGCTGCTCTTATTGTCCGGCTCAGAGCCAGGACACAGCAGCTCTCAGCATCACCAGGTACAACCAGTCACGTGTCTCAGGTCTGAGGAGCGCCAGAGCACACACCTGGAGCTGTGATGTCACTGGATGCAAGGAATGGACTAATAAAAATATCAATGAATACATGTAAGTAGAACTGTTGATATTGCATGCAGTTACGTGCATTTAAATTTTCATTCATGCTTGATTATACACTATTTTGGTTATTTAGAAGTGAGTATTTATAGCTATGAATGTATATAATTGTTTACATTGTTGCTGTATTGTTTTGTTGTTCATATGTTTATAGTGTGATGTTTACTTTGTGCTGGAGCCTCTAGGCCTCTTGTTCTCAGTCATTTTTTCTGGATTAATAAAGGTTAAATGAATAAAGTTACATGAGCATGACACACAGTAGCAGACTACAGCCCTGGATGTTCTGGAGCGTTTAGAGATCGCACGGTTGGAAAGTTCTGATCACACGTTGCATTGATGGGAAACATGATGTTGAAGTGGGCAGGTTCCAGGGGATGCAGGGCAGCCGGACTGAATGCATCCTGCACAGTCTGCAGCAGTAATGAAGCGGCCACCGTCAGTGCACAGGTTGCAGCAGTGTTGCGTGTTGTCCTTGTGGACAGAGCAACTTAATCCCACACAAGGTCGGTTGCAGAGAATTGCTCAACTATGTTAAAAAGAAGTTTTTTTCATGATTTATTTTTTCTCGGTGACCTCTCTCCTCCCGTTGAATGTGTCCACATTTCTCAGGCTGACAGCACTCGCCTGGCAGCTCCTAACAGCTTAGGACACCTCTGGAGATCTCATAAATATTGGCAGAAATGGGACTCATTTATGAAAGCTGATAAAGTGCTTTTACCCCTGAGCCTAAAATCATGACCAAATGTGTTCCTCTGCTACTTTTTTTTTTTTTACCCACAAGTTTTACTGGAAGGATTCTCCATGAAAGCCGAACCTTGAAGGGCAGAGGACGCGTTACGTCACCCGAGTTAAACTCCAAAAAGCAGAGTGTGAGCGGAGTGTGATCAGCTGCGCTGCCCATATGTTGCATCACATTCCTTCAAAGTTACCACTGATAACAAGCTTTGTTGTATGGAGCACTTTTCCTAGAAGAGACGCTTTCTAAACACAAGCACAATCATCGAGCTCCCACTGAGTCTGCTTCTGCTTGAAGCTTCTGCCTCCTAACAGGAAGTTTCTCCTCACTGTGCTTTGATCACATTCATAAGAGTCTGTTGTTTCTCTGTATATTTAAGAATCTGCCATACAGTCAAGATTATAGATATGATGTGAATAAGGACTTATAAACTAAATAAACAACATATGTGACCATAAGGTAGAAAGAAGTGCTGCAGTAGACATGCCAGGCCAGTAGAAACATCGAAATGGCCCCTAACTGTCAAGGTGTGAATGAGAGTGGATAATGAGTGTGTGTGTGTTTGTGTTATTAATGCAATTAATGAAGAAGGTTCAACTAAAGGGGAACAGTTAAAAGGTCATTGTAATTGTGAAAAATATGTTTTGAAAAGAACAGGATCGTCTGTGATCTGGCTGTATATCAAGCCCTTCATGCTGAAAAGGTTGGGGACCACTAGGATAAGATACAAGATCACAACACCAGAGAGAAGGAGAATCCCCATACCTCAGGTGTGTCTCAGCTGCAGCTGGAAACATTCTTAATGTTTCTGGTCCATTTCCTCAACAGCACATGGACAAGCAATGTGAAGAAACCAGTTTTCTTGAAGCTAAAAGAAACTGATCAGATGCATTTACCCCCAAACACAAACATCGCTCACACAGAGGCAGCGATCTCTACCTTCAACCCAAGGCTTCGCTTTGAAAATCTGATGCTACTTCAATGGAGACTCGTCCCTGAAAGCAAAGCGAGTCCCTGTAACGTGTGAGTGTAAACAGATTAATGCCCCAACAACAACAGTAATACACATCTACAACACACACACACACACATCCCCCCACAAACACACACACACACACTTGGTCTGGAGCCAGAGCTGAAAGACTGGCCCGCTGTTGGCATAGAAACAGTGCATGGACAGTTCAGGTTAAAGGGTAATACCACTCAATCTCTGCTTTGTGAAAATGATTCCCGTGCTCTTATGTCTTTACAAGCGCTCGCTCTCCGTCACCTCCCATCTACACAGACAATGCAGGAGGTCCTCGACCTGCGATTTCACTTATCAAAGTTTGGAGACGTGCAGACGCGCAGGCGCCCGACAAAGCGTCCGTAATGATGTGTAATTAATGTGTTCGCATCACGTCTGCCACGCGTGAATCTAATTAGAATCGTGCGTTTGTCACCTCCGAAGGCCGTCTTTCTTTATCCCAGCTTTGATCGTTTTAAATTCCGCCAATTACACTCATATTGGATTACCGTTGACCTCTGTACTTACAGATATAGGTGCCGTATTTTTAGTCTCATCACTCAGACTCAGAGATTGTGGCAACAGGCTGGTCTCTCTCAAAGTTTTTTACCAAAGTGGGTAATCAAGAAAATCCCGCCTCACAAAAAACAACCTTAATTGTTTTTGTTGCCTTTCTTTCGCCCGCTCCGGTGATTCATGATTACATTTCTACATCTCCATTTATCAAACAGCAGACCCAAATAAGTCCAAGATTAAGGTGTTTGTGTGAGCGGCTATTTTTGGTCTCTCATCACTTCACAACTGTGAGAAATCACTTCTACTATTATTCATTACTTATGAGATGTTTTTGACAGTTTTTCTGTTGTGTAGTTCTCGTATTCTGTAAGAGCAAACGGAGTCTAATCAAGACACATTTTGATATGTTCATGTCATTTTTCTCAATGCTATCAACATCCAAAAGAGGAACGAGAAGAAGAAAAGCGAGTGACAGAGTCGCAGTCTGAAACACCTGGCAACAAACAGCGAGAAACAGGCCTGATTATTGAAATCACCTGAAGTGATATCAGCAAACTTCACACATCAGGAGAACATCTGTAATCATTTCTTTTACATCTCTCCGTGGACAGTCGAGCCGTGCAAAATTCAGAATTTTGCTTCAACCGTCCTTCATTCGATTTGAGAGTTGAAATTTGAGTGGAATCAGCTCATCATCTCACAACGCAGTGGCATTGGAATTCAGAGAGAAAGAACAGAAAGAATGTATTAAATCTAACAGATTCTGCTGCAGTTACAACAAAAAAATGACAAGCCTTTCAAGACTTTTAAGTCTTGTTCTTTTGCCTTTCTGGCAAGTGAGCAATGTCATTCGCGCCTCCCCACAGGGCCATTCAAAATGGCAGAGTTTGGCCTCTTTTCAATTCACAAGTTGGAATTTCACTCGACTCTTCAAGACAAAGAGAGAAATCAAATTCAGCGAAATTCCAAACAAAAAAAAAGACAAAAATCCACTCAACTGTCCGAGTGCTCAGTGTCAGAAAAATGTTGGAAATGAGAGGTTCTTCCTATCATATTTCACAACATGAGAGCTGCAAATGAATCAAACTTAAGTGCTTGTTCAACTCATTGTTAACTTTGCGCTTTGTAAAATATGACATTTACTAGCAGCTCTTTGTTCATGTGGAATATTTGATCCACAAATTACATAAAAATGAAACGTTTACTTTTACTCATCGCTGACTTCTAATCCTGCAGCTTTTAAATCCTGCACTATTTGATACTCGCATTGTTAAAGTTTGTTCTCTAGTTCACTAGTTCTCTTAAGTTGGAATACTATTTTTCCTTCTTACGCTAATTTCCACCCCTGCTAGCTAGGCTAACTGGCGTCAGCTCAGGGTCAACGTACCCCAAACATAGTGGTCGAAGCACCACTTCTGTCCTCTTCCTGTGTTCTTGGGGATGTTAGGAAACGTGTGTCACAGAGTTTTGTTGTTCTCTGAACTGGCACTTAAATCAATAAAAGTCAAGTCGCAGTTGACTTCCTGTTATGACGATCCTAAAGATGGCGCTGCCATATCGTCGAAGTCTAAACTTTGTGGACCTTGTGTTACTCCCCGGGAGCTGCTCTCTTACAACTTTATTCAAAAGTTCAATAAAAACAAAATCCAACTCAGTGATACAGTACGATACAATGCGTGACAATATGGTATCGACGGACCTATCTGAACCCAAACTCCTTCCACAGGTGTGTGTGTGTGGGGGGGTGACAGCGAGCCCACCTGAAGCTGCCCGTGTAGGAGTGCGAGCACCGCACACACAACGTGTTCATCTGGTGGTGACACGTTGTCACGTCGGATCCCTGGCCTGGCGCTCGCCCCGCCTCGCTCTTTCTTCTCTGTCACTTTGCTGTGAAGGTGTTTGGCAGGAGCCGCGACACGTCGAGCGTCAAGCGCAGCTGACAGGTTGTTGACATCTCCACTGACGATGCGCCCGGATTAAACGCTCCTGATGGGGGCTCTCTGTTTCGCTTCTCGGGCGAGTGGAGGCGATTGGAGGCGAGGAGAGGAGAGGAGAGGAGAGGAGAGGAGAGGAGAGGCGAGTGGAGGCGAGTGGAGGCGAGTGGAGGCGAGTGGAGGCGAGGGGGTCTGAGGCAGCCGGGGGTCCGGCCTCCTGTCCCTCTGTTATTCCCTCTGTGGCGCCCGGCCCGCGTCCACTGCTGCAGCCTGGCGATCACCAGGGAGCAGCGTCCGTGGAGCGGAGGCTTTGATGGATGCCCCGAAACTATGTTGTTTCTATTCACACTCACACGGGACAATATTTGTTCATACTAATAAAACCACAAAAGGAACGGAGTTCAGACAGATGCCTCTGGGTTGTTTGCTTTGCTTTGTGTGTTTTCTCTCCCTCTGTTCTATAGATATTTATATTTATTTCGCTCTCTTTCTTTATTTTTCCTTCTCCTCCTCCAGTTAAGAACTCCCTCACACTGATGTGGTGCGTGCGCTGCGATGGGATTGTATATTCTCAGGCCTTGTATGTAAAGAGGATGACGCTTCCTTCGAGCCTCACAAACACCGGCTCTACCTGCTGAGCTCAGACTTCTGAGCGCTTTGATCATCCTAAACCCTCTCGCACCGCGCTCGCACACACGGAGGCGCCGCACCGCCAGCGCGGCTCTGCGGCTCGCGCCAGCCGGGGCGGAAAACATCCCGAAAGCTTTTGTTTAGTTAACTATTACACCTGGAGCTGCTCAGCTTACAGCCAGACACACACAGGATGCTTTGCTTTTAACGCAGCAGCACCAGAATAATTCATGGCGTGGACATGACAGGAACATCTGCAAGCTAATGTTTGTTGTAATTCTGTAAAAAAAGCAAAATCTTCTCTGTGCTTCTAGAAAAACTCCAGCAGCTTCTGAGAGGAGGTCCTCGCTCCTTCTGAGAGGAGAAGTCGTGAAGAACGTGAAGGAAATCGGCAGCAAACAAACCGTGTTTACCAGACGCGGCCTGGCAAAGTTCTCCTGAGCCTGTGAGGTAATCACTGCAGCCCTCGGCTAACTCCACCTCACAGGTGTCTATGCAAGGTTTTGTTTACCAAAGTCAACAGTCTGTATACGCTGAAGCATCTCGATTCTCCTACGTTACATTTAATTGAGATTGTCTGAATTCCTCGAGGTACAAGAATGAGTTACATAGCAGCTGAGGTTCTAAAGCCTGTCTGCACAGGTTGTGATGAGGCTGACACTGTGAGCACGGGTCAGGATGGAGAGACTGTATGAACACATGGAAGAGTCTGAAATCTGAGACAGACCTTATTTCAGATCATAGACAGTCCCTTAATGACCCCAGAGCTGGTAATAAAGCTCTTTAAACAGTCTAAACACTACAGTAATCAAATTAAGCTTCAATTACAAATAATATGGAAGACCAGTAACATGCATTTATTTATATAGCAGTCATTTCTGAGATTTACTTCCCTTTTCTTTTCTTAATATCTTGTATAATAAATATATATACAATAAATCCGCCGTTGTTACAGGAAACTGCAGAATGTCTCCGACTGTCCTGGGAGTCATTCACACTTTCCCGTCACAATGAGGAACAAAAGCAGAGGCACTCTCCCTGACCTGTGTGCTTGCATCAATAGCAGTTTTACTTTGAGTAAAGGCCGAGGAGGCCGGTGCTTTTACTCCAAAGATCAACGGTGAGAATATTTCACCGTGGAAGGGGCCACTCGAGGCTAGGACGCAATCGAGGCCATATTTTCTATGGAATGAGATCACGGCACAGTGTTATATTTCCGCACTCGCCGCGAAGCTTTCTGCAACTTAATGGTCACCGGGAACAAGTGTGTCACTTAACAAATGGGCTGCTTTGCTCAATATGCAATTAACCTATATCGCGGGATGGAAGTTTTCAGTCCACCAAGGAGAGTTTTGACAGAGTGAATATCTAAAAATGGCAGTATACTGTGCAGAAATCAATCCCCTTTCTCTCCATTGATTCCATTAAAAGCCTTTTTGGAGATTGATTACACTGAAAGCCTCCCTCCGCTTTAGATTACAGTTGCACAGTTCCAATCTCATTTTTTACAGTCCAAAGATATGGGCATTTATTCTATTACGCTGCAAGGTGCAAAGCCCGGAGCCTGAGCGTCAGAGACCGCCCTTTTCTAAGAATAATACTTTGTGCAGATAGTAGAACATCCGTTTGAGTATTGGGTATTGCTCTGCTTTCCACAGATAAGCCTTATCAGTCTTGTCGTAGCCCTTTCAAGATCAGTTTTCCTCCCATCAAGATCGGAATGCATGTTTGGTGAAATCAGAAAGAAAAAAGAGAAAGAAAGAAAGACAGACAGAAAGAAAGAAGGCAGAAAGCAGCCTGCGAAGTGAAGCGACGCGGGCCGCCCTCGACCCCCTGCCTCGCTGCCTTTTCACAAGCTGCTGATGATAATGCATGCAATTATTAACAGAGCTGGCTGGACAGGCGCTGGCTTTTTGTGGGCTTTGAAACTGAGCCTAAGTGCAGTTTGCAGCTGAGCCAAAACCTAAACAAACCAAAAAAAAAAAAACCTAGAAAACAAACAAACAAAAAGTCTAAGGAAAACAAAATAAATTGCATATAGATTTCTTTGTAAGCCGCGGCTCTCAATACTGCTGCCTTATCTCTGTAATGGAATATTTATCAGCAAAGAGTACAGCGAAAAGGACGTTGCCCGTAGCAACTGAATGCATAAAACATTTTGTTATTTCCTGGTGTTTGTGTATCGACCAGATCAATGATCGAGAATATTGCGGCGGCGGCGGCGGGGGAAGCCTTACTCAGCGCCTCGTCCTGCAGGCAGCCATCTTGAGGGGGAGCTGCGGGACCTTGCCGTCCAACGCTCCGTGATTCATTTATCTGTCACGTATTTTCTGCTGAGCCGACCACTATCTGCGGGCGGGATGTTTATGAATACATCCACAGAATGATATGAAAGCAATAACACTTTGCGGGATCTGGGTTATTTCGCCGAAGAATCGATCAGATGTGTCTCCTGAAATTGCGTTTCCCCCTGGCCGCTGCCGGAGATGTTTAATATAGTGTGTAGGGGCCGAGTGCAGCCGTGAGGAGACAGACAGACAGCTGGGTTTTGCATATGGCTGTGTGTGACCTTTCCCTGCTCTGCTGCGCTGCTTAGCGCAGTATTTTCTGGCAGATTTAGGTGTTGTTGCTGAATAGATAAGCACTCATCCTGAAACCTGTCCCTGTGAGGTCTGCTCTCTCACCACCACGCTCGCCTTTTGAAAGGTTACTTCAGGATGCCAAGTTGAGCCTCCACATCGCCCAAGGCTACTCACCCCCCCACCCCTCCCGCCCCTCCCGCCTCCGCCTGGAAGGCCCCTCCCCCCACCGGCTCCTCAGCCAATCAGAGGCAGACCCGGAGCATGACGGGGAGCGGTCTAGGAGGCGGGCGCAGGGTTCACGAGTCTTGCCCGGACTGCCAAGTTGAGCTGGAGGACAGAAAATCAAAAAATGGGCCTGCAGCCACTGGACGTCTGCCCGAACGAATTTACAACTGCAGCCCGGCCTTAAAACATCTTTTCCATTTACTGTAAGTGTCAAAACAATATCGGATGAGCGCCCTACGTGTGTCCGAGCACTAGTGTTCATTTGTTTCATGTGCACATGTACAGATGAGCAGTGCGTGCCAGCTTTTCTCCATCCAGCACATGCCAGTCTGCTCACTGAAGAACAGATGTGCCAAACATGATTCAAGGAGGAGGAAATACCCCTCCGTGTTTGTACATGATTTAGAGAGTGAAACACTTAACAAGTGCGGTGCAACGTCTGACTTTATTCCCAGCAATGGGCTTGAGCATCGTATTGTCAGAACTGTTAGATGTCAGAGAACCATCCCGAAACCCTTCCCAAGAGGAAGTCTGGTGCACAAGAACAACAAAATAAACTAGAAAACTCACCCACGGGAAATTCATAGAGTGAAACAGTGCAGTGCTGCCGGTGTGCGTACGTTAATACGTTTCCAGTATTTGAAAACAAGGAGCTCGCTGCAGACGGACCGCTCTTTTTGTCAGATATTTTCACCTCAAATGTGACGTCCGGAAAAGTCCCATGCATCAGCTGTAGACGCACAGAATTAATGTGTCGTACTAAAATGTGTAACTATAGGTAACTATCAAAATGTTAAAGTTAAAACTATCAACTAGGAAAACACACAATAGAAAGCTCTGCATCACCTTTTACAAGCGGCCTACGTCTGTTTATACTATTTCATTTAATTCTATGTGCAAAAGCAAAGGAATATGAGAGCTAAACACCTTGTGACATACGTGTAATGCTCCCACGTTCCAAGTCAAACTCCAATAAAAAAAACCCAAATTCAGACAGATTTACAAGAATTACAAGTACAAGCGGACACATTTCTGAACATCCCGTTGCAGTCTGAGGACTGAGACGCAGCGTTTAGCCGCTCGGTCCTGGCTGGAGCTCCTCACCGAGCATCTCTCACACACCGAGCTGCATGCTGCCTCTGCTAGCTCTGTAGCAGCCCAGCCTCCTGTTCCTCCTGTTCCTCCTGTTCCTCCTGTTCCTCCTGTTCCTCCTGTTCCTCCTGCTCCTCCTGTTCCTCCTGCTCCTCCTGTTCCTCCTGTTCCTCCTGTTCGTCCTGCTCCTCCTGCAGTCCGTGTGGTGTGTCACTTGTTTTGTTGCCGTTCACTTCCTTAATTGGAATCTCTGCCACACAGCAGAGTGAAAGCTTGACAGTGCGTCGACACTTTTCGGTTTTGCCCGAGTCCATCTTGTCACTAACTACATCTGCACGGTGCCGAGTTCAGTCCGACTCAGTGGAGGTGTGATCGCTCTCTGGTTTTCAAAGGATGAATGTGTGAAAAAAGAAAAAAAGGGAAAAAAAAGAGCAGTTTCTGCTATGAGCCAGGCTGCAGTCACAACACTGTTTGCAGATGCAACCTGTCCTGCTAATTGTTTTAAGCAATTATTGCACTTTTCCCAAACAGAAATTCCTGGAAAATTATGTTGAATTGAACAGTTTGTGGCACACAAAAGCAGCTGTGCACGAGGGTCAATGTCCATCTAATCTATCTGTGTCCCAGCTCTCCTAAAATACACCCTGAAAAAGGCATCTGTGAATGTGTGTGTGTGTGTGTGTGTGTGTGTGTGTGTGTGTGTGTGTGTGTGTGTGTGTGTGTGTGTGTGTGTGTGTGTGCTGTCTCAAACAATCGATTCAGCTCGTGGCCACGACCTAAGAGGACAGGTTCACATTTTCCCAAATGTGTCTCACTACAGCACTCACACGGCTATTTATAGATTAAACGAGGAGATTGAACTATTTTTTTTCTCTTCTTTTTTTTTTGTCGGTACGTTCCGGCCACCGACATCTCCCGTCCTGATGCAATTCCAATGTAAGTGATGGAGGACAAAAGCCTCGGTGCACAAACGCCTCTTAAAGCCGGGCCGAGGCTAATACGAGCAGTCTGCGCTAGTCACATGCAGGGAGGGGTGCGCTCCGGACCTCCGGTCCTCTTAGTACCACATTCTGTCTTTGTGCTCTTGCAGACAGTGTTTGCTTGCTGAGGCATGGCAGAGGGACAAGCTGCAGCTGAACTCAAGGATGCCTTTTTATTTTATTTATTTATTTAATTATTTATTTATTTTACACAGAACAAGGAGCGGGGAATGTGCTCTAACTGAAATAGCTTCAGAAAGGGATCTATTTACAGCCAGGAGACAGGAGGAACAACTCTAGCTGCCAATAACCCTTTGATATTATATCACAAGCCCCCAGAATCTTCTTTATTCAATGAGACATTTATAGACAGTCTCATTACCAGCCGTACAAACGAACACGGACTGCGTGGTGGGCTAGGTGTTGAAGTATCAAACCCAGTGTCTGTTTCCACTCAGGCTAGACAGTTGAAGTAAAAACAAAAGGAAATGAAAGCAAAAAAAAAAAGCATCAATAAATTTGTCTTGATGATAATTTCTGTAATGTTGCTGCCAAATTAATGAACTACTGTGTTTTATGTTAATACCTCAGGGCTCAGCAGAGTGGGTCGCCACCTCATCCCGCTGGTCCCCTTCCAACCTGCGAAATGCGGATTTATGATCCGGATATTTCATAACCTTGGCTTCTTACGGCAGATGTAGCCCTCCCCGTTTGTGCAGGCTTGGGAGCAGCAATTAGGAAAACACCAGCTTGTCCCTCCCTCGTGGCCGGGGGAGGGGCAACCAGGGGTTCAGCGTCTTGCCCAAGGACATTCTGACATGTGGACAGGAGGAGGCGGGGATCAAACCTCCAACCCCGTGATCACTGAGATGCCCTGCGCTGCCTCCTGAGCCCACGCTACAAAGGCCTGCTTTACAAGCTTTGGGAAATGTAGGAGCTGCTGTTTTACCTGCAGTACAAGTCAGGACTGTGTCTGCCTCGCCTTGGAGTTCAGCCCTTCTTTGTTGTCCTTGTTCTCTAGTGTTAACATGGACCATCGGTTACTATACTACTACTATACTACTGCTACTATTGGCTACTGAAACCACTCTCTGAAATACTGTAGGAATGTGGGGGACAACTACGTTAAGCTGCACATTGATTGCTCCCGTTCGTCCCTGCCACTCACATGAAGATCAGGCTTATCAGGTTGTTACTAAACTAAGTGACAACTGGAGCGTGAACACATCCAGCCTCATTTGAGTCAGACTCAGAGGGATCTACGGTGGCTGACAAGGGAAAATGTACCACAATGGCCCAACGTGCTGCAACAGCTAAACCATCCAAAAGCAGGTCAATACCAAAAACCACCAAAACCTCAAAACAAATGCAAGAGAGAAATACATAAACTCATACTCAGAATGCTAGCAATGCAATGCTAAAGTGTGCAATGCAATGCTGTATTTTGTACAGTATAAACCTCATGGATGTATAAAGATGTTCTGATAGTTCTGTGACTGCAGCATTTTGCATTTGCAGCATCTGTTGCATTTGTTTCATGTGTTTTTGGTTTTGCATCATTCTTATCATTTGCTGCGTTTGGCCGTTGTAGCACATCTGTCCTCGTCAGCCACCAGCATAAGAATCAGAGACTAAGGATGAACAGACGTTTGTCCAGAAATTTCACCAAACTTTTGCATCACGCATATATTTTATTGCAATCACTGCTAAGAACTGTGCTGCTTTCTGAATCTGAATCAATCTCAGTCAAATGTACAAATACAATACAAAATGTATTCATGAATTAACGAATCAAACCTGATAATGTGTTTGGACATGCTGTACATTGGTTCAACACTATCCACTGAGTGCTTCTTCTCTGGCTCTCCTTTGAGGTTTTACATGGTTGGACTTGGGATGCAAGGCTCGAGGTCTGGATTAGAAACATGTTCCAGATTAGACACGAGGGACACACGATTGACGCTCTGTTGCCACCGGGTTTCACCCGTAACGAAACAGAGTCAGAAAAAAGAAAGAAAGAAAGGAAGAAAAATATAGAGACGCTCACACATGTGGGCACACCTTCCCCGGAGAGCCGGGCTAAGCTCACTAGATTACCCCCATCCCTGTTGGCGCAGCACTCGCAATTGGGAGGCCGGGGCCCAGTCCTGCGTGGTTGGCTGCCTCGCTGCGTGTCCCGGGGCCGGGGGCTCCAGTCGCTGGGCTTAGCTGCTGCTGCCACTGACCACAGCCATCTGAACGCCTGGCCCATTCTGACCGCGGGCAACACACAGTCTGCTGCTTCATTAGGTCACTCCAGCACCACTAGCTGGGGGGAGATTCGAAGGCAGGTCCAGTCTGGATTACCATATGGCTCCTCTTGGTTATGCTGTCATGAAATATGAATCCGACACAAAGACTCCTGCTCCTAACGCGCTCAGAAGTGTCACACGCCCGGTTCAACTCTGGGAGAGACTCCGGGGGCATCCATGTTGCAAAGATTTCATCATGCTTGAGAGTGGTGGAGAGTTTGTGTGTGTGTGTGTGTGTGTGTGTGTGTGTGTGTGTGTGTGTGTGTGTGTGTGTGTGTGTGTGTGTGTGTGTGTGTGTGTGTGTGTGTGTGTGTGTGTGATGTGAGCGATGCAGTACACATTGTTTACTGTAGCCTCGGTGTCAATCCGCATTATTCTCACCTACTTGAATGCACAAAAGACACAGATATGGAGGTGTGAGGGTGAAATCCGCCCTGCTGGAGACATGTAGTACATGAAACCAGAATCCAAGGGAAAAAAAAAGGAAGAAAGTCTTCAACACTCTAATTGTCTTGTCTCCTTCTACACCCACACCCTCAATTAGTGCAAGAGAAATCCTCCATTTTTTTGCCCTGCAAAAGCTGCTGTAGCTGTTTTTTTATTTATTTCTTTTTTTACATGACATCCAGAAGAAAACGGACTCTCAGACTGCACAGGCTGCGTGTCAGGTAAAGGGAGCTGTGAGGGTCGTTTTTATTCCTCCAAGGCCCAGAGGTGACGATAGTGACAGAGGCCAGATGGTGGAGCCTACGTGCCCGGGTGGAGAACAGAGACTGACAACAGAGCCGAGGGTCGTCGTGATGGAGAGCGGACAGTACACACTGTTTTTTTCCTTCATCCTTACCTGCACTTATCTGTCTGGTGAACTGTGCAAATGATTGTCCATGGAAGAACAAAGGATGCATATAATTAAAACATGTGAAAATATCCCTGTATTCTTTCATCACTCTGTGAGTTCACATATGATTTAAGTGCACTAGTGCAGTGTAATGTTACTGGGAGTGAACTGGTTGTTATGCAGCCCATTTCTAGTCTTCATGATTGCTCAAAGCGCTTCTACAAACACAAGTCACATTCAACCATTCACACAGATGTGTGTGATGGTTTTGTGGGTTGCAGCAGACACTGAGTGTGCTATGAGCTAGAAAGTAAAGACATGTTTTTTTGGAGGGATTGGAGCGGAGAGATGAGGATACCAGTAGCTTGAACCATTCATGGCACAGCATCAGGGCCAGTCTGGGCACCACCACCACGAGTAGAGATCATACCTGCAGTCTTCTGATCCAGGGAGGACCACAAGACAATAATGTCAACCACAGTTTACCAACATGCAGATGAAATAATAAACCAATGCATAACATTTGCATAAAATATACATCGGCAAACATTTGTAGCCTAGATTCAGGAGCAACTGGGCCTTCAGACCTGTGACCTCCCCACTAAACATGGAGGAAGAGGTACAAACCATCTCAGTAGGAAATCTAATGCTAAACACGTTTCCAAAGAAAGACTGTGTGACCTAGAGACACTTGGAATGATTCATCCTGCAACATTCACCTCTGACTTGGTGACGATTATTTCATTTAACAAAAAATGTCTGTGTAGTGTAGATATGAGAATTCTTACACAAGTGGTTTTACAAGAATAAACTATATGTAATTCTGCTAGTGAATTATACATGATGTCCTCATATATTATCATAATATACACTTAATACGATCCCACAACGGGGAAATTTGTGCATAATAAACTTTTACTGTAGCACACTAATACAACATGCAGAATCAGGACAAGCTTGTAGAACCACGTCATCCATCTGGCGGAGTTCCTCGGCACTACACAGGACCTGGAACTGCTTCTGATCCGTGTCGCTAACTTTCTTCAGCCTCATTTGCCTCTTGCGACAGGTGTTGGCCCTGCACACGAAAAACAGCGTCTCAGACTCCTGGCCTGAGCTGAGGGATAACCTTTGGGGTGTTGAATGTCACCATCTGTTGAGGACCTGCTTAGTTGAAGTCATTAGAGCACGTGGAGGGACAGCTCCGCTCCAGCTCTCACCCACGAGGCCCATGCTTTATTGCACAGGAACTCAGGTGGGCCCTGATCTGATTTCAGAGGCTCAGCAGGCCGGCGTCGGGAGCTTTTGGGTTGACATTATCCTCTTCTAATTGTTGTGCACACTTGAAATTTCTCTCCTCTCAAATGTTGACATGATTTATTGGCCCCAGCAAATATTACATCCAAGAGCAGCATGAGTGGGAGAGAGCGCAGACGCAGGATCAGGTTTAAGGAAAGCAGCAAACTCTCGCTTAGATCACACCACTGATGACGTCTTCCAGAGGAGAAACAGTTGTTTAGGATAGAGATCAACTTGCACCTCCACACTTAGATTAATGATAGGCTTGGAAGGACTGCGATGTATCCCAGCTCTGTATTATCAGACAGTAGCATCATTTACAGCTTCACTTAGCTGCCATGTTGTCATAAGATTAGTTTCCACTATGGTCCTTGAAGTAAATAGCAGCCCTGACATCATCAGTAGGAGTAGCTCAGTGCCTTTCTTTGCATGTTGAGTCATTCTTCCTCACGTGCTAAATGTTCAGTCTTTCTATCTGTAGATGTAGAATCATCTCAGGTTCTCACATTTATGTACAACTGCTCAATGGATTGACCTTTCACCCTCATTATTTCTGATAGAATATACACATATTTTGCATTGTTCATCTTTTCAGGGTCCTATGCTAACTATCCAGCGATCCCCAACAGCCCTCAAAGATCTGTCCAGATGTTCCAGTGCTGCATCCCTTCACTCAGATTTCTCTACTTTTGATCATTTTGTCGCCGTGTTTGCAATTTCCTTCAAGTTTTGTGCTGATGCCTTTGAAAATGAGACGGATGAGAATGAGGCTGTACCAAACAATAACTGCTCTCTCTTTCTCTCTCTGTTTTTTAATAGGCTAAATATTTCAGTAGAAAGCTCAGAAACCTCTATGGGTTTATGACCATGGCAACACTTTCACTTCAGATCCATTTTCTGTGTAATCAATTTTAAATATAAATGTATATAAATTTGCATAAAATGCACAGTTGGGTTTATTGATGCTCCCCTCAGCAATAAGAGCCCGGCTGTGTTCAGTCACCGGCTGTAATTATTTCCCTCTGTTTTGCAAATATGCAGTAAGTGAGTACAGTGTATCCAGCAGCCAGCGTTTAAAGATGCTTACAGATGAGTCAGGTCCATTGCTTTGAGATACTGCGCAATTAGTTCCGGCAGTTTTCTATGGTAAACAGAGTTTGATGAAGTTTTGTGGTGCTGATGCGGGCTCTGCGGGGCGCCGCAGGTCGCTGTCACACAGCAGCCGCGGAGCCGGCCGAGCCGCAGCCGCTCACCGTGGCCAAACTCATCTCCCGGCAGATCATTCTGCCGAGAGGAAGGCATTATGTTTCTCAAAACCAACTCACAGCCGTAGAATCCCGGTTGATGCGCTTCTCAGGTGGCCATCACATTGCCTGAATGGATTTCAAGCAGCGATGCGGAACGGTTCCTTTGAGAAAGGCACCCATTCAAATGAAGATAAAGTCATTAAACGGCAGCAGCTGTCCTTGAATCTTTGCTTTTTCCTCGATTGCCTGTGATGAAAATGTGTGCCGCATATGTTTCAAGGATAAGATCCTCTCGAGAGTGATGTTCATTCTGGGTGCTCTGGCATTGAGAGGTGTTCCTCTCCATTACGGCTTCAGCGCTGTCAGTTGACAGTTTTACACTTCTTTGCCATTGTCAATCAGTATAAATCAGCCTGATTTTTACAAAGTGAATCTTCGGAGAGACACTCGCTGTGGGTATTTCACAGACACCAGCGTGCACACACATTCATCTCCACACACCCATCTCCTGCAGAGTCTGTGCTGTGTGTGCAGACCTGGGGAAACTTTGGATGAGATCTGTCTAAATATGCAAAATGACTGAATGAAGCTGAAGACACCCACCTCCAGTACAAATGCACCAACAGGATGTGACAAGTTCAGAACAAAGATGACTGGAAATGAACAATATTTACTCAAACCATCGGTATTAGAAAACTGGAACATCCCAGACAAAATATCTGTGTCCCAGTGCAGGTCTTGATGCTCAGTTCTGATGTTCTTGCTGAGATCTGATCTTTTTTCCTGCTCATTGTAATATGAACCTGACACCATCAGACTCCAGTGTGAACAGACTGAAGTGACCCTGAAGCATGTGCAGGAGAAGACTCTTAAGAAGTGATCTCAAGAGTGCAATCTACGCTGAAAACATAATGATGGAGAGATGAAGGTGAGAAGAAGAAGAGCAAAGGGAGAGGCAGGCTCTAACGATGGCCTTTTGTGGAGCAGAGGCTGCTGCCTCGGTACTGAGCGGTATGCGTAGGCGGAGTCAGAGTCCCAACGTGTGATGTGAAAGTCAGATCCGGACTGAGGTCACTCTGAAAACCATCAGACATGTATCTGATTGGACAGACTCATAAAAACAGCAGATATGGGCAAAAAAGAGGGAACCTTCGACACCAGTCATACCTCAGTAGTTTTAAAGTGTGAAGGCAGAGCTTGGATTGTGTGTAATTATACCACCACAGATATCTATTTCATGTCATCTCTGTTGATCCTGTCACACCCATGCATTTGTGAAACTGATTTCTCTCCTTTAATTTTTTTTGCGCCGCCCCGTTTTTTGCATTTGCACGACTCCTCCCGCCTCCCAGCGAGCGGATGCATTTACTCCCACCCCGTCTCGTCTCGGGAGCGTCTGCCTGCTGGCCTGGCATTCTAGCGATTTGTTACCGTCTGGCAGGTTCCCCATCTCCTCGGCAAAAGCCAGCTCTGCCTCATACCTGGCTGCGCCCGCTCCGTCTCTATTGCTGTCCCACAGGCCTGCAACATGCTCGCCTCTGAAGGTGCAGCATGCTCAGTTGGCACGGAGGGGAAAGAGCAACAAAAGCTCATTCTGGGAAACCTTCAAACAGGCGCTGCAGCTGCAGAGTCTCTCTTTGTATTTTTTATGTCCCGTATCCAACGTTGTTTTACAATCCCGCGTTGGAATAAGCCAAATGTTTGGCACCACATGAGCAAACAGCGCCTAACAGTCCAGAATTCGGTTCTTGGCAAACACATGTCGTTTCTCTTTACTCAGGCTGTGGAGTTCATCCTGGTTCCATTGAGCTTTTTCGAAGCAGAAATGTCTGTTTTCACCTTGCTACTTGTTATCCTCATTGCAGATGTAAAGCTTGAACCCAAAGGGATGTCAGAGCCTTTTTTTTACTCCGTTTCTATTCTATTTTTAAAGAGATAAGAGTGTTGGAGCGAGAGGTCGCGTCGTGGGGCCGTGTTGCTATGAGGAAGCAGCGAGAAGATGAAACAAAAACACCTTCAGACAACAATATGCTAGTTTACTTCTTTGGGAGATTATTTTACCCCTTTGTCTGAGCACAATGATACAATCTAGGAGCTGTCAAACCACCTTTGGTCGGTCGACTCTGAAGGGAAGCAGATTTACACAGAATAGAATGACACGTCGGAGTTTTGAGAGTTTAACATTTTCTCAGCTTGTTTAACTCACACGGTGGAGCGTGGCCCGCTTCGCCTGCAGGGATGAGAATGGAGAAGTGGCCCTTGTTCGGTGGATCGATTCCTCAGGGCCGTTTTCACGCCTGCTCAATGATTCCACTTATCAGCTCCGCTTTGCTGCGAATGTGGAATCACGTCACATGCGCATCGTAACAGCTTGACTCCATGTGTCTGGGTTGAGGTATTAAAATCTTTAAAAAATTGGGGGAAACGTCTCATCCAAACGAAGGGTGAGATTCCAAGATTGTCACAATGCACCTCAACATTAATACGCCCATGGTTGCTGTTTGTGTTACTTATGAACAAATAGCTCACAAAATAGTATGGAAAATTAGGAAAAGAACAGGCTGGTTCCCTTGCTTCAAGGTGCCATACATCAGTTCATAACTTCCCTTGGCTACTTTAACTTAAACTAACTAATCTAACTACTAATCTACACTGGATTAAGTCTGTGTCTGCACCCACGTATCCCATGCTAGCACAAAAAAAGGCTGGTTCCAGTTTGGAGGATAGGAACTGTTCTCCCACCTCAGACCAACATTCAACACCTGTGGGATGAACTGGATCAGGAATCCTGAGCCGGGCCGCACTAATGCTAATGCTAATGCTACTAATGCTCCTGAGCTGAAGGCGAAACCCTGAAAAGTTGCTCATATTCCCTGAGGCCCGAGGCTGTTACGGCTGCAGATTACAGCCCGTGCTTCCAGCAATGACTTTAGCATCCACAGCTTTGTTTATTTATTTATTTACTTTTTGCTCCGTGGTAAAAGTTTGAGTCAGGTCAACGCTGTCTCTCTCCCTCCGTGTGTCTCAGCGAAGATGCTGATAGTTATGTTTCCAGCACAGAAGGAGGCAGCTCTCGCTGTGAATACATCAGCGGACTGATGTGTTCCGGGTTATGTCAACAAGCCTACAAAAACAAAGAACGAAAAGAAAGAAAGAGACAGAAAGGAAAAAAAAGAAATGCAGCAGCAGGTAAAATGAAAGCATTTCTGCAGACAATCAGACAGATGGATGACTAAAAATTCACACAAGTCACGTCCGGAGAAGACAATGCATCAGGATGACGGCACACAGGTGGAGGCAGTAGGAGGTGGCGGGAGGCAGGGAATCATTTGCTTTCCTCTGGAGTTTTATCTGCTTTGGATCATCCTCTTGTTACAAGTGTCATAAAATAAGCTGGGTGTAATGTCACAGCAGTGTCCCTGAGATGTCTCTCTCTCTCTTTTTTTATATGTATCAACAAACTTCATGACACCGGAGGAGTTTCTAATAGGAGTCTGCAGGTCTGGATATTCATTAGGAGGAGCCCAAACTTTCTGACTCAGCTGAACAACTTCCTCCAGACAAGTTTAGTCGAGCTTTCAGACAATCAAAGGGATGTGGAGTTCATCAAAAACAACAACAACAAATAGAACATGAATCCTTTACTGCTACAAAGAAGAGGAATCATTTTTTATGTAACACTTCATACAAGAGGTTTTGCTAAAATGCTTTAAAGGGACAGTTATAAAAACAGGGAAAAGATGAGAAATTAAGAGTAATCTGTACGAATTGTAAAATATCAGTGAATTCATTCAAAGTCAAACACAAAATCACGATAAAAGATGAAAGAAACATAATAAGAGGGGGGAGAAGAAGAACAGTGAGAGTGGTATGTAACTGATTAAAAGTCACTGCAGCTGCTCCGTGCTGGTCTCATCCTCCGCTCCGGTCCAGCTCCGCCTCGACTTGACCTCCTGACCTCCGGAGTGAGAAACGACCGCGCCTGTGTTTCTGATCCTGCTCAAAGCCTCCGCTGCAGGTGAAGCCTCTCTCAGCCTCCACGCTGTGCTTCATCGAGGCCGATGCCTCTGCAGCTGTTCATCGACTGAGCGTCAGTCAGTCGATCGGTCCGTGCGCTGAGAGGAAAACACTCTCAGACCAATGGAAGAGTCCGGAGGAAAACGCATGCGATGTGCTTTATGTAACTTCTCCGCCTGTAATAATTGCTTTTATAACGGAGTCTGCATTGCAGAGACAACGAGGCTTCGCTCGGCGGGTTTCTCTTTTTTCACTCTTGCACTTACATTAACTTTGCCGGTTTCCGAAGCCTCTTCAGGCTGATGTAAGCCTGTTATAACAACGCGGCTCACTTAGGCATTCAGCACACTGAAACATTGGATCTAATCTTAAAAACTTGAACTAGAGTGAGTTTTTATTGATTGTGAGCCCGGGAGAGCAACAACGGGCGCTTTGCCCTCTAATGGGATTGTGTTCTGTGTTTGAACACCAGACTTACACCTCTGACATGTCTTTTTTCATTTGCAATCAAACAAAGCGTGTCCGCCCGCATCATGGGAAGTTAGCCCTCTAATGTTACAGGGGCCCGAAGCGCCGCTTGATTGCTGCCGTGCCGCCAAAATTAAATCTTTTCTAATTTCACCCAGCACTTGTCGAGATTGTTGTCTGTGATTTTTCAGATTGCTTTCTTTGATTGTTTTGTCTCTGAGCAGCTCGGATTGCCTTCAGTAATAATGTGTCACTTTTCATGTATCGTTTTATTGAAGCTTGATGAAATGCGCTGTGAGAGACAGTAGCTGGATTGCATTAAAAAGGCCGTCGGCTGCACCGAGTTCATTATTCATTTTTTCCTGCATTATATAGTAAGTCTGGTCCCAGAGAAGCTCCAGCGATTTGTATGCTTGATTGTACGCTTGATGACAAAAAAAAATGGAGTCTCTGAGGCTTTCAGGAGGATTATTCCTTCATTGTTGTGCTTTTATCCAGCCCAAATTGTGTGTTAGTCTGAATTGGTAATCAATTGAAAAGTCCCTGTTCTTTGGTTAGAGAGGTGTAATCACAGTTGTTGGCTCTCACCACAGAATACAGTATCTGTCTCTTTCAGGGCGTCTGCTTTGCATTCCCTCTCCTCTCCCAGCGTTTTCTTTCTTTTCCTTTTTTTTACTAAACTGACTGTCAGAAATGACGCCCGACACCACGTCTCTTCAAATTGCTGTAAGCGAGCAGCATCACAGACTCGCCTGATGTAGGACATTGTTAAGTTTAAGGAAGTTTCTCTGAAAAAGTTTGCAAGTCCCCTTCAAGGTTACTGGGAGCTCCAATCTGCCGCGCTTTAAATTATTAATATTATGTTTATCTCTTTGTTGTGAGGCGGCGGAGCCGGTGTGAGACAGCAGCCTGGTGCCAGCGTGTTGAACGGACAGGTTTTAATCATGTTTTGAATCCAGCTGGTGAAGATTAAATCAGATGAGTTTCGAGCAGTTTTTTTCCCCCCTCGCTCGCCAAATAACACAGCCACTCATTAGTGAAGCATCATATTAAAAGCAGGGAACCAGTGGTGGTGAGGGGGGGGGGAGTACAATTACTCTCATAAACATGAGTCAGGTGAAAACGAAAATGACCATTTGAGAAACCAAGTGGAGTAGAAAGAGCAAAGAAAAGAAACGCAGCCTGGGAATTTAGTGTTGAGCTGTTTTCCATTTTGCGTGGGCAGGCGTGGAATAATGAAGTAAAAAAAGAAAGTATTGTGTTTTTAAAGTAACTTCTTAAAGTTGTGACAGCGAGGTTAACAATGCAGTTTGGTACCATCGTCATTAAGGAGGCCGTTTCCTTCTATGCTACTTCTGTTGTTAAGTCTGCTCTCTTCAGTAGAGGGTCTATTATGGGGAGGGGGCGGGTTAGTGACCAGCACTATCACCTCAAAGTGAGAAAGTCCCAGTATGAGGCTCCCAGGTCCCAGTTAGACCTTTGTGTGAGCAGTTTGTCCTCCCTGTGTCCTCCCAGAGTCCAGAGTCCTGCATTTACATCGACAGAAGACTAAATCAGTGTTTCTCAACTCACTGGACAATCATCAAGTTCATCTTGAACACCATCCAACAAGAAACATCTGAAACATGCAAAGCCGGGTTACTTAATGAGTAGAGTGGAGGAGCACTGCTCTAAATTGAAGCTACTGTGGTTGTAAGTGTGAAAGTGAATGGTGTGTCACCTGTGATGGACTGGAGACCTGTCTGGGATGTATTCCTGAGGTTTGACCTTTGACCTTTGATAACCTCTTTTAGTTATCAAACCAGCTGAGAACCATATTGTTGCATTGCTATACATGTCAGTCCAGGGCGTCATAGTGTGGATTTCCAAGGTCATTTTCCTTAGTCTTTCTTTAACTGCTTTTGCTTTATATGTGTATTAAAATAATAATTTGCATATTAAAATAATCTGCAGATATCCTCGTGGTTTGTCAGGATCTGTGCTCTGACACAACAAGGTCTCTTCACAAATGGTGAAAAACCACTGGGAATAAACTGATATGAAACACAAAGCGTATGCCCTAAAGTCACATGCTGTAGGCCCTCGCACTTTACCATCGAAAGATTAAAACATTACTCAATAACACCTGTTTGGGATCGGCATGTTAAATACATTTCACTTTAATTATCCTGAATGTAAAATGTCCTTGATCTGGACAGTTTTTTTTTTTGTTTTTTGTGTTTTTCCAACATGAGTTTTGCTTCTTTAACGAACGAACGCTCTGATCTTTATGGTGACAAAGGCGACCAGAACGCTCTTTTAATGTCGCATAAAACATGATGTGAAGCGTTTATATAAAGCATTGTTTAATCATGCATGCGTGCATGGAGGGGGGGGGCTGCTCTGCAGGACCACTGTGAGCAGATGCACCAGGACTCAACTGGGGCTGTGTTTTTAATGGTCCCAGACTGCAGCTCCTCTGATGTCAGCTGGAAGGGTCTGAATTCCACTTCTGCAGAATTTTCTTGGATGGCTCGATCTCAGTGGCACACTGTAATGTAATTTCTTTTTTCCTCCCATTCTTTTATCCACTATTTCAAAAAAAAAAGAAAAGGAAAAGAGGTGTTTGATCTGAATCTACAAGGGGGAGTCTGTGAATGTTATCATTATGAGCATAATTTCAACTGGAATATTATTTTTCAAGGAAGCTGCACAATAAGTGAAACTGACAATTTCAAGATGAGATAGAAAACTGATGGGGACAGAGACTAAATGAATATTTTCCAACTTAAGAGGGGACTGGAGTTTGTGAAGATAGTCAAGCTGTCTGCTTTAAATTATATTTTCTTGCAGTCCTTGTACTTTTTTTTTCTCGGCGTCTTCATCAGCTACTGGGGGGAAAATGGACTCACTTTTTTGTTTGTTGTTTGATGTGGGTTAGTGTGTATCTGCTGATCAAACACACACAAGCTTTTAATTAAAATTTTCACTGTGGCCAAGAGAAGGCATTGTCTTTTCTTCTGCAAAAATAAGAGTTTCAGCCAAACATAGAAGTATATGTGAGTTTGCACAGAGTGTAGAAGTTCTAACATCTACCTGGTCTTGGGTTCAGTCTCCTCTATAGAAGCACACTTTACACAACTTCCCTTTGGGGGTCATTAAAGGACTTCTGATTTCATTCCAAAGCAGATGGTTTTCATTTTGAAATGATCCGAAAACTTTTTTTTGTTGTTGCTCTATAAAATAAAAGAAATGTGGAAAAGAACCTGTGGCATAAAAGCTGTGCTCTAACAAAATTCAAAAAATGAAAAAAAAAAGTTATTATATTTGTTTATCTGACCTTTATTCAATCACAGTGGTCTGCCCAGATCGAAATCTCGTTTAAGAGCGAGTCCTGGTCAAAATGGCAACATAATCGCTTTACAAGAAGCACCAGCACCAACACGAACACACTCTATGTCTACATGTATTTGTATGTGTGTGTGTGTGTGTGTGTGTGTGTGTGTGTGTGTGTGTGTGTGTGTGTGTGTGTGTGTGTGTTGGGGGAAGGGGCTAAAAGGCCAATTGAATGCATTAAATGCATTTGCTAACATGGAGCTGAAACAAAGAACCAATCTCAAAGTACATTTATTGCAATTATTGACAAATGGCATTTTCCATCGACGACACGGGTTCCATTAAGTGACTGCGACCGGGTTCATTCTGCGTTTTTTCTTGTTTTTTTTTCCAGATGCGGCGAGCGGCTCTGGGGTCTGGTCCCGGGCCCAGCAGGAAGTCGTGCGTCTGCCTCGGCCTTTGTAGTCCAGCCCCCGTCCAGCGCTCGTCTGTGCAACACTGCGAGGAAGTGATGACTTCAGACAGTGTGGCTGTACAACTTTGTTTCATGTCTCTGCAGAAAGCACACTTTAAAGAGACTCGGGTAGCATGAGAGCACCTTCAAAGTGCCAGAGAGCACGACCGGCGCCTTGATTTTGTTTTTCCCCCTTCGTCTGTCTATCCTCAGCTGGAAAAAGTAACACAAGTCAAGTGGGTCAGCGCTCTGCCGGGTTATCACGTCTGTCCAACCTCTGCTCAGACTGATTCCAAAATAGCAGTGTGCAGTCACTGTGTGTGTACAGGTGTGTGTGTGTGTGTGTGTGTGTGTGTGTGTGTGTGTGTGTGTGTGTGTGTGTGTGTGTGTGTGTGTGTGTGTGTGTGTGTGTGTGTGTGGGGCTGCTTGCTGCAGAGCAGAGGTGGAAACAACCAAAGGCAAAAAGCCAAAATATAATAAGAACGGATTGCAGCGCACAATTAAGTCGCAGGTTAGTGTCGCGTCGGCCTGATAATCAGACCAAATTGCTGGTTCGCTTTCACTTCATTATTCAGCCTGACATTGTTTTCTCTGCGTGGGGGGGGGGGGGATGAATGTGATCGGGGGTTATTTTCCCCTGACCTCTCAGCAGTGACTCACTCTCAGCTCCGGCGTTTTCACCCAGAAGGAGACACAATTAAACAGCTCTTTAAAGAAGTGAGTCCACGAGCGCAGGAGCTCTAATAACGTCCCAGTGAGAACTGTGGAAGAACCAGAAGACAAAGAACCAGAAGATTAAGAACCAGAAGATGAAGAACCAGAAGATAAATCAGGAGGAGAGGACAAAAGGTGTCTTCCCCAGATAATTATGACCCTCCTTTTCCAGTTCCCTTGTCCATCAGGTGTCTTTGTAACATTGACACCATGTTCCCAGTCTATTGTTGCTCTGTTGCTCTGATCCAAGGGTAATAGCTTCTATCTATCTATCTATCTATCTATCTATCTATCTATCTATCTATCTATCTATCTATCTATCTATCTATCTATCTATCTATCTATCTATCTATCTATCTATCTATCTATCTATCTATCTATCTATCTCTTACTTACAACATCATATTTTAGGGGTCAGCTTTTACTTCCTTGTTTTTATATTTGTAACTTTACCAGTATTCCCTCAGTCTTTCTCTATATTGAATGTCTTTGTGTATGTGAAGCACTTTGAGCTGCCACATTGTTTGATTTGATTCGATTTGGTATGAAACAATTAACATTTGCTGCATCAAGTTCACTATACGTGGTTGTTTATCAATGCGAGCAACGAGGTCAAACGTGTGTTTCCTGTTTCTTCGACTGTCTGAATATTCAATTTTTCCATGTCATCATGGGAAACTATTTGTTTGGAGATATCTTCACAATGTTTCGACCGCATCCTATGATACTTCTGCAGCTATGACCGACTGCTGGGAAACCCATGTCCATATGATGCTAAAAAACACAAATAAACAGATTACAGTCATGAGACACAAGTGAAAGCATGTCCGTCTGCAAACGGTGGTTTTCCTCACTTGTAATCTGAGTAATCGAATGTTTGAATGATAGTAATCCACAAGTTCCGAGGTGTGATCTCCATTTGTCTGCATCCCCAGTGAACATGTAATCATGGCGGCCGCGGCTAGGTACTTAGCGAGGACGATGATTGGCCTAAAACAGCAATATTGAACGTGCGAAGCGATCTTTGCACGGGCTGGTTTGGCCGGGCTCCCCTTATGGGCACTATTACCAGACTCAGCTGACAGCGACAGCCAATCAATGAGCACTAACTGCATCAGCGCGGCCGCTGCACTAAATACTCCAAATCGACAGAATTGATATAATATATGGAGTTTAGAGAGCGGCTGTCGTTTGCTGAGACAAGGTAAATGGATAATTATTCCTCTAGCGTTGATCACATTTGTTATTGCAGTGTGTCGAGTGAATGATCATTTCCTGCAGTAGGTAATTACGACTGCGTGTGAATCTGTGTGTGTGTGTGTGTGTGTGTGTGTGTGTGTGTGTGTGTGTGTGTGTGTGTGTGTGTGTGTTTGGAATCCGGTCTATAGCTCCAGTTTCAGTCTGTTGCAGGTGTGAAAATATTTGTGAATGTGTTCTCATCATCATCACAACTTCAAGAGAACAGAAAAGATATTTAATAACGTTCAGAGCTAAACTATGCAGATGTAGTTATTTTCATTTTTAAATAACTTTACTAAATGTTATTTAAACCAAATGAACAACAAACAAAAATGATTTTAGTACAAGTGGAAACGATATGGAGGCCACTGGGGATAGAAGGCGGCACGTTTTTTCTTCACCCTTCAGACTGTGATAAAACAAACCTGAGCAACCGCAGTGAAGTGTTATTTCACTTTCGACTTGATGATCAAAACACAAATATTCAGCTGCTCTGTTTCTACAAGTCCCATGAAACCATGCTGACACCAAAATGAGGAAATTAGTGTCATTAATGGAAAATAATACATATCGGAGGCTGTAAAAATGTTGATATAACAAGACATGTTTATGTTTTCACATCATATATTGTACAATAGGCTGCTTGTACTGGGATAATCGAATGTGAGCTGAAATTATACATTGTAAAAACACATTTGATTTTATTTGCTTTAAGATAATGAATGCTGATAGAAATGTTAAAGTCTATAAACGTGGGAAAGGAGTGAGTTTGCTCAATGCTAACAGAACCTGTGCTGCAGAGAGGAGGAGACATCAATCGAGGAGCAGCTGTTTCTAAGAAGGAAAACATAAACAAAAACAACATATAAAACACCCTTAGGGGGCGCCGTATGGGTAGACAACTCTATCATGCTTATAATGGCTCGTTATCGAGCTTTTCGACTGGAAACATTAAAGCGTTTGTCCAGACAATCACTGCACTCGTCGTCACAGCTTACAACAGTTGAACAATATGGAAATGAGCTGGCAGGACAAACATCACACAACACGTGACTAACATTAGCAGGTAGGGAGCGACAAGGACCGCATACCCACACCACAACAGTAATTACAGAGTACGTAAGCAAAGGGACATTAAACACTCCATATTCATCAAGTATACAGCGCATTACCTAGAGCGCGACAAATTAGAGGATCCAGACTGTCAAAATGTCAAATGTTATTTCAGGCTAATGGTATTCCTTACAGTCTTTACTTTGTGCGATAAATCAATTAGCACAAATTGGTGTCGCCCCTTTTCAGACGCCGTACGTCTAATTTTGGAACAAAGCTGCTCATATACAAACACAGTCTCCTCACAAACAGGCTGTGTGATCACTCAGGGTCTTATTCATTCTGCCGCGCCAGCCTCCAGTCGCATATGGCGTGGTGCAGATGGACAATCTGTTTGGGGCTTCAAAGTTAGGAGGCAAAGTTCATTAACACGCCACGAGCTTTGAGCCCGCGATTAGAAAATAATTTCATCATCCCCCTAATTATATTCAAACATTTCCAAAGTTCCTCGGGGTGTGCCAATCACGGCGACTCCGAATAAATAGCTGCCTCGCCGAGATTACATTCACATCCGAATCGCTTTATTTGCTGCGAGGAAGTGAATGTGCATCAGTTTGTCTCGGTGTGAAGGCGCGTCAGCAGACATCAGGCGCACGTGCCAGAAACACGTCCCAGAAATACAGAGACGTTGCCCCGCGGAGTGACAGACGACGGCCTCACTCCTCACTTAATTCATGTCGAACAAAAGAGCGAGGAAGTGAACTAAACCCCGCAATTAATGAAAGAGCCACACTTTCATTTAACTCCAGCCCGATGTGTTTACTTCATCCCTGTTTACTCCTTCCAAGTTTTTTTTTCGTTCCCCCACCTGCATCTTTAATGTTGGATGCGATAAAGGACGAAAAACATCTCTAAGAGTGTGGGGACATCTTCCAGGGAGACTCAGAAAATAGCCGGCTCTCCTGGGCCGCATTAGTCTGAAGGTCATCGAAGGGGAAAATGACCCCGGTTCCTCCCTCTCCTCTCTCCTGCTGGCCCTCTCCTCGTCTCTCTCCCCTGTAATTGAGTATGGTGCGTGGTCAGGGAGCCGGTGCTCATTGGCGGGCTGAACATGGTAGTTAGTTACACACGTTTTCACCGTAATTACCAGGCAGACTCTCCCTGTCTCCAGATCTTTTCAAGGTCGCATCAATTTCACAGCTATCCACCCCCGCGCCGTCTCTCCGCGTGCGCCGGCCGCTGTCATTACAGGCTTTCAGAGCCTCTTCCTCATTGTGGACTCCTTCCTCCTCCTCCTCCTCCTCCTCCTCCTTTCTTAAAAGCATATCAAAACCAAAACGCCAATTATCAGTTGATCATCCAATCTCTCCCCCCGCGACTGTCGTCACCGAGGAGGAGTGTTGCGATAACCTTCGAGACGGAGTGTGACTCATCGCCGGCAGTAAATGTTATTACTGCCTGGCTGTAATGCAGATTTACTACTTCTCCCGCCAGCATTAAGCGCCGCTTGATTGCCTGGGAGGGAAGAGGTCAGTGATTTTGGCAAATTTAGCCCGGCGCTGGCCCGGCCCTGCTGCAAACCCCCGGACTTCACTGACATAAGCAGTTCTGCAGCGGCTCGGCTCGATGCATTCACTTCACGTCTCCCTCTCCTTCACTGCATGTCTCGGATCAGCTGCATTGCTTATACAACCGGATGTCTGCTTCCTCACTTTCTTTTCTCTTTCTCTTGCGCCCCTCCACAGGCTCCTCTCATTTGCTTGACACCCTTGTCAGACCATGCCCAGCAAGAAGTCAGAGTCAGTACTTACTGGGTTCACAGCCGCTGTCAGGTCCTGCAGCAGGCCCGTCAGCCGTGCCAGGGACAGCGTATCTACTTCACTAGGCTTTCAAAAAAAAGGAGAAATACGAGCGTGAGCACCACTCGAATCGAGGCCCTGGCGCAGCAGAACATCTGTTTCGCCATTTTATTCCATTCGCTGCAGCGTGTATTGGCAGAACGCCGACAGGGCCACCTGTTTGCCACCCTCACGCCATCACGCCGACCGCGGCCTCAGTTTGGAAAGTCTTGCGGAAGACGTCCGCCGAGTGCGGCGGAAGCGATCGCTTCGCTAAGTGGTTGTGATTTGTTTATGTTGCCTATTAGACTAATAAGTCCTCGTATCGCTGGCGAGGCTTGACATTGGAGAATAGAGGAGGAGGGGGTGGGGATAATACCAGCTCTGACTGCACGGCACAATGATGGCATAGATTAGCAGGAGTGCTGCTTCACAGATCCTTGTCCTGCGAGAAAGAGAGGAGGGGAGGGAGGGAGGGGGTGTGCGTGGATGCTTTATTGTGCCACCGTTTGATTGAGTTGCAATGTGTCAGGACTATCAGCCCATGCCATCTGCACGTGTCCCGCATCCTCATTGCTGAATTGATTGAGATTTATTGTACGGGATGATTAAAGCACTGGCGGCGGAGTCAATACGAGCACGAGTGGAGCCATGTTCACGGCGTCAGCTTCCTGTTCTCTGACTGAGAGGGCTGACAGAGGCAAACAGCTCCCCGCCGCTCCGGCTAACCCATCGCCAGAACCTCCCGCGTACACACGTGGAAGTAGGTGAGCGTGAGGCCAGGGAAACGCATGGTTAAGCAGGAGATGTGTGCGTTCCCCCCTCTGGGCTGCCCGGGCCCTGGGATTGGCAGCACTCGGCCTAATGCATCTCAAAGCTGTCCTTGAGTGGATACAGAATCCACCACGCCAATACCAGCATGATTAATTGCTCGGGCGGTCTCATCACTTTTAGTCCAGAAAAGGCTCTGAACCCCCAAGGAACAAACAAACCTACTTAACCATTTAGTGCTTTCTCTGCCTCCGGTTACTACTCAATCCACCCACCTGGATACACTCTGACAGCCGCGGACACAGGGGAGGCATGAATCTTACAACACTGCACTCTTAATCATTCTGCATCTTTGGCCAGGTATGTGAAGGTTATCGCACGTTGGAGAGGTTAAAGCCTCCACCGGAGCACACTTAAAACACGTAATCATCTGCAAGCAGAAAAACTGTGAATGAAGTCCACTGGTCTTCTGTGAATGCATATTCATGGCGGAGCTCAGCTGACTCTGCTGCCTCTTTCTTTCTCCCTGTGAGCAGTGACTCTCTGGCCAAACTAGATTTGACTTTTTCAGAGGTTGTGCTGCTTTGCTCGGGCAGACATGAGTGTGCAGAAATGGCAGTGCAGCAGGCAAATCTATCCTGATTCCCAGCCAATCCCTCTGAGGCGAGCCTCCGAGTGCAAACTGCACAAACCGAGTTCTGTCCGCCCCGATAAGGAGGTCAGCGTGGCCGTGTGACACACGCCGAGATTGCCGGACTTCTCACGGTCAGCAACCTTTCCCTCTAATGCAGCCACCTGAGCTGACCCAGATTTCTGAACGTCTCCAATTGGCCCTCGAGGAGTCCATAGCAGATGGCCGTCATACACCAAAGGGTGTAGATAACAGCCATTTATCAAAGCATTAGAGGACTGCCACAGAATAAGGCCACCGGACATGCATCACCCTATCCACAAATTCTCACCGCTGTTTCCAAAATGTTGCTCATAAATAATTCAGTTGCCTCGATGGCCACAGGCGCCGCACACTACATCGGAGATTTTCTTATGAAAAAGGCTGTTTATGGGCACTGGAGTCATCCTACCTCTGTTTAGGATTACCCCAAACCCTCCACGCTGCACACAGGATGCTTTTTACTCCTCTTCTTGTGTCTTTATTTTTCCCTTTGAGCACCGGAGCAGCCTCTGCCTTTGTGTGGTCTCTCTGAATCACCCGCTGCTTGACCTTTTTTTTTTCCTTCTTCAACACCCGTTAAATGAGGCGGACACCTCCCAGCAGCCGGGATCTATCGAACGGGACTCACATGTTCTGAAGCTGCAGCCTCATAATCTCATGATCGGGGGACTGATGTGTTCCAGAGGTGGCATTTCTCATGAGTGCTGGGACACAATCTGATGTATTCCAGGTCCACAGTCCTGCAAAACCTGTGGGATTTTTCCAGAACCATTATCTTTGAATATTGAATGTGCAACCGGAATCTGCTACATTCCTCCACATTCTTTCTTTTCTCATTGAAGGAAAAGAAAACACGTCGAGACAGCCTATTAGTATTCTTCTTTGATACTCATGAATTAGTGAGAAGCAACGGCCGGCAGCCAAACAGCTGGACTGGCTCTGTCCATTCAGAGACCTGCACTCGTTTATATCTCACGTCTAATCCCATTAAAGTCATCACAACATCGTGTCTTCTTGGAGTCTCTGCTCCGTTGTGTGGGAAAACAGGACACTGCCAAAAAAAAGAAGATCGTCTCTTTAGGCTCTTTAGTTTTTGTGCAGACTAAACAAATGGGACATACTTTCAGTTTGAGAGGCGATAGCAGTAGGCGGACTCTGATGAGACAGAAGTGCATTAATTCAAGTTCAAGAGGCAAAATGTGTTTAAATGAGACAAATGGTCCCAGCGAAGGCCGGTTCTCCTCATGGGCTGGGGGTCAGGGGAAGTGTGAAGCGTCGGGCGGCTGGTTTACTGCTCCAGGCTCGACTTTTAACCAACCTTTAAGATTTCTGAGGCCGGAGATCACAGGTTTTATTGATTTCTGCTTGTACGACTGAGTTCAGTGGGAGAATATATATTTCTCGCTATTGAAGTTCAAGCAATTACGGGCCACTTTTATTTTTTATTTTTTTTAATTCCAACTACTTTGAAGCTGGGCGGGTGATTAGCGGCCGGCCGAGGTCTCGCTGTCCACCAGTGTGGCTGATTATAATTTCCACTGTGTCTTATCGCGCATCTTCTTTGAACCGCGGGCGACACGGTTGGGTCTCGCCGGCCTCCAGACACTTAATTTGAGGTAATCAACAACTTGGCGTGAGCTCCGCTGATTACTGGTGACTTGGTAAGCTACCCGGGAAACCTGCACGCGCTGACAGTCCGGCCCGCTATGATGGAGGACAATTTCTGGAGGTTTGATTGGATATTTGTCATGTGGTAATTCCTAAATAGGAGGCATTAGTGATCTAGGTCAGAACACAGTGGTAGGAGTAGGGCTGTCATTGACCATAGTTCAGTTAGACATATTTCTTAATTAGCCTCACTGTCTGCTCCCCTCAAAGTAATTAACTTGATCAGAAAAGACCTTGCCTGAAGTCGCAACGGAGTCGGGGAGGAAAAAAAAATGTCATGGCAGCGACTAACTGCATTAAAAATTCTGAAATCATATGTTTATCCCAAGCTGTCTGCAATTAGTATGCATAGAGAGCAGTCTAATTTTAAATCCTCATAGATTACTCTCGGGGAAGTGATCTGGGAATGTGCTATCATAATTTATTTGGCTCAAGGTGTTTTTCCTCTTTTTTTTCTCCTTTCTTTCTTTCAAAATGTACAGAACATTGTTGAAGGGATTTGTACTGTAACAACAAACAAATTAAAACAGAACATGACACTCTGGCCTCTGCTTGTTTCTATTTGCTTTTTGGCTCACATACCGCACGCTCTTGGTTTTTTTTTTGTTGTTGTTTTTAATATATTCCCCTCATGTTTGCGTATACGCGAGAGAGAGAGAGAGCGAGAGAGAGAAAGAGAGAGAGAGAGAGAGAGAGAGACACAACACGAGGGCAGAATCCATGGAGACAGGGAGATAAAGCATCACATGATGGGCGCTGTAATTGCATCCGAGACAACGGAGCACATTAAAACATCCCCTCCCTTTCTCACGTGTTTTATTGCCTCATCCTCTCCCCCTTGATGGAATTATTACCCTGTTTGTCCGAAGAAAGCGGAAGCCGGCGCAAACCGTTCAGACAACAGCTCGTCCCAGAGGGTAGATCGCCCCCCGTGATATGGATGTGCAGTGACACAGTGATGGAGACCTGTAGTCATATCAGCGGGGAGAGGATTTAAAGCAGCCGCGCGGCCTCGTTTCTGCCGTGTCCATCATTTCTCCGCCTGTGGTCCTGGAGGTATGGAGCCAGAGGAGGAGAGGGGGGTGGGTGCAGCCACAGCTGCATATTATTATCACCCTTGACAAGATATGATTCTCATATTTCTCATTTACCATAAACATTTCATTGGCCAGCTGTTGTCGCTCCGACCCGCCTGCATTTATCATCAGACCGTGGAACAAAAACGCTCCTCTCTGCAGCTCGAGCTGGCGATTGTCAGGATTCTTCCTCTTCCCATCTCTCCTAATCTCCCGTATAGATCTGCGGGGCTTAAAGTCCATCTTTTCCAATTGGCTAATGATCTATTTTGAGCAGTTGGAAAATATCTGTCTCAGTTAGTTCTGGTGTTGAAAAGTTTGAGAGATGGTGCTGAGTGGAGTGCAAAATCAATAAACCTATCAGAGGAGGGTGACATGATATATGCCGGGCCGGGCAGCCACTCCGCCGGAGCTGGAGGACTTGGCACAGCCGTGAAAAGATGAATATACGCTACTTAAAATATCATAAACTGTGCACAGTAAAAACAAAACTTTATCTGTAGTTTTCTCGCCTGTCATTTGTCACAAAAGAGAAAGATTTAACGTCGTTAGGACCTGGAAGTTGGACAAATAAACCGGCCACAGAAGCACAGAGAAGGCATCCTGGGTATGAATGAAGGCTTCATCAGAGTCAGCAGAAGTCATCACATGAAGTTATCCTCAGCTCCGCTCTGACTCAGCTCCACTGGACCAGTTCGCCGTCCCCCGTCACCTGAATGCATACAAAATGCCAACGGCGTAATCCTTGATGAATATACTCGCAATATACTCGCAATTACAGAGCTAATCTGAAAACATGCTCTCTGTGGCAAGTTGCTGTTTTCAATTCTTTTCGCAATCCAGGATTTAGGGGCGTTATGGGAGCCATAGCATTGTCTGAGCACGCATGGTTAAATGAAGAAATAGATTTTGTTAATGAAAAATGCAACAGATGGTGGCTGTAAACCCGGTCCCCGCAGAGCAGCAACGTTTCCTGCAGAATGACGGAGAGCGGATTAAGGTCATTTTTGCCTGGTTTTTCAATTTATAAATTCATGCTCAGAGGGAACTGGAAAAAAAAGGAGGTGGGGGGGGTGGGAGGGTGCGACTGGCATTCTGCCTCCACACTCTTTTGGAAATCCAAATGTCAATGAGCACATATTGGAAATGTGCAAATATTAGAACAAAAAGAAGCAAAAAAAAAAAAGAGCAGTTTGAGAGCAGGACGTTAAGGATGAGCGTGGTGGCGCGAGGTGGTGCCCGGAGGAGACGCGGTCCTGTTTATCAGCATGAAAACAAGACCGCAGCTGATCAGAGCTACCGAGCTATTGTTTTAAAAAGATCTGGAGGAAACAAAGTAAGTGCCGCTCATTCAGCTCACATTCAATTCGTTTTCAATTTCATGCTCGTGCTCAGTGCTAGATTACGACTCAGGCTCCGTTTCTTTTTGACCATAATCACGTATTAAAAAAAAAAAGAAGTCCCCATTCATGTGAGCTGCTCTCTGTCCTTGTGCAGTCTGCAGACTCGGGGACCAATGTCGTTTCAATGTCATCGTCTGAATGGAATAATCTTTCCTGAAGACAATAGCCAATTTTCAGTGTACAAATTGCCTTTCATTTTTCTCCCGCAGCTAAACGGGATAGAAGAGCTAAGTTGCCTCTCAGTCTCGTGCTACTCGCTCGCAAAATATGGAACCAAACTGAGAACGAGTGTGAAATTCAGACACACAGGAAGCAGGTATGGAAGGCGTAATGTTGAACAATAAAACTGCACACTTTCTATGGTAAATATTCTATGCAAGTCAAAGAACAACACGTTTCTATTGGATTTTCAATGTTCGCCTCCAACCCTCATTTTGTGGAACATGATGGGAAGACACCATCTTCCAGAACGCTCGGCTTAACCCACACCACAGCAGACTGAATACGTTATGTATCTGTGGTGTGAAAGAGTGGGATCGCTATGAAATTCACCATCCTGAGGAGCCAGTTCCCCTTCAGCTCTGAACTGAAATAAATCAAGACTGATTTTAAAATTCTACATTTTTGCAGAATTTGTGGAAGCTGACCCCCCCCCCCCCCCCACACACACACACACACACACACACGCACACACACGTACACACACGTACACACACACTGGTATCAGCATGGCAGCACACTGAGGCCCGTAAACATGCCAAATGGAGGAGGAGGAGCGCAGTCGGAGCGATGCACAGCACCCGGGCTGCAGCTCCCCAGCGACGACACCCAGCCAGTGGCCGTGACAGATGCCTGCGACGCAGAGCGTTCACTGTCACATATCTGCATATGCTCTCAGCAAACGCACACACACACACACACACACACACACATGTGTGGGAGCATATGTCTGATGAAGGTCAGTGATTTGAAAACAAGGCACCTCGGCTTGTTGCCTGTTGTTGCGAGTGCGAACGCGGCTTCTGAAGCCGCTCCGCGCTCCTCTTCCTCACTTTCCCCCTTAATCCTGCAGTGACAGAATCCAGCTAATGACCAGCAGATGGATCTGACAGAATGAGGATGATACACAGAAAGAGTCAAAATTGAGAGAAGATGAGGAGTATAAATGAAACCAGCCTGAAGAAATGCTGCTGATTTCACAGGGGGGGGGTGGCGTTCGTTTCTGCCGCCGCCTTGGGTGCGCTTGTTTATCATTTTCCAAAATGGGCAGAAGGAGGAGGAGGAGGAGGAGGAAGGAGAAGGAGGAGGGAGTCATTTAACTCCTTCCATCTGGGTTTTAACCCCAGTCTCCTTGTTGGCCTGAAACTCTCTGCCAGCCTTGACATCGTCATTATCATCCATCATCATCATCATCATCATCATCATCATCATCTTCGTCGTCGTCCGGACCCTTTATGCTTCTTTGCATCTGCTGTATGAGAACCAGTTGGCGTTAAACACATAAACATTCTGCCAGAGGAAAAGTTACGATCCGGCCGTGGTTTGAGATGAATTATGCTTCGATTGTGACTGTGTGATTGGGGTGGGGTGGGGTGGGGGGGGTGTGGGTCGTGTGTGTGTGTGTGTGGGGGGGGGGTTAAGGCATCGCAGAGTGAGATGTGACAAATGGGAGGAGTTTATCGCAGAGCGAGAGGCTGTTTGGGCGGAAAACGTGGCAGTAAAAAGTGAGGCCGAGAGATTAGGAGAGAGAAGGAGAGAAAGTGTTGTGAAAAACGATAGAGGAGAGGATGTCCCCCCCCCATTGGAATTCAGGACAGCCATACCGAACACATCAGAGAGGAAAAAAAGAAAAGTAGAACAATGAGCCGCTGCATCCTTTTATTAGAGCTGAGAATGTCTAGAAATTTAAGACCACCATATTTTTAGAACCCCATCAACCTGGCCTTTATATAGCTCGATAAAATAGGCCTCCACGTTTGGGTGGAGATTGAGCTCAACTTATCCCACCATCTGAGGACTTTTGTGAGCACCGGCTCCCAGAGGAGGTGTGGAAGGAGGTGTGGGGGAGGGGCAGGGTTGGGAGGGGGGTGGGGGGGGGCATCCAGGCAGAGAAAATGTATGGGCTACATCACTGGATCTTATTTAGATTGATAGGAGCTGCGCAACCTGTCAGCAGCTCAACATTCGCATGTTTGTGAGCAAAACGATCCCAGATTACCTTGGGAACCCGGTATGAAGCGATATGAGCGAGCGAAAGAAAGAAAGAAAGAAAGAAAGAAGGAAGCGATTCGGGGGTTTTCTCTTTCTTCATGCACACATAGAGGAGAGCAGGCGGGTGTGTCTGCGTGCAGCTCATAACACCCTGACCCCCTGTTGCCTCGCTCCCAGGGGTGTTCGTTAATCACCCTTTTAGATGTGTCAGCCTGTGGGTGGGCCCATTACCCTTCAACGCTGGCACCTTTGTTGCCCGAGACAGTGGCACCATTCAGATGCTGTGCAGACGCGGCCTCGCCCCCCCACCCCCCCACCCCAGCATCTCCACCAGGCGCTGGCCTATTAGAGCAGCGTCACAGCTAATGAATAAATAAACAAAGTGAAGAGGATTCTGGGACGTGAGGAGCGCGGTGACAGCTCGGGGGTGTTCGTTAGGACGAGGTGCCAGGTTTTCGTGTCGGGTGTCGCGCTGCGTGGTGTCGGCCCGCCCCGCCCCGGACCCCCCCCCTCAATCTCCCCGCTCCCTTCTCCTCCTCAGGATGGTGTTAAGGTGGGAGATCTGGAGCCCACGCCGAGCCGGGCTGTCAGAGGTGAAGCAGACGGGAAGTACGTGGATTCAGGTTCAGAGATTCCTCACCTGAGCTCGCTCACACTCACTGACATCACATGATCAGTGATGCAAGAACAAAAGCTAAATATAGGTAGTTCCAGGACCTATGAAACAAATACAAAGTATTTTAAGCATAAATAGATTAGATTACATTATAATAGACACTATTGCAACATCATGCAGTTTGGTACCAAGTACCAAAAGAAGAAGATGTTGAAGTTAGTAATGAAACAAGTCATGAAATAAATCCTCCAACTAGATAAAAAATATGTGCTGCAACTTCTGAGTTCATCTTAATCATACAAGGGTTAATCACAATCATAAGAATAACTAATACAAATTATACTCATAGCATCTTGCATAACTGTAATTTGATAAGGTATAAAGGTGATAAGTTAAAAATGCTCTAATTGTACTTTTATTCAAGTATGTTGTTTTTTTAGAAGAATCTGACTTAAAAACACATCAGGTACTAAGTAAAACAGACTCGTCCTTAATATTTTTTAAAAGCAAAGTGCTAAGGGCTAACGATGCTAATTAGATCACGTGATCTCTTTCTTGAGTTCTTAGCTGGTGCGGCTCTTTTGACATGTTTGGAGTTGTTCTGACATCTTTTGTCATTCAAACATCGTCTGATATCAGAGAATGAGCCAGTTTTGTCTCAACAGTGTTGTGAAATTCCATTTGATTGATACGTTGTTACGTTGTTTTGTTTTTTTTATTGTGTTGGCACTTTCATCTGTAAAGACTTGCCTTTAATTAAACATAATTAGTGTGAGACTCGTACCCTCTTGCTTTATTTGCACTACCCCAGAGAGAACCACCCAGAACCCTTTTACTTCTCCTTTGGTAAAATGTCATTGAAGTCGTGGTGCTCTTACTTAAGTAGAGTGTATCGGTACTGTTTCCCAGCTCTGTGGAGAGGCTGGCTGCTCATTGGTGCCAAGTCAAAATAAACGGTCGAGTTGCGTAAATACTTGAAACGCGACGCTGGGCTTTTTAGCTTGAACTGTGTTTGCTCCTCAGCCGTCTGTGTGATGGGTGATTGTTATTACCTGGAATTAGAAAGGTGCTCACGAGTTGCGGGTTTGTAAATCAGAGTAAACAGTGAAATAAGCGATTAACCTAATTGACCAATTCGGTAAATGGTCAATAAATAATGCGTTATTGCCAATTAGACTGCATTGTGTGGGGGCGTACGTGGCAGGAGCCATCTGTTCGATCCAAAGGTGTCTGACCTTGCTCGGTAAAAGGTTGCAGATCTAAAAGCTCGCCGGGCTGTTACGAGCCAATCAGAGGACGCGCTCGGCTTTACTTTGCGCTCAACCTGCTCCACTAACTGCAGTTGCTTAATATTCCTAAGAACTTAATCACTGATGTGCAAATGCGTGATGTTCCTGTTGTTGCTAATTATCCTAACTAACACTGTGTCTGACATTCTGATGAAACAATTTGGACACGCTAATGGAAATAAAAGGGGCTCGAACATCACGCCGTGGAAGCAGGACTCCCTTTGAATTAGCGGCTCGCAATTTCTAAGTGTTTATGAAGCCGTGTCATATCTGACAGGTGCACTTCTTTCACGTTCACTCCCACAGGGAACCCTCCACAGGTCAGGCTCTATTTCTCACACGTCGCACTGCAGAACGTAGACAAGGACGTGGCTGAACTGGGATTTACGATTCATCTCACTTTGTGGAATCTGGGATGAATCTTGGCTCATTCTCGGTGGCTAACTTTGTGAGGAACCCATCTCTATGCGTGTGCTGTCTCAGCAGCCGGCTGTAAATGAGTCTCATCCAGCAGATCTCTTTGCATTAGCTCACGACACGGGGAGAGAGAGTGCGGATCTGATCCCCGGCGAGTCGTTTGTAACACCAGACTGGTTGCAGTTTATCGTGAATTATGTGCTTGTTTACAGGCAGTTTCAGATTAACTCCAGTCAACAGTCACAACTGCTTTCAGTGTTGATTTGGAGAAGTCACTGAACAATTACAAAGATCCTGCCAATCAGGCAGTTTTGCAGCATTTGAGGGAGATTAGAGGAGCTGTTGCTGTTGGCTGCGAGAGACGTATACTTCTCTCCTTCCAGGATTCAGACATTACTTGTAGCTCCGTACGTGAAAAACATCCAGACGCACTCAAAGCCTCTGCTAGGAAAGAGGAGGCATCCACTATGGATGTCCCCTGTCGTAGCAGAGGGCACAGCACCCGGGCGCTGACAGTTGTGTTGTTTACAGACTCATAAAACACTCCGGAGTAGCGCTCCCAGCATGAACAATTAAGTGATCTGACGGTGTTAAAAGCACCTCGCCGCTGTCATCTTGAATATAAGGAACCGCGCCACGGCGCATAACAAAGCGCCTGAGTGACTGACTATCCAGGGTGGAGGAAATGAAGGGGAACAGGTGAGCCGAGGGAGGGGGGGGGGTCACACTCTAGTGAAATGACAAATAAAGTGCGAAAAATCTCGCGTGCGCTGGCGGAACTAACAGATGGAGCCATAAATTTGGGTGGATTAATTAAAAGCAGCTCTGCCTCCTCGTAGGTGTAAATCCAGGAGCGAGGCAGGTTATGAGTGAAGCCCTCGCTCCAGCGCGCTCTCAAATTAGACCCCAAATTATTATTATTTTTCAAAATAAATGAAGTACCTTTCTGTATTTTTGTCCCCCACCCCAGATAATGCAATGTTGCTATTTTATGCTAAAACCGCATCTCGAGACCTGCCCATCATCCCTCCTTTGTCCAAGCACTTATTACCATTATGTGCACTCTCCACGCAGCCGCTCGCTCCTCCTGCTCGTTCTTAATATCCTGAGTGGAGATACATTATTTTTATTGCGACTTAAGGTAATCAAAGGCAGAAACAACAAACATGCTTTTTCTTGGTAATAGTCATCTCGACCTGGAAAAAAATAAAACAAAGAGGAAAAAATAAAACAAAAAAAGCAAAGCTCTCAGGCTTGCAAATGCACAGAGCTGGCAGTAATATGTTTGAGTTACGTTTGATTGGTTGCGAGGCTAATGGAGAGAGACAACACCTTGCCAGGTAAAATCACGCAACCCCGAAAGAGATTTCCACTCACGTTGCCCAGGGGTCACCTGTCCGGTCCTCTGACAACAGCATTTGATCAAAAGAGAAAAACACACATAAAAGATTGTAATGTACGGGCCGCGGGTTATCCACGAGTAATGTGTGATTTGATGCGAGCAGACAAGACATCATACTGCGCGCGCTCTGTCAAATAATCCCCGGTGCTGCTCATGTGGACGTTACAGAAGGATGTTATGCAAATGTCTGACGTGTTGCTTTGAAATAAAGACGAGTGGATGGACTAGGAGTCAGGGTCACCACCGGACCACGCTGGGAAAGTCCATGCATTGGTGAAGGATGAGAGACGTGCTCCTCAAAAGGAGGCGCAGGCGGAGAGGAGCCTGACGAGGAACCGCGCCACTTCAGTCTCACGTTATCAGAGCACATGAAACACTGGATGTTTCCCAGATAATAGAGCCAGGAACATCTCGTGGAACTTCTCCACAAGGTGAGATGATGGAATCCCGGAGACATATTGAAGAGGCAGCGGCGGCCCTTGTCAAAGTGCACTCATCTTTTATAACCTTATTACACCTGCGACCTATCGCTCGCTGGCTCTGCTTTCCACTATATGAACATGGCTCCCTGGCAATTATTGGAGGCGAGCTGAAGGGGGAACGGGAGAGTGTAGTAGTAAAGATTAAAGCTAGAACAGAATAGTCTTCACTTTAAATCGGTGTCGCAGGGTTGGGAAGCAGAGGTGCGGCAGGACCTCCGGGGGCCGACGTGGCTTCCATCAAACCCGGGGAGGGCGACCGCAGCTTTCAGTGGGGGCGAGCAGGACGGGATCAAGGGCGAGCACGTTTTCAGCCGTGCACGTGAGTCACGCCGTAATTTTCACTGTTAACCTCACGCCGTTCCAGTTCCAGTACCAAAAAAAAAGTGTTGTTACTATTTTGACCTTCAACACTGGAAAGAAAAGCGGTGCATCAAAGGCACGGAGCAGCGAGCACGAGGGCTCCGGTCTCAAAGAACCTGAGTGTGGGAGACATTCGGAGATGATACTGCACACAGTCACAGTCACTCTAAACACACACTTAATTGCATCCCTGACACATATGGTATCTCAAACGCTATTGATTGCTTCTCAGAAATTGCAGAAAGAACCTTGATTTTCACATAGCAGCAGACTGCCGGAAAATTACTGAGGGGAGACTTGTGATCGACCCCGAAACATCTGCCATCCGTTCCCTTCAACACGGTAGTCAGATAGTTCAAGTTTCTAAAATTGAGTACAGACACTGCCTCACACTCACACACACACACACGCACACACACAGACCAGTGCAGTGCTGCTGGGCTCAGAGCAGCCAGGAGCAGGTAACTGGGATGTTTTCCGTGGCGTTTTAAAACGATGAACTGCAAAGACGTGATGTTTGGGTCACCGTGGCGTGATCCGTGTGAATGCCAGCCAGAGCATTAACAGAAGCCTTTATCGAGGTTGTAATTATTTTTATTTTTTTTTTGCTTTATTTTTACATGAGCCGCAATGAAATGAACATGATGAATAAATCCCCTGGCAATCGAGCAGCGTGGGAGGCTGTAACTTTCTGTTGTAGACACTCGAGTGTCCGTAGGCGTCGCTTGTTTCGCTTTTTTTCAGTCTCTGTGTCTACTCAAGGCTTTTTCCTTCAGGCCAAGGCCTCCACGACACAAACCGCACAGGGCTTCAACAACAGCGGCTGCACGGGGAGGGAGGGAGGGAGGGAGGCAACCGCACCGCCGGCCGCACACAATCCAATAATCAGATGCTGCAGTTCGTCAGGAAACTTTCCTCCTTGACCCCCAAAGGGTTTATAATGGATGCAGTGCAACATCTGGGGTTTGGGAAAACACTGAAAGTTTCTCATTGTGTGACACAAACTACAACACTCATACACCCACCATGTATCCTTGGGGGGTAAATAGTGTTTGTCACTTTATTCTTTTCTGATTTTTACTTTTTACTCTTGTACACTGCTACAGTTGCAGCCGGGGATGAATGGTGAACTGGGATCGCAGATTACATCATCGTCGTCTCTGACGAGATGCAACACAATTAAAACATAAAAATAGTTCACCTGTGTAATCCATCTGAAACGCTGATGTTTGGTAGATGGTAGGACGTGCCCACAAGCCTCTGAGTCACTGGCATTTCAGACTCAGAGAGAAGTGGGTAAAGTGTCAGTGTCTCAGTGACTAAAGCTATGGCAGAATTATGAGTAACACAACACCAAGACTATCTTCACTGTTCTTAAGTAAAACTGAGAAGGTGTTGAAATGTGGGAAAGAAATGTGTTGGTTTTAGTGAATGATCTGAGTGAGTCTGATCCCAGGTCACTGTTACTGTGCATGGGGCTCATTTACAGAGTTGGCAGACTGGTCAATCTTGGTGGGACTGGGATTACCAGTGTAGTTTGGGATTAGAGCATTAAGCAATTAGAAACTGTCACTGCCCCCCCACCCCCTCCAGCATCCCCTCCCCCTGCTGCGTGACTGGTGGAGTCACTAATTGACATCCACTCTGAGACTTGCTCGGGGAGAGGGACACATAATGACAGTATGTCTGCAGTGGGAAGCACATGAATCTGTGTACTAACATAATTATTTGCTTCTTTTTTTTACCGCTCAGGTAGAGGTTGCCTGCTGTTCTGGCACAGATGTCCGTCACCAGCTGCCAAAGTCTCTCAATGCGTTGCAGCAAATCTCATATTGATTGAAAAACTAGAAAAAAAACTAAATTGCAAAAGTCATCATGTCGCCTACAGTATACAGTATGCGAGGCTCAGACAAACATGGCAGCCAGATGCACGGGGCGTGAGGCCAAGTTATTCTAGCTCCAAGCTCTACAGTAAGATTTACAGACTTTAAAACCGAGGTTTCCAAACCCATGCTAATTAGCTCTGTTAGCATGAGTTTAATTTAGAACCGAGAATTCAGGGTAAACGAACGACCAAACCTGCAGTACAGAATCATGTCGGAGGAGGGATCACTCTGAGGTTTGAACAGACAGCAGGGTCCCTACCCTTCTTCTTTTATAAAGTCTTGCTTTTGTGCAGCTTTAAGAGACAAAGGGAAAAGCTATGTGGCTGCAGTGTAGCGGGGTCAAAGTCATCTACATGTGTCACAGAACTGTGACATTTAGAATCCACTCAACTGCAACCACAGAGGAAACAGAGAACAGCATAAAAACACACGGCGCGAGCCTCCTGGGGGTTTCTGCTTCCTGTGCCATGTCTCCTGCTCACCTTGGACACTGGGTCAGTGTCAGCTGTCAGTGTCAGGTTCAGAGCTGGAATGCTAATGGACCCTCGCCACACTGCCTCCCTCTCTCTCTCTCTCTCTCTCTGCTCTCTTTCACTCGGCTCTACGTTCGAGGGAGGCAAAGCTATTAACTCTCCTTTAGTGGTCGAGCTCTGCATCCGAGTGAGTCTCCGCCTCTACAAAAGATATATAGGCAGGCTCCCTTCTTTCATCCTCACTGTCTTTCTGTCTGTCTTTCTGTCTGTCTGTCAGAGGCACAGAAACACTCCCTCACCCTTCCTGCACGAATGCCAATAGATACACTAAAAAGAATTGAATCACCAGAATTTCTTAAATGAGGCACATGATGCTCATTTCTGTTTTCTCTGACATGGCGCCTTGATGTCTAAAAGTCATATTAGTAACATGCTTTTGTCAGAAGAACTGAGAGATTGAACACAGCTGGCTTTTCTACACACCGGTTCGACAGCCCTGCACTAAACGCTCGGTTTTAGCGCCTTTCCCTTCAAATACTAAAGAGCACTGTGTGATATGAGGGTCATACTACGATCTGAGATACAAAGCTCAAATGTACCTTGAGATAGGGTCACTGAGATTTCATGGCGTATTGTTCCATACTTGTGTAACAGGTATTCTGGATGTGTAAGGGGGTAAGTAACTTAAAGGGTTATTTAGGAAGTCAAACATAAATTGATAAATAAGAGATAAATAAATTACAAAGTACCTGGGCAAACCTGGGTAATAATTTCAACTCTTTTCTGGAGGTTTATTTTGCCAGGGTCGAGTTAAATATAAAAGACGTCTGTACACTTAAGGGTGATAGGATGGTTACATCCAGTTTAATGCTAATGGGAATCGATGAGATGATTTGGATAAGTCATTCATTTTCAATATTCCTGAACATGATTTCTGTCAGATTGCACTCACCAAGTGACCCATTAACAAAAGACAGTGTCCCAGGATCATCTAAAGCACTCATCTGAAGGCAAAACTGGAATAGAAACACAAACATCCTGCAGCATCCCTCAACATGACTGTAAAGTTGATTCATTCTAGCAGAGTGTCCCTAATAAACCGGATCCCTGTATAAGCACATTCACCAAAACAAAAGCATGTCGAAAATAAACCAACGTTTTATTTTCCCTGCCACGGATTACACAACGCGGGCTAATTCCAGGGGTTGTTAAGTGGATTTACAATCAGCACAGAAATAAATGGAAAATAAAAACAACTGACACACAGTCTGCCCACACTGACAGAAGGAAACGCATCCGGATTTATTTTATTTCACCACACAGCAGCACTGTGACGCAAGGTCGACACGATTTGGGTTCCAACCAATAAAACTATCGCTTTAGAGAAACGAGAGCGCAGCTGTTACTAACAACATTTACGCCATGTCTAGTCTATACGCCGGGACCCTGGAACTGCTCAAAGCAGTTCAGGCATCTTTCATTCCAGCGTCCACACCTGTGTTCAGTCAGGGGGAGGAGGAGGAGGAGAGGCTCCACACTGTGTTCAGAGCTTTGCTTCCTGCTCTTCTAATACATGCATGCACAAGTGAAGATCTTCTCTCAGATCTGACATCACTGGAGATGAGAAGTGATGAGATGAGAACTGTGAGATCCTGATTCCAGTGTCAACATTGCTGATCGATCCGATTCCTCATCCATTCATATCAGTGAGAAGGAAAAATAGAGTCTAAATGTTCGGGGGCCATGACGACATCTTGACTTGTAAGTCTTCACCTCTGAACAGGAGATACAGCACACACACACACACACACACACACACACACACACAGACACACACACACAGAAGCTCCTTCACTGTGTTGAGCTTCAGCTGACGTGAAGCATGTAAAGGACTCTTGAAGATGACATTAAAGAAGATTCGCACTGTGAAAGTTTACAGAGTGAAACGTCTCTAAGACTTAGTGAAGTAGACTCAGGGCCTGGAGAGTTTAGGATAAACACCCTGAGATTCTCTCACAGCTTTAACATAACGTTGGAGGAAGTATCCAGCGTGACATCCCTGCACATGGACCACAGCTCCAGCCTAAAGACAGCTTTGGGGGTGCTGCAGGTGACCTTCCTGTGAGATACAGCCACGATGTAGAGCTCTACAACACGCTCATGTGACGGCATCATGCAACAAAGCGGCGGCGATGAGAGGAACTGCAGAACATCTCGATTCCGACTGATTCTCACGGAGAGTTTCCACCACAGACGAGGTCAGATCGCTCGCTTCAGGAGTGGGACGGACCTCAGAGCAGCATCGTTGGAACACAGATTTCAAGAAGCCTTTCATCAGGAGCTGAAATGAAGGGATCTGCTTACAACCAATCACTTTGAGGAATCTTATTGAACTATAATCAACAACAACAACAACAACGGCGAGCTTCCCTCGCTCTCTCTTCCTCTCTCCCTCTCTCTCTCTCTCTGTTTTTTTTGTACCACCGGCGCAATTAATCAAAAAGCAATTACATTAGCATGCTCGGGAGATGGATTAAATGATTTTGACAATTTCTGTGGCTGCTGCCTTCGCCTTGCTCTCCGGCCCCGTCCTGCTGTCTGCCGCAAAGCTAAAAAATCACGAAGTCGAGAACATCGGGATAATTAGTGGAGAAGACGAGCAGGGGCTGTTGGTGTCTGTGGCACGTCTCCAGAACCAGCCCCCACGTACTGTTCCAGCCACCGCGCATTAAAGCAAACGTCTGTTTAATCACAGCGGACCACATACCCTGCATGCTTTATTAGACTATAAATGTGCTGAATGAAGGCCCAGCGCCTAATTAGGGAAGACTTCAGTTCACTCTCTCTATCTTGCACTGTTTTCTCCCACCTTACAGTAGATCCCCTCTCTCCCTCTCTCTCTCTCTCTCTCTTTATCTCTATCTCTCCTCCTCTCTCCACAGTAGGAAGCCCGGCTGAATCCCTGCAGTCTTAAGAAGTCAGCTCGCTTCCAACTTAGATGTTGGGTGGTGAAGGTGGGGGTGGAGGGGTGGTTGGGATTGCACCGGAGGCAAATCTTGCTGAAGCCATTTCAGCCGTTTTTCTGTGTGTGTGGTGCAGGTGGCGAGGGTGAGGGAGCGCTTAGAGAGGGTGAGGGGGGTTAGGTGGGGTAGGGGGAGGTGGGGTGTAGTCATGCAGAGAGAGAGGAGCCCTCAATCTGAGCAGATGGACTATGGTCGCAGGTAGAGGGTACAGTGCATGCAGCAGCCAGGCGGCTCAGAGAAGTTGAGAGGGAGAGGACTTTCAGACGGGTCAGGAGGCGTCGGCCCTCACGGGGCCGCGGAGTAAATGATGGGGAGCGAGGTCCCAGGAACCTGCGTTTCCAGGCCAAACTGAGGCCGGAGCCAACATATAGCACATGAGTGCGTCGGTTAATAGCCCCGAGTCTGAAGGCCAAAGCAGCACCCCCCACCGCCTCCATACCATGTCGCGGGGTAAAGGACGACATCAGGGATCCAGGCTCTCGGCAGCCATTTATTTATACAGGCCTCCTGGTTCGTGCAAATGGCAGTAATTACCACCAGCAATTACCACTGAGCAAGTGCAGACACCTCCAGATGTGAGCCGGAGGTGAGAGTGACGCTCCGCCGAAACACACCCGGGGGTGCACTTGCACATCCCGGGTGCATCTTTCCCACAAACAGCTCGACGGCTCCGCAGCGACTGGAACGCTGCGCAAGCCGAGGCCCGAAGCCGCAGAGGCATATTCCGATGTCACTCCTACCGAGCACCAAAAAAAAAGGAAAAAACCTCCCTCAGATTGGTGTTATTATTATCTACTGGAGATAACGACTCCCTCTGTATGAGGAGAGGAGAGAGGAGAGAGGGAGAGGAGGAGAAAACAATGTTCAGCAACTGAGAGAGAGAGACAGAGAGAGAATTACAGGCACTGGGAATAATAGGCCTGGCCAAGTGAATGCATCACTCTGTGTATCCGAGGTAAAATAGGGTCTTATTTGCAGGCAGGGGGGGGGGGGGGGGGGGGCTGGCGGGGAGGGTGGGGGGGGGGGGTACCCATTAGAGGCGAGTTAGCAGCAGGTTCTCAGGTACAGCCATGGCAGGAGCTCAGGAGTGCGGGGGCGGAGAAGCGGGTGAGGACTGGACACCTGCGAGTCCGTGTCCCAGGCTCGAGAGCCCAGCAGAAGGGGGGGGGGCTGGACGGGGGGGGGGCAGGCCGGGGAGGGGGGGGGGGGGGGGGGGGGGGGGGGCGTCACGCTGCTCGGTGGAGGCACGGACACCCCGCCATGGCGGTAATGAGACAAGACCACCACCACTGAGACAGAGGCGATAATTAAACACACACACACACACACACACACACACACACACACACAGTGAGCTGCCTCCTGCCTATTTATTTTCAGCTGAGCCGTAGAAACAAAACTCTACTGTAGTCACCGTGCAGAGGTGAGCTAGAGGTGCTTTCCTCGGTACTCACAGTTCATTTTTACGACCGACTCTTTACAGTGGATACTCTGCAGTCATTTGCAGTTATGCGGGCACAGCTGAGGATTTCCATAAGAGAACACTTTCTCTTATGGAAGCTATTTCTCTTGTCGTTTTGCAAAAGAAGAAAACGAAATGGATGTGAGATTAACTCAACTCAATTACTGACACATGTACACATCTAAACATGAAACGAGGTGGCTTCCTCTCTGCAAGACGGATCTTTTTTGCCCTCATCTACCTTGAATTTTACTTCTGTGAGAGTCAATGTGGTGCTAAACAGTACAAACTGAAAGAGAACTTCTCAAAGTTACTACGACAAGTTTGAAAAGTCATTTCATGTTTCAACAATAAAAAACTAAAACTAGTATATGTGTTTTTTATACACTGTTTGTATATATATATATATATATATATACAGTACATACATACATGTATACAGAAATAAAGTCATATATGTATGTATAGAGAAAGAAACTGTGATATTGATTGACTGGCAGCTTAATGAATAGCAGCTATAAAGATAGAAGATAATTGGCAGAAAAAAATGTGAAGTTGAGAACAGAGATGCATAACTTTTTTTCTCAACATTTAGTGCATTTATTATTCGTAATTTTCTTTTCTTTTATTTATTTTTTTTTAACTTTGTTTTGCAGTTGTTCCACATCCAAGCAGCCAAACAAAATCACCTAGGACTGGTCTGGTCTGGTCTGGTCTGGAGTGGACAGAACTGGTCTGGTCCGGTCTGGTCTGGTCTGGTCTGGTCTGGTCTGGTCTGGTCTGGAGTGGAAAGAACTGGTCTGGTCTGGTCTGGTCTGGTCTGGTCTGGTCTGGTCTGGTCTGGTCTTGTCTGGTCTGGTCTTGTCTGGTCTGTACTGGTCTGTACTGGTCTGGTCTGGTCTCAGCAGCTGACTTGTGAATATGCGCCTAGTGGCTAACGCCGGGGTCAGACCTGCACACTTAGTTCCTCTGCGTGCTCCCAGACTTGCTGTTCAGGTGGTCAGATAACAGTTAGTGCTGGTCTCTGCAGTGCAGCGCTGTGCTGTGTAATTATCTTTAGCTGGGATAATCAGTGGTGCTAAAAGGTGATGGATGGTGAGGGAACGCATTGCAATAAAGCAGGCAGCCAGTCGTCCGATAAGCTCGACGGCCGGCCTCTGAATCTGGGAGGGATCGGACTCGTCTCACATCCAAACACAGAGAAATTAGATGTCTTACACAATGTCCTAATTGTAAAACACCTGCGTGTTATGAAGACGAAAAATAAATAAATATTGAGCCAGATATGAAGATCAAAGCAATTAACTCAACACTCCTGACGAGCAAATTGCAGCGTGGAACAGTTTCAGCAGCATCGGTTCAGTATTAAACACATTAATAATGAGCTCTAAAAATACTGCCTCCTCTCAGCTATGTTTTTTTTTTTTTTTGCAGAATTTGACTGGAGTGAAAAACTTTCCCCCCACATTAGCATGTGGCTTGTTTAGCTGACGTTTGTATGCAGAGCAGCTTGCAGAGAGGAGGTTGTGACTCGTGCTCAAGGACACGTTGACAGGATGTGCGGCGGTTTGGTGAGAGCATGTGGCTGCTGTGGATCCCCAACACATGTGACCTTTTCCCGCTTCTGACTTTTAAAAGTCACGACGAATGACTGGAAGAGCCCGTTGATGTGTTTTGTTTTTCTTGTTATGTCCCTTGGAGAGTGGGAGCGGCAGCCGGTGACACTGACACCATCCACAATGAAAACCAAATCACAACCAAACTAATCACACACGATATTCTGTTCTTTTGGACAATAATCCTGCAAGTCTGTCTACACAGACACTCTGCAGTCAACACCTGTTGATATCCAAACCTTTATTTTGGTGTGTTTCTCCTTGTGTTTTTCTTTATGGCACATGCATCGACCCTGACCTCGTTAGCAAACAGCTTAGCATGTTCCACATGTCAAACTCAGTCAGACATGCTGTGAATACACTGCCTGGATGTTTCTCCATTTACACATCACCAGAGTTGATATGACCAAATCCCTTCAGACAAGATGAGTGAGAATGAACTTTTATCTAAAGCTAGTCCACAACTACATTCGATAGCAAAGTGCAGCAGAGCGATGAGTTTTTGGGATGTCATGAGACCAGACTATAGGTAAAACACACCTCGGTGGGAACACCAGCAAAGAGCAGTTGTCGGAGGAGCGTCACGTTTATTTTGCTGCAGAAACGAGATAGAGAGGCAGGGCTTCTCACCTCCAGTGCATATTTAGAGTTTTCCAGATGAGAAGCGGCTCCATGTTGTGATTTCACCCAGTGATAGAAGGATTTCCATCAGTCTGCCTGACGTGCTGCTGCAGTAAAGCTTGGCCTAAAGGTGTGAGGAGTGAGTCTGTGACCGGAAAGTTCTAATAACACCGCCACCCCCCCCCACCCACCCCCCCCCCCCTTTCTCATTACCATCACAGAGGTGCCCTTGAGCAGAGCCCCTCACCTGCACTGCTTCAATCTGCGGGTGTGACTGTGATCAGAGCTGCTCCACATAAATGAAGGTATATACTGTATGCAGGAAAATCCTGCTCAACAATGCTGAAAAACACGTTCCAGAGGCATTCAGAGTAAAGTCCAATCTGCAGAAAGATGCAAATGACGCATCATTAGCCTGGATGATCACCACTGCACTGGAGGAGCTGTGCTGGTATAACTGGTGACATAACTGCTCTAAATGCAGTTCTGCTGCTATGGTCCAAAAGGTCAGGGGCTCTTCAGACGGTCTCGGCCCTGAGATGCTCTGAGATCATTAATGGGGGCCAGAAAAGAGAGAGAGAGAGAGAGAGAGAGAGGAGATGAGAGAGAGAGAGAGAGAGAGAGAGAGAGAGAGAGAGAGGTGGTGGGGGCATTGAGCGCGTTCCTTACTTCCAACCACAGATCTTGAGCTTCCATCCTATAAGCGAGTCTAAATAAACATGCTGGAGTTATTTTCTGTCCGGACACGTGAAGTCAAGGTCGCTGATGAAGTTTGCTACAAGAAGAAACTTTAGGAGACGCTGCATTATTCATTACCAACTAACACAGAGTGTGTGACAGTGACTGCACCTGTCCACTGGATCCAGGTATGGCTGTGCGTGCTTTATTTTAGTTTAGTTTTGTTTGGATTTTTTCATTGTTTCTACAGCACAAACGTTATTATGACAAGCCGCTTTCTTCTTGTGATGTGATTTAACTGTCTGAAGTGCGTGCATGTGCGTGTGTGTGTGTTACTGCTGCAGGACTGAGGCCAGATGAGAAAGAAAGAGAAAGAAAGAACGATGTTTTCTATATGATTCTATATTCGGCAACTTTTATACGTCTGTGTGACTTCATGTGACTCTACGTGACCCAGCGTGGAGCTGTCGTTGAAAGAAAGCAGCTCTCTTTGCGTTACATATTTTGACTTTGTGTGATTAAAAATAAAAAACAGATAAATAAAAGATGACTCTTTTAAGCTTCTTAAGTGCATGCATGTATGTTGGAGTGTGTGGAGGTGACGCTGCAGAGTGAACGCTGCAGGACAGAGGCCAGGACTTGCTGAATGTGGGAATACTTGAGCATAGGTGAGCCACTCAAGTAAACGTGCGTTGTTAGGCTCCACAGCTGCCCCTGCCACGCGGGCCCATCTGCTCCCCGAGGTACTCGTCTCTGCAACAGTTGCTGGAGTTAATTGTGAATATGTCTCTCTGCTGGTGGCCGCTCCTACAGGTGCTTCCCGAGCCTACTTCCTTTTTTTTTATCGAACCGCCCGACGTATACAGCAGAGCGGTTCTGACGCTCCCTCTGAGGCTAAAATAACATTTCACCCGGGGTGGCAATCTCTCAGCAGATCAACATGATGGACTGAAGCATGTTGATAGGAGTTTTAATTAAACCCCCGGCCTGAGGTGGAGGAGGAGCTGTGACCCGGCACGCCGAGCAGAGCCGAGAGGCCGGGACCTCTCCCTCTCCCAGCGCCTGCAACAAGCTGCAAGCTGTGAGCGGAGGAGCCGAGCACAGGGAGGCAGCAGGAGGCCGGCCGCAGCTTTAGACAGGCTCTGAAGAGTGACATAGAAGCTATGGGACGCTGGTTTCACCAGCATTGCTTAGGATGCTGTTTTACAAGACTTTTTCTGTCTTGTTTTTGGTGGAATATGGAATATTACACTTAATTACTTGACATCACTGGTATGTTATAGCTATAGAATTTCTTCATATTGGGCCTTATGGCAGATATTCTTATTCTTTATTCTCAAGGTTGTGACTAGTATGTCACATTCACTCTCCTCCTCCTCAGTGTTTGAAGGGCTTGTCTTTAAAAGATGTGTGTTTCTCTACAATCCAATCAAAGCGTGGAGTGAAAAAGCACAGAAAGTCATCATAAATGTGCCATACACACCCCATAAGGAACCAACCATAGCTCAAGGTGCAGCTACGATCCCTATTCATGTTTCAGTTTTTTTTGCAAAATGCTGCTGGAGACATTTTATGGCATCAGAGTCTTAAACTTTGACCAGAGTTTCTGAAATTCATGGGCCGGTTTGTAGCCTGCAGTTTCCCTCTGTCTCCTGAGCGCTGCTTTGATTTATTCCTACTTTTACACAGAAAAACAGATGAGTTCCTCCACCAAACACTGTGCTGCACACAGCCGCTAAAAGCGAGGACTGGCAGATGTGTGTGTGTTTGATAAGCTGCGGCGGCTCTTTCTCTATTCATGGAGCTGCTCGTCCTGAATGAAAGCAGCTACCTCCGAGCCACACGGTGGCATGGAGGCCAGAGAAACTTTCTAAATATTTAATTTTTGATGAGCGGAGATGAGTTGGTGGGGTCTGGGCAGCGCCAGGAGAGGAGCACACAGTGTCTCACCGCCCAAAATGATTAATAACAAAGGTTTAGTCCCGCTGAATGATGCATTTTTTACTGTTTGAGCTGGTTTCTGGTGCTGCAGCGCTCTAATGTGGACACCAGAGGTTCAGAAAAGTGAAACCCGCAACCTTAATAAGTAACACAATGGATTCAGTCACAGTCGAAAACGATCACTCCGCCAATGGCATCACATGACCTCACATAGCTACAAATGACTGTACGTGTTTTCACCTCACTGTAAATGACCAGAAGTATCTATCTATGACTTTAATTGACTGTAAGTGACAATATCCAACTATACGTGACTTAATATGAGTAACACTGATATTTCTGCATTTTGAATTAAATGGAAATGCGTGTGCATGAGTTGCCCAGAACTGCTGAGCTTATCTGAGAGAAACGAGAGGCCCGCTCGACTTTATTTCTGTTTGGCAATTGCTCCATTGAGCCTCTTTGCTCCTCGGGAACCCAAAGAGATGACATAAGGACTCATTCACTCCTAGATGAACTGCGGCTTTGCTCTCTGCCCGAGGTCTGAGAGCATTTTCTAGTTAAGTATCTGGCTATCATTATGGGTTTTCCATGTTTTTTAGGAGGCTGCTCAAAGAGAGAGACATTATCAGCCTAATGTCTCCGCCACAGTTCTTTAAAGCTGCTGTGGTGGAATGGGAGCGAATGGGAGCGCCTCAGCCGCCACCCTATATGGTAAAAGGTGCCGTGACCATGCAAACGAAAAACCACCCAGGTGCAGTTCTTGTTCCGTCGAAGGTCCGTCAGGACAAAGAAACCATTCAGTCAGGGTCGTTCCACCCCAGTGCATCTGATCCCGAGAGCTGACCCTCGACAGCAGTGAACTCACAAACACATCCCCCGATGCTGAATAAGTCTTTCAAAATGTCTCTCGAGCTTCAAAACAACAGTTGACAGAGGAAAAAACAGCCCAGTATCATGTAATTACCTGAAAAGTTTGTTATTATAATGTAAATTTCGTTTCAGGTTGTAACACTAAATTATCACATTATTTCAAGAAAATATTTTCTCACAGCAAAATGAAAATATCTTCAAAAGATAAAGTATGGTTCCACACTCACAAGACAAGATAGCCTACTTTCATGTGCTAATGTGAAATCTCATATCCTTCTCTCTCTCTATCTCACTCTCTAAGTGTCGGTCTCGTTCGGTCTCCCGTTGTGTTGTTGTTGTTGTTATTCGAGGGCCGAGAGAGAAGCAAATTTGTCTTCACGGACATTGTCGATAATGCAGCCAAAAAAAAAAAAGAGAGAGGAAGAGAGAGGGAGAGGAAGAGAGAGGGAGAGGAAGAGAGAGGGAGAGGAAGAGAGACGGGAGGGCAGTTACCTCGGATGCAGTTTGCCCACATCTCATTAGTGGCTGCTTTCAGCCCAGCTGATGTTCACCACCCTCTGAATTATACATCCGCCACTAATTTGGGAAGGATTTAATATTGTATCTGCTTAATCTCTATCAGAAAAAACTGCAGGCATTTCATAATTTATTTGTTAGGGCCCTCTAGTTATACCTTCTAAGCTTTAGAGGCAGGGGAGAGAATCTTAAATTAGTCTAATTTCCAGCTTCATGACCCACATGTACTTTCACGCATCCTGAGCGGCTTTATCAGAAGTGCCCTTTAAGGACGGAGCGGGGGGGGTGGAGGGGGCGCTTCACTTGAGGAACAATAAAAAAGATCAAATCCGAGAGAAAAGTTCCACAAACACGAGGCAGCGGCCTGATCTCCGTCGTTACGCACACACGCTCTCATTAGAATAACTCGCTGTGGAGACGTCGAGTGGAGTAACTAAGCTGCTTGTATGTAGAGTGATTGATGCTTGTGTGTGGGTAGACCCCCCTACACAGTCATAAATATTTAATCCGGTCAATGATCTCTCACCTCCCATTTCACAGGATTTCAACACTGAACACGTCAGGTGAAGTGATTTTACATGTCTGTACGTGACTAAAAGAGGCTGTATGTGACTTTGTGTGTCTTTGGGTTCAAGGTTCGAGAGTTTTGTTTGTCGTACGTGTTTGACACACAGTGAAATGTGCCTGAGTCACTTCAAAAGACGTGAAGAAGAAAAAGTAAACAACACGAATGAATAAGAAACATAAAATAGCATGAAAAAGAAAGTGGCAGTTTACAAAGAATTGTGCAATGGAGGCAAAACTAAATGTGCGATGGAGACAATTACAACTGACTATGAAGTGTTTGCAATTGTGTGCAGCTATGTGTAAATTTTCCAATTTTCCATATTGTCCAGTTTCAATTATCAGGTGGGAGGCACAGGCTCCCAAACAAGGAGCCTTTATGACTTTATGTGCCTATACATGACCAAGTGTGACTTTGAACAATAAAACAGATCAAATCCAAGTTCCACACACGCTGCTCCACATCCATCATTACGCTCACACGCTCTCATTAGAATAACTCACTGTGGGAGATGTTGCAGACTACAGTAACTAAGCTGCTTGTATGTAAAGTGATTGATGCTTGTGTGTGGTAGCCCCCCCCCCCCCCCCCCCCCCCCTCCCACAATACAGTCATGAATATTTAATCCAGCAAATGATCTTTCACCTCCAATTCCACCTGATAGATTGCACGTGTGCGGCGTGAAATATTACGAGGTTGTATTTTTAGGTGCGTTCACGCACGGCACAGACAGAGGCCACACAGGCTGATTATGTTACAGTGATAAAAATAATGCCAGCCATCCATCAGAGGCTCCGAGGGACGGGCTATCTCCGAGCGGAGAGGGGAACAGAGAGCAGGGGACGGATCTTATCTGCACGCTAGCATCGCTGCAAAGCAATCAGCCCGCGCCCGTTATTCAAACTCTGGGAAAGTTTGCTCTCCGAGGAGGTAAATTACAGTGAGAAAGCTCCGACAGGTCCATCATGCTTAGCTGGAGTTAAGGGATGGGGAGAGGGCTGGGGGGGGGGGGGGGGGGGGGGGACTGGACTGAAGTGGGGTGGGATCTGCTCCAATCAGCACCTGGCAGGATGACAGGTTAGTAGGAGAACGCTGTCCAGCTAACAAGCTGCTTTTGTTTAGAAGCCCTGTTTGCTTGTAATTGGGCAGTGGGAATGAAAACAGGGGCCAAATCTAAAAAAATAGAAAATAAAAAAAACATTTAGGAAATGAAATGATTCTCAGAAGGTCCAGGAAGGCCTCGGCCGGGCGACGCTTCCATGCGTTCCAGCTGCTGATTGCAGCCGTTTCAGACAATGCTTTTATTTCGACCCCCAAACCACCGAGGCGCCGCTCGGACACAGCACCGCAGAGAGAATATGAGCGCACGCCATTTCATTTCATTTCATTTTTTTTGTTTCCAAGTCAATAAGTCACTATGCAGCACTTTGGACAAACAGACACGCAGAGCCGTACAGTCACATCTAATCACGCACACTCACGTACGGTCACACACAGCATAATCAAGCGAGGCTGCGTTAAGTCACGTCATATAAAGTCATGATAACGCGAAGTCTCGTAAAGGTGAACTCCTGTGCAGGACGTATAGTGACATGCACTGAGAAAAGAACTAAACTTTCAGGTCTTTGTTTTGAGAACAGAGCTGGTTCAGGGAACGTGTGCAACTCTCTGTTCTGTCTCATCCGTTCACGTGCGGTTTCTGTCTGTTTCATTACGTTTCAATGGAGTGGTTTTATGGAGGAAGGAGGCATCATGGGTACAGAGTGGGTGAGATGAAGGATGGATGGACGACCCAGAGATGACAGAACACAGATTTGATGACTGATTATGATATGGACTTCTCATCAGAGGTGGGACTAGAGTGTGTAGAGGCACCATATTATTAATGACTTGAAGCTTCATTCTATCACTGTTTACACAGATAGATTCATAGGTTTCAGTTTTGTGTGTGACATCACACGAAACTGATAGATAGATAGATAGATAGATAGATAGATAGATAGATAGATAGATAGATAGATAGATAGATAGATAGATAGATAGATAGATAGATAGATAGATAGATAGATAGATAGATAGATAGATAGATAGATAGATAGATAGATAGATAGATAGATAGATAGAAAGATAGAAAGATAGATAGATAGATAGATAGATAGATTAGTCGAGCAACTAATTTTTCAACATTTTGTCGTTTTTTATTTCTAAACAAGATAAAAGCTGCAGCTGAGAGCAACGATCCCGCTGGAATCTGTGGGTAATTTATGTGAAATATCATGTTTCTGATATATGAACACGTATCATCATGTAATCATGTTATTCAGCCCTCAGGTTTCTTTGCATAATTAATCACACCAGCAACAAGCCAGGGAAATTAATTATCCGTTGTTTACGCACAGTTCACTTTTCGTCACAGTCATCCAGACTCGTGTTTACATCCGAGGCCAAACTTTAGTCAGTTTTGATTCTGTGTCAGGCCTCTTTGGGAAAAAAAAGAGGAGCTGTCATCATATGGCTCCATTCACTTCCCACAAATTCCTAAACAATGAAAAGCAGAGCACAGCGTGGATCTGCTGCACCCTCCGCACTTTGCAGCTGTTCCTCAACAAAAAGCATGAGAGTGGCCATCGCTACTCAACAGATAATTGAGACGAGAGATTCAAGGCAGCGTTTCCATCTCTGCTCCTCCCGATGAACATCACGCTGTTGCATCCTTGTTTTGGTACAATTGATGGTGAAACCTCTCACGGCTTCTTAAAACGTGTCTTTGCCTCGGTGGAAAAACAAAATAAAAACAGAAAAACAGAGAATCTCTCAAGTGTGCAGCAAAGCGAGTCTGCTCAACAAATCTTCACTAAACCTTCCTCACACACACACACACACACACACACATATCCAGACACATACATATTCAGACATATAAAGTCACATGTATGCTCATATTGTCTCAATTGTGCTGCAAAGCGGGGCTACAGCGAAATCCAACAAACCAAACCTGCACAGCAAATCTTCACTAATTCCTGTAGCTGTGGTGCTAAAAAACAAAACACACACACACACACACACACACACACACACACACACAGCCACACAGACATGAGAGGAAATGACATGGTGGGAATCAGCGCAGTTAATCTCGGCAGAGTCACCGGGGGAATAACGGTCCCTCAGCTCATCAGAGTCCACGGCAAAAGTTGAGGGAGACACCTCTAGCAAACAGCGCCATAACACATCCAATATCCCTGGCGCGTGGGGCTGTCTGCCACCGGAGGAAAACCTGCAGATTAGATCATATTAGATAACGTGCCAGATGACCCGCTGGCTGGGATTTTCGGGGGGCGTGTTTTTCTGAACCTTTTCCATCCCGGGCTGAGGAGCGACAAGGCGACATCGCTCGCCCCGGCCTCCGTTTCCCTGCTCCAGACGGATCAGAAAAATGTTTTCCAGCATAAATACTGCAGCAGGGACACACACACACACACACACACACACACGCTCAGAAAAAAAAGAAAAGTATGAAATAAATAAATGAATAAAAAAGCAGCGCGTTTGCTGACAATAGATTCCCAGACAGGTTCCCAGGCCGCACGCTTGTTTAATTATCATTCCTTTGTAACAGTCAGAAACAGCTGAGCCCCTGTTTAAAAACCCATAGACCGCGTTCCCTGAGACTGCACCCGCAGCCAAGAGCGTATCCCAGAATGCCGAGCGGCGGCGGCGGCGGCAGCCCCTAGACCTAGCGTCACTGCGCCACGGAGAAAAACAAATGGGAATGAACTTCAAACCTCGTTCAGGCTTGATTTCTGAACACACGAGAGGATAATTGCATAAACATCACCCGAGCGAGTGCAGTATATAATTAAGAGCATCCAACCGGTCTTGCGCAGAGAGGTGGCAGAGGTGTGTGTGTGCGTGTGTGTGTGCGTATTTGGGTGTGAGTGTAAGTGTCTGCATGTGTGTGTGTGTGTATGTGTGTGGCTTTGTGTCACTATGCATTACTTTACATGACATGACTGTACGTGACTCTATGTGACCTTGCTTGAGTATATGTGACTATAGCTAAATTTATGTGACGATACATGACTGTACGTGACTTGACGTCCGTGTGTGTGTGTGTGTGTGTGTGTGTGTGTGTGTGTGCGTGTATGTGTGTGTCACTATGCGTTACTTTATGTGACTGAATGTGTCCTTACATGATTTTACATGACCTTACTTGTGACCAGTATATGTGACCATACATCAGTTATTTGCAACTTTATGTGACTTAACACGTCTGCTTGTGTGTGTGTGTGTGTGTGTATGTCTGTGTATGTGTGTAGGTGATGTGTGCATGTGTCTGAAGGTCTGTGTTACTTTATATGACTTTATATGGTTGAACGTTTCTTTGTGTCACTTTCTGTGATGTTACCTGAATATGTGCCGTTTTATGAATACAAGTAACAATATGTGAGTTAACGGGTCTGCTTGTGTGTGTGTGTGTGTGTGTGTGTGTATGTCTGTGTGTGTGTGTAGGTGATGTGTGCATGTGTCTGAAGGTCTGTGTTACTTTATATGACTTTATATGGTTGAACGTTTCTTTGTGTCACTTTCTGTGATGTTACCTGAATATGTGCCGTTTTATGAATACAAGTAACAATATGTGAGTTAACGGGTCTGCTTGTGTGTGTGTGTGTGTGTGTGTGTATGTCTGTGTGTGTGTGTAGGTGATGTGTGCATGTGTCTGAAGGTCTGTGTTACTTTATATGACTTTATATGGTTGAACGTTTCTTTGTGTCACTTTCTGTGATGTTACCTGAATATGTGCCGTTTTATGAATACAAGTAACAATATGTGAGTTAACGGGTCTGCTTGTGTGTGTGTGTGTGTGTGTGTGTGTGTGTGTGTGTGTGTGTGTGTGTGTGTGTGTGTGTGTGTGTGTGTGTGTGTGTGAGTGTGTGTGTGTGTGGGAGGAGTGTGTTGCTCTGGGATATCTACATGGTACCAGTCAGTACACAGTGAGTCCAGCGTGTGCCGGGAACAGGCTGAATTCCTCAGGAAGTGAAGCTGACGGATGTAACCGTCCGTCCCTGGCATTCCGATAAAGCGCTCCACACCCTCCACTCCTGTTTCTTCTGCAACTCTCTCTTTCTTTGGAAACCACGAGTTCCTGCTGAATTATTGCCGCTCCTGATGCAGAGTGAAAGAAATATCCCCTGCTCTTCTTGCAGCGCAGCTGAGCTCTGAGCTGAAATCTGATTTATCTTTAATTTCTCTGCTTTTTTGTTTGTTTGTTTGTGTTTTTTTCCTCTTGTTTTCTCTGCACCTGAACGTCTGCACGCAGCTGGAGCGCAGCCTCGATATTGGCTCATCTGCCACTCGGTGACGAGAAAATTCATCTCGTGCACGTTTACGGGTCTTCTTACACAGCACGCGTCCATCCGTCACTAGAGTGTAACAGCGATTCGATGCAATTAAAGTTGGACTTGAAGGGGAATATTCAGATAATTGATCCTGTTCTCTGGTGCTAACACTGAACTTGATGTGGCTGTGATTGCCTGGAACTCACATGAATGACTGTACATGACTTTACGCAACTTAGAGTGACTTTTAATGACTTCATGTGAATTTATATGATAATGTATAACCAGAAGTGACTTTATGTGACTGCTGTACTTCTCTTTGTGACGAGATGTCTCACATCACTTGACTAGATGTGATTTTACTGCTGATTACTTAATGCAACTTAACCTGACTTCACCTCAAATATGTGGAGGAAAATGATGAAAAAAATAGCATGGAGACTGAAAGAAACATATGTCAGGGAGGAAACAGATGGTGTTATCAACTAGTACTTGTGTGTTTCTTATGTGGCACACACACACACACACACACACACACTGAGGCACACATTTACACACTCTTACAAACGGTCAGTTTCCTCAGAAGTTGTGATAGTGTCCCAGACCTTGTTTATTTTGTTTTGTTTTCTTATATTGGTGCCAAACCTTAATTTTTCCTAGTGGATGGCTCACCTTGGTGTTTTTGTCCTGCCTTGGAACATTGAACATGTTTTTGTGTTAGTGAATAAGACCATCTGTTTCCTGTGTGACCTATGTGGCCTTTCTTCTGTTTCCACTGTTTTCTTTATCATTTTTATTATTTTCCACTACACGTCAAATTATTTCTAAACAGTGCAGCTCCTCAGCTTGTTTTCCTTCACTGCCTGGTAACTGGAGCTTTGCTGCAGCCATGGACCTACAATCCTACAGCCCTTTGAAATCCTGTCTTTAGGTGTGGGAACCGTTTCATGCTCATCTGGCAACCTCGGCTGTCTTGCCTAGATGACCTGACGTCACTATGTGTAAATTAAATGTGACTTAAAGTGCCTGTAAGTGATTTGATGTGATGATCCAGAGCTTTTCATCCCTATGGGTGACTGTATGTGACTTGATGTGACTTTCCTTGACTTGACTTCATGCAGCTCCTCAGCGTGTCCTCCTTCACTAAGTGCTAGCTGGAGCTTTGATGCAGCTAGAATCAGACGAGGAATCACAGACTGAGGACGACACTGACACTTCATCGCATTCAACATTTACTCACATACCTGAGGTGGATATGGACAAATAACTTGTGAGGTGTGGGGCAGCACAGTTTTCCGCCATGTTATTTGAGCCGCTCTTTCGTCATCCCCTTGGAATAGACTGTGGTTATTTGCATTTTTTTTCCCTTTTCATCCTGAGCCTCCTTTAAAGTGTCTGTGGTGCAGTGTAACCCGGGTGCACATGGACTCCATATGTCGGGGTTTCCTGCACGCTCTCTGCGGTACGCCGCTCGCTCTCTGCGAGGATGGAGGAAAGACTTTCATCATCTCCACTGTAATTGACAAGCTTGTTTTAACTGCGCCTGCACGCGGCCACAGGAGCGCTATTTGACATCTGTTGTTGAAGCCATGCGTGTTGCATTACTTATGTCTTCTTTTTATTATTTTAAAGGCGGCGCAGCAAAGCAGCTGCAGACTTCCTCTGGTTTTCTCTTCATCTCCACTTCTCTTTCCTGCCCCCTCCCTTCCTCCCTCCCTCCCTCCTCCCCTTCCCTCCCTCCCTCCCTCCTCCAGTCGACAGTATATTCTGCAGCTTTGATAAAACAGTGAAATTAGAGGTCATTTTGGCGAGCTCCAGAAATAGAAGGCAATCCAAGTTTGCCAGCCACCAGGTCTCTGTGGAGTCTGGTAAAATCAGAAACGTCGGGAGTGAAACAGTAAAACAATGTTAAGAGAAAACCCCCGGCTCCCTGCCAGTGACACGGAGTGAGCACCTCAGAGAGGGAGAGGGAGGGAGAGAGAGAGAGGGAGAGGGAGAGAGAGAGGGAGGGAGGGAGAGATGCTGTTACATTAGATCCACACGGCCGCACAAACAGGATGTGTTTGGTTCACAAAAACAAAGTTTTTAATAATTCAGTTGTTGGTTTGGATGAAAAACGTGATGACAGGAGTACAAGAAATGTGTCATCCATCTGTCTGTCAGTCTGTCGGACTATCTGCCCTCCGGTCTGCCTTTCAATGTATCTACCTGTAATATATCTACCTGTAAATGTATCTCCCTATAAATGTATCTACCTGTAAATGTATCTAAATATATCTACCTGTAAATGGATCTACATATAAATGTATCTACATATTAATGTATCTAAATGTATATACCTGTAAATGTATCTACCTGTAAATGTATCTACATATTAATGTATCTAAATATATCTACCTGTAAATGTATCTACCTTTAATGTATCTACATGTAAATATATCTATCTATAAATGCAACTAAATGTATCTACCTGTAAATGTATCTAAATGCATGTAACTGTAAATGTATGAACACATAAATATGTCTACCTGACTGTTTATTTGTCTGTCTGTCTGTCTGTCTGTCTGTCTGTCTGTCTGTCTGCTGTACATGACTGTCCGCCCCCCTCTCTAACAGTCTGTCTGTCTGCTCCTCTGACCTAGAAATTTTACCTTTATATGTCTCCATATGTTTATGTCTGCCTGCCTACTGCCCATCTGTCTATCTGTTTACCTGTTTGTCTCTCTGCATGACTGTCTCGCCTCCTGCCTCTCTATTCCTGCTCCCTTCCTACCTGTCTGTCTGTTTGTCTGTCTGTCTCCTCCTTTTTTCTCTTTTCTCTCTCAACCTGGAAGTTAATTTATTTACCTGTCTGCCTGTCAGACAACCTGTCTAACCTTATGTCTACCTTCATGCCTGGATCTTTGACTGTTTATCCATCTGCATGTCAGCCTGTCTGCATGTGTTTATATCTACCTGTCTGTCTGTCTGTCTGTCTGTCTGTCTCTCTGTCTGTCTGTATGTTTATAGGACAGTCAGTAGGTTTTATTTCATTTATATCTTTTTTCTTCTTATCCTTCCCTCCAACTAAACTATGCATCTGCCTCTCTGTCCATCTAACTTTCTGTCTTGCTGTCCATCTGTATCTGCTTATCTGTCTGTCTGCCTGTCAATCTAGATGACTGTCTGCCCCTCCCCATCTGATGACCCTCCTGTCTCTCTGCCTGTCTGTCTGCATGTTCTCTCTTCCTACTCCACCTATCTGTCACACAGTCTGATATCTGTCTCTCTTCTCTGTTTGTCCACCCCACTGTCTGTCTGTCTCTCTGCCTGTCTGTCTGCTGGAGCGTGTGACTGCAGATCACGTGGGTTGTGAGGGGGCAGCAGTGATGCCCTCCTCCTCTTCCTCGCCTTCGTCCCGAGCAGCGCTCTCGGCTCTGATGGTGTCACAACAACGGCGGGAGAGCGAGGCTCCTCTGGTGAACCCAGACAGAGGCCGAGCTGAGAGAGCGAGGCCTGGGGTGTGTGTGTGTGTGTGTGTGTGTGTGTGTGTGTGTGTGGGGTGGGGGGGGTCTGTACGAGCTGCTGCTGGGGATGAAGAGCGACAGGAGCGGCTGCTGCTTCTCCTCCAGACCGGCCCTGACGTGTGGGCTCCAGTGGTGTCAGGCGTCTCTCTCGTCCGCCGAGCAGAACTAACAGGACGCCGCAGTTAGCTCCTCACGCTACAGTTGGTTGGAGGGAACGCCGATTAGCGAGTGACCACGTGTGTGTGTGGGGGGGGGGGGGGGATGACAGTGGATGCAACAAGTGCCTCCTCCACTTTAAAACCGCGTCCCGGACGTTTATTTACTGTTTTGCGCCGGATGTCACTTCAGACTGCATCACCTCAGACGAGAGGCTGCGCGTTATTTTTATCTCCCGGAGCTGTGATGCTCCTGCACTCTGCACAGATCCCCTGTCAGTCACACCACAGCCGAGCGCCCGCCACACGCTCTCCTCCCATGTTTACTCTTCTCAAGTCTGTAATATCTTTTCACAAGTGGCACTTTTATTTGTTAGTCCAGTAACTACACGCCCCCCCCCAAAAAAAGAAGTTGTGAGGCGGTTTTAAAATCCCAACAATAGGCACTCCAAACCTCCCTGAAGAAGCAGGATCTCGCTTAAATCCATTACTCCCGTCCGCTTTATACCCAGTGGTGTCACTGGGTTCTGTTGCTGTCTATCTGCAGCTCACAGAGGGTGAAGGCTGGGAACACACCCTGGACTGGTCTCTGGTCCATCACAGGACGCTCACACACACACACCATTCACTCTCACAATTTGGACTCTCCAATCGACCTTAACGCATAACGTTATTTTGGACTGTGGGAGGAGAAAACCCACGCAAAACCTGTGGTGAGAACATGCAAACTCCACACAGACATTTCCAGGATCTGGACACGAATGTCTCTGAGATCTTCTCTCTGTGTGGCGAGGACACTGGCCCACTGAGCCACCATGTGGTCCTACACAGCAGAGATATGTCAGTTTGTATGCTTGGGTTTGAGTCCATTTAGGGACCTTTTTGTGTTGAGTCTACATGTTATTTGCTGCTTTTTTCTGCATACTTCAAACAGTTCCAAAACATGTTTATTTGACTGGAGACTCTTGGAAACCATTGGGAACAAACCAGGTCAGATAATGGATAGATGTAAACATGCTTCCTGAACGCTCGGTCACCATTAATATGCCAGTTTTTAATAGTCAATCCTCTCTATATTCCAAGTCTCCCAAACCAGAGGAACAGAAGTCCAACAGTCAGTGCAATTTCTGTGTTCCTGACCTTCCTTTCTGTCTGTCTGTGCTTGTTTTTGTCTTTTTTTCGGTTGCGCCACTGTGAGAGTTGCCAACATAAGAAATGTCTCAAATCCAGCACGTACGAAGGCGCTGTTAAAGTAGCAGAAGAGGAAGTCATTTCCCTGCCCTGGAGCTGGAGCCCATTACAAAGAAGAGTGGAAACAAGCACAGATGAGATTGATGCAGCCGTGCAGGCGGCCGCCGGCCTCTTTACAGAAAATAACTTGAATCGGCATATTTCCTCCCTCCGCGGCGACTGGAAATGGTGTTGACGGCATGGATCACCTCTGATTGGGCTGACTCGCGGCTGCAGACTGCAGACGTACATGTGCTGGCTTTTAAAACGCCGTCTGAAGACAGGACGTGACTCCGGGTCTGCAGTGCAGCTCTGAAAGCCAGCATTAATGTCCTGCAGAATCACCCACCAGGAGCTCAATTCCTCACAATGCAAGGAGGAGGAAAACTATGTATTATATACCTTGACAGCTAGAACTAACCTGATGCAGCCCAGGAGGTGACATACAGAATATGGTAAAGTGCCCATGTAACTGTGAGTCTACAGTATATAATAAAGACTGCCCACATAATCCCATTTGAGCTGTGAATGGACTGTGCTAGCTGCCCAGTTCAATTCGGGTTGCACGGTTGCACTAGTCGAATGATAAAGTTGCGAAGTCTTTGTCTTTTAAAAGTATTCTAACAAATTCCTTTTATTTAAATCCATATAAGACATGTCTAGGTATAGCTTTAAGCCTTATTCTCAAAGAGTAGAATCAAATTAGCTGGTTTTGATCCATGGATAGGAAAAAAAAGAAACTGTGATTGCTCTGGCATGCACAAATCTTATGCGTGTCACCTCCCTGGCTCTGGAGACTGGAGAGACAGAAGAGAGCAGAAGATTGTCGAATAAGATGGCGAAATGCTGCCGTTTATAGCGTGGATTCTAATGAGAGGCTGTGAGGACCATAGAAGAACGGCAAAGAGCCTTGAACCGGGCTGGGAAGTGGCAGAGAGGGGCGAGAACAGTCAGAGTCAGAGAGACGGGCTGAAAGTCGAAGATGTTTGGAGGAATTCATTCACACAAAGATGTTGCAGAGCAGGATACACGAGGGCACGGACCAGTCAGCTCCAGCGATAGCCACGCAAATACAAAAAAAAATACCGCAGCATCTTATTAAATTTCAAGGCCTTGTTTTGTCCTATATTCTCCAGCGTTGCAGTCAGTGCGACGCCTGAGAGAAATGTCAAACTTGTATCAGATTAAATTCAAACTCTCAGGTAGTCGGCGGAGAGAAATGTCTCCACACGCAGCCACAGAGGAGAAGCAGACGCCGCTGCGGGTTTATCATCATCTGGAAATCAATATTTCGTGTCGCCAGCGAGAGAAAGGGAACAGCCGTCACACGTCGGACGGGAATAATACGGCGGCAAGACGCTGTTGACAGGCAGGATGTAAAGTGGAATAGATCCACTTAAGTGCTGTGTTTTAGGCCGGATAATGCGAATCAAGTGACACGGAGCTGCTTCCCTGCCACCTGTCAGCCATTCGACGCCAAAGCAAACCAATGGTTACCTGTCATTTCCTCTATTACCTCGCCCGCTGGCCCGAGCCTCCCCGCCGCTGGAATATATTCTAATCTCCCCGCGTCGTGGCTTTCGCTTATTGTCGGGGGTGAGCGTTCCCAGGCGGGGGATGACAGCCACGCCGTCGATGCTCGGCGATGACCCCGCTCCAATTTCCTCCTCATCTCATTTCTACATGGCTGCACTCAACCAGAGAGAAGCGAGGAGGAGGAGGAAGAGGAAGAGGAAGGGGGGCTGGGGGAGTCATCCTCCGAATGGAAATGGCCACTTTGAAAGAGGCCCTGGAAAATGGGCCGTCCCCCCGGTGTGGTTTCACCGGAGACAGGGGGCATCAAAAGAGCTCGGCGCTGCCGCAGCAAAGGATACTAATGATCCCGTGACGCCTGCAAAGGGCTGCTGGAGCGTTAACCTCGCTCCACACGACCCAGCCTATGTAGGTCAAAATGAATAGGTTCTGCCTCAACACCCCTCTCTACCTGAAAATGACAGATTCTGTCCTCCTTTTCTCCCCGCTACAACACGGAGTGACAAAAGAGAGCCGTCGGTGACAGAGGCTGCGGCTGATGCGCGGCGCTGAAGCTTTCCCGTCTCATCAGCAGCGATGAGAGAAACAGAGGCAGGAAACCACTGCCCGGCAGTAACACAACCCGAGCTACACCACAGACAAGCAAGGCAAATCAAGGGAGGCACAGGTACGAATAAGTAGTAAAACGAGGACAAAGAACATGTACACAATTTAACAACTACTTACATGCAAACTGTGCATATACCTAAAATGAAAAGTGTAATGAATTGTGCAGGATCAATATGCTGGACTGGAGACTCTGTGCTGGAGACAGACTATGAATCAGGTTAGATAAAGGATGGATGGAATTACATACATATGTGGGGCAGGTCTGGACTCAGTTCTTAAATGTATACATCTGGAAATGAAATCTGTTCTGAGCAGCATTAAGATGTAAGACATACGATGCAATACGATACGATACGATACGATACGATACGATACGATACGATACGATACGATACGATACGATACGATACGAAAGTCAGAGTCAGAGTCCCCATTTCCTGTTACTCTCTAGCTTCTCTATCAATAAAAACACCTTGAAAGGCTCAAAAGAAACAAAACAAACAAATGAAAATTACAATGGCGGTAAAAAAAATGGAAAAGTGTGTTGTTATAGCGACTGTAGCGAAGACAAGATTAAGTTTGAGAGGACTGGTTACTCTGGTTACTGTCTTTCCAAACTGTAACTATCAGTTACAACAAGCTAAATATGTTTTGTTCTGAATGTGTGATTCTGTCGACTTTCATCGGCTTCATTTCACCAGAATCCTAAAATCATCTCAGTCAAATCTCAGCCTGACTTAGATATCAGAGCAGACGGACTCTCATCAGAACTATCACCCCTCAAACAAATTGTCGGCTAAAGAGCTTCTTTAACAGTCTGAGAATCCTCCAGAGTGATTGACAGCTCTTCAAACGCGAGCCGGACTAAATCTGACGCGCTAATGTTTCCTGATGCTGCTAAAGGTTTGTTTACACCCAGTCGATCCTTTCACAAACCACGCTCACAAGCCACTCATTTGCAGCAGCGATGAGTTTTGTAGGAAATGTGCAAATTGAATAAATGATCCTGACAGCGAGCGAGATGATTGCCCAGCAACCACACACACAGACAGCCGAGTGCTTTTAATGAGAGCCGCAGATAGTTCCCAGCCCTGTTTATGGCAATTCACGGGGTATTTTTAACCAAATCGTGATTTTCTTTTTCTTTTTTTTCTCTCCTCCTCCATGTTGTTGCCAACCTTTACCAGCGATGTCAAAACATCACGTTGAGACGACGAGAAAGAGAAGAAGTGAGAAACTTTAGCGCCTCCGCGCCTTCACTTCAGCCTGTTGTGGGGATCGAGTTCGTATTTAACGATTCCCAGCCGACAGAATCTGACTTTACAGCGTCGAGACGCGGCTCCGCCGTTTGTTGTGCTGAACGAGGCATCAAAACGATTCGCTCCCGTCGCTCGAACACGTCGGGGGAAAGCGTCCGAGATGGAAGCGAGCGCGTGGTGTGGATTGGGCGGCACAATGAGAGACGTCTGTGAGAGTTAATGAGCTGATTGGATTATGCTGCGGCGCAAATTCCCTCCTTCGCTATCCTTATGAGGTAATAATGACAAAATTTATTCATACAGACACATTGCCAGATTAATTTTCCACCAATTTCGAAACAATTATCTTTATTGGGAGCGGGGATTTCATCCGAGATAAATGAGGTGAGGAGGAAAGTTTGGTGGGCCTCGACGCTGATGAATAACGCAGACGGAGCGTCCTTATTAAGCGGCGCCTCTGACTCCAGCTGCCCCCTCGTTCATCATCACAAACATTTGTTTTATTGTTTGTTTTGGTTGTTTTTTTCTCGCACTTGCTCTATTTGTCGTTCGGGCTTTGCTCTCTCCACGCCCCGGGGCTTGTTTTCACATGTCCATTGTCAGAGAGAGAGAGAGAGAGAGGGAGAGAGAGAGAGAGAGAGAGCGCTCCCTCCACCGGGGCTCTTAAAGGGTGTTTAAGGTGCGTTCAGGAGAAGCGTGTTGGCTCTGATGCGGAGGGATGTGCTCTACATCGGGCTCCTCGTCTCTCGTCTGCGTGAGAGCGAGGCGTTTCCCCCGCCTGCCTCCGGCTCCGGCTCTCATCGGTTGCCGCGGCGACCCCTGTGTTAACCAAGGAGCTAATTAGCAACATGTCTTGTTTTTCGTTTTTTTTCTCTCTTTCATTCTTTTATTTTTTTTCTCCCCCACCCTTCTCTCTCTCGCCCGTTATCCTCATGTTTTTATGCATTGGTACGCTGCCAGTCAAAAGTTTTCCCAACACCCCACGTTTTAGATTTTTTCTTTCGCGGGGTTAGCAAAGTGTGATGTAAGTGCCATGAATTAGAGCATCTGCACGCGGAGTAATTACAGGCGAAGCCGCGTTTTATCGCCATGTTATTGGAGGTGAGGTGTGGCTTCGTCTCAGCTGCCTAATGAACTCAAAATGTCAAGCTCGGATTCGTCTCTTAACAATGCCTTTCTTTCGTTTTTCTTTCTTTTCTGTTCGGCTACGTGGTGCTACGTAGCGTTAGCCGCGGGGAAGCTAACCGAAGCTAACTGAACTCTGGCAGGCCTGTTTCTTTATTTTGCTTCTCAGTTCCTCGACGGCTTTTTGATGCGAAAACCAACAGTTACTTTACCTTTTTTTTTCATGGCTATCTCTCTCTCTCTCTCTCTCTCTCTCTCTCTCTCAGCCTTTCATTCCTGGGAGTAATAACAGCTTGCCTTCCCTGTCATGAGCTGTCACTTTGCTCCCATGATGACTGCTGAGTGCCTCGGAGTGTTCCAGCGCCGCCGTCGCTCGTTGTATTTAAGAACCTATTAATTGTCAACCTCTCAGATCCTAATGGAACTCTCTAAGAGCCGCCTCTCTCACTTCGCCTTTTTGCTTATTTCTCTTTTTATGTTTTCAAATTTCAGGGGTGGAGAAGGAGGGGGGGGTGTTTACACTAGGTACACTTCTCCAGATTCAACCAAAAAAGTGTCAAAACACTCTCCTCTGCCGCTCTCCAGCAGTTTAAAGGACATTACAAACACACTCAACCCACATTTATCCTCGCTATTGTCTTTATTTTACTCATCATTCTTTGATCTCTCTCTCCATCGCATCTGTTCTTTTTTTTATTTTGTTTGTTTTGTTTTGTTTGTTGGAAGAAACATAGCGTCCGTGTCCGGGGACTGAATGACTGTAAAACCACAACAACCTGCAGAGATGAAGTGCAAATACAGAACGTAGATGATGAATGTGAATGAGGGGGGTTGCATCTCTACATTAAATCCTTTTCATGGGTTATAGTGGAGAGAGGGAGAGAGGGAGAGGATATAAAACAGTAGAAAACTGAGCAGGAGGGAGGTGATGTTGAGGCCAGGGAAAGGCGAGAGAGCAGTGAGAGCTGAGAGCTGTACTTTGATTTGTCGATTGTTTGCTTTTTCTCTTTGTGCCGCTACAACGTAAGTGCATTTCAATTGCAGTTTTCTGCAAAATAAAAGGGATATTTTAGTTCCAGATACTTCCACGACTTCCAAGCTTGTTTTTTTTCCAACCCGCAAACTCCACCTTGAAGAAGATCAACTCTTAAAACATTGTTTTTTTTATTTCCTTATCATCTTGTGACGTCTATGTCATGATAAACGTTGATATTGAGACATCTATAAAACCACCTCATGACAGTATAGCACTGTCTTAGTGATATTTTTCACCATTTATGTCTTTCCAAAAGCAGTTCCTGGACATGTCAGGGAATTACGAAAATGCACTTTGTGTTGCAATGTAATAACAAAACGTCCAAATGTGTGTTTTGGGCTTTGTTTGGACCACTGCATTGTAACTGCGCCTGTAGTGGAGCCATCTTAACCCGAGCCCTCAGGCGCCTTCACGGCCCACGGATCCACTTCTACGGTTTGATCCAGAAAGTGTCAAAACACGAGGAGCTTTCTCCTCCGCGCTACAATAACTTGACCAGATGATATGCATGAAATGATCCCACTTCCTGTCTGCCTTGTGTACACAAATGCGACTGTATCTGCCGCACCCCCCCCACTCCCTCCCTCCCTCTATCCCACTCTCTAGCTTTCTATATCTGTGATTGTATCTCTATCTGCTGCTATGGCGCTCAGTCCGGCGACGCTCCCGCTCTATAGATGCCGGCACTCCTCCTGCCGCCGCGAGACGTCTCCTATCAGCGCAGATGCTTCGCAGCGGGGCCTATAGCTTTCATCTAAATGTCAGAGGCAAAGACGTGTCAGGGAGATAAAAGCGGAGATAGGGGAGCGACGTGGAGGCACACTCAACAATGCAGGGCGGAGGCAGCCGGGGATCGTATACGTGTCGGTGCGAGGTACTGACGGATGCTGCACACCGAGCGCTCTGGCCTCCCAGCTCCGGCTCCTTCACCTCCACCTCCATCACCTCCGCCTCCTTCACCTCCACCTCCTTCACCTCCGCCTCATCCAGAGTTTATCTCTGCCGCTCGCTGCAGTGTTCGGTCTGACATGCTCTGACGTTTTTGGGTTTTTTTTGAGAAGACTCCTGAGCTGTGTCCATGCCATTCCCCCCTTAAGCATCTTTTATTTACTTGAGGCAAATTAATTTCCAGATGCCTCCACCGTCTCTATCCTCCTTCCAGCTTCTACCGAGGCGGTATCTAGGCCAGCGTCCCGCCATGTCAAAGTAAATGAAGGAAATGAGATTAAAACAAAGTTGTTTTGTGGAGAGAAAATGACTGATTTGTGTTTTTTTTTCTTTCCTTTCCTCCATGGCATCAAATTAAATCCATGTGGCTGTCTCCTGGTTCAGTGTGACCCAGGCAATCCTCGAGCCAACCATGCAGATGATGCGGTCCTCAGCAGGGACCGCCACCCTGGCCAGACCCCCCCACTGCACCCCCCCCCTTCAGCCTGAACTCAAAGATAAGGTCAGGACCCGGCTCTCTGAGGAGGTTACAGCCTGCAAATGGGGCCCCGGCCCTCACCACCACGTTTGATCTCCGGGCTCCCCAACGAGGAGGAATAGGAGGAGGTGGAGGAAGAGGAGGGGGAGGTGTCTGAATCAGCCTCTCACTGCAGAAAGACGAAAAAAAAAAAAGAAAAACGTGTCTGTTTATGTTAACTCACAATGATTGGTTTCAGTGAGCGCCGGGGATAATTACCAAGGGTTTTTTCCTTTATTGAATGGTAATTACAAAAGACAAATAGACTCCGAGCAACTGACTTCCTGAGCAAAACAGCTCTCTCCCAGTGCAGCTGTGGGTGGTGATGCCGCCAAGTGTAGGCAGCGTTTATTGGTGTTGCAATCCACTCAAAACTCTGAAATAAATAGCCAAAAGGTGGCTGATTAAAAAATGAATGAATCAGGGAATAATTACGCAGTTTACAGTGTTACTTGACCGGCTTTCTTTATTTTCATCAGGCGCAAATTGCTCGCAGCTCGGAGCGAGGGTAATAAATCACACTGGCCTCCTGCTGCACGTGGACCATATCACCTGGCCCTTCCACCGCTGCACTTCCAGCTTCTCCTGGCCACCCGACCTTCGGATGAATATTATGACGACCTTTGACAGGCTGCCATTTCCAGGGGCCGGCCCCCGGTCGGCGACGTATACGGCCAGATATGGAGATAGCACATCATCAGCGTAATTGACTTCTGTCCAGGTCTTGACTGAAGGTCACGCAGGCGGCCAGACAGATGAGTAATTAAAATCTCTGCTGCTCTTTAAGACGCTCATTGAAGTCCACCCTTCATTGGGAGCATCATTAGTCATGCTACAGCCCCACTACCAAGCTTTGCAACCACCAAACTTCCTGGCACACATTTGCATTCGCGCACAATGTATAATCATTAGCTATATCCTAAGTAATTGAAGGTGGCACTTGGGAAATGGTTACCTGACACTGACAAGTGGAGGATGGAGGGCGCTGTCAGCGAGGTGCCAGGCTCGTTACCGTCTGCGCTTCATCAGTCATCGTCTGCCAAAGAGCCCGAGCCGGGGCGCTCGCTTGAACTCCTCTGCCTCCACTTTGGGAAAAAATAAATCCCTGATGCATAAATAATTCAGCCTCAGACATCAGAGCGGACGCTGGACGCGTGTTTACCGCAGGTAAAAGTCCATCGCTCCTCAACTTTGGTCTGACGCTCGTTCTAAAGCGCTCGTCTGGAGCTGCCTGGAGCCCCGCAGACAAACTGCTCCAATCAACACTTGGAAATAAAAGTGAGAGAAAATTCAGCACTTGTTAACACTGGGGCCACTGGAGCCGGATTAGCAATAAAAGCAGAGAGTAGACGAAACATTTCCGGAGCGTTTGCACGAAAAAATATTAACTGAATGCATCAAAAACCGGGCGAGAACTTAGTTTGCCAGCTCAGATACGCGGTCTCTATTTTCCAACGTGGTTGTTTCCACTTTCATAGAGATTTAATGTGAAGCCGTGGACCTGCAACACGTTCATATTCATGTATGTTCAAATCGAATGATTCCCTTCCGGCTGATGTTTTCCAATATGCGAGTGTGGAGCGGAGAAACCGTCGTGATGAGACTCCACCGGAGGAATCGCTCTTCGGAGGCTTTTTGAGACGATGCGGGTGCAGCTAGTCTCCGTCCTCCAGCTAATCGTCCCACAGTTCAGCTGCTGTCGTTGTGACTAATTGTCGGGCTTTTCCATTATCCCATTATCATGTGGATGTGCACGGGAGTGGTAAACAGGGACAACACACACACACACACGTTCATTTAGGTGCCTGGATGCTGGCTGGGGGTCGCTGAGCTGATACCAGCACAGAGCAGAGCTTCCTGTTGCTTCAGCAGCAGAAGCCGAGCAGCCAAGACAAACGTCCACCTTTATTGCACTTGGCGAACAAAGTCATTGTGCTGTGGGGCTTTTTTTTTTTTTTTTTTTTTTTTTTGCGACAACATCATCCGTGACAATGGAGCAGGGCAGCACGCGGAGGCGGCCGCTCCGCTCTGACACGTCGCAGCAGCCCGTGGCGCTGATGGAGGCCGGCCCATCCCTGGCCTTGCCAATCTGTCATCTTCTGTGTACCCTGCACACACACACACACACACACACACACACACACATGCAGGCCAGCGTGTCCTCTCACAGCCCATGAATCAGTCATCTCCTGCTCTTCCTCGACCTCTCCGCTCTCCGGCGTCCGTTGCCTGACGGACGCAGGCAGCAGGCCTGGCCGGCTGCAGCCCGCCGCTCCCGCTCTCCGCTTTCTGTGACATGAGAGGAGATTCAGGCCTTCGCTGCCCCGCGCTGTCAAGAGCTCTCTGGCTCAGATTTCCTCCAGCACTGGTCGGACTGGTTCTTACTCTTTTCAGTATTCAAAATTAGGTAAAGCACAGTTTGTCCCGATCACATTATTTTGCTCCTGATTCCGAGTCACTTGATCTCGAGTATCTGATGATACTTTGGTGTCAGCGGATCGTTTCCATCTAATTCTGATCCTTTGAAAAACATGTGACCAGATTTTTGACTGAGGAAAAAACAGGACTGGTTAAATGCAGAATTTCAAGGTCAACTTGGATGCTTAAAAGACTAAATGTAAACTTAGAAGGCTCCACCTGTTCATGCTGGAGCTCAAACCACACACTGACATGCTTGCAGACACTTTAGATTCAACAACTTTGTTGTCTGTTGCAGTTTGTTGGAGGTGAGTCACGTGATGTGAGGTGCAGCGACTTGTGGTCGCGTCGCCTCATGGCTCCATATGTTGAACACACACAGGACTGAAAAAGCTGCGAGAAAGCAACATGACACAATATGGAGGGCAGCCTGGGGGTCGAATGTACCAGAAAACTGCATGGAAACCCGTTTCTGCACATGTTCCAACTAAAGCCAGAATAGAGGACTGATTAACTGACTGTTTTGCATCACTGAGGGGTCAAAAAAAACAAAAAAAAACGTGCTGCTTTGCAAACACAGAGCGAGTGTCTCCGTATATCAAAATAACGCTGCTTAATCGGCCTCACACACGGATAATAAGACACAGTTTTTACAACTCGTGAAAGGATACGCAATGATTGCTTTAAAGTTCAATCTGAAGCAAATATATGGAAATGCAGACCTTCTGAGGTCGCGCTTTGTTTTGCAGAACAGAAACATAAGAAATGTGATGTTGCCAACCAACAGGCGTGAAGACCAGAGCAGGTGAGCAGAAAAGTCCATAACCCTTGCAGTCAGATCAGAGTTATTTTGCCCAGGCTCCTTCCCTGTACCTCCCGCCCGCTCTCTAACCCGGCAGGATGACAGGTTACCAAAACTTTGTCCAATTAACGAGCTGCGAACCCCGGCTGCCTTCTAATTGGACGGGCGCCGATCCAAACGAACCAGATGCAAAGATGCACCGAAGTAAACCTGACAGAGAGAGGAAACAAAAGCTTACAGTATCGATGGCCTGTCGGATTGAGTCCGTCACATTATGCCGCTGTTACATTCACAGCCTTTCATGAAAGTCTTGATCTGCGACGGTGAAGAAAGAAGAGGGAGCCGGGCTTCAGACGGGCTGAGTGATTGCACGATCTGTCCTTACAGACGCACCCAAATTGACCATGATGACTGAGCAAATGTTTGCGCGAGGAGCCGTGAATGTGGCCGTCTCCGTCTCTTCCTTCATGGGCCAAAGGATCGGATCTCACACACACACACACACACACACACACTCACTCTGCGTTTGTTATGTTTGTCTGTGCAAAACTTGTTTTGCCGGCGAAATCAGAAACAGAGGTGAGCGGCGTCTCCGAGCCTCCATCCGCCGTCGGGATGAATAAAACATTTCCAAAGACAATCAGACTCTCCTCTGACACATACAGTGGAATCCCACGCCCAGCCTCTCTGATGGCTGTCTGCTGCAGACGCCGGCCCGGCCTCTGCCGGGGAGGAGGAAGCGAGCGGGCGAGGGAGAGGAGCTCCGAGTCCATTATCTGTTCTCTCTCACTTAAACAACGTGGCTTCCCCCCTCGTCCTCCCCTCCATCACCTATGGACTTTCTCCCATGGTTCAGCAGCAGGGAAGTCTGATAATTGGTTAGGCTGCTGCACAGTCAGAGAAACACTGTTCTTTTCTTACCTCATTAGAGACAAGCCATACGGCTGCATTGAATTTTCAATAAGCTTTTTGATTCGAGCCGCTTTGACATTTGCAGATATTATATTGACTGAATACGCTCTATTTTACGCCCAGGGACACGGACTGTATTTATATTTGATTTGCAGAGACGCTCATCTGAAAGGAGAGATCAAGCATGTTGAGGATGTTTTGTTCGTATACCGCCGCACGTCTGCCTGCAAGTAATTGCTGCAGTGTTTGATCAGAAAATGATGTAGCGTAGATACGTACTGTACAGGGGTGTTTATCTTGAGCAGGCGCTTTGATTGTGTTAACTGCATTGAACACTTTTAACAACCTACGCCTCCTGCTTTTTGTTTTTTTCTTCTTCAGAACCGGTCCTGCAAATGGGTCCGTGGAGGCATTTCTCCGGACTTCCTGCCAGTTGTTTGTTGTATTAATACAGAGAGCAACAATATCGAGGCTAAATGTTTGTTTGTTTTGGTCCTGGAGGGATGTTTTTATGAGGGAGGTGGAGATGCGAGATAAAAATACTTTTGCTTTACATGGTGGTGAAAGAAACAATTGTTCCAGATCAATTCACGGGGTTGATTATAAGAGTTTGTCCAAAGTAGGCGAGATGAGGCAAACATAAATGCAGAAAAACGGCAGAATTACTCCAAAGTACTGCAGACCACGGTGGTGAATCCGTTGCTCTGTATTAACGCAGATGAGCTGAAGTGAATCACAGTAATGATGTGAAAATGAAAGTTTGGCCTTAGGTCATCACGCGTAGCATCATGTTTATACTTCACATGACATATTTGTTTCGCTCAAGGTCAAACAGCGTGGCTGAGAGGAACACAACATAAATAACTGTAAAAACTACTTAAACCAAGAATAGTCTGACATATGATATGTGCAGATACAGAGATAGGATGTCATCTATGAGTGAGCGCATGGTTTTGTAGTCACAGGGGGTCAAGCATTATCAGAGGGGAGACCTGACTCGACATGGGCGTAGCTGAAGAGACAATATCCATGTTTTATTTTACTGTTTTTGTCTGTGAGTGACAGTTTCAAGTCGGATAAAGACGGATGGAGACGATGATATTACCAGGCTTAGATATGGATGTTGCACATTGTGATATTGATGTTTTACAGTTACTACTGCACAGATATGAAGGTAGTAAAACTCGTGGCCATCATAGATGCCTTTTAGGTTCCCTCTGAGTGTACTTTTAGAAGTCTGACTTGATGAACTTGAGTTTTACATGTATAAATGATTCATAAAGACAAAGTGAATGCATGGTGGACCTAATGGTCAATCCCAATCTATCTCCTCACTCTCTGCAGGATCCGCACTGATGGATGTTTTGCCTGCGTGCTGCTGATTATGTGAGCCGGCTGACCCTCCCTCCGCTCATTGTTTTTTTGTGTTGTTTTGTTTTGTTTTTTTTCCCCCTCTGTGTCCTACCATTTGCGAGGCCTTGTGGGATATGACTAATGGAGTGTTGTGCTTAAAGGATTGTGGTGTCTGGTGCGAGCGTTCCCCGGGTCGTGGTGAAGTTAATTACCTGGGATTGAACAGTTACTTCGTCCCTCTCCGGGGATCCGCTCGCCAGACGGGAGAGGAAAGCGATGCGTCTTGAACCGGCTGCATATCCAGGTCAGTGTGGAGAAACACAACACGTTTCCCCTCCTCTCCTTCTCTCTCTCTCTCTCTCTCTCTCCCTCTTTCTCCCTCTCTCTCTTGCTTTCACCCTCCTGTGTGTCCTCTTTGATCTCTGCATATGGCTTAAGAGTCAGACTCATTTCACCAGAGCCATAGGACACCAATATCTCCCAGTGTGGAGGCAGAACAGCCGCTGCTCCGTCTCTGCCTCCGTTTACACACTGAGGGATAAAAAAACGTCTAAGCCGCCCCAAATTTATTACCTGACGAGGCAGTTTAATACACAGCGCTCTCACACATCAGCCCGCAGAGTGTCCTTGTGAGAGATGGCCAAACATTTTGTCGTTTTTATTTAAGGTTTTTTTTTCGAAAAACGATTTCTCCTCTCGCACCTGTCTGACGGTGTTGATCCGCGTCTCGAGCTTCCAGGTCACACCTGAGAGACACTCTACCGCAGACGCTATACGACAATGGATGCTCTGCAGACAAACACAGAGAAGTGTGCGTTACACTCTTTATACGATGATGCTTGAAACCTGTTGCTGGCATCAAATTCAGGGTAAACATTTGGTTACAGAAATCAATGAGTCGATGAGGTAAAACATCAGCTTTATTGTCTTTGTGCTATTTTCAATTTGGGATCCAATATGTATTTTGTGCTTGAGTCATACAGTGAAATTACTCTGTGAAATGTGGGGCTGCGATCTGTGTGTGTGTGTGTGTGTGTGTGTGTGTGTGTGTGTGTGTGTGTGTGTGTGTGTGTGTGTCTCTGAAACACTTTTAGTTGCTGATTAGTTTCTCTGTGTTCTGGCTGTCGTGGTTAAAAATAAAACAAACAGAAACTGTTTGGCTGTAGAAAATATGGACACGGAGCTGTGATAGATAGATAGATAGATAGATAGATAGATAGATAGATAGATAGATAGATAGATAGATAGATAGATAGATAGATAGATAGATAGATAGATAGATAGATAGATAGATAGATAGATAGATAGATAGATAGATAGATAGATAGATAGATAGATAGATAGATAGATAGATAGATAGATAGATAGATAGATAGATAGATAGATAGATGAACATGTTTAAACTGCTTTTAAGGTGTTGTAACTTCTCTAAATTGCGTTTTTCACCTCCCTGGAGTGAATAAATAAAGAAAGAAACTGATTAAACGTTACAACTGCTCGGTGAGACAGCGAAGTGACGAGGAATAATAACAAAAAAAAGCATCAAAAACTCCTTCAGCCCTTTACCCTCTCGAAATGTCAGGTATTAAACACTCAACCTTTGCACTACAAGCTCCCTAAACCCCCCCGAGGCGACCCAAACAAGCACTAGCCTACAAAAAATATTTAATATTTGCAGAGAGGGGCGAAAGAGAAATAAGGAAAAAAAGATGAAGAAATCCCTATGAGCGCTGGAGCGTTTATCAGGGGATATATATCCCCAACTAGTTGGCAAGTGTGCAATGAAGCCTGCCACAGTGTCACGCCGCACTGTGGCTTTTAATAGGAACACGGCTTAAGAGGCCCTTACATCTTTCGTTTCACTTGAAGTTGTCACTCAGTAATCCCTCGGTAAAGTGTAATGCCGCTGGATTAGCGCCGCAACCCCAGATTTCCAAATTATCATCTGAAAAAACCCACTGAATGATGCCGCTAATAGGAAGCAAATTATGCAAAAGAAGAAGAAGAGGAAGAAGGAGAAAGAAGGAGAAGAAGGCCAGTTCTACCCCCTCCACCGCCTCCACCCCCTCTACCCTCTTTCAATTTGTCATGTCTCTCTCTCTCTCTCTCTCTCTCTCTCTCTCTCTCTCTGCAACTTTTAGAGCGGGCAGATTAACACGCTGCGGCTGCTGTGTTGTTCGTGTCCAGTAGCCGCTCGGAAGGAACAAAAAAAAAAAAAGAAGAAGAAAAAAAGGGAAAAGTCTCGATGAATATACAGCATCACGGGAGGATTTATTAATAGGGGGCAGTCTCAGTCCATCTGTGGTTGAGCTCAGGCCTAATCCTTCCCTCCGACTCCATGAGACTGTACAAATTCCCCGTGATGGCCCACGTCAACAGCTGCCGGAGTGGGTGTGGAGGATGAGTAGCAAAGAGGAGAAAAGGAGAAGGGAAAACGCATCCTCCTCCTCCTCCTCCCACTGTCCACACTCCCTGGAGTCATCTTTACCAAAGCTGGAGCCCAGGCCGACCGTGTTTGTTGTGATCGGTAAGCCCGGAGACTTCCACTCTCAGGATAAGGACGATTTCCACCGGCCCTCCTCCAAACCCACACACCAAATCTGAGACTTAGATTCTTTTTTCTGGCAAGTGCTCACTGCCTGCATTTTTTCCCCTCCTTCTCCTTCTCCGTCTCCTTCTCCTTCTTCCTCCTCCTCTCCCTCGCGCTGTGCCTTCAAGTGTCTCTCTGGTCGTTAAAGCACAGCGAGGACTTCCTCCCAGAATACATCTCAGCTGGCTCCTTCCAGAGTGTAATTGCTAGTCGTGCTACATGTGCCACTTTTGCGTCACATGTGTGTTGCTTGTATTGAAATACTGTCAGAGCTGTGACCTCTAAAAATGTATTTTACAATATTAGGTATATTTCAATGACAGTTTCTCTATATTAAAGTGACATAAAATGAGTGTTTCCACTGAAGGTTGTGCATCTGTTTCCTTTTTATTAAACATATCAATCAGATGTTCTTCTGTCCACACCTGACCTGGTCATGTGACCTCCTACATCATCCTCCCTGAAGTTTAAAGGAATAAAGAGCGTTTTCATCACACTTTTGCTATGCACATCTGAAAGCCTCTTCAGTCCTGAAGGTTTTTCACATTACCAGTGCCGATAGACACACACCTGTTGATGACATCATGATTACATTACCATTATTTGATGTTTGGCTGGTTGATGGGACATTGACAGGGCTGACAGGTCACTGGCTGGGCCCAGACGCTGTGTCTGCCTGAGTTTGTTTAAAGTTGGTCAGTGTTTACCTCGTCATTGAGAATTTGCTGAGGCGCTCTGTGAAAGCATGTGAAGCTTCAGCAGGTCTTCACCAACACACACTGCCACAAGTCTCTCCATGAAGATGGTGTAGGAGTAGGTCCAGGCTGGTCCTGGCCAGTCTCTCTGTGCTTGGTTTTCAGACGTTTCAATATAGAAATGTATCGTAGAAGTGGAACGGAAACACTTTGTTCACATTCACACAACAGTATGTAGGGGTCACATGACAGATTCACCTCAGACAAAACAGCACAGACTTTAATGACTGTTCCAAAACCACTGAAAAGTGAAATGTATGGAACATCTATCCCTTCAATGGAAATACCTGCAAGTAGCACTTGTAATGGTTTATTTATGTGGCAAAATAACTGAACCGGAAACACAGCTGCTCTGTCGTGGCTCCAGAGACTTGTCACGGGTTAAACACTGAAGCTTTAATGGGTCAGATGTGACCAAAATGTCATTTGTAATGCATTACATTACTGTATTAGGACGAGAATAAATCACAACCTCTAATGTATTCGCCCCAACACTGTCAAATGCCCGGTGGTGCTGTGAGTGTGTGTTTTCTGGACTTTGTCAACTCCGTATCAAAACACTGCAGAGGCACCAAAGAGTGGCTGCTCCGTGGCTCCGGCCCCTCACCCCGCCCACCAAGAGATCAATGCCCATACAGATAGAGAGAGAGAGCGAGAGAGAGCGAGAGAGGGAGAGAGAGAGAGGGAGAGAGAGAGAGAGAGAGAGGGAGAGCAGACATGTTCTCGCCGTTCCACTTCTTCCTTCAGACACAGCCAGGGGACACTGGAGGAGGGATGATGGTAGCTTCAGCCTGCCCTCGCAGCACAATTGGGCTGCCTGCCACGAGCCCCGTGATTTATGATGCCGTCAAAATGTACACTGTTTTTTTTTTCTCGCCGTTGCCTCACCAAAGGGTCACCGTGTTGTCTTAGATGCCTCTATCTCCCGGCGTGCTGCAGTGCTCTCACATCCAAAGGAGAGCAACTAATCTCCGGCAGTCAGTGTCCATTTATCTGCGCCGCCCGAACGCGATGTTAAAATGCTAATCCTGCGTTTTTAATATTCCCTTCTCTTTTCCTGGAAGGCAGCGATAGGATCCGCTCTCCGCCTTTGTAAAGGAGACGCGTCTCAGATGCCTACGAAGTCTTCAGATGTTAGCACCAATTACCAGAGGAACCTGCAGAGCTGCATATCTACACAGAAGGGACTATTAGGCTTTGAATATCACCTTAAATCACAAACTGCTGAATCTCTACCTCTACATATGCATGAAGATGTGCTATTCAACCCACTGCAGAGAAGAAAAAAAAACAACATCCCACCCACACACACACACACACACATGCACACACACACACACACACCTTGCAAAATTCTGCAGGAAGTGGAATTACCATCATTTAACGGGACACTTTGTGCGTTTCCTGCCAAATCTGCAAGTGTAAATGTGACATGACAAACTGTTTAGATATGTGGCTAATTCATTTAGCCCTTCACCAAAACACACACACAACCCCATCCACACATCCTCCTCCTCCTCCTCCCACCCCCCCCACTCCCACCCCTAGTGTCACAGCACCAACCAGTTCATCTGCAGTAGCGCTCCAGCAGGGAGAGGGATTTCTCCCCGTCAGAGGACACGGCTCCGGCTCGGCTGATTAGCCACGCTCTCTGAGCATGCCCGGACGCCCGGGCCCCGCCGTTAAAGAGGTGGAATGGATTCGACTCCAGGAGGGAGGGAGGGAGGGATGGAGGGGACGGGGGTGGGGGGGTAAGAGGTGGATGGAGGAGGCGTTTTCTTTTTTTTTGTGCCAACACTGAGTGCAAAAGCTGAGGTTGCATGCTAATAAACACAGGGTGTCACAGTGTCATGCAAATATAAACTCCCCTTGGCAATTTCTCTGCATGTTTGACACAGTGCCTGCGCCACTTTCCCTCCCCATTGTGAAGGTGGCCTCCAGTGAAGGCTTCGGCTCTCCCTTTTTTTTTTCCTCTCCGTTTCTGTCGAGCACGAGGTCCTTAAATTCGTGGTCCGTGCGCCATTGAAAATCCTTTTCAAATGCCTCGCTGTGATTTACTGAGTGGCATATCTGAACCGGCTGCAAATTGCCAGCGCCCCTTCTTCTTTCTCTTTCTCCTCCTCCTCTCCTCTTCTTCTTCTTCTTTTTTTTTTTTCTTCTGGAGACTATGGGAACTTCTGAGCTCCAGCAGAGTCGAGACATTTTTATGCACTTTTCAATAAACACACAGCAATTGAGACCAGATGATTCGCCGCAACTTTGGAGTCATGACTCATCGCGAAAAAGAAGAAGTCGCATCTTTTGGGATATTTCTTTGTTAGGAATATGAATGTTTGCCAGTGGAGTAACTCACGATCTGGGATAAATTAGTCTCTTGGCCGTCTGAGACTGCTGCGAATCCTTTAAAATATTCCCATTGACTAATCTGCTGATCAGCACGAGGTGTGGCTGCCACTCTGTCAGCAGAGAATTATGTTGATTATTGCAGAAATATGCACCAAGTTGTGTGTGTGTGTGTGTGTGTGTGTGTGTGTGTGTGTGTGTGTGTGTGTGTGTGTGTGTGTGTGTGTGTTGGGGGGGTGGGGGTGGGGGCTCCAGAAACTGTTATTGCTCCGCTTCCCTCTGCATAACACCAATCTCCACACAGTGAAGAGTAATCACTATATTTCAGTGTGGGAAATGAACAGAGATGGCAAAGGACAGATCATAATCCCTGCCTTATGTGTGTTTTTTATTTTTTCCCCTCCCTTCTCCTTTAAACAGGAAAAAATTGCAACTTGCTATTCACAAATAACTTCCTGCGTGAAGCTGAAAATGGTATTTTGAAAACTGGGAAAGGTCATCTCATTATTGGCAATTACCAGAGGAAGCCATATCCTCATGTTCAATATGTACACACACACACACACAGGCCAAACACAAGTGCAAAGACCTTATCAGCTTTCCAAATTAGTAATATGTGCATGGAAAGAAACGACACTGAGTCTGTCTCAGTGTTCGCATGCAGATGCACGGTTTAATTGGCTTCATGCTTAGGTGCCCTTGCCAGTGTCCTAGAAAAACCTGCTCAGCACTGTACAGTATGTGCTGAGGCACTGTACCGTACTGTACTCTAAGTTAGATTAAACAACAACAACTGTGTGATCCTCATGAAAGCCCGGTCTGTTGGAAGTTGGTTAGCAAAACACTGTAATTTAAACTTTGCCTATTTTACGTTCTGTTCGGTCTTCAAGATGCAGATATTACAGGAAAAGAAAAAGAAAAAGGATAAAAACATAAATCACTCTGCTCTCCATGCACCAGGATCACCATGTAGGTGAGTAACACAAGCTGTGAATGTATTTTTCTGAAAATGTGAATGTTTTGACAAACTGAATTAAGCAGTTAAAGCCGCTACTCTTTGTAGAGTGAATTACATGGCCGCAACTGAAGGAACTCACAATGGAAGGACAGCATGACTAATCAAGCATAGCTAATCAAGCGTTAGCTAAAATTAGCCACTAGCGCTAATGGCTGAATGAACTGAACTACTCAGAGAGCATTTTATTCCCAAAAATGTGAATCTTTGCAAGTGTGTTTAACAAAAGTGGTTGAAAGAGCATGTTTACTGTTCTAAAAAAAAAACAAGCTTTCACTGCTAATGCTAACAAGCTAATTATCTCACATCATCTTTATACCCAGTAGTGTCAATGCAAGGGTCCCCAGCTCACCTGTGTGGAGCGAGGGTCGAGAACACACCCTGGACAGGTCTCCAGTCTATCACAAAGCACACAGTAAAAACATGCATCACCAAAGGCTAGCAGTTAGCTTGAACCAGTTAGCCGGAGTTAGCTGCGTACCCCATTACCTCTACTTCTCTGCTGCTACCGGAGGTGGTGCTAGGATGACACTGTTTGAGAATTTGTCGTGATTTTCTTCTTTCTTTTTCTTTTTTTGGGTGAGCAACAATTAACATGTTTGCTGGATAAATAAAATTAAAAGAGAAAAAAGAAAAAAAAAACCCTTTGTACTTAATTTAACAAATAAGCTAGTTTTAGCCTGGGGCTGATCAACAAAGTCCCAATCAAGTGCCATTTAAAAAAAAAAACAGGGCTTAAAACTCAATTGGTAAACGTCAATGCTGATGCAGACAGGAAAAACAGAGGAACACAACAAAACAAAGTCGTTTGAGTTCTTTCAGCCTGTGAGTGAGAGGAAGCTTCATGGCCGTAAGGTACAGGAGACACACCGACAACGCAGGGAACATGACAATTATTTAAAAGTGGGTACAAAAGTGAGTTTTTACCGGATGAGTGGACGATTTCTCTGCCTGAGCAGTTCGTAAACACGCCATTGGGCACATTAGCGGTTAAACAATAGCACGACGTCTGTTAAACAGCAATAGCTCACTAGCATCAGCTAAAATTAGCATCCATTGCGAATGGTCGCCACGGGCTGAATTACACTGCTGCGGCTGAGCAGAACTGAACAGAAGAGCTCTTTATTGCAGATGAATCCAGCCTTTTGTTTGCAAGGAGGAATAATACACCGCTTCTTAATACTTCCTCAATACTGTAATTTCCCTGCTAGCGAGCGTCGTTCAGCTAAAGCTCCACCGCTCTGACGCTGCTTAGACCGCGGTTTATCTGCAGAAACCTTTGACACCTTTAACACCGACTATTTCCCTGCAACCCGACATTATCTGCAGAGTGTCATTATCACTTGGGTACATACAGTGCTGTCTTCGGCGGGGAGTTATTCAGAGCTCCTCGCAGCGGTTTTCCTTATTCCTTCGCATGTACCCGAGGTAATGTCATGTGTTCCAGAGTCATTAGAGGGGAACAAAGACATCATTGGTGTGAATAGCCCCCCCGACGCTCGGCTTGTGCCTTCATTTCAGCTCCTAGTTTCGGCAGGGAAAAGGTGGTAGCTCCGTTTGAGAGAAACAAAATGAGATCTCGTAACTTTATGTCTGCTCTGCTTCCGTTTATCTTACCTTAACCCCCCCCCACACACACACACACACCCCTCCCCATCTTCTGCTTGCCTCCACCTTGTCGAAAAAAGTCGAACATTTCCATCTCTGTCTGATTACCCCATGATTTTTGTTGCTCAGGAGGACATTTGAGGACAAAGTCCTGTTTGTTTGCGTTTTTCTTTTTTTCTTTTGCCCCGCTGTTCTCAGAAATGCAGCTTGCTCAGCAGTCATAGGGACTGTGCATCATGTAGCCATGTCAAACCCATATTAAGGTCAAACCCGTAAGCGCTGGAGAAAACAATCTGGCGTGCAGTGGGAAACTTGTGACCATCAGCTGTTTTAAGTGTGAGTGATCCGAGACAGGGGAGAGACTGAGATAACACCCCGGGAAGATAATTATTGACTGTTTACGCTGCGTGTCCTTAACAATCCGGAGACAGAAATGCCTCTTTGTGTTGAGCGGTGCTTTATCTGAGCTGTAATGACAGAAAGTAGGAATGTGCCTGGCTTCAGGCACAATTTCACTTTATGCAGGAGGAGGCGCAGCGTTACTCGCGACGTGGTGAATATTTATGCCACAGAGTCCTCCGAGTCGAAGGATCCAAACATTTTTGCTGTGTTTTTATTTCTCTTGGGAGTTGCGAAAACTGTGTTGATAAAAACTTATCTTTGCCTCGCAGAACAACAGTGTATCTGATATTCGTCTTTTACGAAAAAAAAAGGAAGAGAGACTATGATATTTGTGATACGGGGTGCTTGGGCGCCTGACTCCTCCGTGCTCCCTTGTTCACTTCCCTGTAGCGTATTGATCTTTTTCTGGGATTGTTTATAGGACTGTGTGTCTAAAAGGAGACCTATTGATTTCCTTTTTGGGGTTTCTGCCACAGCAGAGCTCTAAGGTCTCCTCCATAAAATTAAACACAATAGAATAAGTCAAACTAATCACACGCAGTGAGTCTCCACGCTCAGATGAAATGCATGTGTAATGCTAATGTTTAATCTTTAATCTTTGATCGGTTTGTTTGATGTGAACATTGCAGAGAGTTTAAAGCGTCACACACAATCTGTGCTGTAAATACTCACTCCATGACTGGAGATACTTTACCCTCAGTTTTTTAAAGATTTTGAGAGTTTTTGTTGTCATTTATTTCTGTGCTCATACAAGAATGAAACAAACTCTAAGTAAGATTAATGAAAAAAGCAGGTGAGGAGGTAGTAAAGAGGAAAGCGTGGCATTAAGGACGATGACGTTGGGGTTCGTTAGTATGCAGACTCACGCAGTGTTTCGGTTTGATAGTGATGCTAACATGCCACATCTGTCCAGCAGCACAACCAGACAGACTCACATGCTGTGGGAAACCACGATGAGCTCCAGCCAGACAGAAACTAAGTGATGCGGGAGGCGAGAGGGTTGAGGCGAGGTCGGGCGAGGACCCCGTCTGAACCCCGACGCGTTCACTCTCCAGTCGGCCGCAGCTCGCCGTGTCCTACACCATTATTCTCATCCTCACACAGAGTCTGGCAAGGTGAGACAGATTAATATAATACGGACGCCTGTCAGCGCAGCTTTTTCTGCTTTTTTTTTTTTTGGCAAAGAAACGAGGTTAGACGTTCAGATCGGATGCTCTGAACAACTCCTTTTCTCTGTCAGCTCCCAAAGCGTCACATCTGTCAGGGGTGCGTGCATCCATATACGTCCCATATATGTCATTTTTCTTTTTCTCTTATTTTTGTCTGTGAAGCATCTCAAGTGCACAAGCATTAATCTCTGCACTTTTCAACTTCAGAGGAAACCATTCAACATACACCAGAGCGTGTTTGTTCGTATTTTTAGACATCGCTGAGAGTTGTTAGTGAGACAGCCAGAGCTAATTACTTTTAAGGAAACGCTTTTTCTTTTTTCTTCCTCCTCTTTAACAAGCAGACGATGCTGCTGCCATACTGGGACAGGATCGCTATGTGTGCAGACCCGGTCGGCTGTTGTGATGTGTTTACAGAGGCAGGCTGTTAAATAAACTGCACAAAATACCGAGGCGATGTAAGCTCATTGAGCAGCGATGATGCAGTCAAGGGCAGCGGTTATTCATCTCGGGCTGATCTCCTGATAGAACATGATGCCAAATGCAGACATCCCCTTGGCTCGCTGCATTCTGCGCTATAGGCAAGAGTTTGATGTTTGGTTGAGAGGACAGGGCAGCAGCAAAGTGGATGCTTGGAGCGTTTCCAGGGATTAAACTCATGAATCTAACAGCAGCCAGTGGTCATCATGACACAAACACTGCATGGGTGGTAATGCATGCGCAGCGTGGGGTCTTAGGCTCCGAAAAAAAAGAGAAAAAATTGAAACCATAAACCTATAAAGTCCTGCAGACTCTCTCCCTGCATCTTCACATCCAGCGGGACGGCGTTTGTATTCGACGTGACACACGTTTTGTGGCTCACGTCTCGAGCTTTTCGAGATACGGATAATAAATACATTTAAAGGCCTGTTTGTGCCAAACCTCAAACATTTATTCGCTTCGACTCGCGTGTGAAAATAAAGGCCTCTAACGATGTTTACAAAGTAATTTGGAGGCGCAGAGCATTTTTTTTTTTTACTTTGCTGCCATTATCTTAACATCACGACTTCATTATCTCAAGAAATCATACTTTGTCTCCTTGCCATTAAAATTTCATCACCTCATCATCACAAGACGAGCAGCACAGTGCCTCTGCAGCGTTGCAGCTTAATTACGTGGCTGATTACGGTCCCCGCGCTTCACCTCGGCCGCAGCACAGCGACAGTGGACTGGGCGGCACCGGCTAACGCGCTTAGTTCCAGTCTGACTCCACTTAAAGGTCAACGCTGGCTCAAAGGTGGAGAAACACTCATGCGGCATTAATTGGATGTCATGAGATAATTAAATGAGCGTTTGCTCGAGCTGCAAATCAACATTTTCACCTATACTGTACGTGTACTTTTCGCTTTGAAACGCCACGTTTAACTTTTTAATGTTGGTTGTGAAATTGACGTGGACGGGGGGGGTTGTTTACATGCGTGCAAATCAGATAAATGACATGAAATGCAGAACTAAACTTTACAAGAAAAGCATTGTTTTCTCATGACACTCACAGCTAAGATAGTGAATATGGTGCGGCGTGCGTATCTCTTACAGTTTGACCCTATTTACATCAACACGAGGTCACCAACATGATAAAAGGCCCTGACACGTCCCAGTAGCAGTGACTAGAGGAATATATTACATGTACACACACAAATAAAATATAACAGATTACAGAGTGTAATCTGGTCAAAGCGGGGCACTGGATGAAGCTTTTATAAGCTGCATTAGTTTGATTACTCTAAACCCCCCCCCCCCTGCCCCCCCCCCCACCCCCCCTCCCAGGACCCAGCGTCAGTGTAGAGCTGGACCACCTAGAACAGGTTTCATTCTCAGGTCACTGAAGGTCTTGCTGGTAAACCCCCCCCCCCGCCCCAAAACAAGATGGCGACAAGGCAGTCAGATACGGGCAGGAGGTTACGCTGCGTTCCAACCTGCTGAACTGTCTAAAAACATCTTTTTTCGTAATGTGGATAAAACAAAAACTAGAATAACCTAAGAAGTGCAAAGCACAAAAAAGCAGCGAAGCAATGAAAGGGTTTCCAGGAGGAAGCGGCTCAGACGCTGCTCGCACACAAACACGAGTTTGTCTCAGAACATGCGAAGAGGGAGATCTTTGTATCGAGCCTCAGATCGGAGTGATTAATTCCACAGATGCATGCACTCCGAATGACATGTCACAAGACCGAGGAAAACCGGGGAGGCAGCGAGCGCGTTGGACTTGTGACTGCGGAGATGGAACGTCTCCAAGCATGACACAACGCAGCTGAGCGGCTCCACCTACGTGCTGCGACCTCAGGAGCGACCTGGACGTGCAGGATGACCAGCATGTGCTTCACATACTGAGCAGCAGTATTCCCAGAAGCAGCCGCACTGGTTCAGTCATTATCTCAGCCAGTGGTCTTGAGGGTCTTCTGGAGTCTATAGCTCACAAAGCACACACACACAAACACACATGTTTAGAGTTGGCCTAAAAAAGGTCTTTTGTTGGACTGTGAAAGGAAAACCCAGGTTTTCCCATTTTACTGGGATTTGAACCACAGAGCTTCTAGTTGCGAGGTGCCCCTGCTATTCACTGTGCCACAGTGTCGCCCTGTAGTGCAGTAGAAAGTGCAGCAATTCAACCTGAATGTTCAGCTTTAATCATACGTATAATTATGTATAGAAGTTCGAATCCTGTGGGCTTTTAAGTTTGTTCTTTTTTCTCCCACAGTTCAAAAACATGCATGTTGAGATCGATTGGAGACTCTCCATTGCCTCTAGATGTGAGTGGGAGATTGATTGGTGTGTGTGTGTGTGTGTGTCCTGCGATGGACTGGAGACCTGTCCAGTGTCCAGTGTCCAGAGACATGTGACATCATCAGGTATAAAGATAGGTGAGATAACAAAAGTTGTCTAGGTCTGAACTAAACTCTAAAAAAAAAAAAATCGAGAGAAATTTCCAAAAACAAAAAAAAGAGTGAACACGCTAAATGATAGTACGGGGTTGTTTATTGAGACTGTTGGCAGTTATGGTCCAAGAAACATAATACACTGTGTGCACAGTGATTAGAGAGATGAGCATGCCGGGGAGAAAGGAAATGTATGAAAGCCGCTGATAGAACCATTCATTGCAATCACCCTCTGATCTCTGGCTTGTACTATAGGAAGCGGTGAGTCAAACTCGGGGACTTCTGCCAAAATAAACACAAAAAAATAATGAAAAATATCGATGCACTTTAACCCCCGGGCAACCCCTGACTGCGGCTACTAATCGGGGATTACGCAAATACAAAGGAAACATGCACTAAAAACGTTTTGTTTTCCTTATTAAACTTGAACATGGCTTCATCTCCTATAGTCCTCCCCTCTTTTGTCTTTTTCTCTCTGTCTTCCCTCCCTCCCTCCCTCCATGTCCCTCCCTCCCTCCCTCCCTCTCTCTCTCTTTCTTTCTTTCTTTTTTTCCCCCCCTGCCTGGTCCTGCTGGTGGGGACTGTGAATGGCAGCCAATGGGAGGGTTGAGTCCCCTCAGCCTCTCTCTCAGCCTGTGCTGCTGCCTGCCTGCCTGCCATCCACAGAGGAGAGTGATGCTGCAGAGCGCCTCAGACGCGCAGTTGCGCTGGAGCACGAGCTGCGGCTGCACGAGCGGAGCGGGGCGCGCGGACCTGCGCCTCCCGGAGCCCTGAAGCGCGGGGGGGGGGGGATAATCCTCCTCTTTGGAAGAGAAACTTCTGCAGCAGGTGAGTGACTGAGTCCGGCTCTGCTTCTTTATTTATTTATTTAATTTTTTAGTATCACTCGTGTCTTCTTCCTCTCTTTGCTGGCTCCTCGGAGCGGAGACAGATCACTCACTCTGTGCTCCGCAGCGTCCGAGCCAGCCGGGTTATACCCGGGGCTGCCCGCGCCGTATAGAGTTGCTGCGGTTTACATATCTATATATGAAATTATATATGAATACGTGTGTCCAGTGTGTGTGTGTGTGTGTGTGTGTGTGTGTGTGTGTGTGTGTGTGTGTGTGAGAGAGAGAGAGAGAGAGAGAGAGAGAGAGAGAGAGCCGCTCCGCAGCTCTTTCAGCTTGTGCGCTCACACAAACGGTGGAGAGGGATGGGAAATGTGCGGGGGAGCAGCACGGACTCTGGACTTGAAACGGGAGCAGCTGCGGGCTGTGGACCGACTGGCGCTCAACTTGTTTACCCCCCCCCCCCCCCCCCCCCCCCCTCCCCACACACACACACACACACACACACACACACACCGCCCATCTCTCTCTCTCTCTCTATGTGCGTCCACACAACTTGAGGCTGAGGGGGTGGGGGTGAGGGTGGTGGTGGTGGGGGTCAGAAGTGGTCAGACGATGGTCAACTCATACGCGTAATTTCCCATCATGTCGAACCCTCACCCCCCACCCCACTCCTACCTTCCTTCTCTCTCTCTCTCTCTCTCTCTCTCTCTCTGCCTCTCTCTCTCTCCTCCTCACCCCCACCCACCTCGCAACCCGGTGCAGAGGTCCTGCCCCATCGTGCAGGCCTGGTCTGTTTTAATGCATCATGGTCTGTTTGTGTGTGTGCGTGTGTGTATGGGGGGAGGGTGGTATTTATCCATCCGTCCATCCATCCATCCCTCCATCCCCCCTCCCCCCTTCCCTCTTTATGCGTCCCTGCAGCCGGTGCAGGTGGGACAGTGTGCCTGTGTCCGCAGCTTTCTGCGGGACGCCAGCAGAAAGCAAAAGGGGCCCTCGCTTTGTTTGTGTGTGTGTGTGTTGGGGGGGGGGTTAAGGTTGTGGAAAACACCCCTGGAGTTGCCTCAAGTTTGTCTAAAACAACGTGTCCTCCAGCGTTATTGACTACCAGATGATATCAGTGATGTGGCTGTGAATCTTTAATGCTCTCTGAATAATGCAGGCGGCGGCTATAAAGGAATTAACTTGGCTCCTCCAAAGTCGCAGGTATGGACAGAGCGAGGAGGTGGAGGTGGAGGTGGAGAGATGAGGTGGGGTGGGGGGGGGGGCTCTGACAGGACGGTGCAATCCTGCAAACTGAACGTGGAGCTCGGGGAAGTTTGACTGTCCCTCCTCTTGCCTGCAGATTGCTCCATGTTAGTTATTGCGCCAGCTCAATGTAAGCCTGAGGTAAAACGCCCGGAGCCGGCCAAGAAGTTGTTTTTTTTTTTCTCTTTTTAAGGAGGGGAGTTGTTCAAACTACCAAGGGAATATTGTGCAATAATCACTCCTCTGCACACGCATACTTTTCCAATTACAAACATGTAACTCGTGCATGCACATCACTTTGGGGAGGAGAGGGAGAGGAGATTGAGCAACGACAGGCAGAGGAAAAGAAGCTTTACTTTTGTCATGTGGAGGTTAAACTCCTCGCCTCGCCGTGTCTCTCTCTCTCTCTGTCTCTCTCTCGCTCTCTCTCTGCCCTCCTGGAACAACTTCCTTGCTTGGTTTCAGAAGGCAAAGAGCAGCTCGGTGAAAGGAGATTGTCTGAACCAGAACAGGTTAGTTGAATCTGTGGCTGATCAAAGTCATACAGAAAACACGGCAGGTGCTGAATATTTAACGCCTCTGCAAATAGAGTTCCTGTGTGAGTGTGAGTGAGTGTGTGTGTGTGAAAGACAGAGATGGAGAGAGGGCGAGAGAGAGAGAGAGAGAGAGAGAGGGACATATATGTTTACCAGGATGTTCAAAGTAGCAGCGGCGAGCTGATTTGACAGACCGGGGATCGGACACATCAGGGCCATCTGCCTGTTTTCTAAAGCACAGCTCAGATCACAATAGACGCTCCCTCACATTTCATCTTCCTCTCATCCCAAATATCCCCCCCCCCCCCCCCCCCCCCCCCCCCCCCCCGTTCCATCTCTCTCTGCCTCTCTCTGCCTCTCCATGCCAATCAAGAGGATTTTCTTTTACCAAAATAAAGCTAAAAAACGAAGTTGTGGCGGGTCGGTGTGGCCGGGCGGCTGACGTCAGGGGGCGGTGGGTGTGCCCGGCAGCCAGACGCCGATGGCCGCTGACCCGAGCTGATTACATTATTTGTGCTCCAGATGGGCAGCATCACTGCGACGTGTCCCGCTCCCTCCTCGTCCCTTCAGCGGCATCTGGAGCTAATAAAATCACATCCCAGTGGCTGCCGTCTGCGCCCAAGCACACGCCGACCCCCTGTGGGAATGTCTACGGCCTCCTTTCCTCCTCCGTGTTTGGCTGTAGTAATGTAATGTGTGTGTGTGTGTGTGTGTGTTGGGATACTTGTGGACAATTGCGGAGCCTGCACGCACAGCGAGTGGCTCTAATGTGTGTGTGTGTTTGCGGATGTTTGAAGTCGGGAGGCAGAGAGCACCCCTGGGCATTGTAGTTCACTAGATGCACCTTGATTGTTTGAGTGCATTAGTCACGGTCTGTATGATGTGATAATAAATCATGACGTTGTTTGTACTGCTGCCGCTGCTCAGGGATTCCTCCAAAGATGTTCTTGTGCCAAATATTTATCTGGGGTTGCTGCCTTTCAGTGCCAGCCAATTGGGTTTCTTTTCCTTTCATGTTTTTTCGATTCTTTTCTCTTCTTTTCCTTCCTCTCTTCTTGAACATTGCCCCCTGCTGTACAGGACAGATTTCAGAGACTCTTGGCACACTTGATTCCTCTTCTTTTTCTCTCTGTCTTCTCCTTCTCCTCCTCCTCCTCCACCCTCTGCTACCATGACATTGTCTTTTGTTTTCCCGAGGCTTCTCGTGACCATT